>JAGVSL010000059.1:0-1200000 GCA_022494535.1 Himalopsyche phryganea | reverse complement strand
AAACCCGGGTCGTTAGTGACAAAATACATGGAAGTGTACAAAATCTCAATAATCCTGATTTGATATTGAAATTCCATCAAGTACCCTCAGTCGATGTCTTAAATTTATAGAGTATAATTTCTGATTTAATATATATTACATATTAGACATAGGTACTTCATTCAAGAATGATCGAATCTAAGAGAAATCATTTTTGTTGTGAATGACTCAGAAAACCAAATGAATCAGAAAGAATTTGATTAAAAATCAACTTTGAGACATGTGTGTTCCCACTCTTGTACTACCTTTTTGATAGGGAAAAACAAATGACTCACCGAGAATCTAACGATATTGAACCCAAAATCATTTGTTTTCGTTACACAGTGATACGGATCGACTGAGTGAAATGGATGGGGCAATCGACTCGAAGTGGTGATTTGCACCTGATTTTCCGCATCTAATAACTGTATATATATTTTGTTTCTATAAATATTAATGAATGACATATACTCCTCCATCCACCGATTTATTTTTTAATATTTTGTCAATCGGATAATAGTTTTTTTTATATATTGATATTTATATGATGTTTTCAATCATACTAATTCATGTCTTATCTGATCCATCCAATTAACTGGCTACTAGCCCTTCTCTTTCCGAAAAGAAGAGGTAAAGCAACTGAGTATACAAAAGAAAAAACTTCTGATAAAATGGTCCAGCTCCCGGACATGGTCGACAAAAATGAATTTAGTTCCATGGTTAAATATTTGTGATTAAAATAAAGATTTGAAAAACCTTTATCAGAAAATATCAACTATGTTTATGTATAAAACATAGCTTTTTAATTATATTTTAGAATTTTCTTGTATGAAATTTATTTGACATTTTAATCTGCAACATTTTTAAACACCTTATATTTGAAAATTGAAATAAAATGTAGACATAAACTTCAGTGTCAAAGTAGTTGATAAATTAAGGCATTATTCCGTCTAAGACTTCTTCATCTGTTCGTTCATTTCCTGTTCCACTATTTTCGTATTTTCCATCATTATATATCACACGCTACAAGTCTTGAAAAATCACTTTCCGTCACGGGAAGGAAAAAAAAATGAGATGAATCGAGTCGTAGAAAATGTACATTTCTTTAAAGAACCGCAAGAAAACTTTGTCTTGAGAACTCTCGGAAAGAAAGAAAAAAAGGCATATGTTACTTCCTTATACTAAGTAATTTAAAAGAACTCATATTCCGACCATGGTTAATATGCAACAAAATACAGAATATAAATATGTCCTCAACATTCTTTCAAATAAATAAATCTTTCAATATTAGTAATGAATACATCGATTGAGTCTTTGTTCATTAACACATACAACAAAAATATGTTGTTGGAATAACGTAACTATTGTATTATAATAAGTCTTAAGAAACAAATGTAGGAGAATATTTTGTGGAACTAATGAGAAAATATGAAATCCTAATGAATCATCGCACCTGTGTTTTTAATTTACAAGAATTACTTGTTATTCAGTTGATCAGGTTTTTTTTCAAATGATGTAAAGATAGAATGATGAGAATATCTTTTGATGATAGAGGATGTGTGGGAGGAATCATCATCATTACAAACTTCAATAATTTCTTTTACACAGATCTAAATCATTGTACGAAAGTGTTCGTTGGCGCCGTCAAACTGTGAACACAACAGTCCAATCATAAATATAATTGTAAATTATAATCATCATTTTTGCATTACAGCATATTATATTTTTAGTTATATTATGTCAATCTAAAATGAAAGGCTATCCATCACCTATGTAGTGTTCATTTCTTCGGTAAAAAAAGCTTTAATAAAACTTTCTGCATACAATAAATAAATGCAAAAGTTTTCTTGAAGAAAGCATAAGAGAAAATGAAGTTGAAACAAAGTGTGCCGCAAAACGAGAACGAACAATTCGACTTGTAAACGCGAAAATTTATTCTCCAATTCACACTTTTTCCCAAAAAGAAAAACTTTCACGGATAAAAGCTGTCGAAGTGAAAAATATGCAAACGCTAAGATTGCAGTACTGTGAGTTTTTATTATTTATGTGGTTCCATATATTTTCTAGAAGACAGATTGTTCCTTTCAAAGTTGACAGTAAATTTATTTTCATATTCTACTTATGGGTAACACAGTTATATGAAACGAAAAATTGTCCACACAGGGTAAATAGTCCAGTTCATAGTCGAAACAAAAAAGGCATGATCCGAATTGTTAAATGAAGTCTTTTTTAAAATGCATCTATAGTAATTATTATTATAATAACACCGTTGTCGGAGATTTCAAACTTTTGTTTATATTTATTTAAATATTCTTACACATTTTTGTTCTATTTTGAGTTGCCATGCCAATGGCCAACAACAATGTAAAATTGAAATAGTTTACGTTCCTATGATGACATAACAGATATAAATTTTGTTACTATTGGGCAGTGGTCTGCCCTAGCCTGTTGTAGCATCGCCAAGACAATAATTCCTTTATTAACAAACACTATTTCAAAAAAACCATTTTAAATATTAGGGAAGCATTTCTCAGCAGGTTTCAGGAATTTAAAAACAGCAGAGCGACTTTAGCATTCGTCAAAAACCGTCTTAATGATACGATAACAGCATTGACAATGGTAACTTCGGAATAAAATTGCTGGATTAAAAAACAAAACAAGGAAATATGCAGCTCTAAATTTGAACAAATGTTGATTTGGAAATACTGAAGAAGACCAAATGTGAACTTAGTTCACAACACAAGTGATCTGCTTTGAAAGTCATGGAGAAGAAAGACGTGATCATGTTCAACGCCTGGAATAATATTCCTGACTTTTATGATTAGCTGAAAAAACTCGCGTTTGCTGTTCATACATATTCATACGAACAATCATTTTCAAGTATGAATTTTATCAAGAGTAAACCGAGAAGTCGTCTTTATTGATGAGAACCTGGAACATGCCTAAAATTAAAAACAACAACAAAAAAATAAACCTGATATACTCAAACTTTCCAAGGAGGCGTGTTAGCTAGTCATTGTCATGATTAAAATTTATGCATACCTTACTTTCGTATTATTTTTTATCAATAAATAAAATCTTCAATAAAAAGTATGAAATCAAGTTTTATTCAATGCAACCGTAATTTAACGAATGTCTTTATTATAATAAAGGTTTACTAAATTAATAAACGGATTTTGGTTTCAATTTTTTTTAATAGTTGTAATGTACATATTTGACTCTTTGGCGAATAACTTTGCAGACCACCGCTGTAGCGTATATGCACTAAAATCCGTACGGCTACAATATATAAGAATATAGCCCTCGTAGTTTTCGATTAATCATCTTCCAGTCATCTGACAGTCAAGTGATTAGCAGTATAATATGAACAGCTCTACTAGTTGATACCTTGTAATCTCCAATATAGTAGTATCGGGCAGCTGGTCTTACATTAATGTACATTATATACGACTCCTAATGGGGAATCCGGTACACCTCGTAGCATGGCCATTAGTTATTTAATAAGCTCATAATAATGTGTATAAAAAGTGCGATTTATTAATGAGTTGTATTATCAATAACTCTTGAAGAAAAAAATAATTTATTATTCTAAAAAGAAATATGTCAAAGTAAATGTATGTTAATTTATTACCAATGCTGATGTTCGTGTAATAATATTATTATAAATTTGGATTATTGAGACTTTGTACACTTCCATGTATTTTGTCACTAACGACCCGGGTTTCGCCTTTCGGCATCTTCAGGCATTCGAGCACACGAATGGACTCGAACTGAGTTCACGAATGGACTCGAACTGAGCACACGAATGGACTCGAACTCAGTTCGAGTCCATTCGTGTGCTCGAATGCCTGAAGATGCCGAAAGGCGAAACCCGGGTCGTTAGTGACAAAATACATGGAAGTGTACAAAATCTCAATAATCCAAATTTAATATTGAAATTCCATCAAGCACCCTCAGTCGATGTCTTAAATTATATTATTATAAATCAATTCAAAAGGTAAGCGTGAGTGTGTCGGTTTAGTATTCTAAAGGTGAGAAGTACAATATGTTTTAACCTTCAGTCAACCAATATTAGAGTAAAAAAAAAAAAAGTGTAATTTAAATTTAAGACATCGACTGAGGGTGCTTGATGGAATTTCAATATCATGTTTGGATTATTGAGATTTTGTACACTTACATGTATTTTGTCACTAACGACACGGGTTTCACCTTACGGCATCTTCAGGCATTCGAGCGCACGAATAGAGCGTGTCTAACGTTTCTATAGAAGATACTTATATAAATATTTGTCGTATTTGTATCTTATATATAAACGTTAGACACTGTTTACTGTCTGTCGGTTCGAATCCATTCGTGCGCTCGAATGCCTGAAGATGCCGAAAGGCGAAACCCGGGTCGTTAGTGACAAAATACATGGAACATGGAAGTGTGCAAAATCTCAATAATCCAAATTTGTAATTTAAATGTTACTATTGCGAAGAGATACATATGGTATTTGAAATATTTCAGTTATTTTAGATTTTAAATTTTTTTACAATATTAGTGAGACGACATACGCAAACTTTTATAAAAATTTTGATGGCAATCGATTCTATGTAAGCAAGGGGGTATTTTGAGTTCAGAACATTCAAACAAAAGTCTAAGGTTTTTTCAAAAGTGTTAAAGTCCATATTAAAATCCTGTTTTATTTAAAATATAATCCAAAATTTGTTTACTTATTGTAAAAGTATTTAAGTATTGTAAAAAAATGAAGTGTTATTTTTTTATGTGTTCTTTTGCAGTTGATATGACACTTTCTGCGATGTTTGAACATTTTTTTTTATATTACCAAAAAAACAATCGTTATAAACTAAAAATGCTTGTTATTTAAAATTGTGTTAGTGTGATTCAGGCGCGTGTGAAATTCTCAGTCTCAAATGTGAGCCGTAAATACGAGTTTATTTTTTTATAGAAACATGGTGCAGTCTTATTACTATAAATCCAATAATTTTTTTAGCGCAAATTTAAATAATTCATTCTATTATAATGATTGTAAGCCTCCGTACTCCAAAAGCAATTAGCGATTGTGTTGTACAACCTAATTAATATCGTCCAGATATATATAATGCCATAATATATTAACTAGTGATAAAATGTAAAGAAAAACCAGACATTTTTCATTAATTGGACTCCAAGAGCGGTCCGAAAAAGGTCAGAATTTAGCCTTCGCTTATTCTCAAAGGCCGAATTTCGGGTCCATTTAATATATAACTGGGGCAGCAGGTAAAGCGGAAAAGATGCGAAAGAAAAAGGTAGGCAGAAATGGATCGACCAATTAGTTACATCTTTTCCCTCCAGGTAGCACATAATAATTCAAAATAGCGGTAGGATGAATCTCGGGATACTTAACACTAATCTATTTTTTTACGTAAATAAATTTCTTTCAAAAGAGACGAAACATGATTTTCTTGTTGAATTTAAGATTTTTTTATCTACACTGAAGTATGAACGTCTAAATAAAATAAAATAAAGCATTTTTCCGAAGTCCGATGGGTAAATTTATAATAATTAAATTTACATATATTATGATAGGTGCCCTTCTAACATTATACTGAATTCCTATCAAAAAACTAATGAAAGATAATTGTTTATAAGCTTTTTAATTCATTTAATGTCAGCGTTCGTCAATCCGTGTAATAAGAAATACCTTAAAATCAAGTGAAGCGATATAACACGAATGATTGTGAAAAATTGAATATTTAATCTATACACTTTCTAGTTATAAACTGGCTGAAAAACTGTTGTTTTTATTTTACTCTAAAACCATTAAATAAAATAAATGTATTCATTAAACTATGGAAGATAATACAGTAATATATTGTAAGATAGTATCAATTTTTGAATAGTGCAGTTGGATTTAAAATTACTTTCAGAACTGATGTAAAATTCATAAAAAATTTTGCGTCTGAATTTTTACAGCGGACAGTAAAATTGTAATCCGGAGCGATTTTATACGGATGCAAATAAATTTTACGATTAGAATTTTTAAATGCATTGATCACGTGTTGTATACAATGTTTGTTTGATGTACGAACTGTGTAATAAGTAAAGGTTCAAAATACTATTAAATATAAAATATATATCTTTCAAGAGGCTGTGTATTATTGAATGAGATTCATACGAAACATTACAGAATTGCATGCTGTCAATATACCGAACTTCTAGTTTAGTGGTTATATTTTAAATTATATCCTGCAATAAAGTTGTAAATATGTTGAATACAATGCCTCGGGTATGTAGAGAATCTGTTGTATCTGATTTGGATAACGGGGCACATAAAAAAGTGATTTAGAAGTTGCAGTCCGTCGTGTTGAATTTCTCTTTTATTTAATCACTTCACATAAAAAGTAGTTTTTTTCTAAAACTAGTCAAAGTAAACAATGCAAACAAAAACTCCTCTTTATTATATAACATTCTCATAGTAAACTCAATAAAATGTATCAAAAATCATTAATGGAAGAGCAACTAAGTTGTGATGCATACGTATTGAATCGAAACATAACTGCTATCTGCTATGTGCTTTGGTATTTTCCTTGAAAGTTGATCATAAAAAGAATAATTTGTCTCGCGTAGAGTAAAATATCCTATTAAGAAAATGAATGTCTATTTAATATGGATATTTTAAAGTAATTTAATTATATATTTACACATCTTTTACCTAGCAATATGATGTATTGTACATTCGAATAGTAAACAGTGTGGATTGACTGTGAACCCGTGAATCTCACCAGACTTTGAAAAACATTACACGTTACACGGACCGATTTTAAATGATAAAAGAATTTTCAGTATACTAAACGAAATAATGTTTTTTCACAGAGTGATGAATAAAGATATTGTAGAAATATTCACTCTCTGCTATAGGCAGTATCAAATCTAACAGAATTGAACTAAAATAAATATACGTACATACAAATTGAAACGTATTTAGGTATTTGAAATAAGATTACTTTAGCAGCGACTTTGAAAATGCACAATGTATAATATATTTATTATAACTTGCCACAGTCCTGATATAATAAATAATTGCCATTAAAAACAATATTTAAATACTTGAAAAATTCACGTATTTCAAGTAAGTAATGTAGTGTAATTATAAAAAGAAAATAGAAAAGCAAAGTTGATTATATAATCTTAGCTCGTAATGTTGCCCATAAATTATGTATTTGCTATGTTTTTATTATAATGATATAATTCAAGTGTTATTTTATTCATATGTAAATTTTTATAAACAGTGTTATCAATATAGTTGCTATTATGACTCGAACATTAAAAACATCAAATGAAATTAAGATTGACAGTGCATGTATATGTTAGTACATTTTGAGAGAATAGAAGAGGCAGATTAAAAATTAATTCAATTAAAATACTAGCTACTCTGTTTCAGGTCAAATATAGCATGTAATTTGAATCAAGTAATCGATTAACATTTGTTTATATTTGTTACGCGACATTTACTTTCTCTATTATACTTATAAGCTACTATTAGACGGTATAAGACGGTATTTTTCACTGTCGTTATTGAATTGTATTACGTTATTAGCTCGTACATACAAGATACAAGAGAACAAATAAGATTTTAATATAAAAGTATAAATACATACTTATATTATGTTAGTGAATGATGTATTTTTAACCGCTATTATCTAAGATCTAAGTGAATACTTATTCGTAACAGAATAATAAGAAACACATCGACGGTGTTTTGGCCAATTGATTTAACCCTAAAAATATACGAAAATGAGGCAATGATTAGATCCCATTTTAAAGACGACAGAACAGGTTTCAGCCAAATGATGTTAGTTAGAAACCATAACTAACCACATTTTGGAATGTAAACGTTTTACATTGGTTTTAGGTTTAAAAATTCTGAACCGGCCACTTCATGATTTAAGCCAGTATCATATCGAAACTCCCTACGTATACTCCCGTATCTGCAAACATAATAATTAACAGGAGTTTTCGATAAAAACAGTTTTTATTCTATTCTGAAAAATTTCAATTTTGAGGGTTATATGAGAAATGTATTAATGATATTTAATACAGAATCCTCATTGAATGAAACGTATAATCAGTTTGAGAATGTCTTAATTCTAAAGAATATTCATAACATGCGTACATGATTGTAAAAAGACTACTGTAAAGACAAAACAAAATGAGACAGCAAAATATAAAGAACAAGACACATTGCTGAGGTCTACGGTATGTACGACGATGTCAAAGCAGTTGTTAAAAGCGTTAATACAAAGCGAATATAATATTTCCTATGAAAAGATACCATTATTATGATACATTATTCTGTTTACAGCGAAACGGTCGGTTTATTTAATTAAAAGTATTGGCTTAAAGTCGGCATCCGAAAATATTCTTGAATAATAATGCGAACCGACGACTAAGGTAAGTGCTGAAAGTGCGAATATCGGAATGCAATGCAAATTCAAAAATAATTTCAAAGCACTCACGTTTTACGACTACTTTTGAAGTGCGGTTGTATATATTAACCATTTCGAGTCCTGAACGAAACTTATAATACAATTATTATCATTTGAACCTTGTTTGAATTTGTACAACATTTTTTAAACTTGAATATTATATAGGGATTTTAATCAATGGATCTCGAAATCAGGAAAACAACGCTTACAGAAATATGTATTTGGAATTAAAGAACATGAAATTCTTAGATTGTAATCTATTTATATGTATAAAGATGAAGATTTTTGTTTGTTTGTTTGTTCTCTAAGCATTCCTTTAACGTTCATTTGATTTCGATCAAACTTTGGTGAGTTATTGTGTGCACACCCGTTAAGAAAAAAATTTAAAATCTAGAGGTCTGCACTGGCCCGGGCTTGCCCCGTGGACCTTTAATCGGCCCGGCCCATGGACTGGGCTTGCGCGTAAAGACAATTCAGATTCGGGCTCGGGCCGGGTCTGGGTAAGGAATTCAAATTTAAGGAATATATTTCGTACTATGTTGAGGTCATGGGTCAATAGTTTAAATAACTTAAATAATTTATTTCATATGTGCTATGAATATCATTGGAAATATATTGTTTGAAAAGTATAAATGAATTACTTATATTAAAAAAAAACTGGCTGTTTGATGAAAATGTTTTCATTAAAATGATTTAATTACTTTTCTTACTGTTATACCTCATGTTTATTTGCAGACAGTCTGTAATTATTATTTATTATAATTTATTTTTATAAATATTATACATGCCCAAGGCTCTTTGTAATGCTTATTCTCGAGTTGATCTCGAGCCACTTTAATAATTTTCATCGACTTGATGTGATTTTAAAATTAGAAAATATCGAGCGTATTGGCATGGCTGTTAGTGTCAAACAATTTTTTTATTCTAAATATTATTATTATATTCCCCAGTATACTCAATGTTTTACCAACCAAAAAATCTAGAAAAATATCGTCGTTGTTCTGGAAGAAGACCCTAACTGAAAAATACTAGTTTTGAGTAATTGGACTTTGAAGTTTGTCAAATGTTTGAAATGCTATACGTTTTTCATTATCTTTGTTTGTACAAAACTGTTTTTAATTAAAAGCATAGTTTATAAAAATAATTGTGTTCTTTCATACGGTAGAGTTTGAAATAAGGAACATTTTGGTATAACGAACTCAATATATATTTTTTTCGATTTATTGTTTTCTTCCAGAAAAGCGACGATATAATGGTTTCAAGAACTTTATAGTACACAATTTATTGGGGATTTAAATAAATAAATATGAGAGATCCATCGCTGAGGGGTTGGCCATTATTTTCAATAACATTTCTCACAATAATTGGCGCGATTACAGCTGCGATGCATTTATGGGTGCACGGTTTCAAATGCGAGGGGTCAATCAGGCCATGAAACCGAAGTGTTGCAGACGAAATCGATTGTAGGAGTAAATTGTTTTAAGAAATAATGTTCGCCGTATGTCTTCTATACTCAAGCATCAAAAGTTTTCAATTTGGATGAAAAGGAACTGATACTTTAATACACTAATAATTTAATAGATATAGAAATTATCAGGTAGCATTGTCGCATTTCAACATAGGCTTAATGAGATTGATGTGTGTTACAGAAATTTAAACCACGTTCACTCTCAATTAAGAGCTTATGGTCTACTGAAAGAAATATATTAATCGACGTTTTTCTAAGAGAAAACTTGTTACTTAGTAGTTCAACTAATGCTTTTGACGAGATTGGGGATATATTATAACTAAAAAATAACGGCAGGTGGCATTCATTCACTCAATTCGATTGACCGGCAAACTTACGTAAATTGTGAGAAAAGAATTTAAAAAAATATTTTATATGAAAAACCATTCAAATTAGTTTGGTTTGTATTTTTGGGCTGTTAATATTCTCTCGCTTTCGATTCTACAAATAGATTTAAAGATTTGGATGTGTACGTCAATAAAGCAAGTAAAATACTTTAAGGACCCCCAATTTCCTCTAAAATGTGTATAATTTCAATAGAATTTTGATCATTTCACACGTAAATTGTAAAAAATAATACCGTAAAAGTGGGTGTTAAATTAATGTACTTAACATGAATTTCAGGCAGACGAGAGCTGTAATTCAAAGTGAACTTAATTGGTTGAAATAGAAAAGTTTATAATAGTTATGATAAAACCAAAAGTAGATAATTTACGGTTACTAACAATTATAATTTATACTGGGTAAACAGTTTTATGATTTGGTTTGCACTATCTTGGTTGTTAAAATTACGCAAGGGAGTTTATTGTCCTTTGTTTTTATACAGCACAGTAACATTTTTAATTATTCATTTAGAATTTAGATACTAGGGGGGAGAAATGAAATTTATTTACATTGGAAATTATTCTAGTTAGGAAGTTTAAAAATTATTAATATTGCCAAAAAGATATGTGCTATCTATGTAGGGTTTTTATTTTTTTTTCATTTTATCTACAACATCGATAAAAACAGTTATAAAGAACCATACAAAACGCATTGCAGGAGTTTTACGATTATTATCATAATTATAATTAAATTTAAAGTTAAAATTGTTTATGATAATGTGACTAGATGTGACACGGTTTTGCCTCTTTGAGAAAATCTTCACACGAACCCATCGTATGATTGAAGTTGTATCAAAGACATTCATTATATATTTTAATTAATAATGATATAAATGATAAATTAAAGGTGGCATCCTTTTACTGGTCACGAGAAGGAGATGACAAAAATAATCACAATGCTAATTACAATTTAAATTACATATTTGTATTGTGAAGACAAAATCCCATCATTAAAATGTTTTTTACTACTAATCGATTTCTATTCAAGACTTCATTAATTTCTTAGAATTCTAAATATTAATTTCCAATCCGTTACTATATATTTACTAGTAACGGTACCCGTCATAGATGACGGTATTTAAATTAAAATACCGAATGTCTAAATTAGCTAGCACGTCGGAACTGTATACGCATTGCATGGAATTGTGTCATGAGAAAATTTCATACCTACATGAGATATGTGATAATAATAAAACGTCTACAGAGCAGTCTGGTCTATTATATATTAAATCGTCGTTGTTTTTAGTACTTTGATTTTTTGCAAATTTTGACAAATCTTTTTATTGGTTCTAATATTAAATTGTCGGTGAAGTGCTGGAGCAACTGAGTAACAAACAGTTCTCATAGACAAATCCTGTTGAGATACTTCCATTAGGAGACCACATGTTCCACGTTGGAAGCGGACATGGAAAAAAATAATTAGATTATATGTCTTTCCAACATTTTTAAAGACTTTTTAAAAAACATTTTGACACAATAATTTTATTTTATCTTAACTATTTAACAACATCTTCCCTAAATTATCAACACTATTTTAACATTTTTTTTTAAGTTGAATGTTTAAAAACAAAAACAATATGAGTGGGCTTAGCGTTGCTGTGTTAAGGTCTACGTCTAGTTTTAAAGGGATAGCAAACCGTAGCTTGCGGTAGTGGGTAAAACGTTGATTATCTTTGGAAGTAAGCCATTGGGAAATGTGAGACACGTTGGGCATCCAGGATTTCTCACGGTGATTTGCGAGGCCTATCCACGTCTGTTCGTTAATAGTGTTTACAAGTATTTTAATAACTCGTGATATTTTACTCATCCAATATAGAGTGGTCGACTTTGAACTTGTATTAATTAGTACGTTGCTGGAAGTCAATTGAAATTAAAATCGCAAATAAGAATGAGTCGCTCACACAACAGAATTGAATCGAATATATTCGCATTGTTCACCATTTTGGATTCACGTTCGGTTCAGTTTGGATATAACAGTGAGTAAGAAACTTAAATTTGAAATTTCGCCTAAAGAACACTGTAATTAAAACAAAATTTATTTAAAACGGTTCCAGATTCGATTTTAAATTAACGAAGATTCACATCTAAAATAGACATGTGTTCTTAACCTTATTAAAGCCATCACTATTAAACAAAAAACAATTGTTTCAACGGTCCTCATGAAGTGACTATTTATAATGAAGAAGCCGGATAAAAAGTAGGATAAACTGACTTAAAAAATGAACGCGGTCGTCTTGCAAGAATCAACAGAGATGATACAGTTGCTTGATATATAAAACATTCCACCAGATTTTAAAGAGCGTTTTCAAAAAAAAAAAACAATGGCCTGTTTATTCTGAACACTGTCAGACGTAATGGTCTATAATATGGACCGCAATCCTATAGTTTCTGTGTTTATTTAATAATGATAATAATTGGTTAGTTATAATTAAAATGTGTTGGCCGAGAACGCGTCACTAGACTTGAGCTGATTGTAGGTCCTATAGCCGAGTGGTCAACGATTGATAAGGTTCATCCTATTCCACTGCGATGCTCACTTTGCTATATTCATTTGGTTCGAGTGTTCAACGGAATCGATGGATGTTATGTTTATAACCCTTCTGAGAATTACTAAATTAATAAATATTGTTTTTAAAATAAATGGGTGGACCAGCGAATAAATAATAACAGTCCTTTCTTCTAATTCCTCATTAAGAGGGCTCCACGTCGGGAGAGGAAAAGGTTTTGTGAAGTATTTGTACTATCAATGAATCATCTCAACACAAGTTGTTTTACAAGAATTTGTTAACCTTCAGTCACCCAACCCTCTTTTTTCGGAGTGGGCAAGTATAGCAAGTAAGCATCACAGATGTCCATAAACTTGAACACAATTCCATAAATCCGTACTCGATATCGACTTGTGAACACCGCAAACCGAACAAGACGACGCTGACCACTCAGCTGCAGGCCTCGAAGTTATTTTCCATATAAGATTCTCAATATCCTTCACCAATCTTGGATAACCTTAGATATCAATGATTTACACTTATCATACTGTCATTATATACGTTTGGACCATAGATTCTAAGAGTGACACAAGCCGCTTATTTCCACTTCAACCAAGTGACTTTCTCGATTATCCCAGGTACCTTATTTGGGTTGCGGGTCCACTCATGCCATTTTTTGTCTCCTAATGCTATGTCAAATATGTATAGCACGCTCCATGGCTTTTGGATCTAGTTGAAGTTTATGAGAGGGCAGGTAAGAGGGTCATTTTTCCGCGCCATGTGTAAAAACCGGCAAACCATTATGCTCGAAGAATTTTGAAGGCTAACGCCAAGAGACTTCTATACCTCATTCAAAATAAATAGAGTCTACGTTTTTATAATATTATTCTTTACAATACGTACTTCTTGAAAAGCAACTTGAGCCTACCACCATGATTCCTCCCTATATAGAGCATATAGATATCTACAGACGTTTTCTTTACGAATGTTACTGGTTGTGAATCAGCTGCTCAACCTCTATCTTCGAATGGTGTAAAGAAAAAAGGATGTGAAGTTAGGAAAGACTTGCAGTGTGCTAATCGCTCTCAACAGGTTCTATTTTCGTGAACGGATAAGATGTAGGCGGTGAGGGTTGAAAACAATACAGTCCTGGCGATAGCTGTTGACAATATTTAGCAAAATTTATCGAGTAATCTTTTAATCTACCGTTTTAAAACTTCACAAAATAAACATAATTTAAAGACACCGTTTTTTTTATAATTAATAAAAAACAATATCTCTACTATATAGCACAAAATATATGTAGAAATCTGTATGTATGTATGTCTGTTGGACACAACAAACTCATTCCAAAAGGTGTACAGTGGCGACGTGAAATTTTCTGTGTAAATCTAGCTGCTATTTTTTGTTCAATTGTTGTAATTTCAAATTATAACTTTTAACCTTAAACTGAAAAGGCTGTATTTTTGCCGTTTACAATGCGGAATAAAATAATCAACAAATGCTGAAAAAGATCGCCTAGCAACCGCTCCATACCAAAAATATTCCGTGATTAGCATCGTCACGTCGCTAAGCAAGTATAAATATGTTATAGTATTATAAATGTCACAAATAACAATTGTTCATGTTTGAATCGAAAAATTTGTACAAAATCAAAAGATTGAGCGAAAAATTATCCATCATTTAAAATTATTAAACTTAAAACAGTGTTTCATGGATTTTACAAAAAGTTTGTCCAAAGGAAGAGAAAAATGTAAAATTAACTAATATAAGCGACCTCTATCTTGGGCGAAGTCGGGTAAAAAATACTAGTGTATAAACTTAAAATTATTCACTTATTAAAGCACGTAGAAAATAATTGTTTTAAACTATCTCAAGGTAAACATTTTGTGAAATTCATAGCGTTAATTCAACTCTAAACTGTTCTAGATTGTTTGTATTGTCTAAAGCCTAGAGCGAGCGTCTTATTGTATTACAAAAATTCTGAGCGTCGTGTGAAAGAGAATTCCAACCATTATCTTTTCCCGTCATATCTTATTTTTGACATTGAAGATTGAGTATACGAAAGATGGCTAAAAGTTTCATTTATATATCATCTGACACGGTATCAGTCAGATTGTCGCAGAATTATTCACGAATATTAAAATACTGATTATACGGGAGATTGATAAACCAAACACCAACATATTTCCACGATGAATATGTTTTTTTTTTGTTAATATGAGCTTTAAACGTTTAACTTATTTAAATTTTTTTTCTATGGAGGTATATTATATCCGTTATAATAGAATCGCTATTGGTTGATTGTATATAATCAAGTCTCAACAGAATTAAAATAGGATTTGAGTTATTGAGATTTTGTACACTTCCATGTGTTTTGTCACTAACGACCCGGGTTTCGCCTTTCGGCATCTTCAGGCATTCGAGCGCACGAATGGACTCGAACTGACAGACAGTAAACAGTGTCTAACGTTATATAGAAGATACAAATACGACAAACATTATTTAGGAGATAAAATATTATACGTCTAGGATCCACACTGATACCTGAGTTAAAATTTCGAGAATCGCCTTAATCCTTATTTTGTACATGGAAGTGTACAAAATCTCAATTACTCAAATTTGATATTGAAATTCTATCAAGCACCCTCAGTCGATGTCTTAAATTATAAAATAGGATTATTTATAATTTACTAGCGAGTACCCGTTGCAATGCCACCCAAAGAAAAAAAGTGTTTGTGCTTTAATTCTGTTTATTGAAGTGCTTTTGGGTACACTATATTTTTTGTTTTTTTTTGTCTCGTGCCTACACGAATAAATTAGAAGGTTTTCTTAAATGTCGCTGCTTGTACGTATTTGATTATTTTATTAGATTTTTTTTCAGAAATCTTCACGGGTGTGTGACACAACAACTCACCAAAGTTTCATCGACATCGGATGAATGGTAAAGGAAAACATACCGAAAAAACAAAGAAACAAACGTTCATTTTTATATAATATATATATTGTTGACTTGAATTCTCAACTTTTTTGCAAATTATCATTTCAGATTCGTTTGTTAAATGAGCTGAACATTAGAAAACAATTGATATGTGTGTCACTTAGAATAACAGTGAGGTAGATCCAAATTTATTTAAAAATACTTTCCATTTATGACACGATCAAAACAAAATAAGTAAACTTATCAGCGAAATATTGTTTCTTTCCATATAAACCACTTACTCTTATAAGGAAGTTTAACTTTACACTTCCATAGGTAATAACCATAATTTCCATATAAATAGCAAAGTATATTCTATATGAAGATTTGTCAGAACTAATTTTTATGATCCATTGTTTATTATATTCGTAGCAGTATAATATTCTTTAACACAGTAAGATTATATTCTCAATAAAATAGACTTGCAAATTATGCTAATAGTTAAAAGTTGATGGTAATACCATTTTACAAAACCTCTTTTATCGCAAAACTTCAAAAACTAGAGTTACTTATCACTATTACGTCACTGACGGTTGCTTTGTACCGCGTTTATTTTGAATTCATTTCATGAACACATAATTATGTATAATCAAGAGTGTAAAGTTAATTTAAATATTGAATAGATAAAATTATCTTATAAAAGCCGTTTTTTTAGAGGCACACCTTTTCCAGTGACCGCCAATTTGACAGCTGACAGCTGATTTGCGCTCAGTATTGTTTGCCATTTCGCCATGAACAGACCGCTTGACCATCGTGTGCGTCGCAACTTCGGTGAATGGGGGGAAACAAAAATTGCATCAGATCCTGGCTTTTACCGACAAATTTTGTTCAACGATGATGCTCATTTCTGGTTGAATAGCTTCGTCAATAAACAAAATTGCCGGATGTATGTGAAGTCGCAAGTCTACGTCGATATACCAGCAACACTTAATAACGACACCGATATACGGCCGCAGTAGCTTCAGAAAGTGCTTGAAAATTGAAAATCGAGATTGCGCTTTCTTCGAGCGAGCCGTGGCGCCCACATGCCGGAAATCATTTTTAAAAGCTAATGGCATTTAATAAACTTTTCAATAAATCCAATACAATGAGCATACCCACGATTATTAAATGTTTTATTTCATTTTAATGTTATATATCTCTAAAAACACACGTCTTATTTTTATAAACAAATGCAATTTAACATAATGATAGAATTTAAATGTCAGCTGATAACAGTGCAATATTAAACGACAAGTTTAGCTACTAGCAAAAATCAAACTCAAGCCGTGTCACGCGAAGGTTGGACACATAATTGTCTTTTTTGCAATTCGCAAATGCTCTTCTTAACAAAGAGCGCTAATTAGAAAATATATTCAAGATAGTGTGTATATGTCACACTTCTAAACAAACTGCAGAAAACGCCGATTTGTTCCGCGTTTTGACATTTCCTTAGGAATATAATCACGAACCAATTCTACCGCCGTGTGTCTACAAAGAAAATAAATAAAGATTTTTTAATTTGGGTATGGTCAGTGCAGCATTGAAAAAAATACAATCGTACTGGCTTAACTGTTTTATTATTTTAATATGAAAAAAAAAAACAAGCGCGTTTATGAAAACAAAAACACGACATCAGAATGAGAATGAACTTTATCTATCTGACTGAGGAATTGTTGATATGAATCATTTCTTTTCCTTATTTCGTCGTTGTTCTGGAAGAGACTAACTGAAAAATACTAGTTTTGAGTAATTGGACATTGAAGTTTGCCAAATGCTTGAAATGCCATACGTTTTTCATTTTCTTTGTTAGTACAAAGCTATTTTTAGGTAAAAGCATAGTTTATAAAAATAAGTGTGTTCTTTTATGGGGTGGAATTTGAAATAAGAAACATTTTGGTATAACTAACTAAATATGTAATTTTTTCGATTTATTGTTTTCTTCCAGAACAGCGACGATATAATGGTTTCAAGAACTTTATAGCATGCAATTTATTGGGGATATGAAAAAATAAATATGAGAGCTCCATCGCTGAAGTGTTGGCCATTACTTTCGATAACATTTCTCACAATAATTGGCGTAATAATAACAGCGACGATATAAGAACTACGAATTATTGGGATCGCAATACCGGACGAATAAATCAATGCCAGTATTTCAATATCTCTTATTAAATAATGTTTATAATGAGCATAAAAGACTGATTGCTATTAACAATTTATTTATTTATGACATTAAAAATGCTAATTCATCGTCGCTAGAGTCTTTCGATCTTGGTGCGATAGATATTCATCCAAGTAACGTTTGTTGATAGAACAGTCATTCAATAGCTGTTCCTTCAGTAACATAATATAAACTATTATTATAGTACAGTTATTTTGCATCTTTATTGGAATCTAGTTTTTTTAATGCCTATATTAGAAGTATACCAATAGTGGCAACACAGATAGAAGATTTTTTATAGTATCACGTGAACGAATCATGCTTGCAAAGAAAATTGAATCAAAATTTCTTGATATAAATTTAACTTGAATTGAATTGAAATATGCAATCGTTATTATGAATGAAAGTATTAATTTAAATTTGGATTATTGAGATTTTGTACACTTCCATGTATTTTGTCACTAACGACTCGGGTTTCGCCTTTCGGTATCTTCAGGCATTCGAGCACACGAATGGACTCGAACTGACTGGTCAGATTTGTGGTCCAAATTTGATATTGAAATTCCATCAAGCACCCCGCAGTCGATGTCTTAAATTATATAAAAAAAGTATTAATTGTTTAACATTGATTTAATTTGAGCTAATAATTTCGACTAAATTAATTAAACGTTGAACATTTACGTTGATACGTTAATGTTTGTATAGAATGACATGAAAAAATGTTTTCGGTCCAAGAAATGTTATGTTTACTTAAATTTGGATTATTGAGATTTTGTACACTTCCATGTATTTTGTCACTAACGACCCGGGTTTCGTCTTTCGGCATCTTCAGGCATTCGAGCACACGAATGGACTCGAACTGACAGACAGTAAACAGTGTCTAACGTTTATATAGAAGATACAAATACGACAAATATTATTTACGAGATAAAATATTATACGTCTAGGAACCACACTGATACCTGAGTTAACATTTCGAGAATCGACTTAATCCTTATTTTGTAAACAACACATTAACAGAGTGGTGAATTGCCGCTTCCCAACTACTTTTAGAATTAACAGTGATTTTACAATTATAATAGCATTGTGGGTTTCGACGGGATGCAATTCGACGAAAGGGTAAATATATACAATCATTCCACATTTAGTGACATCTGTTAGGTGTTTCAACGTATAGGATAAAATAACGGAGATTTAGAAAGGTTCAGCTGCTCGTTCAGAATTGGCAAGGCATTTAACTGGGCTCTATTGATTTCTAAAATTTCTTGATAAAATAATTTATGATCCCCCATGTTTTTATGCAACAATTTAACCCCATCATCCGCATTAAGCGTATGGTTCTCCATTAGCAAGTGATTTGCGAATGTCAAAGTTTCTTTTTTTAATCTAAAGGCAGCTAAATGTTCTGATACCCTTATATCTAATGTACGTGTGGTTTTACCCACATAGAAATGTTGGCAATCACTGCATTGTAATTTATAAACACCAGATTTGTTATTAAAGTGGACTCTATCTTTATTGTTAATAAGTAATTTGTCTAGAGAATTTTTGTAATAGAACACCGGTCTAACACTATCAGCGAGTTGTTTTTTTTTAAATTTTAAAGCTTGTACAACCTAAATAACTAATTCTACGCCAGTTCATAGGTTGGTCTATGTCTTTAGACAAATTCCCGAAATGTAGCATCTTTTCTGCTAATTCTGACAAACATAATGAAAGATTCTGAGAAATGAGACTGCTACATAATCAATGATTATTATGCTCGTTAAAAGTTTGCATACATTAAACACTTACATTTCCATAAACAAACACACCGATGATCAATTAAATTACTTGAGCATATGCGCACAAGTAGATGGATACCTCATGCTGAGATGAAACACACGTCACCGATAGAATTTAGTCTATCGCCGAATAAACGTTATATATAAATCTAGCTAGATTAACCATTATAAATCGTATATTTAGACAGGGCGCTGGTGTCAATGCAGTAATGTCATCCTACTACTTTACCTGTCATGGCCGCCACGCAATACGTAGCATTATTGATTGAAACAATCGATTATTTTTTCAGACTCGCCGTTTTAACAAAGCTGTCAGATTTATAGAAAAACCACCCGCACATTGCCACAAATTATTTTCGAAACACTTGCCATTGCCAATCGTATTTATTTTAACGGTTTTTCAATAACAAACAGCTTTTACGGCCCTTGATTGACTATTCCAATTCCAACCACCGGACAAATTATAATATTATCAGGTTTCGCCCGTGATTTAGACTAGTTTATCATTTGCACACAAGTAATATAATAAACTATGTCATATTGCCATTTGTTAACATCTGCTCAAAATCATTCTATATTTCAATGTAGTTTATTGAGCGCAAGTGTGGAGTTCTGATGTGCCTTACAGTAACACAGACAGATAAACTAATCAACATCCTTATTTTTATTCCATGAAAAAGCTGAGAAAATTCGGCTCGATATTAAACTAATATACTCTAATATAAAGCGGGAACGAAACAATGAAACAAGCTGAAAACAGTCACATTAATAATGTACAATACATTGTGGTAATTTTATGACCCATATACATAACGTTTTAAACACGAGATTTTATTAATTTTACAGTTACGTTAAAAAGTAATAAGAAACAATTTTGACAGAACCACACTTGACAAGTATTTTTATTTGCCATTGTAAATTTTAAATATTACATATTGTTGTTTCATTGTTAAATTATATTATAATAAATAATATTTATTGGTATATAAAATTAAAACTTCGAGCGAGACACGTGTTTCACCTAAAAGATGTCAATTTTAATTCTACATTGAAAACGAATTTCTACCAAGTTCATATTAAAGAACTATAATAATTGATGAATTGTTTAGTAAATAAAAATATTTTTTTTTCAGTTAATAATTTTTATTAACATATTAAAATGTAATTTAAAATATCGACTGACGGTGTTTGGTGGAATTTTAATATCAAATTTGAATCGCTCAAATTTTGTACATTTCCGTCAGTTTTATCACTAACGACCCGGGTTTCACTCTTCGGCATCATCAAGCATTCAAACAGTTCATGTATTACATATGTGAAGAATATGAAAATAAGTCATAATTCTTCTCAGGTACACTCAGGAAGAACGGAAATATTTGCTCTTGGATAGTGAACCAAGATGCATAAACCCACCTTAAGTATATTTCCAAGAAATTCATATGTTTATTTGTTAGCTATAGTCATGTACATCATTATAGGACACAGTATAGGATGAAAAAATATTACTTAAAAAACCATTTTTTATTTTAGATAGTGGTCGACGAAAATATTTTTCTCAGGTGTAAAAAGGTTGAAGAACACTGGTCTAGAACACCATCAACAAAGTAAATTTTTTATACAAGTGTGCAAAATTTGAATGATTCAAATTTGCTACCGGTGTATAATATTTTGGTATTGGTTTAAATAAAAAAACACGCATTAAATTATAATACCGCTCTCGCAAAAAATGATTTTATTATGACTTCTTAAGCACTGCATACTATTATTAAAATTGTTCATTTACAGATTGCAAATTTAATATCTTTCGACGAAAGCTTTTGGAATGTCGATAAGTGTTTCAAGTATCTGAACTTCCTGTCCGTCGATTAAATTGATTTCCAGAATGCGTTCTGGAGATTGAAGCGTTGTTGATTATTATTTTTACCATTCTCGCACCCTAAGTGGAATATATGAACTTTAATAGTATGTATAGAAGTAAAGTCTGTTTAAGAATCTTATTACATATTACATAAGTAACAACCGTAGACCTACCGCGGTAGACGGCTAGGGAGAAATAATTTTTATATTGCTGTATTGCGCGTTCTGCCCGTGTCGATGCTTCTGATCTTGTATTGTCATGTCGTCTGGGTTGCCATCGGTATTTATTCGTTCCCCACATATGTTTAGAAGACATACGATAAAATACTTGGACCAACAAAGATTTGTAATATAAAATCAAAATTGATGACTTTGTTATTTAACTGGTTGTGTTATTAAATGTGACACGTGTTTCGCCTCTTTAAGAAGCTAACTAACTACTAGTCTGACAATGCTTCAGAAATATGTAATAACAAAGTTACCGACGATTCCAAAGAAAAAAAGAATTGTTTTTGTATAGTTGACTATTTGGGCATCAGAAGAATAGAATAGAATAGCTCTGATTTTTAACTATTTTTCTTCTTTTGTTAGCTTTTTATACTTTATTGTGACTGAAGTCCATCAAGTTAGTTCTATAAATCAATAGAAGTTTATTGACAAGAATCTCTCTCTTCAGTGGTAATAAGAGTTACACGAGGGGTTAGGTATTTGGCTAGAAGATAGCTGATCTTTTCAATACACTCCGATTTCTATGAAAGGTTGACAATCAAACAGAAATATTTCTCTTATTTCCACTGTATATTAGTTCAATTAGAGAATTTTATTTAATTTACATGTTTTGGTAGACGCTAAAGCTTTCTTCATGCACAGAGCTAAAGCTGACAAAGCCATGTTTCATTTGTATGTTTATTTTTAACAGAATGTTGGGAAATGTGATCAACTTTTGATTCGGTGAAGTTTAAATATATCTACCCTTATATATTTAAACGAGTTTTTTGGCTTTCTCAGATTGACGGTAATTACTATAAACTGTTAATTGTTTAAAAAGCTTCGATCATTACCACAAAATAATGGCAAATACTGTTTTTAACCGCTTAGAAGAATTAATTTTCTGCACTCCACTTAGTCTTGGAAAGTTGTTCCTAAGACTCACTTTACGTTTATAACACCACCGTTTTTCGCTGTACAAATTTAACGGATGGAAAGCAGTGTTGGACGGAGAAGGGCAAGTAAAATCATTACACTGCGCCTTTGCAAAGTAATAATAATCGTATGCTTCACTTTTTTGCTGATACATTTTTTTCCATCTCCGGTTATGTGCTACCACAAACATTCAATTAAAAGTGTTTATATCAAGCATTAATGGTACGCCATCGTAGATATTTTGTTTGAAATTCCTTTGGTAAGATCGCAAAGTAAATAAATATATAGGCCATTGGAAGTCGTAAAATATTGTTATTGTATCTTTGATAAAACTATAAAATCATTCGATGCTTGTCTAGATTCGTAGAAAATTTGACCTATTTCAAGCGCTACTAATGTGTGTTTATAATACGAGCTACTTAATCAGTTTTTCATCGTATTTAATAACATAAAGGTTAGGTTTAATAATTCGATCTCCGATCCAAAGTCTTGGATTTATATAATGTTTACGTCGTTTACTACCCACTCTATCAGATTCTTAAATCATAACTGACTAACTTCCTTGGTCAATATGTTCCACATCGGGAGCGGACAAAGCTAATGAAAAACAAGAAAAAAACTGGGATAACAGAACAAAAACCTTGACAGTAACAGTATTGAAAACATGCTACCATAGACACACATAATTAGTGTTGTTATAGTGTCTCTATCGTCCAACTTACCATACTCGTCAAAATAAACAATTCCACGTTCCCATTTATAATTTCTGATATGTGGTATTGTAAAGGAATTAAAATCAATGACTACGATTTAGTTGAAAAATTTTAATTAAATAGTTTGACGATGTGTTTTAAATATATATATAACGCGTGTCTAAATACTTGCATAACTTACATCCATTGGAATAGCAAAGTTATCAATAATATTTTCTCTGTTCTGGAAGAAAACATTAAATCGAAAAAATGACATATTGAGTTTGTTACATCAAAATGTTCCTTATTTCAAACTCTACCGTATGACATGAGACACTTATTTTTATAAATTACACTTTTACTTAAAAACAGTTTTGTACAAACAAACAAAATGAAAAATGTATGGCATTTCAAGCATCTGGCAAACTTCCATGTACGATTACTCAAAACTAGTATTTTACAGTTAGTGTTTTCTTCCAGAACAGCGAAGATATAATATCGTTCCAACAAAGTGAAAATACCTTTGAGGTGATTACAATTTGTGAATTTTAGAGAGACGTTAGTTTGTTACTAGGTCGTTTACTCCATTAAACTTTAAGCCCTAACCATAAATCTACTTACTGTTTGACTTGTATTATAATTAAATTAACTTTCTTGTGTAATATACTAATTGCTGTATCTAATATATAGGTTTTGAATTATTCTAGAATTACTAGCCAATGTCGTAATAATTTAAAAACGTTTGAGCAACTAATTATTAATACCCAGTGATTCAAAGTGAATATACATTTAAACTGAACTTGAAATATTATTTTGAATGACTGATATTCCATCATTTTGAACGCAAATCATACGATTTAATATATCGTCGCTGTTCTGGAAGAAAACACTAAATCGAAAAAATGACATATTGAGCCAGTTATACCAAATTGTTCCTCATTTCAAATTCTACAAATTGAAAGAACACTCTTATTTGTATAAATTACGCTTTTACTTAAAAATAGTTTTCTACAAACAAACAAAATGAAAAAGGCATAGCATATCAAAAAGTTGACAAACTTCAAAGTACGATTACTCAAAATTAGTATTTTACACTTAGTGTCTTCTTCCAGAACAACGACGATATATAGAGCTTGTAGCCCTCATTGAATGATTTTAATTATCAAGCATAATTTTAACCTCCTCAACAGAAAATTGCAATAAATATTATAAAATGGACTTTATTATTGCAGTTCGGTCATTACTATCACAGATCTATTTATTAAAATTTAGTACGACAAATAAAAAAAGAGACTACTTAACAAAAACAATAGAAACACGTGTGTTGCACAAATTAAAAAGAATCCGGGGCGCCATATCATAGCCGACTGTGGTATATGATAAATTTATATAGACTTATAAATGCATTTCAAGAAAGATTTTCTCAAACAGATTTAAAATGTATGAAAACAAATACGTATTATTTAAACTGTATGTAGAATTAGCCGGTATATCAAATTTGGTTGTATTTTTTATAAATTCAGTAAAAAATTAAATAATATTTGCCGCAACGTGAAAGTAAACCTCGGGTTCAGTTTACATGAAACGATCTCTCATAAATATTTATTGATCTATTTTTAATCTTTCGTTTATGCTTCTTTATTTAGATCAGTGTGAAGAAATTCGCAATACGTCGACAGGGTCTATAGCTTTTAGCTATATACGATAATACTTAAAATATTTTTAGATTGCTTGATGCTTTACCTGTATTTTGAGGATTTCCGGTGATCCTTTGAAAGATCAAACGGGAAGTTAGTATAAACAGATTTAATGAAAAAAGAAGCACTTAATGATTGGATCAACAAAGCACTTATATGATTATATTGAATTTGGTAGTTAATGTTGATTTTAATATTAAAAGTTGAATCACATTTCGATGGAATTGAGCATTGATCAGAAATTCAAAGAACTGATAAAAGTAGTGAAATTAATTGTGTAGATTTTACCTGAAACTTTGCGATAATAATGATACAAGTCATTTAATAAAATTTTACATTACCTTACCTTTGAACTAACTGTACTTGATCATGTTTTGAGATACGAGTGTTTGAAGTTTTGTCTGATCATGTTTTGTATTTTGAAGGAAAAACAGTATTTTTTGAGTTAGCATATATTTATATATATAAATATATAACTTGTTTTTTATATAATTTATTTTAACTAAAGCCTTTATATTAGAAAATAATGAGTATCTAAAGCTTTAATTAGAACTGTCAATAATACAAGGTTTTATCGAATATTTCAATTTTATCAAACAAAATATTCTGATTTTTGAGATATATATTAATAGTATATATTATCATGTCTTGCGGACCATGCAAGCTAAAAATAATATTATAATACAACAGAATAATAATACATATATTCTTTTATTGTTTGAATGAACTCAGCTAATTTTCGTCAATGACCACATCGATAGACTAGTATAAGTAAAGGGTAAAACACACACCAACCATCGAGTAAAGAATGGTCGACATGACGGGAACACCTTTTCAAAAAAACTGTGATTTGTATGTTTTTCTGTGAGATGATAGTAAGCAGTTACACCGATTCATAAAACCATATAAAACAAATTTATGAAAAAAAATGTGAGGATAGAATTTCGGAATACTGATAACTCCCTCATTGAACAATATATAACTCTGAAATCAAAGTATATGGTAGAATGAAGCTAATACAATATTTTCATCAAAAGGTCATTTTAGGCCAACATGTCAGTTAGAACCATTTCAAAGTAAGGTAACGATTAGTTATCGTCACTTTCTGATTGGTTTGTCGAATGCCTCAAAGCTCAGTT
Source organism: Himalopsyche phryganea (assembly GCA_022494535.1). Lineage (NCBI taxonomy): Eukaryota > Metazoa > Arthropoda > Insecta > Trichoptera > Rhyacophilidae > Himalopsyche > Himalopsyche phryganea. The sequence continues at coordinate 1,173,700 of JAGVSL010000059.1, read as the reverse complement.
TTACAAAGAGATTGTTTATGTATAATAATATCATAGAAGAAAGAAACTAAAGATTTAATATTTCGCTGGACTGTCATAAAATAGTATTTATTTAAAAAACAAATTTTAAAAGCGTTTATTTTAATAACAAAATTTAAGATATCGACTGAAGCTGCTTGATAGAAAAACAATATTAAATTTGAACCATTCAATTTTACGGTGGTCAATGGTTGGTGGATACCATATGAGCACGTCAATGTCAGTGGATGTGCACATAGTAAATGATGGGAAATCGGGCAATGCAGCTTTGGCTGTAGCTAATAGCAGTGGGCAAAAGGCGAACCTTCCGGCGCCTTAAAACCGGTCTTACTAAGGGAAGGAAATCCCTGACAGAAAAACTGGGTGGAGCCAACCTGTATAGCCCTTGTGACTCAGGCATCGGAAGCGTAGGGCTAATCACCCAGTCTTCTTCAATCAAAAGATTACGATACCATCGTTTTGTCACTAGTGATTCGGATTTCAGCGTTTTGCATCTTCTGACTTTCAAGTGCACGGATGAATTCGAATGTCTGAAGAGACCAAATGGTGGATATAGATATATAAAAATATGACTCCAATAATGAATACTTGACGCGATTAAGCATTAGGTCAAATGATGATGATGAAGATTACGCAGTTCAGAGTCGTTCGGCGAGTGACGAAAGAGTCCCGCTCGGTGGACGATCACAGAATGATGTTTTTACTCTCTGTGTCCTACTTTAATTGTAATGAAATTTTTTTCAGAGTGCTCATCTGTATCGCAGCGTCTGCAGAATCCATGTCGAATATCGGTAAAATAAAATATTAATTGCCAATTAATTATGTCTAGTCTAACGAAAATGACCAGCGTAATGTTTCATACATGCAAGTTTTACGTTTCGTAAATCTGTAGTGTCATGCTTGGATTTTGGAATTTAAAACCTTGCAGTTTGCCACGAGTTGGTCCTTTCAAAAGTTTCAACTATTATCAAATTCACGATCATAGTAATAATTTTATTGATTAATTATTATATTTGATTTGTGACACTCACCTCATTAAAAATAATTATACGTTTAGATAGATATTATGTCTTTTGATTGTTTCTATTTTTTAAATAATTATATTGATATATTCGTTCTGTATTGTAAACATTAATTGGTACATCATCTTTGCACATTCGATAGCCTCAAGTAAGATTGCTTAAAGAAATACAATTAAAACTATGGTTATTTATGTTTGTTCACCTTCTACGTCGTCATATTTTACATTAAACTCAGTCATTACTGCTTACAATCAACAGCATAATACATGTGATTATAACAAAAATATGTATGTAATATTTTATCATAAATTTACTACCTGTTATGTTAATTTGTATGACATTTATGAAACTGCAGAACTGTGCACGTGTATTTTTAATGAATTGGTGAGTAAGTTAATTATTAGTATTGTTTGTTGCTTATTTTATGTTACAAATGAAACCATGATATTTTATAAGAAATACTTTGACACGCATTGCGAGAAGAAATAAAATTGAAATTTACTTAAAAATAATACGGTGGGTGTTTTTGTCTGACAGCATATTAATGAATTGAATAATTCCTTGTTATTGGGCATTCAAATGGCGTCCTGACTGACTCTCAACAAATCAAGTATTTTAAAAAATAAAACACAATTTGTTTGTACTACTTCCACATATTTATAATGATCAGGACCGGTTTCGCTCCGAAACCGGTCCTGATCATTATAAATATGTGGAAGTAGTACAAACAAATTGTGTTTTATTTTTTAAAATATAATGTCTTTCCACCAAGAATTGACAGTTAACTCCTTAAAAGAAATCAAGTATTATTTAAACATTCAAAATTGAGAAGATGTCATTGTATTGCAATTACAAAAAAAAAAATACAACAGTAAAATTTGTTTTTCTACTGGGTGTGTTACTTAGAGTGACATGAGTGTATCGCCTATTTGTAGAATATTTTTGGACTACATATTTTAATTACGATATTAAAGTGGTAAAGTATCGTACACAGAAACACGTTTAAACCTAGCTACGGAACCAGTAGTATAAAGAAGGTTTTGTTTTTAATTTCATATTTGGCAAACAATCAATAAAATCTTCCTATAGAGTAAAGGTGACGAACCTTTTCCTGTTGGAAGGTCGCATTCATTTATCTTAAAACCAAATAAGGCCGCATTTAAGTAATATATATAAAAATGTATGAAAATTATTTCGTAAATGAAGGAAAACAATGAAATTTATCTGCTTATTTCAGTCAAAAAGTTGCAGGTGCGTCACCACTGCTATAGAGTAAGAGGCGAAACACGTATTTCATATTGTTACACATCTAGTGGTATGATAAAGTTATCCGTTACAATTAATTTTTTATATTTGCTCATTTTAATTAAACAAATATTATTTCAATATCATTTGTGGTCGTAAGAAATAACCTTAAAAAGGAACTAAATATGTCGTAATTGCTGCCGGTATTTAAGGAATGTGATTTATTTCAAATTGCACTGAAAGAGATTGCGTATGAACGCGAATATTTTTCGCAAACGAAAACTTTACTGTGCGCGGTAAAAAATATTTTTCTTTCTCTAAATGCAAGGTTTTCTGGAGAAACCTTGGCTTTGTGTTGCTTATTCGGCTCATCAAGATCCGCAAAGTTTCGATTTGTTTCGGAGTTTTGTATGGAATTAGTCACAGTATTTCACTTTGCATTCGAACAATGTTTTGTTATGTTTTAAATTCGGCTTACGTACGCTAGACATATTATTATTACGAAAAAACGCTGCATCATGAGAATTGTAAGAAGAAAACTTTGATGTAGTGATATCGATGTATTTTTCAACTTCATTTACTGAGAGACGACAAACATGTTTTGATAATTAAATCGACTAACCGGAATTGCTAAATTACGAAATGTAAAGCAACGTTGCAAACACATTAGAGCAAGTTATTAGATTTTAACCAGGGCTGCGGAGACGGAGTCTCACAGTTTTCCGAAAAACGAGCAATTCCGACTGCCTTTTTAATAAAGTGCAATTCTGTGTTTATTAATGTACTTATTTCATATTTTATATGGATTCGGCGGTAACTTTGTGGAAGTTCATTTTAAATATAAAATTAAAATTGATAATTTAGTTATTCCACTTGGTTTATTACAAACGTGACTAGATTTGTAGAAACTCTAAGTTATTCATTTTAATTCCTTTTTTATTAACACGATGGAGTATTTCTACGTTATTATTTTACGATATAGTTAGTCTGAAGATGATTCTTAAAGAGGCGAAACGCGTCACGTTAGTGATAAATCAAGTGGAATAACTAAGTGATCAATTTTAATTTTATACTTATTTCATTTTTGTTTATACCTATAACATCTTCTTGTCCTGCAATACATATATATATATTATATTATATGTATATTATGAAAAAATTTTCTATTTGCTGAATCGGTTGGTTGGTGTTTAATTTGAAGACCAATTACTCATAAATAAGAAAGGTAGGGAAAAAAACTTGACAAAATTAGACTTTTTAGTCGTAATCTGAGTCGGGTTATTGGCCAATGTTGGAGTTGGAGTCGCACTTTTTTGGACGACTCCACACCCCTGGTTTTAATCCTTAATCATGTAGTAGTTACATCCTTCCCCATAAAATGTATCAAATATGTAGAACAATCAACTGTCAAAGTGGCTGATGTATTTCTAATGTAGTGAGTGCATGTTAAAAAATAGCCAACATGTAAATGTGGTGCTATACAGCAGGATGCTGAACAGATCCTATGGGAATTTCATTTAATGCACGAGCAAAAGAAAGAGCTGCACAGGTCGGTTCAACCTTCCATTAGACCGATCGGCCGCGCTGACTTGGTGGCAAATAGGACAAATTACCAGGCATTTATAAAATTTGCGGCGTCTTACGGCGAGTGAGTAGACTACAAATCATAGAAACTTTTCATTTATCTGGAGGGATTGATTTTCTGCACACTTAAGTGCGCGCCACCACCTACTAAGTCGTTCTAAAATAGGTATAGCAGTAAACAGTAATTATATCGAAAAATAAAAATGAGTTTTTGCAACTATTATGCCTAAAATACCTCTTTCACATGTAGTGATACATGACTCTTCGTATTTGCGAAATGTGATATTCGAGAAAAGGTTTTGTATTGTGCCAGAGCATTAACTCGAAAATTAACAGCGAAATTTGTAACAGTTATTAAAGGGAAAAATATTTCACAAAATGACACTTATATCAAGTCATCAATCACTTAACACATCACATAACAGAGTTACAAAATGTGATTTTCCTAAATTTATGATTGTAAAAGAATACCGTAATAGTAGATAATCAATTTTTATATAGCATTTTCGAATGCCGTTCATCAGTTGAAAATTATAATTCTCTGAACGAAAATAGTATTTATCGTAAAAAAATGTGGACTTAGAATAACGAACTGTGTCTTACATATTACATATTATAACAAACTTGATGACTCAACGTTTTAAGGTCATGTTTTCTTACAAAATTGTCGATTAAGCAAGATTCGAGTGAAATGAATTATTCCCAAGACATAATAATAAATAATAGCTACATTCAATACATCATCAGCTTACTAAGCATAATTACTGTTTTACTTGATTGTTTTATCTACATTATTGCTTTATTGTTTGTAAATATTTATTAAACTTATCTATATATATATAAATGAATGTACGTTTGTTTGTTTGTTTGTTTGTCCTCTATGCGTTCTTTTTCCATTCATCCAATTTCGATGAAACTTTGGGGAGTTGTTGTGCGCACACCCGTGAAAGTTTCAGAAGAAAAAAATTTAAATATAAATCTATATAAAAAGAATCAAATACGTACACACAGCGACATCTCAGAAAAACCTTCTGATTTATTCTTGTACACACTAAAAAATATTCCGAAAAAGCACTTCAATAAACAGAATTAAAACACAAACCCTTTCTTACGCTGAGTGGCATTGTAACGCATGCCAGGTACTCAATAGTTAAAAATAAATTTTCAAATTGATACTGTCTGAGACATTAATACTGTTTATATTTTTGTATGCTGTGAACGTTAGTACCTTAGTCATGACATTATTAGCCCATATTCGCCCACAATGTGAAACACAAAGACACTAAATGAAGCATTTCATCAGGTGTTAAATGAATGTTCGAGTAAGGTTAGTCGTTATGCTTGTATCGTTAGAGAGGGTAAAAGTGAATTAGTTATAAGTTAATCACTAACTACAGGTCCTATACAATAAAAAGTGCGTATGGAAGGGTTTCAAACTTCAGCACAGCGAATTACAGAATTTACCATGAACGCTTTCTTTAAAATAAATATTAATTATAAAAATTCAAAATCTGTGTTTCAACAAATATTTCTCGGTCTTTTTTGTACCCGGAGAAAAACTTAAGATTGTGTTTGTAATGGGATATTTTTTCTTGATATTATGTGGTGATGGCATACGGAACGCCGAGTTGGTATCGCAGTGCATTTTAATATATTATTACGATATAACACTTTGAATGATTGACACTTACTTAATAGTGGTTTCAAAAAAATAAGTGCTCCCGGAAAACTTTTTGACATTTGAATGACAATCTATTGATCGAAGCACCTACGTAAAGGAAATAAAGTAATAAGGATACGGGAAAAAAGTATTTTAATATTAGAGTATGACTATAAATAACAATATTATCTTCGCCACATAAAATAATGGAATATATTCTAAATTATGTAATATGATAAATTTCACTTTGCGAGTGAGCTACAATATTTCATCTGATTACCTTATGTTGAAAATACTGATTCTATTATACAATCGCAAAGTATAGTATACTTGTTTTGTGGCATTGTATTGCAATGTGTATTGCAATAAAAATAACGTTGATTTTGTTACTCACTCAAGATCATATCTAAGAGAAAAATCATCATGCATGTCCAAGATCTAAAACGTTAAAGTGAAGAAATGTAGGTTCTAGTATCATGCTACAGAATCTCCGACAGTGTTTGTTTTTGGAAAACCATGAAAACCCGTTTTCATCCTAAAAGAAAAACTGTTGAATAGACGCCTAAACAGTGACAAACAAAGTAAACAAACACAGGTGGCTATGACAGTTCAATGCTGCACTCTCATTGGCTGGGATGGAGATTATTAGTTTAGACAATTATAGGGCATTTGAGAATTTTTCAATATGAACAACTTTTCTACATTCAAATTTGGATTATTGAGATTTTGTACACTTCCATGTATTTTGTCACTAACGACCCGGGTTTCGCCTTTGGGCATCTTCAGGCATTCGAGTACACGAATGGACTCAAACGTCAGTTTTTGTACACTTCTACTTGTAGATTTTGTACACTTTCATGTATTTTGTCACTAACGACCTGGTTTCGCCTTTCGGCATCTTCAGGTATTCGAGCGCACGAATGGACTCGAACTGACAGACAGTAAAGAGTGTCTAACGTTTATATATAAGATACAAATACGACAAATATTATTTACGAGATAAAATATTATACGTCTGGGATCCACACTGATACCTGAGTTAACATTTCGTCAGTTCGAGTCCATTCGTGCGCTCGAATGTCTAAAGATGCCGAAAGGCGAAACCCGGGTCGTTAGTGACAAAATACATGGAAGTGTACAAAATCTCAATAATCCAAATTTGATATTGAAATTCCATCAAGCACCCTCAGTCGATGTCTTAAATTATTTCTACATTCATTTTAGATGAGAGTTTTTAAGTTTAGAAAAATATTTTACAACTTAAATAGTAGGTGTGACTAAGAAGAATAATGCTGCATTCATCACTCATTTTTTGAATATTCTGGAGATTGTGAGTCATGATATAAAGTTAAAATTAATATTGACCTGCCTGGGACATGTTCGCTGAACTTTATGATCGCTAGGTTAAAGCTCTTGCCACCACACCACATAAGACGACAATTTCATATCGTCGTTTCCACGGCAAAACCGCTTGTCACAAAAAAATGGGAAATTGAGTTTTGAATGCCATTGTATGACAAACAATATTCTATATCACCTCCCAAAAACATTTATATGGGGGACGAATAGGAAGGCTCTAATTTGAATATTTCAAAACACTTATTAGTTTTTCTCTTTTCTTTGTTTTATATTCCAGAAATTCTAGAATTTTTTAAGTGATATAATAATATAAGTAATGACTTATTTTCGCTTGTTTCATGGAAACTGGCAACAAAGATATTACATGTTGCTTCTTTACGCTAAAAGATATTTTTTGCTTCTCCTGAACAATGGCGAATATTCGGATAAGTGGTTTTGCTGTGGAAGTGACGATATTATCATTTATGCGGTTAAATATCTAATGAATTTGAAAATTACAAGAGAAAGTTACATGTGAAATTTAGTTACAAAATTATTTTATTTTATTTCTCGATCAACAGTAGAAACGTTTATCATGGCGGCCGGAATATACAATTCATAAGTATTAAGTTTATTGCCTAAAGAATAATATCAATAGAAATTCATTGTGAGATCTTGACCACTTATCTAGTTTGTCCTTATATATTAAATTAATTGTGTCCAATGTTACGTAATTCCTTTAATTAGTCGTGAGTAACTGAACAATGTTTACATTCCTCGTTGAAGTAAATAATTCACGCAATTCTAAAATTGTATTTCTAATCAACATGATTTATTTAGATCTTTTTAAAATAAATAATAAGGAATAGGGAAAACAATGTAGGTACATCGTGTATAGTTCACTCTAAATTTGAGTCGCTAAACACGCCCCGGAGTTTTGAGTAAGCCACGAAAAACTGTTATGATCAGTATGATAGTTTTATCACTATGTGTGATATTTTTTTTTATCACATTAAAGTGTTATTTGTCAATTCTTTGATGGAAAAGCATTATGTTTTAATAATAAAACACAATCTTGTGTGTAGTACTTCCAAATTTTTATAATGATCAGAACCGGTTCGTGAACACAAATGTAGATGTAATACAAAACAAATTGTGTTTTATTTAAAAAAAGAATAAGTAAGTTATTAAAAATAATTTAAAAAAATCATTATCTTATTAATGTATGGAAATAGGATAGATGTGATTTAAAAATTATTGATTAAGTAGTTTTAGATTAGTAAAGGTGAAGTGCATGCATGTAATATTATTTTGAGTTCATTTGAGTTGGCAAAGTGTTAATTTGATGGCTTTGTCACATCGTAAAAACGACATTACGTTAGTTCAAGAATATATCCATTAAAGGTCTGCAGGTGCCGTAATTTTACTAAATTATTCAATCCGAGTGCAACACCTTCAGGATTGGCCCAGCCAGAACGCGAGTCCGAATATCACACTTGTTACCCAAGCACAACACTCCAATCCAAGATTTATTTTTCCTAGCCATAAAAAAGCCCGATATTTTTTCAATATTTAAATTCATTTATACTTTTCAAAAAGCATATCGACTGTGAACATGCAATACCTTGGAACCCACACTTTTTGTGATTTTGGGGTTATGATGATTACTGGTCCCATATTTTCTTCTACGTTTTTTGGTTCACTCGTCGTATGCCGATGTATCAGATAACGTTCGTAAATAACTAAAAACATATTTCTCGTAACCCCAATGTGTTTAAAATTGGGGAGAATACACCGTATCTCACGTCAGAAAATCAAGTTTGAAGACAACTTCCGTCACCTAACAATGTTTTCAGAATTAAAAAAAAATAGTTTTTGGAGTTCCAAGGTATTGTTGTTTGTATTATTGTTTCCATATTTCCAACGATATTCATAACACATGTAACATAAATTATTTAAGATATAAATAGTATTGCCTTATGACTGACTCATGATCCTAACATAGTCCGAGATGGTTTTCTGAAATTACAATTCCTTAACTGGGCTCAGCCCGAGCCCGAATCTGAATTATCTTTACCAAGGGTAAAGTCCAGGACCGTGCAAACCTATAATGTGCACCGTGAATTTGGTTGTGTGATGACAATATGCACCGTTTTTCAGTGTCAAAGAGGATGGTTTTTAAAATACATAAAACTTTCAATATCAAGGATAGATTATCGACTTCTTGAAATATACTATTAGGCAGTTAAAACCCACTTTTTTATTTGACCAAAATGGCACGTATATTTGTGGTTGTGTGACCACATGATATAGATTTATTACATAGATAGTAATGAAGATCCTTGAAATTTAGTATCTAGGAAGGTGGGTTTGGAATATTTAACATTAAATACACCGAACAGTTACGTAAATAAACATAGCCATCAATAATAAATACTAGCATTTCGACACATTTTTTAAAATATTTAATTGTTATCGCTTCTAAGAACGATAAAAAAAGTTTATGCAATTCAAAGTAATGACGCTAAATATTCTTTTTTTCATTGAAAAGTAAAGAATGAAATTTTTTGTCACTCCGTTTAATATTGGATGTACAAATATTTATCACAAATATTAGGGAAACAAAATAAGAAGAAATGGCAATTTTGGTTTCTTTACTATTTTTAAAATATATATTGACGTTTTCTAAATGATTCTTAAATGAAATTATAGTATAAATAGTTTTGCAGGTAACAATTACCAAATCAAAACAAAAATCCGTCGACAGGAGTAAATATCGTTTATCATTTGATAACCAGAAGCTCATCTTCGACTCATATATTATAATACTAGACTACAAATGTCAATATTCACTCAAAGCACTTGATGCGCAGACAGAGTGTGTGTGTGATGTGTTGTGTTCTGCGTTCAATACAAATAAATCATGACACATACATATAATTGTTTTATAAAAAAGTAGTTATGAATATGAAGTGGAATTTAAAAAAGACCATAGACATGATTTCATCGTATATTGAGATAAAAACTATGATTTGAGTGATCATCTAAACCAGTACTTCCAAAACCTGGGGCCGTAGGACTTCTATAGGGCGGTAAAATGTTCCAGTAGAGCTGCAAGTATCAAATCATGATGTGTAAATATTCTTTATATTATATGAACACAATATTCGTGATTTTATTTAAATTTTGTCATTGAGGCGATTCTACAATGCTGGCATTGTATAATTATGTTATATGTAATAGCCCAAACCACTCTGTAGACGTTTTATCATTATCACATATCACATGTAGGTATGAAATTTTTTCATGACGTAAGCGGTCGCGGTATAAACAATGCACACAGTTCTGGAGTACTGACTACTTAAGACATTCAGTATTTCAATTTCAATACGAGGGGGTGTTGTTCGTTTTTCCAAATTTCGTGGGCCGTGGAATGAAAAAGTTTGGGTAACACTGATCCTAATGAATCCAATTTTTTTTTTCATTTATACAATAAAGAACTATTGATTTATTTTCCATCGATCGCAATTATTAGCTGTCGTAAAAAGTTGAATCATGATTAAAAACAGGTTTATTGTGACAACTTATATGGTATTTGGATCGCATATAGGCTAGTCAATGAATTACTGTGATAAAATCAACACAAATTCGAAGTCTACATAAATTGTTGGATAATCTTAAAGCTTGACCTCAGAAAATAATGATTTTTTATTTTAACATTCATTAAACTGACCGCAGATTCTTTTATAGAATAATTAACGGTGCCTAGTGTCAGAGAACTTCAAGTAAACATTACATAGTTTTTTCTATACTTCGCCTATTACCTATATTATGTCACAATATCTATATTTGATAATAACATAATTATATGGCAGAATAAGAACGCAAACTTGTCTATTGTATTGTGATATATTATTAGTAAGGTATGTAAGTATCTGCGAATATTTATAAAACAGCGATTGTCAGCCAAAAATAGTTTTAAAAAATGGCCTCCGATTGAAATATTTGACTCATTATTTGTGATTGTCGTAACGTGAAAGTACTGTGAAATTAAAGTCGCGTTTAAGTTTTGAAAATAAAGATGAATCCAACATAGGTGAGCGATAATACATTGAAACATAATTTATTAATTACTTGTTTTTTTGAGTGATACAATTAGTCTTATAGATATTAGACAGGTGAATTTGACGTGGCTGATCGCTGTGCATCTAAATACATTGTTATATTTTTACCTTGCGAATAATTTAAGAAAAACAAAGTTTATAATAGCGAATCAATTAAGTTACATTTTTTTCCTTAATTGTGAGTGTGTTGGGAGCAACTGACTTGGTGGCGTCCACTTAAGCGTCCACGCGTGCAGAAAATCAATCACTCCAGATAGACGAAAATTTTCTATGAGTTAAGGTCTAGTCGCACTCTGTATGACGTCAAAAATTTAATCTAAAAAAGGTCTGGTAATTTGCCTTATTTGTCACTTAAGTCAGCGTGTCCGGTTGGTCCTAATAAAAAATACGTTAAATAAGCTTGACGTTTGTCATGTCATTGGATACTACCGTATAAAATATTAGAAGATATAAACATTAAATTGGATAAATTTGAAAAGATTCTTCAATATGTAAATTCAGTACAAATAAATTATACATAGAACGGTGATTTGAATCAACTTTTATAATGATAATACTAGTTTACTATATCAGTCGCTGCAGTCAAGTGATAAAACTCTGAAGCTTTCGTATATTAAGTTTTCAATCGATTATTAAACTTCTTTCCAAAAGATACAGATATCCGTAATGTTTTCTATATTTCTTTTGATACCAAATTTCTATAAAGCAGTCTTCTTATAATCACATTCTCATACAATATATTTTCATGCATGGTTGAATTATTAATTACCACTTATGATTAAATAACTTTGATAAGATGAGGTTAAAAAAGGTCCCAAGTCAGAGTTCATACAGTAGACTTTACTCTTTTCGATTATTTGTGGTATATCGGAAAAAAGATTTGGATTTTTCAGTTTATTTTTAGAAACTTAATAACCAATTGTTCGATGGCTGTTGAATCTTAACAATTCATTTCGAAATTTACACTTAATTAAGAAAACAAGCAATTATGCGCCGCGCTAATTATATATTATATATACGCATTCAAAAATAATTATTTAGTAGTTTATTCTTCATGATATTTGATAACCTAATGATCAAATTGAATGACCTAATGTAAATTGCAGGTTAATGGTCAAAATAGAATGCCGATATACGAGAAATAGATAGTAAAATATACCTAAACCAAAATCGATTTAGTAACAAAGTCAGTCATTCATATTCAGGATTATTCATTTTTTTTAGTTTTTATCTCGGTAAACCAACAAATATATACTATAGATTCCGCATTATTCGACATCTTCAAATTGTCTCGAATTATAGTGGTAAATAACTGCGTTATTAGAAATTTGCAGCACTAATTATTTGGTGATTTTTGTAGCTACAATACAAAATATGATTAACACGGGTTTTTATTATTTTAAAAATCGTCTGGAGTTAAAACATGGAGACCTTTTAACAACATTTCACTCGTGTTATATCTCCTGACGAATTAAGTTTGATTTATTATAGGAAAGACCATAGTAAAATTTAAGCCGATACTACTGGTAACTTGTCCTAGGTTTCAAATAAATTCATTCATTTGTTTTGTACTACTTCGAAATTTTTACAATGATCAGGATCAGGATCATTCATTGCCAGCATTACTATCAGTTGACAATTGTGTTTTATTTTAACATATAATGACTCTCCTCCAAGAATTGATAGTTAGCACTTTAACAGTACTAAGACGTATTTTATGGAGAAAAAAAAAAACACAAAAGTGCAGTTACGATGCAGGAATTAAAAGCTTTTTCTCTAAGGTGTTATAGTGATAACAAAGATATTTATATTTTTTTGGATAATCTATATATATAAAAATGAATGTTTGTTTGTTACGTATGCGTTCTTATACTATTCATCCGATTACGATACAACTTTGGTGAGTGATTGCACGCGCACTAACGAAGGTTTCTGAAAAAAAATATTAAATCTAAAAAAAAGGAATCAAATACGTACAAACAGCGACATCTTGGAAAAACCTTTTGATTTTTTCGTGTACGCACCCGACGGAAAATAAAAAATATTGTGTATTTAAAAGAAAAAACGGAATTAAAACGCTAATACTTTCTTTTTTTCGTGGCATTGCAACGCATGTCGGGTACTCACTAGTTAATTATATAAAATTTTGATTTTATAATACTAGGTAAGATGTATGGAGGGTTGAAAATACATCATCCGAAAATATGTTCTCGAAAATAGTTCCGACACATGGATAATTAATAAAATAAAATGTTTATTTGAGAATTCTAATATCGAAATGTAGCACAAAATCGCAAATATATGTACAGAGAAGGAAAAGACTGTATCTGTATACGTTGTTCATATTTTTTCCATCTCGTCCCGACCTTTAAATTTTGTGAAGTAACCCAAATATGTAGGTAACTGTAAACAATATATCACGTAATTGAATAACAAAACGTGCTTCGTATGTTACTTTCCACGTAAACAAACCAAGCCCATTTTTTCATTCCATATTAGCAAATTTGTGTGCTATTAATTATTTTTGACCGTCTAATTAATTATCCAGATGATATATTGCGTTATAATTGTTTCATTAAACTGTATGAATATTAATTGATAATTTTATTTGATTATCAGTGTTATAGAACACATTTAATGGTAGATATATTTATAATATTCATAGCGCTGAGGAAACTGTGATATAGGATGACGAAGATCTTCAATGTTTAACAGTTTACGTGCCAAAACCACGTTAACACGTTCTATATTTACGAGCTCGTCAGGTCAGTCATAAGAAGTAAGCTGATAAATATTTCCATAAATCGTTTGAAAGAAATAATAATATTTTATTTTTTGACATGCCTGTAAATGAGTGCTTTCCAATATTTTGACTTGAAATAAAATAAAAAATATTATATTAGATCTGATCAATATCGAAACCCAGGATGTTAGTGACGAAATACATGGAAATGTACAAAATCTCAACAATTCAAATTTCATATCGAAATTCCATCCATTCCCTCAGTCGATGTCTTCAAATTTATAAAACTTTATGTTTATCCATGGTAATAATTATTATTTCGATTGGAGAAATTCTTGAGTGAGATGAGCAGTTTTTAGACAAGGCAGCTAAAGATATAGTCAATTTTATAATAACGTAGTCGTCTGTTGAAATGCTTGAAGGATCTCAGTCAGTTCAAAACGCTGTCTGATTAACGCCGAAGAGCTGCATTTGGCCACATTTTCAGTAATGAAAAATACAAATTACTCTTACATGCCATGAAGAAAGAAAAAAGTCAACATGGCCAATGAAGAAAGAGATTCTCTCTAGTTTTGTGATCCTATATCAAAGGCATTGGTGATGTTATCAGATTGATATAGGATAGAAAGATGTACTTCATTTTGTTTGTGAGTCAATAATTCAAATTATAAACAATTTCACAATCAATAAATTGAATGCGGTTTCTTTTTAACCTTATCGAATATGTTTTAAGTGCGTGACTATTGAGAACTTATTGCAGTATTTGTCACGGTTCTACAAGTTCAAAACAGTTATATGTTTATTATGAATAAGATAAACTATAACTAATGGGTTTCTTATCGGTTTATAAACAGCTATTTTAAATGAAACCTTCTAGTAATTTTCGTTAAGCACCATAAAACAAAACATGTAGATTTATTAAAAACACATTCCTTCGCTTATTATCCCTTCTTTATGTAATAATAGTGAGTACGCAGCATGCATTGCAATGCCACTGAAAGAAAGAAAGGGTTTATGTTTCAATTCTGTTTAGTGAAGTGCTTTTGGATTAGAGGTCTGGATGAACCGAAATTTCATAATTCAGGTCCGGCCCGGTCCCGACTATTATTATCACATTTGCTACTCAAATCCGACAGGATTTATTTTTCTCAGCCCGAAAAAAGTCCAATTTTTTTAAAATATGGTAATTCATTTACACTTTTCAATATGTGTTATTGTTTCCATGTTTCCAATGATATTCATAGCACATGTGAAGTAAATTATTTAAGTTATGAATACTATTGCCGTATGGCTAATTCATGACCCGAACATAGTCTGGTGCGTACACGAATAAATTAGAAGGTTTCTCCGAGATGTCGCCAGTTGTACGTATTTGAGTCTTTTTATTTTAGATTTTAAAAATTTTTCATCAAAAATCTTCACGGGAATGCGTTCAATAACTCACCAAAGTTTGATCGAAATCGGACGAATGGTAAAGGAACGCATAGAGAACAAACAAACATTGATTTATATATATATAAGATAAACTCACATTTATCTAAAAAAAAATGCTGGAAGTATTATTTTAAATGATTCATTGATATTTCATTGATGTAACATTATTATCATGAGTCTATGTCTGACTGGTAAATCTAAAAGTATCACAAATAGTATGTACATGTTCCTTATACATAAAAATACTTTTTTAGTCTGAAATTTGAATTCTGAAACTCGACACTCGTAAACAGTAGAGATTTGAGTTCTTCACACAAGATTTACAATAACCATGTATTGATTTTAATATCAGGATTGTTTCCGTGATATCTATTTACTCTTACAAGCGAAGCAAAACCGGTCCCGTTCTTGAAATAAATATAATGTTACGATCATTTTAAAAACTCAACACGCATATTATCTTGGATAAGCTTTCATGGATTCCGAACAGCATAAGAGTGAATTTAAATAAAAATATTTGACATCTAGTTAAAGAATTTACGATTTAATCAAATGTCGGAAGTTTGCCGTTTGGAATTCAGTTTATTTAGGAATGTCGCACCTAAATACTTCTGCTTTTTTCACCTAACTACAGGTGAATTTGATTGTAATGCAATGTTTATATTGTAAATAGTATCTCAGAAAATGATATTGGACTGTCAAGTATGCAGGGTCAACTAATTGAATAAGTTTGGGATAATGTTTTGTTTTATGACTATTCATTACAACATATTTGTTAAAATATTTCCTATACATCTAGATATTGAACATTGAATGTTTATGGACGTTACGGTTCACCGATGGATCGTACAATATAAAGAAAATTTATCTCTGAATTCATATCCGAATATTTAATTGACATACTTTTATCTCTGTTGGAATTGAACACTGTGAACTTCAAAAATTCCTATTATATTTAAATAAGATGGCTAACAACGCATTCTGGCGAGGTTAATTGAAAAATTGGGTAATTTTTTGTCTAAAAAAACTACCAATTTTGTTAGAATATTACGAAGTTTAATACAGGTGACAGCTTCGCCTACCTTGATTCCCTTAAAAGACAAAATTAAATAACCAAGGAATTTAGATGTTTTAAAAACGCAAGAAAATAATACTAAACATCTTCTTTTTAACTACCGATTGCTTTTTCGAATATTCGATATTTGGATAACTATTCGTAATAATTTGTAATGAACTATTTTTAAAAATCGACGAAAGATCACATCACAATTTCTCGAGATTTCAAGAACAATAATGAATACCCCAGGCAGTGGTTTTTTTTGTCTTCACCCAACTCGGGCGCTTTTAGTATCTTATCATAAATCATAATAATTTCGTTAGGCGAATTACTCGGGGTTTAAAAAAACTTTTAAACACGCACAATTTCAGTAATTGAAGAAATACCGTTTGAGTAATTCGACGAAACTGCAAATTTTAAATATTGTGATACAATGGAACGTTATTTGTTTTGTCTCTATCTGGGAGCTGACAGAAATGAGAAAAGATTTAGTTATAATTTAAGACATCGACTGAGGGTGCTTGATGGAATTTCAATATCAAATTTGGATTATTGAGATTTTGTACACTTCCATGTATTTTGTCACTAACGACCTGGGTTTCGCCTTTCGGCATCTTCAGGCATTCGAGCACACGAATTAAAAAAAGAAACTTCGACATTCGCAAATCAGTTGCTAATGAAGAACCATACGTTTAATGCGGATGATGGGGTTAAACTGTTGCATAAAAACATGGGGGATCATAAATTATTTTATCAAGAAATTTTGGAAATCAATAGAGCCCAGTTAAATTCCTTGCCAATTCTGAATGAGCAGCTGAACCTTCCTAATTCTCCGTTATTATATCCTATACGTTGAAACACCTAACAGATGTCACTAAACGTGGAATGATTGTATATATTTACCCTTTCGTCGAATTGCATCCCGTCGAAACCCACAATGCTATTATAATTGTAAAATCACTGGTAATTCTAAAAGAAGTTGGTAAGCGGCAATTCGCCACTCTGTTAATGTGTTGTTTACAAAATAAGGATTAAGGCGATTCTCGAAATTTTAACTCAGGTATCAGTGTGGCTCTCAGACGTATAATATTTTACCTCGTTCATAATATTTGTCGTATTTGTATCTTCTATATAAACGTTAGACACTGTTTACTGTCTGTCAGTTCGAGTCCATTCGTGTGCTCGAATCGACAAAATACATGGAAGTGTACAAAATCTCAATAATCCAAATTTAAATTTAAAGATTTAGTTGTAAATTATTATAAGATGTAGGTATCTCATCCTTGACAATATTATTAGTTTTCATAAATTATTATATCGGTATATTTAATTCGAATTTTTAATATTATTTTCGTACTTCAGAAGCTATTCGAATAGTTAATAATGAAGAATAGTTGGAATCCCTACTGTATGTACACCAAATACGCTAGTAATTTCAATGTGGTATTTAAATATCGTACGTTTAATTTAGTTTTTGCCATCTAATACACTGTATCTCATGCATGTTATTGACGTTCCTTGGATGATGAATGGCGTATCGCAAATTTCAAGCGACGACGACTTTCGAGATACACAATTTAGATGTATGTTTTAATTTTTCAAATACATAAACTTTCGTACGTTGGTCTATGACAGATTGAATAAAACCCATGTTAAGCTGAACACAGCAACGAATTACAAAAAAGATTACGATGTGTTAATGGATTCGGCCGTGAGTGAGGTTATCTTTTATGATCGTAAATTAAAAACTATGTGCTTAAAACAAAGATGCATAAGGATGCCAAGATAATAATGTATGCACGACTTCTTAAATTGATATTTATTTGCGGTACGCCCCATTTCGATTGATTATTTAATTTCACATTTGATTCCATAATGTAACCTAGTGGTAAGGCTTCGTTTAGCGATCGGAAAGTTCCGTGTTTGAATGTCGTTACAAGACATTTGACATTTGAAAAAATTGACAAAAGAGCTTGTGATGTTTTTCCTTTTTTTTGTTGTGTTGATATCAAGTGATTTAATATTTCTGAAAACTAATTATAGCATATTGGTAATTTAATGCAATGGAAAATTTTACTGACGACTACAAATTTCACATTTAATAAAAGATACCATATTTAAAACAGGCAATCGCCGTGTGGCGTTCACTGATATTTAATGTCAGTTATACTGTAAAACGTTACATATTGCTATAGTATGTTTAATTGAACTTTCATGTTTGATATGAATGAGGTAAACACGAACTTCTGATATCAAAAAAATTATTCTCAATCCCCAAATAAATAAGAATGACTAGTTTATACAAAATTATGGCTCCGACACGTCAACTGAAAGCAAGCTGTCATTACTGTGAAATCTTCCCTCCCTACAATTATTTATTCAAAACTACAGCAAAAGATATTCTAATTTCAAAGAAAATTAATGTTCATGATACATTGATTCGTACACGCGACTTTAGATTTTAGAGATTTTAAAATATTACTTCTCAATCATGCTCAAGTCTGGTTGTTTTTAAAAATATACGTTTAATTTACAAATATATATTAAGCATATTAAAATTTATTATAAATGTCAAGTTCTTGGTTAACTTTCTTGCCAATTTCCAATTTTTATTATGTTTTAGTCGTTTTTCACATTGCACAAACAATAATTTTATACTTTTTAATGTTTATATATACAATAAATAAATATGTTATATATAATTAGACAGCTCTGTAGACACTTCATTATTATCACATATGTAGATATAAAATTTTCTGATGACGTAAGCGTTCGCGGTATAAACAATGCACACAGTTCCGACGTACTAGCTACTTTAGATATTCAGTATTACAATTTCAATACCGTCATATATGACGGGTATGGTTATATAATATAATTCAGTATATTTATGAAAGTGAAGATTCAGTACCGAGAAGGAACAAAGACCTACAGCACTACCACCCGGCAACAGTAACAAATATTTATCTACAAACAGCTTTATTTAAAAGTTTGCTAGTAGGAAAATAAACATTTATTTTTGTTTTTTGATTGAATTATAGATTAAATTCGCTCAGAAGATAAAACTTTCTACTCTTGAAAATATTAATAAAAGTAATAATAACATCCCTTATATTTAAATATGATTTTAATTAGATACATGTTGTTAGAGAATTAAATTTACTTTCTAATTATAATGAAAGTCTTCGGTAAGAATATTAGGTTTACTTCTAACTAATAAACACATTATTAAACTTGACACTTCACATTTCATAAACGACAGCCTTATCCTGCCATACTTAATATGCACAAAGAGTGCATAATTTAAAATGCATTAAGTATTTCACACTTTGTGGTGAGTGAGAAAATTAATAGCTCAATGAAATTAATTTGCAGAAATAATGACCGTCAGTTTTTTTGCTATAAAAAACAGCACAACAGCGATTCATTACTGTCATTCGGGCGATCTATTTGGCATTACTATTATATTGACGGCTTACTGACAAAAGGTATTAAGTCATAAAAACGAGCTCTAAAATAGTCGCATTTAACGCAATATTTTTTTAAAATACTCTCTCTCCCAAGTGAATTTGTTTTTATGATTTAGGAAGATTTTATAAACAATAATTTTTCTCTCATACAAATCATAAGATTTTTTATCGATCAGTTATTATAGTCATATCATGCTTTCTGTCAGAATAAAAAAATAACAATTTGACTTAATATTGTTTTAATAATGTGGAGCAGGCATGTCAAACTTGATTGGCACCGCGGGCCATATAAACTTATTTACATCAGTGGAGGGTCGCATGTTTTCAATATTTAAATTTGGACCACATAGAAGACGTTTCAAATAAAAAAATATTTCAAATTTATTTTAAAATATAAAAATTATAAAGAAATTAACAAATATTTATTCTTTTTTTGAGGACACTTGGGACCGTTTTCCACAAAGCAAACCATTATAATTTGGTTGAATATTTTCAGCTGTCGTAATTTTATAAATTGTACTCCTTAAAAATAGCAATGCTGTTCTTACATATCAAACATAATATTTTATTTTTGCACAAGATAAAGAAACATTCTAGTTCCCATTTCTTTTGAAAATTACGGTGTTCATTTTCAACTGATCTTTTCTTTCTCATACTTGTATTGGGCTCGGACATAACTTTTAATTTAATAAAAATAAAACACGACTTTAAAAGTGACTGACGTTTTTGCTGACGATGGCGACGATCGAGGACTGACGTTTTCGCAGTTGTTGGTAAACAACTGACGTTTCAACTGACATGACTGGCCGTGTTGCCAGCAAGCGAGAAAATATTTACATCATCTGTGGCGCTGCTGTCAATGATAGTAGTGTCGCTATATGTAAAATTGTTCGAATGCAAATTTTTGACTAAATTGCGTGCAAATAAAAGTAAATTTGTTTATATCAAAATAAAGAATTAACATTGTTTTACAATTATTTTTTTTTTTTACAAGAAGTCTCGGCGAGCCGCATGTGGTCCGTGGACCGCGTGTTTGACATGCCTGATTTAGAGCGTTACATTGCATATATTTTGAAATTTTAAACAGAAAACCATCAACTGCTATAATTTCAGTATACCTTTGATATAATCGTAAGAAAAAACATCAGAGGTAGTCATTTGGAAAGGCGTAAGTTTATCGACTTTATTACAACGTTTCAATCCGTTAAGGGAGATTGATATTTTTGGAATTAGTTGACTGCATTTGAATTAAATCGATAAACAATGTGTTTTAATCTTTAAATTGTTTTATTCCATTCATAGTTAATTTAGCAGAAGCACAGTAATATATTAATATCCCGGTGTTATGAACCCTTGAAAATAAAGCTTACAACTGTTTCAAAACGTTGGATGTATATCACAAATCAAAACACAATTATTTGAAATTCTTTTAAAGATTTTTATAAACAAAACAGAATAAGAAATTGATTTTTACCTTCATGCACAAAAGATTGTGTAAGTTTATTCATAATGATAAATACAAAAAATGAAACAGTATTACTATATTTAAATGCGGAATTATATGTAAAATTACATGCTGCTTGGCGTTTCCAACGATTTTTTACGTAACACAGTGATAAAATAATGAGACTCAAATGTTTCGATTTACGATCTATGGCATGATTTTTGTTGTATTTCCTGTCGAATCAATCCCGAATGATTTAAATACCGTCTACTTCAGATTAAAACTGGTTATTTGACAGTTCAGTGTTACAAAATTAACGTTCAAAACTATAACAATAAAACGAAACACGTTTGCAATGCACGATCCACAAGTTTTCTTGATACAAATCAATATCGGTTTCCTGCGTCGAGTTTATTTCATATGAAAATGCTCGCGAGCGACGAAAATCTTGCGGAATTTGAACCGGTTAAAAACGTGTATCATTTTTTTCTTACAAAGTCATTATTTAAATTTAATAGACGTCAACCACAGTTTGTTTAAAAAATAGCAATACATTTACTTTTGCAATACGCATTGAGATAACAATCGCTATCACAAGATGAATACTTTCGAAATGTGGTTTTCGTATTGAATTGAATTTGTTACAGTAATACTTCAAACTAAAAAAACTCAAAACATTTCTTAATGCGTCACCAACTTACTTAAAACATTATTTTTTATTTTCGATGGAATCTTAATTTCAGTGAAGTGAGATAAATTATATGTAAAATAAAGAAACGTATTTAAAACTAATACGATTATAAAGATACACTCCCGAGATTACAGTTTTATTGTAATTAAATTATCCTAATGGATTTTTTTCTTTTATAGCATTCCCGGAAAGAGAATACAGACTAGAAGGACTAATTGTATTTTCAGTTTTAACGATTTGCGCAAAAAAAAACAGTTGTGAATGAGATTTTAGACAAATGTATTATTATATAATTTAAGACATCGACTGAGGGTGCTTGATGGAATTTCAATATTAAATTTGGATTATTGAGATTTTGTACACTTCCATGTATTTTGTCACTAACGACCCGGGTTTCGCCTTTCGGCATCTTCAGAGATTCGAGCACACGAATGGACTCGAACTGAGAGACAGTAAACAGTGTCAAAAGTGTGCAAAATCTCAATAATCCAAATTTAAATGTATTATTGTGTGGTATTTTTTTTGCTTTTGTGATATCGTTTTCAATAGATTTTTCTGTTTCGTTTATAAAATTTTTAGTTACATAGACGTAATCGATTTTAATTTGCACAAAATATGACTGCAAACAGCATAATGAATACTTTTATGTTTAAATTAAACATAACAAAGGTTCTAATACTAGATGAATACAGAAAATTGAAATGATAAACAGTAATGAATCATTTTTTTTGCTGGAATAAAAAAACGAATAACACTTTTTTACGAACGATATTGATTATTCAAATTCATTTTAGTGTATTTTGTCATATTATACGTGTACTAAGTAACACAAAATGTGTTTCCTTTCAAACACAAATGAATGCTTCGAATATTTTAGATCAAACAAAAGGACATTTAGTAACACTCGATTGGCTTGAAATACAACCAATAAAGCTCATTTGGCGCGAAAATGTTCACATTTATTTTTAATAATATTCCATAGTTTTATTTTATGCATCACTTTTTCGTTTTATTTTACATACTAATTGGCTCAATTTGTTTTGTTTTGTGTAATATAATGACAAATTAAAACTTTTCTAGTCCAAAACACTTGACGTTATGTTGGATGTGTTATATATTTCGTCTAGATCGTAAAATGTTTTACAAAATATATCATTTTGTGACTTTAACAAGTCAAAGGTAAAATTTGTTTTATAACTAAAGAAAGGTAGCAAAATGGCTTCCTGAGAAGTGAGAGTTTTCTCTTTAATATAATACACGTCGATAAAAGCATTAACTTCCTACTTTTGTGACAAACAAACGAATAAAAACAACAATCAATTCTGCAGACAAAAGCTTTCGCATCAATTGAGACAAGGCGTACAACATACAACCAATTATCTTTTCGAGAGATCCACTGAAACGATGTCCTTGTTATACGTAAAAAAACACTGCGATAAAGACAACTTTATGAATTTTCCCTGTATTACAAATGATTGGGAAGCCATCATTACTTATAACACCGGAAGTTTGCGACTAATATTTTTCGTCAGTGAAAATTTTGGCAAAAGTTTATGTTTGGTTTAATTAACACTGTTTTTTGAGAGAATGTTTTTATATGAAGAGTTTCACGATACACAAGCAAAGATACATGTAATTTCACTGTAGTTGTGACCTACCTGAAGCTGCTGCAGGGATGAATAACCCAATGTCCGGCCGCTTTCTGTCTGATGCGTTCTTTCATCAAAGCCTTCTTGGAACCGAAGAGTTTCATCGCCAGTTTATTATCCGTCGGTTGGAACAGAGCCTGCAGTTGGTTCTTGAGGAAGCTCTGTTTGGGGTCGGGAGGCCCAGTCGGCGGGGTGGCCTCGACGGGCGTCCCGTAAAGGGAGACCTCATCCAGGCCGCCGAAGTGGACCTTCCCTGTGCTTCCGCCGTGAAGCTGCGGTCGTGCAGCCATGTCGGCGTCGCCTAGGAGTAACGTTTCGTCATCGAGCGCTGTCACCAGGCTGTCGGTGCAGCAGGTGTTGGTGTTGTCGAGAGAGACCCGCACGCTGCCGCACGCCGCGGCTGACTGAGGCAGCTGCTCGTCGGAGTGAGCTGCGCCGTGACGCCTCCCGCCTCCCCCGCCGCCGACGCCCCCGCCCCCGGAGCCCCTGAAACGGAAAAGGGAAACGTCACTTCATGTTGGGATAGGAACAAAATCACATTGGTTAGTTATTGAGCAACAGAAAATGCACATATCTCAGGTGATAAACAAAGATTTTACCCAATTAAATATTCAATATTTAACACAATCCTTATTCAAATTGATATGTTGATGAGATAACAATTTGGAGTAGTTTATATCTGGATTTCGATAGCATCTTTGACAAAATACCTTGAGTCGAAATTATCGTGATTTGAGTGTAAAATTTTGACTCACTAACAAATTCATAAAATTCAGCAAAACACGAAGAAATAAATCTAATGTTTAATAAAAAATGTTTGAATCAAAAAAAAAAATTCACATTAGTTCATTACTCCGTTGTTTTAACGATATTTGAACAACACATTATTAATTTGAACACAGATATTCGACATCTTAACTTACTCAATATTTGTACAACTGAATGTTTTCATTCGTACATGATATATATTATAGCAGTTACATTTTATGATACATCCTAAAGAATTGAGAGTAATGGAAAATTTTACATTAAATATTTAAAACATATAGTCACTTGCATTTAATATGATTTAGATATTTATCAAGAGCAAAAGTCTAGAAAAATAAAGTAATGTAAATAGTACATTAATTAGCTAGTTGAAAAAAAAAGTACCATCAATTCGGGTAAGTTTGCCCATCAGTCTAAGATTGGCCCACTACATGGAAACAGGTGCTGTTATAATACATTACTATGATAATACTAATGCCATATGAATATTTTTCAATTAAACAAAGGTATTGAGTAGCCCCTGGTGGTAAAAATATAAATTAATGTTCAGTATAATTTGTTTTATTGTTGAATTTGTAAGCTGTCAGCTTGGAATGATAAAACAGAATTTAATAACTTTTCTTGAAATAAATTGGATTAGTCATAATTTTAATTTGTATTACTAATCTGTAAACCAAATGCTGTATATTTTGTCCCATCTCAATTATGTACAACATATATCAAACCAAGTTGCCAAGACTTTAAAACCACTGAATTTATAGTAAAATTAGTTGTATCGTGGGCTAAAGTTATCAGATTTGAATGAAAAATTTGCCTACCTTGTTTTATCTATATTTATATATCAATAATAACGATAGATCTAATAATATTGATTAAATTTCAATTTAAGACATAAGTTCATTTCTATGTAGAACAATAACACACATAAATGCAATGAAGAACCATAAAAATACATCAAGCCCTCAAAACTGGACCAAAGTTACCCAGATTGACCGTAATGAAAAAAATATGTAAATTAGTAAATTGAAAAAAAATAACAAAATTTGTTCGTGTTTATTATTAAATTTATTGACAATCAAGAATTATTATTTTTAGCACTAATTTTAACATATTACTGTGAGAGTTTTTATTCCATATCTTTATAATATTTAACAAAATTATATGCATCTTGGATATTATTTTTCTGATAAAATAGGTGAAACCTGTTCTTATCGATTCGTTTTATATACAGAAAAAAAAATTTAAATTTTGTGTGAAAAAACTATTGATTTGCTTGATTTGCTTATGTGTCTACATAAGTATTTTTTGAGTCTTACGCATTTTCAATATGTAGTATTTTTACTTTCAAATGAAAGATTTCAACATATATTTCAAAAAATACAAGCATTATAATTATTAAATTATGACCATAAAAGCAGAGACCGAACCAAAAACGAAAAACTGGAAAAATCCGTTATTTTTGCCAAAACCGAAACCGAGCCGATATTTATTTCGATTTTTCAGTGAAAAATTTTTGCTGATTGAAAGCCTGATTTAATTAATAAGTTTTATCAAAAAAATTTAATTTAAGTAATAAATTTTATTTTTATCAGTTGGTAATGCTCACGATGAGCGAAAAAGGTCTGATCATTATAAAAATGTTGAAGTAGTACAGACAAATTGTCTTTTATTTTTTTAAATGCAATGACTTTCCTCCAAAAATTGACAGTTAACACCTTAAAAGTAATTTAAATACGTGCTGAACCGAAAACAGAAAACCGGAACTGAACCGATGAATATTTTTTACCGAACCGAAATGTATCAAAAAGCGGTTCAGGTCCCCATGTTATTACAATCTGTTAAATTATAACGAATTAATAAAAGTGATTTCGATGTCACGTTTTTAAAACAAGTTTATGGGTTATTGGGTCAAATAATGTTATTGCGGTGACTTTACGGATCTCACCAAAGTTTTCTAGTAGTCCACCCGTTGGCGACCGCTGGTTTAATCTGTGTTTTTTCGAGAGAACGAGGATATAAGACTAAGTAAGGAAATATAAATAAGCCGGTCTCACGCCTTGTCTAAAATAAATTCATCAAAATGATTTTTGCAATAAAATCAATAAATTACGAATGCGGAGATGTGTCTTTGAGATATATCGTCACTATAAAAATTTTTTTTTAATGAGGTGTCACGTGTAATCACGAGTTTCTGGTATATGCATAATTTATACAGGTAAATAAATGCAATTCTTAGAACTCTACTACGTGTCTCCTAACATACTATAAATAAAAAACTTAAAATAAAAATAAGATCATGGCAATATTAGAATATATTCAGACCATCGGCACGTGATGTTTTTTATTCTAATTTTCGATACGAAGACTGTCATCTGACTACAAGCTGCTCACGTGACTAATATGGAGATTGTTTAATACACATTTAAATCTGCTCTGAATTTGGAGTATATTTAATTATAATCGAACATTCAAACAAGCAACAAGGAACTAAATGAGAGTTTTTTCACTTCTCAACTTGGCTTTCCAGAAAAGTTAAACAAGGATAGATTTAATATAAAATTAAATTAAAAATTGATAACTTAGTTATTCCACTTGGTTTATCACTAATGTGACGCGTTTCGCCTCTTTAAGAAGCATCTTCAGGCTAACCGTATCGTAAGGTTATTTATTTCTAAGGTGGGTTTTATTACAAACAAATCAATTACTGGCACCTGGATGTGATAAACCCAATGGGAATAAATTTAATAACGGCGAGCCGTCTGTTCTGTTTAAAATGTTATTTACTAATCGTCCATCTCCTTGAGTTTTTCTCATCCTGGTGCCAGTAATTGATTTGTTTATAGTGTAACAATGTTTATAGCTTACCCCCTTCCACACGTCCAGTAGAATGTAATAAAACACACCCCCACCCTTTTAAGAATAAAATCATCGTTTACCTTAGAAATAAATAACCTTACGATACGGTTAGTCTTAAGATGCTTCGTAAAGAGGCGAAACGCGTCACGTTAGTGATAAACCAAGTGGAATAACTATGTTATCAATTTTTAATTTAATTTTATATTAAAAATGAACTTCCACAAAGTTACCGCCGAATCCATAGAAAGTAGAAGGATAGATTTAGCAAAGAGTAGACAATCTCTCACTGAAGAATCGGAAAACAGTGAGTAGGACATCACTAAAACATCGCAAACATTCTTCCTTTTAGATAAAGATCCACAAATCAAAAGATAATTTGCCGTTTGTTAAGTTTTCTGTTACGGTGTTTACGAGTTCAAATTTCAGTACGGACAGTTCATTTTTTAATCGATTTATGACATTCCATACGATTCTAAAAACGAAGTGTAGTTAGTGCGATTAATGAACGATTAGTCCTTTCCTAGCCCCATCCTTCAATCTTTACTCTCTTAAAAACATAGAATAGTAATAAGCAATACTCATAGAACAACGTCTGACATTAAAGCTCTATTACGAGTCAACATGCTTTACATTCACTTTTAAGGTGTTAACTGTCAATTCATGGTGGAAAGGCATTATATTTTAAAAAATAAAACTTTGTGCTACTTGATAAGGACCAGTTTCGATTATCACGAACATTATCAATTGATAAAAATACAAACATAACAGGGCTATTTATATAAAATTGAGTGTTAAAAAATTTAGGTATACAAAACAGTTGGTTCATGAACTAAGACAATAAGTTACTGATCATCAAACAAATTATAATTAAACCAAACAGAATTCATTGTAGCTATATTTGTGATTTCAGATTCGTATTTATTGATTTGTAAGAGGTCCTTAACATTTTAATTGTAGACTATTTTATTTGGTGTATCTATAATTTGTTTGATGATCAGTAGTTTCTTGTCTTAGTTCATGAACCAATTGCTTTATATACCTTAATTTTTGACACTCAATTTTATATACATAGCCCTGTTATGTTTGTATTTTTATCACTTGATAATGCTCGTGATGAGCGAAACCAGTTCTGATCATTATACACATATGGAAATACTACAAATGAATTGTGATTTATTTTTTAAAATAAAATGCTTCACATTGACATGGTTACAAAAAAAACACATTGAGATTGATAGACCGAGGACATGTGTGGGGTACATATTCCATTCTAGGTTATCCAGTGCTTTTGCTGGATACAAATATTTCGTTTCATTTTTTTCATCCGTTAATAAAATGTTTTAAGTACATTTTTAATTATAACCAACTGAAATAGGCCCGGATCCTGGCTAGCACTTTACAACTTGGTATAAAAAACATGGTATTCTCAGAATGCCAGCTGCTAAAAATGGTAATACATGTATTTATATTATGTGATATAGTACACTACTATTTTTATTTTTAAAAGAGTTTAGTCAACTCTTATAAGTTTGATTTCTGATTTATCTTCATAAATTATTCATGAATAGATTTCAATCTATATCAGATATAAACAATGTGCTTAAATTGACGGGAGTTTTTGTATTTTCGCCGTATAATTATTAGTTATTAGAAAGATTTTTAAAAGACAGTTTCACTTACCACATTTACTTCCAAAAATGAGATGTAAATACTCCTTATAATAACTTTTTTTCAGTCGCTAAGCCTCCCTTTTCGTGGAAGGCAAGTTAAGTACTTATATGACAGAAGGGTTGTGTTAGGAGATTTAATACTTAATTCGTTCTCCATAAAACGCAGTGAATATTTATGTGTGCGAAAGGAAATGGGCGTTAAGTCTAAAATTGGTACTTTTCAAGAGAGCCAAAACAAGATTAATTTGTCACTATGTTAAATACATGGAAGTGTACAAAATCTCAATAATCCAAATTTAATATTGAAATTCCATCAAGCACCCTCAGTCGATGTCTTAAATTATACTTAAATTATTTACATTTGTATAAAATTCAATGAAAAATACGATTTTTCAACATGAATTTTACTAATTCAGCAGGATTGATTCAACTCGTCCTTTTTCTCTTATATGCGTGTATGTATTGTATTTAGTTATTTTAGCATATTTAACTCGTTTTTCAATTAACTTGACTTAACTCACTTTTCCTTTCACACACACATTTAAGTTCATTATATTTTTCCTTAAATACAACAACCATGTTGTATTTTTTTTGATAATTTCTATGCCTTTCGTGTTTCATCACTGGACATTCCAGAGGAATGTCATCAGCATTCTGATTCATATTGCCGCATATACAATTTGATATGCTATCTGCTAACCGGCCAAGCTGAAAGAGTTTAGAACCGAAAAGGAATTAAAAGAATTCCAATTATTTTTCTCATTCATATATCTCCAGTCTTCATACATTGCGGTCACCTCGTGACTCTTTAAAGTGTCTCTGTTGCCCATCAACCACATTGCTTCCTCCCCAAGTAACTCTCTAGTATCATACAGTCCAACCGATTATATATTTTGGACTATAACTGATTGTCTTTCAAGATGCCGTAATTTCAATGGACAGCAGAAAAGGCAAGCAGAGTTGAGGTGCTCCGGAGGTATCTGCACCTCGTAACTCAACCAGCCCAACGTTCTCCCGTGACTACTTAACTGACAAAATATAATATTGTTTCATTTTTTATCTCTGTTACGACGAAGTTACGGTGCCCATATAAAAATGGGAAATAGATTTTATTACTTAAAATACTTCAAAATATAAAATTATCGAACACGAAAATAACCTTTATCTATAATAAGTCATGCATAAGCCATGAATATATTTTTATTTGAAAAATAATGTTTTCCCAGCAAGACCCAGCCAAATTTCTTTAAGGAATGCTATCGTTTCACTCGCTTGAAGCTCGAAGATCATATTTCTCTTCTTCTTCAGGATGAGTTTATAATCCTGAAATTCTCAAGACTTGCATTCTCCCAATTTTATCTACGTGGCCGAAACCATAATCAAACATTTTTATTTCTAAAACTTGTTCGTCGCGTTGGTCATATGAGTCACCAGTTTCAAGGGCTGTTCAGCTGATCAATGTATTACCTAGAGAAGTGGACGTTTCCAACAACGAACTCTGGGTATTGTTTTCTAAATATTTTTTTCTTATATGAATTTGTATTTTAATAATATTGGATTATTTTTTTTAATTTTTCTAAATTTTAAAAATATTTGTATTATTATTATTATTGCACTGCGAAAATGCATGGTGCATTGTCGTCAACTGTAATGCCGTCTATTTTAATTTACAAATAAATAAATGAAGTCCACATTTTAATATTCGCAAAACGGAAAAAAAACTAACAATTCCAATTCCAAGAGTTTTTTTAAATATATTTATATATGATTATACTGTACTTAATAATAGTTTTTATTTTTTATAACCGTGTAAAAGCATAAAAAGAAAATTGAGTCTGTATTATAATACTTGCTTTGATTTGTATTACAATATTACAATGTAATAATTTTACGAGAAAATAGCAGAACAGGTTTTATCGTTTTGAATGTTGGAATTTTTAAAACTTTAAATTATAAATCACAGATATGTCGTTGATATTAGAGCATTAATTTACAGGTGTGCTCAATAATAATAATAATACATTTGGAAAAACCCAACTATCTTATAAAATATTCATAACTCTTAATTTAATCGGTTGAAACTGTCACGTGAATAATATTTATGAACCGAATATTCAATCTTATAGTAATATCCATTTGATCTCATTTTAAAACTTACACGGCTACTAGAAAAACAGGTTTTCATTTGGTTAAATGATTATATAACATCTTTCTAATCTTTAACAATATGTATGTATCTATATCAAAATAATTACAGAAGTATGCGTAAGTGTTATGAACATTTAAAAGAGTTGAAGATGGTCAACGATCTGAAACAATTTAAAAGATGATGTGATATAATGTTTTAATAATAAGGCTGCCCAGACCGCTCTGCAGATGCTTTTTATCATTATCACATATCACTTGTAGATATGAAACTTTCTCACGACCTAGGTGTTCGCAGTTCATGGTATATAATAAAATAACATGTTATACAATGGACACACAGTTCCGACGTACTTGCTACTTTAGACATTCGGTATTTCAATTTTAATACCGTCATCGATGACGGGTACGGTTATACTCGTACGTTAAATAAACCTCAGACATATTTTATTATTTTATTCTTTTTTATATTATAATAATATGTGGAATAAACAATAAATATACAATTTTATTTATTGCAGTATCAATATGCAAACTTGAAGTATCCAAGTTGGACCATATTTTGTTTTTTTTTTCAAGTGAAAATATAATAAATGCTGATATGACTTTTCAAAGCTCAGAACCAAAAGGTAACCAACATATCCGTTTAGTTTATATCGTCGTTGTTCTGGAAGAAGACACCAACAGAAAAATACTAGTTTTGAGTAATTGGACATTGAAGTCTGTCAAATGTTTGAAATGCTGTACCTTTTTCATTTTATTTGTTTGCAAAAAGTTGTTTTTAAGTAAAAGTATAATTTTTAAAAATAAGTGTGTTCTTTTGTGCGGTAGAGTTTGAAATAAGGAACATTTTGGTAAAACTAACTCAATATGTCATTTTTTCGATTTAGGGTTTTCTTCCAGAACACCGAAGATATTTCATCGTAAATTTATTTACCTACCACTCGAATAAAATGTATCAATTTATTTTTAATAAGCTAACGTAATAACGTCGGGTCCGTGGTGCAGTGATCAACGTGGTTGGCTACGGTTACGGACGTCTCGGCTTCCTTAGCCTCGGTACGTACGCATAGATGTTTGTGATGTCTAG
Source organism: Himalopsyche phryganea (assembly GCA_022494535.1). Lineage (NCBI taxonomy): Eukaryota > Metazoa > Arthropoda > Insecta > Trichoptera > Rhyacophilidae > Himalopsyche > Himalopsyche phryganea. The sequence goes on along the minus strand of JAGVSL010000059.1, from coordinate 1,141,692 downwards.
AAAACCTTCCCACTAATCTTAAAAAACAGGGCGTAGCGAGAACGATTAGCTAACTACGACTAGTCCTGTCCTAACCCTATCCTTCTATTCCTTCTCTTCGAAAAGAGAGGTTGAGCCACGGACTAACAATCTTCTGTTGAGATAACTCTATTAGATGTTCATATGCTCAAAATAAATAAAGCGGTTTCAAACGTAACTATTCTTAAACCTATATTATGACACCAATCAATACACGATGTTGCAAAAAATGTTTAAAAAGGGTTTTTGTGTTGTTAATTCTTCTATTTTGATTTTTGTGACTATGTCCGCTCTCAATGTGGATCATATGGATTCCTAATAGAGCTTATATCAACATAAGTTTTTCTTCAAAAACTTCCTGTTACTGAGTCGCTTAATCTATCTCTTTTCCAAAGAGCGTGAGGATATCAAGATAGGGCTATTTAATTAAGTTAATAAATCAGTCTGGGTATGCTTTGTTTTTACAATTGGATGGGTGTAAAAGAAATGTCGGCATCAGATGGATTAATGCCTTTGAAAATAAATCCGTAAACAGATAGAAAAATAAATTTACGAAATTGTTCGTATTTTGATTCGAGCCCGTGAACATCGCGACCGAAGACAACGTCATTGTTCACTTGGCTATAGACCTGTTGAAGATAAAATATTTGTAAATGGATGCGCTCTAAATTGCTGAAGACATGAGCAACTATTTGATAACATTCGTCAAATGGAATGGCTGGGAGCAAAAAGTTTTTCATAAAGCCAATACGAAAAAGCCTTGGCCGAAAGGTCGACAAATAAAGCAAAGTCAAACAGACCAAAAGTATTGGGGCACCGTTTGACACAAATCTTATACTCGAGTGGAAATGTCAGCAATTTTGAGAGTCCGAAATATTCAACATAAGCATTTATTTGTGAAAAACCACAATACGTATTTCAGCGTATTCGGATTTTCTCAATATCACTTCAGAAGCTTGAATAAGATCATTTTATTGATAATATATATTCAATAACTCGGATATCTGATTAAAAAAAATAATTAATTCCGAGTGGATTCTATTCATTACATAATGTAATTTATTTTTTATATATGTGTAATATTTTTTAGATATTGAAAAAATAAAACGTCTGTACTAGTTGGAAAAACTATATTTGTAAAAGTATTTTTTAAATCACAAAACTGGCTTAATCAATTTTTATGACGTCGAACCAAATTTCCCTACAAGTTGTATAAAAATAAATAAAAAATTATTCAGTTTTAATACTTACAGAACAAAAAGAAAAGAATACTTTTAATTTATGATTTATTGTATTTCTTCCAGTAAGATCGCAAAGAACCGATTAAGAATTTGTGCGTTTCAATAATTAGTTCCTCAATATCATTTATAAGACTGGATAAATATAAAAAAATTTACGCCTCATTTTTTTTATTAAAAATATCTGGCAGCTAACAACCTAGGCGCCAGATATTTTCTTATTTTTCAATCACAAGAGATCAACTAAAATGAGAAATTTGTAAAGTCACTCGAGATCAAGTTTAAGATTTATTTGGAAAAAACCCTAAATTTGATATTGATCTTGCCGGGACTTGAACCTAGACCTACCTAATCGCTTGGGTAAAAGTGCTTTCACTAGAGAACAGACGCCGGAAAGTTTTCAATATCTGATAGAAGATGTGTGAAAAGTAATTTGAGCATCACTGACATCCTTGCTTTTGGATAATGTTCATAAATTGTTTTTTTTTCTGCTCCTAATTTTCTAAATTGATTTAACAATCAATTTAATAAAATTTCTGTTAGGGGATTCAAGGCCGTATTCTCTCAATAAAATAGAGCGAACGTTCAAGAGTATCACTCAGTTACACGACCAGTTTTACGTAGTTAATGATTATTTAAAATGAAGAATTTTTATCAATTTAAAATTAAAATTGATAACTTAGTTATTCTACTTGGTTCATCACTAACGTGACGTGTTTCATCTCTTGAAGAAGCAATTTCAGACTAACCAGATCGCAGGGTTATTTATTCCTAAGATAAACAATGATAATGATAATTCTTAAAAGGGTGGGGGTGGGTTTTATTTCATTTTACAGGACGTGCGGAGGGAGTAAGAGTAAGTAAGAGGGAGGGTAAGGCATAAACACTGTTACCATTTACAAATCAATTACTGGTATTTGGAGGTGAAAAACCCAAGGGAAATAAATTAAATGATGGTGAGTCGCCTGTTCTGTTTAAAATGTTATTTACTAACCATTCATTACTGTTGATGGTTTTATTGATTTATAGAAACTCTAAGCTATTCATTTTTATATCTTTTATATTAACACGATGAAGTGTTTCTATGTAATTATTTTTATTAAGATTATAATCATTTTCAATTAAATGATTCACAAACTCTGAAAAATTATTACTACTGAAAAATCTCTTTGAAAAAAGTTCTTTGACTTTAATAATAAAGCTTCTACGTCTCTGTCTTACAGAGAAAGCTTGAAAGTCTTCACAAGGGAGGTGGTATATTCCAACCTGTGACAATGATTCTATTCGATCTCTATCGTTCAATAAGATTTTACCCCCACCCTTTTAAGAATTAGAATCATTGTTTACCTTAGGAATAAATAACCTTGCGATATGGTTAGTCTGAAGATGCTTCTTAAAGAGGCGAAACGCGTCACGTTAGTGATAAACCAAGTGGAATAACTAAGTTATCCATTTTAATTTTAAATTAAAAATGAACTTCCATAAAGTTACCGCCGAATCCATAGAAAAGATTTTTTATCAAATTTGAATTGTTGAGATTTTGTACATTTCCATGTATTTCATCACTAACGACCCGGTTTTCGCCTTTCGGCATCTTCAGGCATTCGAGCACATAAATGAACTCGAACTGACTGACTCGAGCTCGACTGCCTGAAGATTGAGTCGTTAGTGACGAAATACATTCAAATATACAAAATCTCAACAATTCAAATTTGACTTAGTACACATGCCATTCAGTAACATTATGTGACATCTGTGGTGTTATCATAGTAACGCAAATTATTTTGAAATTGTATTGATTGTTGTCGGTTGTTATCATAATGAAAACGTCGAAAATAATAAAATCGTAAATTTCTTAAATACCTTTGGGGTTTATAATATAGATACTTGACTTAAAAAGGCGCTCTGATCTTTCTTGTGAACTTAAAGTTTTGGAAAGGTCCAGAACAGCTGTGAAACACACTTTTAAATCGCTATTCTTAGACGTTAATTACCTGGTCTTGCCGATTTATAATCGTTGATGAGAAAGCGGCCGTCTAATTACGACACCGGGTAGCAAAATTCATGAAGCCATCGATAAAGAAGGTAGGGGGAAGGGGGGTGGAGCTACATGAACCAAATTTGAATTTTGATATTTCCAGTCAGTATGTTCCTTGTCGCTTTATTCTTTTTTTTAGTTTTGTTGCTTTTAATTGTATTAAATGTGAAATGTAAATTCATCTTTTCGTTTTAAATTTGTTTAAATGATACTGCTAACGTGTAAATGTAATCTATATATTGTAATTTTTTGTTTCTTGAACCACTGCATCTGAATAAAAGAGATTAGCTGGAATGAAGTGGCGTTTGCATTGAGACCTTCGAGACGATAGAAATCATTCGCCATCTATTGGCCTGGCTTTCTCAAAAGATAAAGCCGAAAATAACCAATCATTTAAAGATAAAAAATAAAATAATGCGTGACGTTACACATACTACGAAATTCCCATCACGATTTAATAAATAAGATTTAATATTACATTCAATCATCATGAGTATATTATGTAATTATCATGTACGACTTTTGTCGTGTGTGAAATTAAATAGCATTGATGTTTACATTGTAAGTTTAAAAAACAAAAAAAAGAAAAAATGTCACGTTCCTGTACTGATTTTCAAGATAAAGTATTCCAAGACCATAAATTTTATATTCCACGCCTAACGGACATCACAATTGAAAATGAAGCAATAAATTTCAAACCGTAGAGTTAGAAGGGAAGATTTTTCAGGGCGAAAAAAATCTTTGATGTATGTATAAACACAAAAAAAACTGGTTGGTATGTATATAAAAAACGGAAAGAGTTTTACAACTTACTTTATTAGAGTTAATTTATTTTTCAATGTTGATTTTAACTTAAAAAAGTTTACAAGGCAAGATAAAGAAAAGAGCAGAAAGAATATTATTCGATGTTTTTATTCCACATTACTTACATAGCATTAAAAATGTAATTTTACCGGAATCTATTTAACATTGTTAATAACTTAATAAAAAAGAATTCATTGTTTAAATGAAATCGTCTACGTTTGGGTAAAAAAAGGTTCAGTCGAAAAAATCAAGTTCTATTATCTGAAACAATTCGTCAGCTGAATGCAGAAATGGTTTAAGTAAAATTGTATTGGGCCATCAATCAATTTGTTTAAAACAAGCCCGAAATGGCACATTTATCGAATATATCGTTGGCATAGTGGCAGAAGGCGATAAGTCAAAAATTGACTGTTTTAAGTTATATATGCAGTGCGCTAGACTTTGGTACGGTCTATCTTCTGCAAAAACAAGCTCGGTGATATTCCATGTATTTTTTACGTAATTTGAAGAAATCAGTGGCAAAAAGTTATAGTTAATATTAGTAAAAAAATAATTGCGAATAATTAATTCAAATTCGTAAATGATTAACGAATCTCATAAAGTTTTCAGATTAATAATTATTAATGGTTAATGTATAGAAAAACTTAAGTTTCATGATTTTCTTGAAAGTTGATTGTCTACCATTAGATATCATGTTTGTGACGTATAGTCATTTATTTGACTCGGCTATTGGAATTATTGCATCTTTTTACTATGTGCCGTGGCTCAAATGTTGACGACGTCTTCTATAATCAGGATTTAAAAAAAAACGTACAACCGCAACGAATAAAGCATCAACTTTACTTAATCACTTTTGGTTATTTTGCTAGAGAGCGAAATATACGCTTGAATAATGTCAATTAAAAATGAAAAGCTCAGAATTTTTAAAAATTTAATAAAAAACCATGTTCGTTGCGAGTGTCGATGTAATATATTTATGATAGATACCTCACGTTTGTGAAAGTTACATCGCCACAGTGAAATGTTAATCTCGAAAACAAGGTGACATAATAAATATATTTTAATATAAAATTAAACTTCATACGTTTATTATTTCACTGCTTGTGTTACTAATTGTCCATATTGCACATATCTCGCCTATTTAAAAGCATATTCAGACTGAATATGTTTCTAAAGCTGTCAATTTTTCGAGAAAGTTATCAATTTTAATTTTATATTAAACATTATTAATAGTAACATTATATACATTACAATAGTAGTTATAATGCTTTCTTATTCGCTTTTTGTTGAGTCACAAACATTCACATATATATAAAAAGAGACTACACCAGTGAGCCACGGCGCCATGGTATTGATTTATCAACTTTCAAATCTGTAATTAACAGCACTTAGTGAAATGTTGTGTTATCTTGGCTTAAACTTTGTCTATCTTATCATTTTGACTGACGTCTAACTAAGCAAAACCTCGCAGACCAGAGATAAAGCTGACATTGCTCCGCAGTGAGATTGAAAACTATTATCATTTAACGATAACATAGATGACCATAATATAGTAAAATAAATACGTCTATTTTATCTCAAGGCCTGTTGGCAAAGTGAAGAAGGTACAAAAGCTCATTTCAAAACAATAATTTAAGCTTCGTTCGTTTAAAAATTGTTACTACAATACAGATTGGGATAGTATATAGTTTTGTTGATTTAATTTATTTAAATGTTATCTCAATGAGTAATATATAACTATTGTATTTAAAATTGACGGAGTTGAAAAATGTGAAAATCAAAATTCTTCAATTAGTGTATATAGTTTTTTTTAATCAATTAATGGATTTTTACTACTAACATATTTTGAATTTTTTTTTGTTTTGTAAAAATTTATTATTTTTCTGTACTTAATCTATCTATATATATAAAAATGAATGTCTGTTTGTTGGTTTGTTGGTTTGTCCGGATCTTATAGGCTCCGAAACTACTCAACCGATCGCGACGAAACTTTCAGGAAGGACTTATTGTGATCATGCCGGGAAATGTTATATAAAATAAATGTTTGTTTATCCTTTACACGTTCCTTTACCATTCATACAATTTCGATGAAACTTCGGTGAGTTGTTGCGCACACACCCGTGAAGGGTACTGAAGAAAAAAAAATGAAAATCTAAAATTGAAAAAAAGAATCAAATACGTACATACAGCGACATCTAGGAGAAACCTTCTGATTTATTCGTGTACGCACCAGACGAAAAACAAAAATATTGTGTTATAACAAGTGTGATATTGAAACTCGGGTTCGGGTCGGGCCAGATCTGAAGATGATGGGCTCGAACCGGGTAAGTCTATGAAATTTCGGCCTGTGCGGACCTCTAATCCAAAAGCAGTTCAATAAACAGAATTAAAACACAAACCCTTTCTTTCTTTGAGTGGCATTGCAACGCATGCCGGGTACTCACTAGTTCTTGATAAAATAAATCTGTATTTAAAATACATTAAATGTATACAAACTATCGTAAGTGAACAATGTAAATATAAATAACTAAAAATTATTATAGATATGAAAAGTTGAGCGTAGGGGGTATGTAGAAAAGCACCAGTCCACAGTTGGGAATAATACGTAACATATTCAACATATATTTTCGTTTATATCTAGTTTTAAGATTGCATTTATACATATATTACGGTTTATATGACATATATTGTATAAATTCTAAGGGTATCAAATATTATATTTATATAAATATTCTCTACTTAGAGTCTGAATGCTTGAAGGAGTAGCGGGCATTATGAAGAAATAAATAATAAAATAGTTCTTCTTAAAGTACTATGAAATGTTTATTCACTGACATTTTATTTACAGAAAATTTATTTTATTTGTCATAGAAATTTTGTTTGCTGAAGTCTTTTACAATTGACATATTTTTGTGCATTCAAGTATGAAATGGTTTGAATAAATGAACCAATCCAAAAATATAATCCTAATAATATTGCACATGATTCTAAAACAACAATTGTGCTTTTTATATCAGATAAATTCATATACCAAATAGTTTTTTTTTGATTTCATTAGTCACTCAGAACTTTGATAAATAATACAAAGCATCGGTGATATTATACAGGTATTTATTTTATTTCATTTATTTTTTTAAATTAAACAGAATGTTTTATTTGAGATGAATTAATTTGACGAAAAAAAAAGGAATGTCACTATTTAAGCACGCTACTGGTACCATCACCAAGTACACATAAAACATTTTTTGTAATAAAATTGTAAAAAATGCCTTATAAATTTTCAAAAGTCGATTAAACTAGATTTAGTTGTCACACAATTTTTATTATAAAACATGTCACTGTCTTAAAATCTGAACCTTTTCACTCACATTGAAAGAAGTATTTCTACACGTAACACCCTAAAAATCTAGCAATCTAACATTATTATAGAATTAGAGTTAAATTTAAAATATACATCAACAAAATGAATGTTTATCAAAAATCTCTTTAATCAATTTTTGTCATCAATAGATGTTTCAAAATCTGAACGTATTCACTTACTCTCAAACAAGTATTTCTAAATGTAACACCCTAACCATAAGTACTACAAAGCTCTTTCATTAATGCTTACTCACATGTCATAGTCGATAGTTTTACAAATCTGGAAGATTTCACCATCTTCATCCTGCTCGATGTCAAGCCTTGATACAGAGAGTCCTTTGAGAGGATCCATATTATAAACGACAGACTAAAATGATGAGTTTTTCAACTCATTAAAAACAGATTCTCACATGAACCCTTTTGCATTACGAAAATACTACTGAGGGAAAATACGTTTTTGGAACAAAGTGTGAAACTTTAATAGAAGTTTACAAACAATTCATCCATTACTAGTAAAAAATAATTTGTATTTTACTTTTAGTTTACTTTAAATATTATATTTCTGAATTGATAATTTTAAAATCTCTCAAAATCTAACTTTAACTTACACTCAGAATCTGGTATTAGTAATTCAAAATGAAAAACTGCCACATTGCATTCAGTGTTTACAATTGTTCACAGTTTTATGTTTTAAATAATTTGTCAATTAAAAAATAAATTTTGTGCCTATTATTGCCTGGATTGGCGTTAATATATGATTTTATATTTTTTTTGGTCATGGGAATGGTTTAATTTAATTGGTTTTTTAATTTATCAAGAACATTTCATTTATGGATAATAGTTTAAGTTGTTTTCTTATAAAATAATGCAAAAATAATAATAAAATACATTGTTGTCGAAATTATCTGTTCCTGTCTACGGGAGTTAAATACAAAATATTAGAAGGAGAAAGGGCACAATTAATACTTGCACAAAATGTATTAAATATGTAGGTATTATAACAAAATATGTACATTAAACATACCGAGGTACATGTTCTATTCAATCAAGAAGTATTTAATTTGAAATACAAACTATTTTCTTAAATTTACAGTGAATTCCCAAACGCCGGGAGTGGTATTTAGATTATCCCGAGATTGCCCGGGAACCCGGGATTGGAAGTCCTAATTGCAGTTTAGTCAACTACAGCGATGACATACATATTACAATGTCTATTTCCAATGTGCAGCATTTCAACAGACGTAGTTCTATGGGTCAAAAACAGGATTAGTAGTCAGTGAATCTCCTCTCATAACGCCCCTTTTTTAGGAACAGATTGTTGGATGGAAATGTAAACGTCACAGATTCCTATGTCATTGAGCACAAATCTATAAAACGATTTAAAAATCAATGTATGAAGGTTTTCATTCTGGTATTCAAACCATTTGCTACAGTAACCGAATAATACGAATACCAAAAAGAGTTGACCGTCCAGTTACAGGGCTGGTTAGAAATATTATAAATATATAGAAATTAATTAAGTCGGCAGCGAAGAACTGTCTGGGTGTCTTTTGAGATAATGATCAAAGCCAACAAGTACTACATTTTTAAATATTAAACTATTTCAAAGCGTCGGTAAAATGTGACTGGAGGTTTATCATTTACTCAAATTGTGTAAGAGTACGATGCCATAGCTGAAAGCCTCATATATTTAATATATTATAATGAAATCACCAGAACACTTTCATCAAATCATTATCTTCCCAGAGTATTCAAAGATCTACCCACGCTACCGATAATTTGAAAACCTTGTCAATTTTACCATCGAAAAATACAAAATTATAGTATGGTATAGTAAAAATCCGAGATGCATGACGTGTATGCAACCGTTTTGTGTAAAACGGCACCAACAAAAGTCTAGAGCATTTTCTGCAATATTTTCACATAATTTGAGATGAATTTCGGATTTTACACATAAAATATGAAGTAAAGTAATTACTTAATACTACATAAAACTATATTTCACTTTTCGAACTTGTCATTTCGCTTTATAAATGTGTTTATATGGCAAAACCCACTCGGTAACGAAATATGAAAAAGCATGTGATCCGAAGGGATTTTTTCAGCATGAAAACGCGATGGTTAAAACGTTAGTAATGCTGCAAAATAAATATATGTTTTCATTAAATTTACCATGTATACCTTGCAATAGAATCTCATGTACGACCTTCCATTCCTCCTTGCGTTCATATTCTAGGGCAGTGGAGCTGTGGGGTAGTAAATTTTAAGAATTCATTTCATGTTTGGATGTGACGTCATTTGATACACACTGTAGCGGTATATGTAGTGTCGTTGGAGAATTTTTTTCACTGGAAAGTCTTATTTGATTAAGCTTTTCCAAACATATCTATTTTCAAATATGAATTAAGTTAACCTAAAAAATGCCGATAAAGTTACAGGGTAGATTTCAATAAGCTCGATGTTGTTTTGAGTTTTAATTAAGTAATATCTTTCTGTATTTCTATAGTCACTTTAAAAATTGCATTAATTAATCTTTAAATAAAAATATTGTCATATACAATAAATGTCAATTCTTATTGGAAATTCATTATCTTCACAAAAATAAAACACATTTTTTTGTGTCAATTCTACATGTAATGGTCAATGATAAGGACCGATTTCGCTCTTAGTGAGTAGCATAATCAGTTGAAAATGCTTAATAGTGCAAAATTAGTCCTGACCATAACAAAAAAAAAATTGAATTGTGTTTTATTTTTTAAATAAAAAAGGAAAACAATTATAAATGAAAAATATTTAATATGGTCTATATGTAACACAGCACACACTATCTCTCTCTGTTTAAATTTATACCATTAAAAGAAAGTTTTTAGCAATATTCATATTTCGACAGCACCGATGAACAAAGCAGTAAATCACTTTTGGTAATTTATTAGGAGAGCAATAAAGTACTCTCCGCTAATTGATTGCTTTGATTTAACTTATAATATTATTCTCAGAAATAAACTTACAATCTTTAAAATGTTATATATATATATAGAAAAATACTAAGTTAAGTAGCTCTTATTATTGGAGTCATATCAATGATTGAATATTCAGCTGTCCGGCCTTGTAAAAATGTCTGCCTGTACTCAAAATGGACTACTAATCCAAATTGTTGTGTCAAACGAAAAAAAAACTGATTAGTTTCGGCCGTTTCATTTAAATGATGACAATAAGCAGTTTGACTTCTAGCTCCACAGCGTTTGTCAAGTTATGTTGCGCAGATATATGTAAAATATAAAACGATTCTCTCTAAAATAACTATTTGGATGGAAACATTTGCCTTTGTTTGCCATCCTTGTTAATTCTTTGCTACCTACCGCTTTTTAAAAAACAATTTTTACGTAATATTAAGTTAGGTTTTGCTCAACTATAGAGATTATTCAGTAAACGTTTTAAAAAGCATAAAATTAATATTTGTGTTATATGAATTACTTTTTAAATAAAATTGTTCACTATTGATCCTTGGTGAAAAGATGTCGTATGGAAAAATAAAAAGAGATAGCTTTTTTGTACTACCTTTTGTATATTTTTTATAATGATCAGGACTGGATATTATAAACTGATAATCAAACCAATTCTGATCATTTTGAAATTGTGTTTTATTTATGAAAAATAATATATAATGCCTTTTAACCAAGACATGAAATTGGTGAAAAACAAATATTTCAAACTTTTACTTAATTTATTTAAACGAAAGTATCAATTTCGTATAGGTAATGTAGTTTTCAAAAAGCATTAAACGAAAAACATTTATTATAATCTGCATTTAAATAATGAAAATTTACGTAAAATGAAAGAAGTATGTGGTGTATATTAAGGGTAAAGCAAAGTTAATGCAGCTAGTGAAACTAAGCGATACCGGTCCTGCCCTGTAAATAAAATAGCGAATTCTCAATAGGCAAGTAGCACTAAATTAAAATTGCTTTATCCAGTTGGACATATCTGGTTGCTTTCTTGCTTGCTAGCAGTTTGAGTTCTCAGAATGTATAAAGACGAATAAAATGGTGAAGTGGTAATTTTTTCAATTGAATTATAAAGTATAAATATTACATTTTAGTGTATTAAATTATTTATTAATAAAAAGATGTTTCTCAATAAATTAATAACCACTAAAGTTTGAAGATAGCTGGCTGACGAACAGATACTGTTTTTTACAACAATTGTTTATGTTCTCACGTACATTTGTTTTGAAAATTTGCTGTAAAATAGAGCAAACTAAAAAATGTATTTACAATAATATTATTTAGATTTCTGTAACAGATACGACATATTTTTTTTTTTGTTGAAGTATCTTTGAACACGAATTTAAATAATCATTATAAGAATACAAGTAGAAAATCGCTGAAACTTGAATAAATTTATAAAAATACGATACAATTTTTAAAACATACTAACAATATCTTAGAATACAAGTTCAAATAAAGAACTAAACTTTTGATTGTAATTATTTTACCTTGACGAAATATTCACGTTTTGAAAATCGCATCCACTTATACCTTACACGTAATAAGTTGATAGCTATTTTGGCTTCACGCCATCGTTAGAATATCTTGCCACTATCAGAAATATGAAAAGGAAACAGCTATCAATCAATTACTATTATTATTTTAGAACTAAATGCTTTGATTTTGTTCTCTTATTGTAAAGTCTTATTGTGAGTTCTTCCAAGTAAATGCCAACTCAATCAAAATAATCATCAATTTTGCTTAACGGACTAGTATGGAACAAGTAATACTCACAGTAAATTGACAATTATTGGTGAAAAGACGTGATGATATCAATCAGTTGATAATACTCGTGATGAGCAAAACCGGTCATGATCATTATAAATATGTGGAAGTACTACAAATGAATTGTGTTTTATTTTTTAAAAAAATTATTAATCATTACAAAATTTATTTTACTGTCTTCACATTTATTAACTGATATTATTCACTCACTGAGCAAAGTCGCCATTAAATTTAAATTATGAAATAATAGTTAATAAGTTGTAGGTACATTACATTAATTTAATTTAAAAACAGTTATGACCCTTCTGGGTAACTTTGGCCCGGTTCTGAGTTTTTTTTTTTGTACTTGTATGGTTCGCCATTGCATTTATATGTGGTATTGTTCTACATAAAAATGTACTAATGTTTTAAGATGACATTTAATTAACAAACATAGATTTATTGTTATCTAAATACAGATAAACCAAGGTGGGATAAAGTTTGCTTCCAAATCGGGGAACTTTTACCCACGATACAAATAATTACTTTAAATTCAGTGATTTTAAAGTCTTGGAAACTTTTCTTTATGCTTTCATATATTCTGTACATAATTGAGATGGGAAAAAATATACGACATTTGGTTTACAGATTAGTAACACAAAAGTTTTGAATTGTGTTTTATCATTCCAAGCTGATAGCTTACAAATTCAACAACAAAACAAATTATGTTGCGTATTAATTCATATTTTTACCACCAGAGGCTACTCAATACCTTTGCTTAGCTAAAAAATATTCATAAGGCATTAGTTTGTATTATCATGGTATTATAACAACACTTTTTTCCATGTAGTGGGCTAATCTTAGACCGATGGGCAAACTTACCCAAATTGACGGTACTCAGACGGTTTTTTTCATTTGTAAAGTTGTTAAAAAATTTTATAATGTGAAGAATACGAACGGTTCCGTTTAATTTATTACTGATATATTATATTGTCATTATTTTAGTATATGCATTGAGAATGATTCTGCAATGGTTTTAAAACTTCGCATGATTGTCGTATCTTACCACCACGGTATCTTTGTAAACTATTTTTTTTATCAGCACAAACTAATGTTATTCTGTCTCAGTATCATAAAAAATATAATTTATTTAAATTGTTTCGACGATAGGTTTAAATGAACTAATTAAATTTTATTATAGGAAGTTGAATTCAAACACTATCATTATGTTGAGTATAATATATTTAAAAAAAAAACTATTTCACTTTGGACCGGTTAATATTATAAAAGTTGAACTATGAATAATATTATCTAAATAGATAATGCAACAGACTTGTTTGTTTTGTTTGTTAAACATGCATTAAGACCATTCTTTAAAAATGTAGTTTTCTATTTGATATTATGTTGCTTATAAACACACAACATTCTGCGATAATGGTATTTATTAATGTAAACCATATCCGCTCCCTATTCGGAGCATATGACCATCACGCGGTTCCTTCAAGCTTCTCTGTCCGCCGCCAGTCTCCTCGTTTTCCTCCCGAGGTCATCCCAGCGTAGCTCCGTCGAATACATCCTATGGATGGTCATCAGCGGCTTTCCGAGGCGACGGAATCCATCTGGTTGGTAGAAGAAACAGGCAGAATTCAGGCTCCCCTGGGGAATCCGCAGCACTTGTCCAAGCCATTGTCGCTTTTTTATTTTGGACGTAATAAGAGGCCGGACCGTCCGCTCTCTTACCTCCGAGTTCCTGACAAAATCAAACCACCGTACACCTAGTATTCGCCGCAAGCATTTGTTTTCAAAGCACAGTGTACGGTCAGTGTGAGGTGCCATGAATCGCAACCGTAAAACAGCACCGTCAGAATGCATGCGTTGAATAAGTGGCACATGGTTCTGACCGAGTATAACCGTGAGTCTCAGACATTTCGCATTCAGTTAAAGGTACTTGGGGGTACACATCACGGGAGATGGCAATCCGCGTAAAGAGCTCGCAAACCGATTAGGGAGAGCTGAAGGAAAAATTTTAGTAACTGATTTAATCTAGCTAGCTAGAATTTTGAAGAAGTGGTAGTTGTCGATGAATTCGGCGGTAATTTTGTGAAAATACATTTTTAATATAACATTAAAATTGATAAATTAGTTTTTCAATTTTAATTTTATATTATTTTATATTATTAATAATTTATAGACAAACAAATATTTTTTCTCATAAGTAGATGTCACTGTCTCTAAGCTTGAGCCTTTTTATTCACCTTTAATATTTGCTTTGTTTCAAATATAACAAGTAGAATTCCACGTTTTATTTGTCCAAATATTTATATTAGTATTTGTGCAGCTTCTAAGAATTAAATGATACATTTTGAAAAAATATACAAATTCTTTTGTGGCGAACTTTCTACGTGTAAACGTTTATCGGTAGATTTTTTAATTTTTAAAAACAGCTATGTACCTAAATATACCAGTTTCGTTAGTTATTAAAAAAAATAAGCTCAATTTCTTGCATAAAAAATAACTGATTACTCAACTCAAACTAGATGGCGCAATATGCACCGTAAAAGTGAATAATATGATGATAAAACAGATTCAGAAATTCAGGCATTGGTTGAGATCCGAGCGTTATTACCTACCGTCAAAACTTTTAATAATTTTAGCAGGTAAACTAACCACTTTTCTTCAGCGGAATTGGTGACATCTGTGAACTATTCGTAAAAGCTTATTATTTAGATTATTTGGATTGTTAAAAATCAGTGTGATTCAGGATACGTTTTAATTAAACATATTGTATTATTATTTGAATTTCCCACTTACATTGGCCAACCTATAGTGAAAAGATCACGGTCATTGTGAAGTAGGTAAGTGTGTACGTTTTGTTATGAAAATTCGTTAGTTTTCAAACATTTTTCGAGTTACATTTAGTAACTCGAAAAAGATTCTCAGATTCTCATTTCGAAAAAAGTAGAAAAGTTACCAATATGAATAAAATTTTATGAATTTTAATACTGGCATGAAAAATTTATAATATTTGTAGTTCATATAATTATTATGATTAGAGATTTAAGGCACCGTAATATTACAAAACCATTTCCATCCCATAATTCAAGACATCGACTGAGGGTGCTTGATGGAATTTCAATATCAAATTTGGATTATTGAGATTTTGTACACTTCCATGTATTTTGTCACTAACGACCCGGGTTTCGCCTTTCGGCATCTTCAGGCATTCGTGTGCTCGAATGCCTGAAGATGCCGAAAGGCGAAACCCGGGTCGTTAGTGACAAAATACATGGAAGTGTACAAAATCTCAATAATCCAAATTTCATTTCCATCCTATTTGTTATAGATATCAAATAAAAATAATAATGTAATAAATAAAAAATCTAAGTAGTTCTTCACGTATACACTTAAGTCGTTTGAAAATGCAAGAACAGATCGAATACTAACAAATGAATAATATTTTAAAAACAAAACACATTTTTTTTGTACTACCTCCACATATTTATGTGATATCATAATAATTATCCTATTTTAATAATTTTTTCAATATCTCATTAGCGTGTTTATTTCAAAATGGTTGTGAACTTTCACAATTACTGTTAATGACTTGCTAGTACTTTTCAATTAAAACACAATCCCTATTCCGGTTCCAATCAATATATAAATGAGAAAGTAGTACAGAATGTGTTTTATTTTTAAAATAGAATGCCTTTCCACCAATAATTGACAGTCAACACCTTACAAGTGGTTACATTAATAATGATATCTTTCAATTAAGAAACAAAATATAAATTGAAATAAATAATTATTCACTTAAAAATTAAGTCTTGCACGAGAAAGCATCTTAATGAGGATCCAGTTGTAGGGCATTTAAGCTACAATATAATGAATACATATCGTTAAAAGTGTGCGGTGCTACATTTATTATTTTTTGACTAACATTCCACATCTTTTTTTTGCTTCGCAGTTTGATATTAACATTTTTAATGACAGTTATAAAAACAATGTTCGGACATTTTGAACGACCTGTCAAGCAGCTATGTCATAGTTACCCCATTACACTATGATATTTAATTTTATTAAAGATTTATAGTCTTTGAACAATTAATATCAATAAAATGTATAACATGTAGTTTTAATTCATGGCAGAGGTCCCCAAAATTTTTAACCTAAGGGCCACACTCTCCTCTCTCTCTTCACTAAGGGATTTCCACTAAGCTCCAAGGGCCAAGACCTAGCTAGCTCATCATACAAACATACTGTAGTTTTTATTACGCAACAATTTCGGTTGGTACTTACAAGTGTCAAGGACATTTAATTGAAGCGGAGATAGCCGAGAAGGAGAAAATCAGCTTCTGCCTGATTTATATACTCATATTAAGTCCTTTGGACAAAAAAATCGTTGATCATTTGCATAATTTCCACTTTTCGGCCGGCCGGATTGGCGGTGCTCGTGGGCGATAGCTTAGAGACCCCTGAATTAAAGTGTACAACTATTTTGAAAATGTTTTATTTAACCAAGTTCATTTGCAAACTAAAGGTCGTAATAAGCCACCCTCAGATATTATAAGTTATCACACTTGTATTCTAAGCGATATATCACGTGTTATTTATGCCTTAAATAGCGTGATGATGCAACCTAATCACTACAACCTTGAAAATCCCATAATCGCGTGCAAGGCTTTCATGGCATGCCCAGGATTTTATGGATATTAAGTGTATTTTGTTTTATTAAAAAAAGTGATGTAGCCTTTTTTATATCTATCTTGTTAAATGTTTTTTTTTATTTCACCAATTTAAGTCTACCTCATAAAATTTTACCATTAAGAAAGGAAACATGCGTGTTTGAGAGTGAGCGAAATGGTTCAGGCTTTGAAACAGTAATATATCATTATTATTGAGAGAATTTGTGAATGATTTTGTTTAGTTAAAATAATCTGTCTTGTTAAATGTTTTTTTTATTTCACCAATTTTATGTCTATCTCGTAAATTTTTACCGTTCAAAAAGGAGAGATGCGTGCTCCGAGATAGTAGCATATCCTCGGCTTAACTAGCAAACTGCGTATCTACATTTCAGAAAAATTTTCAGAAGAGTTTTAAAACTCAATGAATTCAGTTTTAACTAATATTATTCTACGAATTTTACTTATTTTATATGAATAATGTTAAATCATTATTCATATAAAATATATGAAATTTAAATTAACTTTGGTAAACACTGAATTTATTGAGTTTTAAAACTCTCGTGAACATTTTGCTGATATGTAGATAGGCAGTTTGCTAGTTAAGCTAACAACATATTTCTATTATTGAAAGAAATTGTGAGACGATTTTTTCTACAAATATTCGTTTCGTTAAAATAATCTATCTTACTAGGATTTCGAAAACGTCTCAGTTGGTCGAGGTATATCTTCATTAACCTCACTAACTATATTTATATTATATAATATTGGCGATGTAATTAAATTAACCTGTTCGAAGTAAAACAATAATAAATGTGGCATATAAATATGTTCTCTGTTTCATGTTTCAATTTTCGTCAGAAATTTCCGAGGGAAAATTTATCAAGACCTGGTTGCCTACACTGTAGTGTGAAGAAATTTAAATAAAAAATAAATATTAACCCGTCCGTACTCATAGTGTAACAATGCGTTACTTCGGCTTTTAAATCTTTAAATTATCTGTGAAATAGGTCATACAAAAATTGAAAATTTTGCTATTTGTAAATGAAATAGTTCTACTTAATAAACTATACTATAAAATTGACAATTAAATGTACATTACAGTTTACGTTTGCTTTGTATAATTTATCATAATTTGAAAACCTGGTAAATTTTATCATCAAACTATACAAAATTATCTTAACAATTAGAATAGTTAATAACAAACCGAGATGCATAGCATACCATAAGCAACTGTTTTGTTTCAAACGGTACCAAGACACGTCTCGAGCTTGTTCTGTTATGAAGAATTTCGATTCTTGTGTTTTTTCGATAATTTCGCATAGTTTGATATGTATTTCAGGTTTTACACACAAAATATGACGTAAAATAATTACTTAATACTACATAAAACCGTATTTCACTTTTTGAAATTGTCATTTCGCTTTATAAATGCGTTTATATGACAAAACCTACACGGTAACGAAGTGTGACTGCATAAGATCGGGAGGGATTGTTTTAGCACGGTAACGGGAAGGTTAAAGTGCTTTTGTTAATAATTGAGTTTTTTTCACTTTCCATTATTATCCCGTCGTGTTGTACACAGGTTTAAATTTAAGATCGTATTACATATTCGAAAGGCTAAAACAGTTGGAATAAATATTTAATTGTATTATCTTTAATGGATTGTTTGGCTGAAAATTTATAATTTACCAGAATAGCAATTTCATCCGCAGATGTTGCCTGTCATACAATACTGCCTTTACGTTAATGTCCTTGTGAACATTTTAACGCGGGCTTTATTTTCTTGGAAAAATTCGGCAGGCCTCTCCCACTTAAAAAAATACCTAAGTGCCTACGTTGACTTCCCTCAGGGGACATCCTCCAAAAAGCCGGGGCGAGAACGTTGCAAATTAAACAACTTTGGCGGGTTTTGGCGCGGGGTTGATAGAATTACCCCCCCAGATTAAACGAGTTACTGCTTAAATATATAGAGCTGCTTCTGGAAATGATGGAAACTTGAAATTTGCGACGTAAACAAATTGCCCGTTTGCTGATTAAGCTTATTTCTTTGTACAACGAAGAATAATAAGTATGACATATTTTTGAGGAAAATTTTTGGAAACTTTTTTCATTATCCGGACTAAGTGCTTATATAGCTTTTTGCAAATAACCTTAAAACCATGCTTTTTACTTGATGTTAATAATTTAATTGCTACAAAAAATTTTCACACTTTGGTCAACGAATATTAAAAAAACAAAGAAAAGTATATTTAATGTTTTTTTAAACCATGTCTGATTCTAATGTGGAGCATATCGATTCCTAACAGAACATCTGAAAAAGAATTGGTTTATGACAACTGATTGTTATTCAGACGCTCTATATCTTTCATTTTTTGAAAAAAGTTAAGGATATAAAGCTGGTACTAGGAAATTGCTTATATTTAGCCAATAGCTTTCGCCACGTCCCGTTTTTAGAATCGCATAGGAAATATAAACATCACAGACACTCATGTCTTTGAACATAAATCTATTAGTGGAATGTTTCACACTAGGATTCGCAATATCTGCAATAATGCAAGTGTGGTCAAAAATGAAATTTTTGCCAAATCAAATGGAATACAAAGAATTTTTTCGACTCCTATTCAAATTTAATTTAAATTTACTTTTTGACCGTAAATTGGAATCATCTTTCAATTGATTTCAAATGCCAATAATAACCTATGTAACATACAAAAAGTGTTTTGGTCAATTGGATCTCATTTTAAAGACGACAGAGGCGGTCCGAGCCAAATGATGTAAATAAGAAAAATAAATTGACCACTCTTTGGAAGGGAAACATCATTTTACATTGGTTTTAGGTTTACAAATTATGACCCGGCCACTTGATGTACGTCACTATTACATTGACACTCCTTACGTATAATCCCGTATCTTCAAACATGAGAATTTAATGTTTTCGATAAAAACAGTTTTTACTCTCTCCTAAACAATTTCAATTTTGAGAGTTACATCAATTGACCAAAACACCATCGAATTATATCGTCCACCTTTGATTTGTGTTAATATGTTTTGAATATATCAAATTTGTTTCCTCATTTTGGTCTTATTGCTTGTATCGAACGTCCTGGGTTTCACTTTGTAGCATTATCATGCATATCAATGATAATAAATTAAAATCAATGTCGTTATGAAAAAATATACATACAATTTAAGACATCGCCTGAGGGTGCTTGATGAAATTTCAATATCAAATTTGAATTATTGAGATTTCTGAGATTCTGAACGAACAGCTAAATCTTCCAAACTCCCCGTTGCTGTATCCTATACGTTGAATCACCTAACAGATGCCACTAAATTTGGAATGATTGTATATATGTATTCTTTCGTCGAATTGCATCCTGTCGAAACCCAAAATGCTATTATAATTGTAAAATCACTGGTAATTCTAATATTAGTTGGAAAGCGGCAATTTGCCACTCTGTTAATGCGTTGTTTACAAAATAAAGATTAAGGCGATTCTCGAAATTTTAACTCAGGTATCAGTGTGGATCCTAGACTTATAGCCGGAATTACGAGCAATTCTTGGTAAGAATTGAACTTTTTTTAAATGATTCAAAAGAAAATCATTCTCGTAAGGGGTTTTTCTTAAGTGTTTTCCCCACACAAAAGCCCTCAGCTGACAGAATCTTTTTAGATAACAGTACTTAGCTAGCTTACATGCGGGAAAGGGATATAAAGACTTAGTCTGTACCCACTATAGCACTAACTTTAGCCTTTAACTTCAGTTCGAGTCCATTCATGCGCTAGAATGCCTGAAGATGCCGAAAGGCGAAACCCGGGTCGTTAGTGACAAAATATATGGAAGTGTACAAAATCTCAATAATTAAAATGCGAAATTAAATATACATACGTTTAAAATTCAATATATTGTGTGATAGGCAGAACGACCCATGTGTCAATAATTGATTCTTATTTAAACTGCATAACTGTGACAACTAATTATAGCTTCTACATGACGATATCATAGTTTTTCATAATGTAACTTTATTATATATTTATTGTATGTAAGAATTTACAAAAATGTGTGGATATAAATCCTTCTGCTTTTTGTAACATGGGAATTGAACCTTCCTCTATAAATAAACGATGCCGGATGCCGAATAAGGTGAGGTAGACATTTTCAAATACAAGTGCCTTCTACACATCCAGGAAGATGACAGTACAGAAAAAGAGCTCGTTTTACCCTTTGTATGACTGGAGCAACATTTAATTTAATGCGAACTGTCTGAGACACACAATAGTATTCAGTTGAAATAATATGCAATTTCACCAGCTGAATGCAGAACTGAAATGCCTTTTTGACGCTTATTAATTTGAAAGTTGAGAGACTAATTAAAAATGTATCGAAAAGGGTGACATTCAAATTTTAATATAACAATTCATTTTCGCTATTCAATTTTGCATTTAAGAAATATTTACACGTTATAAAATATGGTTAAAATAACAGGTATGCATTTATTGGGTCATTTTGGTTAGCAAGAAATAATAAATGGTCAGTAACTAGTTCGGTAAATTTTTTAATTAAACCTACCCTAAGGATTTATTTATTTGGCAATTATAAACTGACGTAATTATTAACTGACCTTATATCGAATTAGTTACTGAGCATTTAAAGAATAAGTTAATGTCCAAATAATTAGCTGACAAAATAAAATATTTTAAAAAAATTGCCACTTATGAATCCTTATCGACTGATAAAATTGCAAAAACGTTCTACCTGAATAGTAAATTATACAACTTTTTGTGAATATAATATAATTGTAGTACATACCTCAGAGAGAAATATTAAAAAACATATGCAGACCATGTGTTTATTATCTATGCGTATCCTTAACACTAGTGTCTTTAATGTGTAATTCAGAGGTTCCGAAACTTTTTTATTCTGTTCCCTCTCTCACTAATGTTCAGAATATAATTTTCCTCTTCCCAAGATGGTCTAACTCTAATTCAAAAGATGCATTTCACATAGTATGCATATATTATGTAATATTGAAAATCTTTTATAAACGGCAGCAATTCCCCCTATGAGGAATTCCCTACTTGTTGGAAGCCCCTGGTGTAATGTTTATTATCTTATTATAATCATACCATTTATACCAACATTTAATACACACTTGGGACTCGTATAACACGGTACGTGTAACATGTAACACAAATACGTGTTATATGATGTATGAAGTTTATACAAAACTAGGGTATGTCCTCCAAAAAAATATCGAAGTTAATATCCTTTATTTTTTTTAATAAACAATCGAAAAAACACACATTTACGTATTTATTGAAAAAAAAACCTTAATAACATGTAATATATCATTCATTTATCATCGCTATCACTTACAATCCTATATGTTCGACTCTTTTTCGGTTCGGTTTGATATCGGTCGTGAGTTGTCATTATTGAAGGAATCTGGAGTCTTTGCTTTTAACGTATAAATCTTTACGTATTTTGTGATAAGGGGACAATATCTGTTGTAATTCCCTCTTGAACTTCAAACTTCTTTCTATTATAGTATAATTTTCAATAAAAAAATTCTGAAACCGTGTTGTATAAAACTGTGTTATATGTGATCCAAGTGTACTATGAAATGTCATCTTTATGTTCGATTCGTCTTGTGACTATATTTTGTATGACTTTATGCATACACATAAACTTTGCAAATTAATTTATTTTACTATTATGCCACACGTATTGGCCGAAGACATGTTTTATTAATCGCCGTAAAAGACTTTATTTCTTAATCAGGTATGAACAATTTTAAAATTAGAATACTGCCTTTGTTCTTTCTGTAAATAGAATACGCAAATGACTAAAAGACAATTTTAATCGTTCTGTGACATACAAAACGTCAAGATAAATCTTCACTCAACACGTTTTTAATGGAGTCACAACCAGTCGTTATCAAATGTCTACAAAATTATTAACAGCCTGGCTATTTGCGCGGAGCTTATTCCACCGTAACAACAGGAGCTTTGGTCGGCTTAGACATTTGCAGGAATAAATTTGAATGTGAATGAATGGCACTCAACGCGTTTATACTTCCAAATGGAGATCTTCGACCGAAATGGTAATACGCTTTTCATAGCTTGTTGAATGATAACATAGATTAATTCAATATTAACACTAATTCACAGCAAGCAGCTCTTTCAAATGGTTTCACAGAACTACTTAGGGATCACTTTTAACGTGTTAACTGTCAATTCTTGGTGGAAAGACATTATATTTAAAAAAATAAAACACAATTCATTTGTACTAATTCCACATATTTATAATGATCAGGACCGGTTTCGCTCATCACGAGCATTATCGATTGATCAGTTGACTGATCAGTACTACAAATGAATTGTGTTTTATTTTTTAAAATATACTTATGGATGCCAAATTTATTATTTGAATTAATTTTTAATTGACAATTGTAACGGTACAGTTTTTAGGTATTATGTATGATTATAGGCACATGCAATAGAAATTTACGATTATTATAAAAATTCATTGTTTATAAAATATAATATAATTATACTCCAATTACTTGACGACGTGAATTCCTTCCAACCCATCCGATCCTTAAAACGTGGTGCAGCGAGAGCGATCAGCGAATCAATCGTTCTGGCCTAGTTATATTTATTTGAAAATTAATGTATATTATGCAAACAAATCATATATTGAGTTTTCAACCGATTCATGGGTTGCTGTTGGTAGGCATGGATGTTTGTGATGATTGAAATTCCCTCCCATCCATCCTATCCTAAAAACGAGAGCAATAAGCTAACCACTAGTTATGTCCTAGCCTTATTTTATAATGCTATTCTCTTCGAAAAAGAGGTTTAGCAACTGAGTAACAAAGCTTCTCGTAGAAAAACTTCTGTGGAGATACTCTCATCAGGAGTCCATATGCTCCACATTGGGAGTGTACGTTGTTGACGACATATCGAAGAACAAAATGTTTTGAATATGTCAAGGGTAACCCAATATTTGATTGGCATGCCTCCGTATATTCCCTGTGTATAAAAGTATCAGTCAACACCCCCTACGGATTTTGCAGCCCAGTAAACTCTATCCAGTCATGCATCTGCAAAAAGTGCATTGAAATTTTTTCCAGTGCAGACAGGTGCAGTCACCATTACCGAAGATTGGGTGTTTATTTTTTTTACATCATCCAGTGATGTGCAAAAATTTATCGCAGAAATATTTTCGTAACAAAATGACAGGTAACTAAGATCTAGAGAAATATAAAACATCGTGGCTTAAAAATATCTAGGATATTATGCGCACATGAGGTTTCAAGAAACTGTTTCATTAATCTCTAAATGGATTTATTCATTCTAGGAAATTGTCTTACAATTTGTTTTTATTAGCAAATCGTTCGATGTGATCAATGATATTTTCTATAATTTAAGACATCGACTGAGGGTGCTTGATGGAATTTCAATATCAAATTTGGATTATTGAGATGTTGTACACTTCCATGTATTTTGTCACTAACGACCCGGGTTTCGCCTTTCGGCATCTTCAGGCATTCGAGCACACGAATGGACTCGAACTGACTCGTTCGTTACTGATTATGTGTTAACGAGAATATGATAAAATATCAAAATATTCAGTTCTACAAAATTTTATTAGGTATTTGATAGCTATTTCGACTTAATGCCATCGTCAGAACTATTCTTAAACTTATTTTAGCTTAGCTGTATATAATGTTTAGAAGTGATAGATACTATTATGTCATCTCACGTATTCAAATATCATAATATTTATTTAAAATTAAATTATGCAAGGTATTTATTTTAATGATTAATTAACAACTCCACGTAAGCTCCTTTTCCAAAAACACAATAAGTCCCTTGAATAATTTAATTTTAAATAAATATTATTATATTTGAATACGTGAGATGACATACTATTGTCTATCTCTTCTAAACAGTATATATAGCTAAACTAAAATAAGTTTAAGTATGGTTCTGACGATGGCATTAAGCCTAAATAACAATAAAATTTTGTAGAACTAAATACTTTGATATTTTATCCTATTATAATGGAGTTCTACCAAGTAAATGCCAATTCAATCAATATAAAATGTTAATTGTTAATGAAACATTCATACTCGGTGTCTGTGATAAACACATGATATTTATTATGTCCAAGGAAAAATGTTCAATGTTAATAAGATAGTCATAATATATTTGCTTCGAACACATCATTCAAATTTGTAAGCTTAAATTTGGGGATTCGTTTCTTTGATTGCACAACCAAGTATCATTATAGCCTGAAGCCGTTAAAAATACTGCAGGTATTAAGCATTATTAATTTTGATTGAAATTCATGTCACGTTTATAATTTTGTAAAAGAGTATATTCGAAATACTCTGAATGATAGAGATATTAAGTTGGTACGAATAAATGAAGAGAGCAGACATTATAATATAAAACGTCTGACATTAATACAACCGCTGTAGCAAGATGGCTTCTGTTACGGAAGATGATGATAGAAACATTCCCAAGAGGGTGCTAGATGCAGGAAACTCGCTAAAGACTCGAGTGACTTAATGGTGGATGAAATCTCCTACCGTAACATCATATATTCAACTTGAAAGAGGCTTTGTGAGATTAAAACATTTTGAATTCAAGGTAAAATGGATTAAAACAAGTGAATTTTCATTTTTGAGTTAGGGCTGTATTTATATAGGAGGTATTTTTATGAAGACAAGTTTTTTCGTATCCAATTCAAACTCAATTTTAAAAATGTGTAATCAAATAATTAAAATGATTGTTTTACTCGTCGTTTTCAGTTTATTTTGTATAATAATTACACTGTTGGTATAATAAAAGACCAAAAACTATACCTCGATACTCTCTAAATGTGAAAGTATCGATTAAAAACGAATAGATTGAATGTGGACATCTATCTTAATGTTCGTAGAAATTAATAAAAGCCTGGATCGAGATTAATTATTAGATAATATACTGAATTATCAATATTTGAAGACATAATATCTGTTCAAGTACTCCAACTAGAAATAGCCAAACATAATCGTCAAGTGTCTCTACTTGGGGAAAGATAATTAGAAATCAATAATCGATGTTTCGATTCATATAGACAGTTTGTATTTCTGATAATTCTTCTCATATTGCATCACCAGAGCTTCTTGTATCGCTAGAGTTTTTCCATTTTTCAATTAACCATAAAGATAGATAAGAACAATTTTGAAGACCAACTTATTGGTTTTTGTTTTTGGCTTAATTATATCCTGTAACCAAATCATTTTTACCTATCTTTATTTTAAATAGTAAAAAGATATGTGCAATTTAATTTCTATTTGCGGTTATTTATTATATTTAGTTTAATTTATCATTATGTATCTGTGTGTTAAAAGACAGTCGCTAATTATTGACTAATCATCATTTCTATCATTTTCAGCCGCGGTCGATCTACTGCTCGATAAAGGTCTCCCCCAGATCCCTTCCTATCGGACCTGACAATTTCGTCAATCCAGCGGGCTTTGCAGTGCCCCTGAGGTCGCTTAGTGCCCCTTGGGTACCACTGAATGATCGCATTTGTCCAGCGGATGTCCGTTCGTCGTGCGACATATTCGACCCACCGCCATTTCATCAATTATTGACTAATAATAACATCATATTGGTATCGTTTAAATACTTCGTTGCCTCCATCGTTTGTCGCAGAGTATTTACATTGCTAGAAGAATTGTTGTGTCTATGAAGTGATACTACCACCGTTTGATATCAAGTGAGATCTCCATATGTTCTACCGATTTACATTTCTACGAGTAGCGTTTCATTCATCATAATTGTATCATTCAGACCTCTGACTGTGTACTCCATTATAATAATCTAATTATGATTTTTGGATAAATATGTCAAGTTGTATACAAGAGTAAGGATTTTGATTTTTACAGTTATTGAACCGTTAAACAGTAAGGTGATAACCAGTCCATTGTATCACATTCTTATTTCGTTATCATCTTGAAAAATGTATCACTAATTATGAATTGAGATCCACAGTAAACTATTTCAAAAAATTGCCATTTTTTCAACCGATGTTATATTATGTTTTTTTTACTGCTACTCAAACAAGTTTCTTTTCAATATTGTACAAATGTCACAGCGATATGGAGCATACAGCCTATAAGCTTTCAAATCTTGTGAAAGAAAATAATGAAACGCGCATGCGCCTTTGTGACGGAAAGAATGGAAAGGAAAGGTAATGATCTGCTTTTGTCTATTTCCGCTCTCGACGCTGGGAGCTTTTGCGTAGGCGTCGAAATAAGGCGCTGTTTAAAATTTTCTCTGGGAGCTTAGGGCTTTCGCTTTTGTGACAAGTAAGGAAGGTATTTCGTAAATTGTTTTGGTTTCTCTTGATGTCACTTAAATAAGTGGATATTATAATTTAATACATTTCATAATAGAATATTTATTTCATTACAGTAGAGCATTTATCATGCCCATTATGTTTGATTAAATTTCAGTTACTTAATATTTTGAGAGCTTTCAATGATTAAATAATACATAGACTTAAATGTATAACAAACGAAACAAAGAGATTGTTATTTCACGTTTTGTATAACTAAGCGTGGCACGAATTTTTTTTCTTGGATAAGAAAAGTCAGAATAAATTTATACCAAATTTATTAACTCTAATCAAAATAAATTGTGTAAATGATTATTTACATCTTTTCGAAAATGAATTCCACCCAGAATTAACTCATCATCCTTTCATTTTAGACCTCTTGTTGAATAATTTCTAGATGTAATAAACTCGATATTTCTCCAGTCTAACGTGCAAAAATAAAACAAAACATTCGTAAACAAAGACTTTTAAAGAATACTGTGGTACTTCAGAAGTAACAAGAGTGATGTATTTTATTTATTTCCATGCCCGATAGCCGTGGAGTATGTCGACAGCAATCAAGTCAATTACCAACCTCTCTTTTCTCGAGGTCAATAGAGTAACAGTTGTTAACTAATTTCGTTTACGTTTTTAGGATCGGATATTTTGAACTTGAATTAATGAAAATATCAAAAAATATTAGAATACAGACACACCTCTGATACAGTAATTTTTTTAATTCAAGGATGACAAGATTATTCAATTAATAAATCCTAAAGTAAGTTTTCGCAATGACTACTTTTATATTTATTACGCATCGGATAAAAATATCAATGTACAAAATAAGATATTTTAAAAATATTTAGTTCTACAAGAATTATATAATGTATCTGATGGTTATTTCAGCATCACATCATCGTCTAAACCAGGAGAAGCGAACATTATACTGTTGGAAGACAGCATTTAAGAAACATATACTAAAATTTATCTATATTAATTTGTAAATGGAATTTATTATTTATGTATTTGTTTATTTCAGTCAAAAGGTCGCAGGTTTCTCACCCCTGGTCTAACCTATTTAAACTTTGTAATAATTACAAATCCGGTGGCGCGGCGTCAAAATTGCCATCAATTATATTTTATAATTCTTGTGAAACTGAATACTTTGTTGTTTAAATATTTTTGACGAACTTTGTTGTATAGAAAAAAAATATTTGTAACTAAGTTATTATTAATTGACCCAAAATGCTTTTTTTATGGATGGTAACTACCTTAAAACATATCTTTCCTCGTAAATCTACCATTTTACGGTTACTATTTTATGACTGTAATTTCGATCTAGTCGCGCGAAGGATACGCCGCAAGAAAAACTATTGACTGCGCCCCGAGGCAGTGTAAGGGTGTATCACACGTCCAGTGTCCCTGGCGGAAAATCTATTTTTGGACTCGGGAAATATTTTTCCCTCTCACCACTACACTCTTACATTTAATACATATACAAGAGTATCGAATACTTCACGTCTTGTAATTCCATCGCTTGCGCTGTGATATTACATAACATTCTATCCATGGTCACACTTTTAGGCTCGTTGAGTGATGTACTGCTGAAACTCACGATAGCGGTCTATTTTTTGCATTCAATGTTAATTTTTTATAGCGTATGGTCTTCTAATAAAGTAATTAGACAAAAGTTATTGTTTTACCACAACTCTTTTCAAAAAGCGGAAGCATAGAAGAATAGTGATTGAAAAGCAAGCTATTTGCTGTTTTTTACGATCGTGTAGTACAGCAGCCGGCAAATTTTTTGGCTAACGGATCTCTACCGGACTTTTGTCAAACATTTTGTATTAAAACTATTTATTATAATTAAATTATAAAAAACTTTATCAAAAAATTTCAACAATATATAGACTTTTAGCTTTTAGCATTAAATATTTCTAAAGTGATGGATGTTCCGGTTTGTTTGAAATAAAAAAAAATGTATTTAGCTAAAACGATGTAACTGCGAGACGGAGAACATAAAATAGACATGTATTTCAAGCCGAGATCGATACCGTGTTTTGATTGCTGTGACAGATGAAAAGGCCCTTTTATTGTTTAGTTTGTGATTTTTTTGGGTTATATTATTTATAGTCTGCGGACATTGCGGACCACCACTTTGGCTACCGCTGGTATAGTAGTTGCAAAGAAGTTTTTACACCACAGTATTTCATGCTTGTAGTTAAAACTCCATAGAACGATATTATAATGATAATGTAGTGACGCTGGAGATTTACGAAACATAATGCTTGTCAGCATTATTGACGAGGCTAATTAATTGGCAAATAATATTTTATTTGACCGATATACGACGCGACAATTAAATCGCGTCAAGCATTCAACAATTAGAATTATATTCTTAAAATACTACTAAGGAGGTTAAAATACAAGACGTGTTAATTTTTTCTTCCACTTTGTTGACACCTCTTTACGATGCTTATTAGAAAAAAATACAAAATGTTTCCAGTTCATTAATCCTTCTCAAACCATATCTTCTCCCTATGTAAAGCAAATGGTGAACTGGCACCACCATTGTTTTATCCTAATCGCTTTGCTTCCTCAAATGGCAAATCAGCATACTTCAGTTCCGTCGATTGCATGCAACAGTACCAGAAAATCATCTGGGACGCAAAGGTCGGAAGAAAAGGCAAGTAGGAATTGCTTATTTGTTTAATCTATGGAGAACAGAGTTTGCATTAAGGCTAATAGATTGATTAAATAATTAAGTGCCATTGATATACCCAACCATTTGGCAGAACTCCGCTGAGTAATAACACATAACCTAAAAAGCTACGTTTAAAAGGTTTTATTGTTTCTTAATAATATTCATAGGACAGTTGAATGATTTGTATTTTCAGAACAGCTTTTGATTAAACGTTTGCGTTGGAATACAGTAATGTATTTTTAATTTTTTTATAATCAATAATTTATTGCGAAATATGTTTTTTACGTTATTACTATATACATGATATTTTTAAGTACACTTGCTTCTCGATGTATAGATTATGGACCCCATGCAAAGTATGTAAAATGAATAATCAACATTTCTATTGCGAAGGTTCAGCAATCTCTAAACATATCTAATTTTATATGATAATACTGTTAGATAAAACTGCTCATTCGTTAAGGGAAATCTGTTCTGGTCAAATTATCAGATGGTCGAATTATTGCTACTTATTTTGTCTCTTTATATTTATGTAAAAGGAGGCGAGGAAAAGACAGTGCTGTGTGAAATTTAACGAACATCACGACCTTAAGCGAAAGCTGTAATAATTTTTGGCTTCTTTCTGTTTCGTATTCAAACAGATTCGGCGGAAACTTTATGCAAATTGACATTGATAACTTTGTTATTGAACTGTAACACTTAATATTTTCTATGGATTCGGCGGTAACTTTGTGAAAGTTCATTTTTAATATAAAATTAAATTGAAACTTAGTTATTCCATTTGGTTTATCACTAACGTGACGCGTTTCGCCTCTTTAAGAAGCATCTTCAGACTAACCGTATCGTAAGGTTATTTATTTCTCAGGTAAACGATGATTTTATTATCAAGAGTTAAATTGTTAGTCTGAATATGCTTCTTAAAGAGGCGAAACGCGTAACGTTAGTGATAAACCAAGTGGAATAACTAAGTTATCAATTTTTAATTTAATTTTATATGAACTGTAACACTTTTGCAACTAGGTGTGACACGGGTTTCGTTTCTTCAGGCTAGACATTGATTCTAGTAATTCTTTATTTATATTATGTAATATTATAAAACTGAAAGGTGAGATTTTTCCCCCTGGTTTTTATGAAATTCTTTCCATATTAGTAAAACAGAAAACATAAATATAGCGTTCATGAAAAAATAAATGTTGTCATATTTTGCTTTATCCACGCGTATAGGATTTTTAATATTATTTATATATGCAAAGGTTCATTGTTTGTTAAATTGTTACAAGTAAATATTGTTAAGTATTAAAAAGACTTTGTAATTGGATTTTTTTCATCGTACTAAATTCACTGTAGTGAAGGAAAATTTTAGACTTAAGCTGCACGCGATCCGTAGATTTATTCAAATATAAACAACCACAGCTGAAATTTTCGAAGAAATTGGTTATTGAAACAACTATAAATACTTGTAGTCATTTTCCGATTTTTTGTTTAGCGTTCTGTTGTTTGTTCGCCGTTATTATTTTTGAAAAATCAATCGAGCCAATTATGATATAGTATTTGAATTCAAACATTTGGACATACGCTTATCGATTTGTGTACATTTTTTATTAATATAACGACTTTTATGACGTCTAAATAAACGAAGTAAAGCCTGTTGATAAGTCAATTTGGACAAATAGTAACGCTATAAATTTGTCCAAAGTAATATTGTTACGCTGACTTGAAAACAATTGTGAAGTTTTTGAACGTATTGTTTAACTTTGAGAAAGAATACAAAATGATGAATTGTTTCGTTGCGAGGCTTATTCCAATAAAAAATAAAAGTGTTTTTTGAACGATTCCGGGATTTCAGGATTCACTGAAAATGCTACGAAATAATTCGTATATCAAATAAAAGCTTCCTGATTAACTACAACGTGTACCTCGGTTTGTTTATGTATATAGTTTTTTTTGTAATACTTACATAATTAATATAAATCTACTGTGGTCTCTGTCCTTCTGATATTTCGTAACAGCTGTTTTTAACCAATTTGCAATGGAGGACAATACTTTAAAGACAAATTCAAGGACATTTACTCGTTTTGGATACCATTTGGTAAAACCTGCCATAATAATGCTATACAAAAAAAATATATTAAACTATTATGATCATATTCGGATTATTGAGATTTTGTACACTTCCATGTATTTTGTCACTAACGACCCGGGTTTCGCCTTTCGGCATCTTCAGGCATTCGAGCACACGAATGGACTCGAACTGAGAGACAGTAAACAGTGTCTAACGTTTATATAGAAGATACAAATGCGACAAATATTATTTACGAGGTAAGATATTATACGTCTGAGAGCCACACTGATACCTGAGTTAAAATTTCGGGAATCTCCTTAATCCTTATTTTGTAAACACCATATTAACAGTCGATGTCTTAAATTATATTATGATCATGTTATATTGAAATATTTTTCTCTTTTTTTGTAGACTGTATTTATTTTAAATCAACAAAAAAACTTTGCAATGCCCAAAAATTGATACCCTAAAAGTAATTTAAATACGAGCTGAACCGAAAACAGAAAACCGGAATTGAACCGATTTTTTTACCGAAGCGGAATGTAAAAAATAGCGCTTCGGGTCCCTACATAAAAGTACATTTTTTTATTTAAATTTGTTAAACTATAGCCAATTAATAAAAGTGATTTTGATGTCACGTTTTTAAAACAAGTTTATGGGTTCTTGGGTCAAATAATGTTATTGCAGTGACTTTACTGACCTCACCAAAGTTTTCTAGTGGTCCACCGGTTAGCGACCGCTGGTTTAATCTATGTTTACATAGAGAATGAGAATATAAATATTAATTAAGGAAATATAAGTAAGTTGGTCTGACGGCTTGTCTAAAATAAATTCGTCAAAATGATTTTCGTAATAAAATTAATAATGAAATTACACTTAATGACTAATCCCGTGATTGAGAAATTCTGAATCCCGAAATACAGGAATCGGAAAAATGCTCCGGGATTGGATGCCCTGGTATAAACTCAATGTGACTGTTTGATGGTAATTTTTGATAAGTTTGAATTAGCGTGCTTGACACAAGACAAACGTGATGATAATGTTACTAAAAATAATTGTATAAATATATAGTATGGTGGTGATATAAAATAATTGTATAAATAATTCAAATGCAGTAACGGAGTACGGATGTCAAATAGTTATACATGTAAATACTTATTTGAGTCAATTTACAGACATATAAATTTGGTTACAAATCTTCAACACCTTTTCAATTGCAAAATAACTAAACTCGATTGAGATTAATCCCACTTACTAAACATTTGATGCGTGCTGACTGATGATTAAAATAATTCGGAGGTGTATCTATGTATATGACATACTTGTTCAAGATGAGGCCGTGATATACCAAGAGACCGAAATAAAAATTACTTTCGTTATACAGATGTAGTGTTTTTTTTTATCAAATATTGATAAAATTGATTGACACTTGTGTATATTAAAACATCATTTATAGTAAAAAAATATTTAATTACTACAAATAATAATTGTATATGGAGGGATGAGGAATGACAAAATAAAAAACAAAACAACATCAAGACATATGGATGAATGTTTATTTATTTCAAAATTGTTCATGGTGTTGGTAAACTACGAATTCAAATCAGCCAAGGTTGAAAAAATGTCTATTAAAACGCAGTTTCTATTTCATGATATAGTAAAAAATACATTAGAATATATATCATTGTCTATGATTTTTTTATACAATGTTAAGATCATTTTTAATATTTTAAAACATGCAGTAATTAATTAAAGAGTTGTGGATAAAAAACAATTATAACACTAGGCTTTGCAATCTAGGTAGACGATATAAATAATTATTATTGATTGAATTGGCATTTAATTGGTAGAACTCCATTATAATAGGATAAAATAACAAAGTATTTAGTTCTAGAAATTTTTTATCAGGTAGTTGATAGCTATTTCGGCTTTACGCCATCGTCAGAACTAGTTACGACGATGAATTTTGTAGAACTAAATACTTTGTTATTTTATACTATTATAAATAATTCTATTTAGAAGAGGTTTCTCAGCAATGTTTCAATTGTATTTTTGAAACTATTTGCCTATATTTGAAGCAATATCTTATAATTCATGG
This sequence comes from Himalopsyche phryganea, assembly GCA_022494535.1. Lineage (NCBI taxonomy): Eukaryota > Metazoa > Arthropoda > Insecta > Trichoptera > Rhyacophilidae > Himalopsyche > Himalopsyche phryganea. Next base: position 1,107,559 of record JAGVSL010000059.1, on the reverse strand, counting down.
CATAATGACATTTAAACTTGAATAATCATTCAAATTAAAAGTACCATTTAAAAATGTTTTATTATATTTATTTGAAAAATACATTGCTAAATTGCTTCCCATTTCAAAAAAAAATGTTTAACGACAAATTTAAAATATTACTTTGATTTTCTTGACAATAAATTCATGATAGAACACACATTGTATTTATGAGAAAAAATTAAAATTTGTAGTACTTATTTAAAAATTTCTAATGGATGAAAATGCTCACTCATTGAGTATGAACCATGCTAGTGGGCTTGGTTGAGAAAAGATTTACAGTACTAAAATAGTGCTTTATTTTCATAACATACGTAAATGGTTTCATAAAAAACTGATTTTCCAGCTTAAAGTCTGTTTGAATTTAATCCACAAGAAGCTATAATTTTTGTTCTTAATTTCATTGTGAATAGTCAAAAAATTAATGAGTTATTTAGAATGTCAGTTTTTCGAAGTAATGTACATTCATAAAATGTTCCTGGATAACTTTTTTCTGATCAATATTAAATAACAGTCTAGTGAAGAATCCAACAGAGCCCATCAGAGGAAATACCAGTATGATGATATAAAAAAGCAGATGAAGAGGTAACATGTCATACAGCACGTGTTTCCTCTTAATGGAAGAGCAAAAAAAAACAGGTGCCCACATTAAGCCAAGAGTGTTAAAAACAACATAAAGACAGACAACAGAGATAGAATATAAAGAGTCGCAGACGTACAGTGCTCCATTGGAGTCCTGGTCTTGTTGATGGTCTGCAGGGCAAGGAGTGGACCCTGCCCTGCGCAGCCGCCAGATGGCATGGCGGGCTGCCACAAGGCGCGCAAAACCGTGTCGCGCCACACTTCTGAAGTTGTCAACACTGCGATGTTAAAATGAAAACGCGACAGAGGAAGAAGTCGAAGATAGAGAACTCACATGGGACCACTTGAGGAAATGGTGACACTTTTTGGTATTCAAGATAAGGAGTTTAAAATGATAAATTGTGGAGAACCACTAGGGAACATGGGACATTGGTGATGTTTCAAAGGATTGAACTTTTAGCTTGCATACATCATTGGAACTTTTGTTGACCTCAGTATTGTATTCAAAGTTTTCATCAGGATTATATTGAAAGGATTTTTAGAGTTGTTTTTGGTAATAGTAGGATATTATGGACAGTTCAGAAGGAAGGAATTTTTGATGAATATGTAAAAGTTATAAAAGTTTCAATTAAAATTGTAAACAAAACAAAACCATTAAAACTTAACTATATAAAAATATTTTTCTTATTTATGTATTCAACCGTTTCAAAAATTTATTTCAGGTGACTTGACTAATTGTTAAAAATACTTTCATTTCGTGAGCAATAATTATTGATTAACTGTGATTTATAGAATAAAAACAAAATGCAATTGTTTTAAAAGATATATAAAAGAGTATTAGCTTTTTTTATTAAAAAATATACTTCCTGTGAAATTATTTGTGAGTTATGGAAAGCAGAAGGTTTGTTTGAAGATACTATAAATGTAATGGAAAATATAATAGATTTTTATAATTCTCTATAATACTGCGTTTTTTATTACTAATTATTTATAATAAAAGTGTTATATAATTCGTCTAATAGAAACTAAGTTAGTTAATTAATATATTTTACAAAATATACACTTATTTATCAAAAGAAAAGATTCCCGTTATAGTCGAGGAGTGTTATGTAATATATAATAGAAGAGTGCAACAAGTATTTTAAGGAAAAGAGTTATATTTTTACTTCCATGCTATTTATTTATCAGCTGTGAGTGATAAAGGAAGAAAATTAAACAGTACTACAATATGTAAACAATACTATACTCTACCTTTCAGCTGTATTGATTTTCTCGTACTCTTAAAGATTTTAGTTATACCTGTGACTCGAAGTTATAGATAGGGGTTGGGGTGATTAAATACCCTGCTCGTATCAGATCTATAGTCGCGGAATCACGGATAATTTCTAGAAATTCGGAGGGTGAAAATCGCGAGTTAATTTCAAAGGTCAAAGGTGCGCACAGGGCGTCACTTTTCAATTTATAGTGCGTATCGTTACGGGCTAAATACTATTTCATAAGACTTAAACAATTGCAAAATGTATTGATTTGAATAAATTTTCGATAAAACAGTGTCTAATATTTGACGCAACAAGTTGATATGATATAACGTTCAGTTGATAATTTAAAATTATTTTATGTATAAAAGAAGACCTATGTTTCTTCTTGGAATTAGTTAATAGCACGTTTATTAAGAAGCGTCAGTACTTGTGGTTTTATTTTTATTATAGAAATATTGCTAAGGAAAAAGCGTTCACAACCAAAGGTTTTTCTTAAGCGGTAAAGGTATAATAACAGATGGTTTACTTGTAAATCTTCTCAACATAAGCAATATATCAATGGACGGTGGCGGAGGGTTTAAAGCACGCAAGCACTTGTGTAATTATTTAAATATAGTTTGCAAAACGCACAAAGATATCCACATATGGTAGTAAGCTTGTTAATAAATTCGTGTAAAAATTAACCATTTAACCTAACTTAAATAGCACAGCCGTGTAGACTCTATTTATAGAATTATTTTAATGATAAAAATGCCTCTCAACAACGTGTGGTGTAAAATTTTACAAAAGCCTTATATTATGTAAAAATATGACGTATCTAATATATTATTCAAAAAATCGCGTCCACGGAACGAAACGGCGGAAACAAAATTTCACAGGATTCTCGTTTGAACCTTTCCACCACACACGATCGAAAAATGAGCCGAGGGGAGGAGAAGAGACGAAAGTGGCGATAGTAAAGCAGTTCACATCGCACGGTACGTGTTTTGATCGCGTGCAAGGGAGATAGGCGTCCTTCGCGCGTGTTCCACTTTCAATAATAGAGCACAAAAATAATAATATAAAATAAAATGCACACCCGCCCGTCAATGATTCTAATTTAACAGCCGTAAACAATATAAAAAAGAATAAACGAAACCGTTCGATTTTTGAAATTGTTCGGATTGATGAATTCTAACGGCGGGGGATTTTGACGTTTGATGGTATGATCTGATTTTTGAGGTTATGAAAGGACAAAGGGGCGTTAAATTTGAGGTTTGTTCTTGGGGTTGCGCGCTGTGTGGCGATCTGGCGAGAACTGAGCGAAGCTTTTGCGACCCAGCCGTTGGCGGCCTTGCTTTTCCGTCGATTGCTATTCGCTAGCCAGCGAGCGGGACTGCGAGAGACCGATCGAATTTTCCAAACTGACGCGAACCAGCCGGAACAAACTTTCTTCCGGTGGCAGGTGAAAGTGTATTTATGGACTAAGGCTTAACGATTTTTTCACTGACCGATATAAATAACCTACTAGAGAAGTATTGTTTTCGAATCAATACGCGATTATAATAACATGCATATCAAAATATTATACATGCAAACATTTTATATATATATTTTTCGATGTTACACGAAATTGCAAATAAATGATATAGAAACCGAATTCTGGCTTACTGCCAAATTTTATTACAATAAGCAAAATGAAAATCTTTTCATGATAACAATTTTTTTTTTTTTTCCATGTCTGCTCCCAATGTGGAGCATATGGTCTCCTAATGGAGGTATCTTGACAGAATTTTTCTACGAGAACTGCTTGTCACTCAGTTGCTCAACCTCTCTTTTCTTTTTCGAAGAGAGTAGGGATAGAAGGATACGGCTATGACAGGACTAGTGGTTAGCTAATCGCTCTCGTTACGCCCCGTGAGGATGGGATTGATGGGAGGGAGGACTCAGACTACGAACAGAAATCCATAAATCGATTGAAAGATTAATCTATGAAAACCGTCCGCAAAGGGAATTAAACCCGAGACATCCGTAACCGTAGCCAGCGACGAAACCAACTGCGCCACGGACGCCGACAATAAATATACGCTGATAATAAATACTCTTTATAAAATAATTTTTATAAAAAATGTATGTAGAAACATTGTGAAGCTCATAAATTCATGATTATCCAATAACGAAATTAAAAAATAAATAATGTCATTTCATTTTTATTGGGGGTGGCATTTGCAAATGTTTTGTTTTTTTGGTATTATTTTTATTTACGGAATTACTGAACATATAAACATTACTGATTTAAAATTTAAAAAAAATCTCAAAGTGTAGTTTTTTTCCCAATCTACATGACAAAATAGTTCCATGACTTATGACAAATACGCACAGTGGCGATTGTGGACACAGAGAAATTTTCAAAGGGAATACGCGCACAGAGGCGATTGAATATATGTACATAAACTCGATAGCCACTTAAAATCCACTCCGAGAGATGTTTAATATTAATTGAGAATTAAATCGTATTATAGATGTACCAATTTAACTTGGCCGCTAGTGAGGGTGCCACCGTCACGTTAGGAATGTTGCCATTCTCAACCAGAACTGAAATTTCTGAAACTGATATTTTAGCGACGGTTATTAAAAGTAGACAATATATATTTATTTTGTATGAAATGGAAATTGGAGAAATTTATTATAGACTGACAATTCTAGTTCCAAATTCAACGGCGGCCAAGTAATGTTGGTAATACTATACCTCTTCTTTTACTAATTAAACATCTAAAAAAGATTTGATTATTACTGTTGAATTGTATGATACGCATGCAAGGTATAGGATAGGAAAATCAACAAACGACGAAAAGCTTACATAATAATTTGCTGGAACTACTCAAAAAAATATAGTAATACAGCAGTATACGATACTCCAAGGCGAATTACTTTAAGAAATCACTTTGTTTGCAAATCCTATAAAATATATTACCGATGAATAAATTGATGTTATGGATTCCACAATTTCAATAACTTTTGAAAACATTCTTTTTTTTTACCATCACAAACCGATACTATCAGAAGTGAGGAATACAGTTAGAGTACTTTACGTAGAACGTGTCGAGATATAAAACGATAACTGGAAAAGTAGCTTGATTGATGAACTAATATCGATAGATGAAAGTCAGAGACAATGAATGTTCAAAGTTATATGAATTGAATAAATTTGAATAATGAGTCGAGGGTACATATCGTGTTAATACGTTCTGTAAGTATTTGATGATTTTCTGTTTTTGATGTAAAAATGTATGGATTTTAACGCCGTAATCCAGTGATGCACAAACCACGGTCCAAAATGGCATTTGGTCCGGCCCAAAATAACAAGTAATAGGTAGTAAAATTATGTAAATATTTAATTAAAAATAGTAAAATGCATTTCTCGTCTAGTATACTAAATCATTATTTTCCAACACTTTTTCCTTCTGCTGGCTGTTCTATCAAATAGGTTGTGCACCACTGCTCTAACCAGTGCGTAGAACGTATTTAGTCATAAGATATAGTGGCTTTGGGAAAAACAGAATTACGTAATATTGTTATTTTTTTATTTTGGCATTATAACTATAGCTTATCGATACCAAATCTCATGATCTCTGTGCCAAAAAGATTATTCTTTATAATTTATAAAACATCTTTTTTAAAAACAAACAATTGTACTTGTCAGAGGGAGTACTTTGAAAAAAATTAAATGTGATTATCTCAGAACTTGTTTTTATGACTTAACGCCTTCTATCAGTATATCCACGATATTATTCTTATACTACTGACGCGCTGAGCAAAAGAAGATACAACCGTTCTGATTCTGATTAGACTTTATAAAATAACGGCATACTTACAAGTAAGATTGTTTTATTTTTCTTATAAATAATATTTTTCCGCTTGTAATTCGATTGATTGAAAAAAATTCATTTTATACTTTAAATATTATTATAAACCTAAACGATGCATAAATCTATTCTCAAAAGTTGAAGCATGGCTAAAAATCAATTGAACTACGAAATGTTTCTTGGTATATTCAGCAACATTGATCGCACAAAGTGTTACGTAACTTTTCAACTGACCTAGACTTATATCTCATCTCCCCTAAAAAGACCTAGGTTAACATAACATCGAAAATCCGCCACTGATTTCACCCCGAGTCCAAAATTAATCAGGTTCATCATGCTGGTCTTACAACTATACTCTGTATGCCCATGTGGAATACAGCCTAGATTCTCTTGCTTTCACACAGTCGTAGAATTGTTACAAAAATAGCGTATTTCACTAAGCGCTAGACGGGAATACAACTTCTTTGTCATTCGCTGGAAGGGTGAATATCGTACACTGTTGAATGCCTTTTCGCTATTTTCTTGTTCCAAATATAGTAAATGTGCGAAATAAAACCGGGCGCAGAGCCTCTGTTGGAAAGCGTCTGAACTAAAATGGCATTGTACCGCAGAAAACTTCCGATTTTCACGGTGGGAGGGTAAGTTACGTGCTGTTTTACCGTCAGGTGTTTGGAAAAGAGCATTTTATCGAAAATAGTGATATTATACAAACAATTGAACAAGTAATGAAAAATATTTTCACTGTTGCTTTAATGGTAAAAATAATTCTTGATTTGCACATTCCAATTGAAAATTTAAATAAACCAAGATTTTTCGTTTGATTTTTGTTTCTGATTTATTTATCTGTAACGTATAATACTTTCATTTTACTGTAGTGAAAATGAAATTTAAACAAATTCATACTCCCATGAAATTTAAAAACAAATGAATTAAAGAAAAAAAACATTGAATATCATAGTTACTCTGGAACAAAATGCTAAATATGAAACATTATTTTTGAATAAATTGAGATAAAAATACTCATTGCGGATGAAGGCGATAAAACGGATATAAATCTATGTAGAATTAAATATGTTGTTCTTGCTTATGCTACATAGTATGGTTCTATGAAATGTAATATTTTCGAGTGAACAAGTGAGTTTCTGAATTTATTAAAAAAAAAAATGATGTAGTAATGATGGTTTATCCAACTAAATATATTTTGGTGAAACTTTATTTGAGAGTTCTAGAAAAAAAAATATTTTACTTTTCAGTTATTTGGGGCATTTAAATAAAAATCTTTAACTTTAATTAAAAAGTTTATCTAACCTAACCTTACCAAAATATAGCTTCATGTCGCTAGGCTAGGTTTGGTTAGGTTAGCTCAAGGTGGTTTAGGTAAGACACGGCTTATTTTTCGGTAGATGGCAGAGTGCACAATTATTTTTTAAATTCTGTACGAAACACAAAGTAACAAAACAAGAGAATATTTTTTTCTAAGTGCCTTCAGATAACAGGAAGATACCGAACATATCTAAGGGTACTTATTTATTTACATAATTTAAGACATCGACTGAGGGTGCTTGATGGAATTTCAATATCAAATTTGAATTATTGAGATTTTGTACACTTCCATGTATTTTGTCACTAACGACCCGGGTTTCGTCTTTCGGCATATTCAGGCATTCGAGCGCCCGAATGAACTTGAACTGACAGACAGTAAACAGTGTCTAACGGTTATATAGAATATAAAAATACGACAAATATTATTTACGAGATAAAATATTATAAGTCTAGGATCCACACTGATACCTGAGTTAAAATTTCGAGAATAGCCTTAATCCTTATTTTGTAAACAACAGTGTATAGGACAGGGAAGTGTACAATATCTCAATAATTCAAATTTAAATTGATAATTCAAATAAAAACAACGATTTATGAAAAAGATAAACCATCTTTTAGAAAAAAAAGACCATCGTAAATGTTAAGAGTGATTTTGTTGAGTAAATAGAACCAACACTGGTCCTAAATCGTCAATCAACTGAAAGTGAAAAAGCGAGGAGACTCATTTTTCACACTTAGAGACGATCCAAAATGTCACAGAATCCAACTGTCAACTGTCACAGATATTATATAATACTCGACAGCAGTAATTATTACCGTACTTGAGAAGAGTCGCAATGTTTTCAAAAATATGAAAAAGCTCTTCTATAAAATTTTAATTCATTAAATGGACTAAGAGTTATATAAAATTTATGACTACGACCAAAGCTTGGAACACTGAAAGACCAATTGATTTTTCAATCAATTACTATGTTATCATGTATCTTGGTTGTCTTAAAATTGCAGCTTTAACTGCAACAATTTAAGCTTTCATGTATCTTTTACCTTGTACTTTTGACACTGATTACGATATTCCAGTTACAAATGACAGTTTTAAAACCATACATTTCTGTATCCTCTGATATATTTTGTGCTTAGTATGTTTATAATATAGTATTATATGCTTCATCCTTTTTTTGAGTTTCTTCGGTGAGGTTAAGCTCTGTAAAAATGCCTATACATCTTAATAAAATAACAATATCAAAGAACTTAGTTCCATAATAATTAAATGAATTGATTGAAAGTTATTTTGGTTTCATGAAATCGTCAGAACTATGTTTAGGCTTAATTTAGTTTGGCTATATATAATGGCTTACAAGAGATGGATAATAAATAAACCATTTCACTAACTCTAACATCCTCACGTTGACTTTGTTATCTTTGCTTTATTATAATAGATTTCTATCTCGAAACTGTCAATTCAATCAATAAATTTATAAATTTTTATTAAAGAAAATAATTGTCGTCACCCTTTGAGGCATCAAACTTAGCAATTCGATACAGTTATGACAGAAAAAATGCTGAGAACTTAAAACTGAAAACAAATGAAAATCGTTGACCCTGGTAATATGATTCAAATTAACATGTTTGGTTCAATTAATTCTGAAAATATTTCAGTTACATATTTACAGTATTTAACTACACCCTTGTGTGATGCCGAAAGGCAAAACTCAGGTCGTTAGTGACAAAATACATGGAAGTGTACAAAATCTCAATAACTCAAAGTAATTTACAATTTTTAGAGTGTTTTGACTTTCTGACGTTACATCTGAAATTTTTGTTCTTTTGTTCAGTTTTTAATGAAAGTTTAGATGTGTATAAATAATGAATATCTCAATAGAAATCCGTTCTAACGTTATAAAACTGTCTGAACATACTTTAACTATTGTAAGGCATATAGCAGAGGAGTGTGGCATTTCTTAAAGAGCAGTGAATAAGCTGATGAAACTCCATCGAGAAACTGATTCAATATTACCTCACAGAAAGGGAAAATGTGAGCGAAAAAGAAAAACCACCATGAAAAAAGTTACTCTTTTTTTTATATAATTTAAGACATCGACTGAGGGTGCTTGGTGGAACTTCAATATCAAATTTGAGTTATTGAGATTTTGTACAAAATTTTGTCACTACTTTCGGCATCTTCAGGCATTCGAGCGCACGAATGAACTTGAACTGAACCTGAAGATGGCGAAAGGCACCCTCAGTCGATGTCTTAAATTATAGTTACTCTTTTGTTAAGGAACAGTAAAATGAGCTCCATGGAGACCAGCGACGACTTATATAAAGAACTAGCTGCTGCAAGAACAAGTGTACATGCCTCAACAGTGCGGCGTCGTTTACCAAAAGTTGGGCGAAAGGTTCGGAAACCTGTTAAGAAGCAACTATTGACTGCTACAATGAAGAAGAAAAATATGTCTTGGGCACAGAAATACAAACAATGGACACAAGGTGACTGAAAGAACGTGTTATTTGAGGACAAAAGCCATTCTTTAGGTTCAGGGCAAGCGTCACCAGTTTGTTTGCCGTCCGATGGTGAACCACTGTTAAAATCTCACATTCTGCATTTAATCAAACACCTCGTGAAGCAAATTGTTTGAGACTGTGTCTCTTTTTTGGTTTAAGATCATTAGCAGTCATAACAGGAATGATAAATAGCAAAAGATACTTAAAGGTTTTGCAAGATTTCATGATCCCTGAACTTTCAAGGATACATTTGAAAAAAACCGATTTTTTGACAAGATGTGGCACCTTGCCATGCCTCAAAGATTGTGAAAAAGTACTTAGATGACAATGTGAGAAGACCCCGGATCGAAGAGAGGCGAGCGGCTGGTTATCCGGAGTCCTGGAAGGGCTGATCTCAGACAAACGCCATTTCAGATCCGGTTAAAAACTTATTTATTTTCCATTCAAGATGCAGTGGTTTAATATTACACAAATATATAAATCTTAACACATAAAATTGATTCTAAATTTACATTTACTTAGCAACTGAATTTACTTTAAGTTATAATACAAATAACACAACGAATTTAAATTAAATCCAACGCAAATCAAAACACAAAAAACAAACAGTTCACATCGTCACATCACCTTCGTCGCGACGAGACCTCGTTCGTCCGACTCGGCAGCTCGTCATCGACTGTCTGCCAAAATTCAAAAAAACTCCGTGCAAAGTTGGAGCTACCCTTTTCCGTAAAAATGGACTCGTCCAGCGGCCGAAGCCCGGGGGCTTCTTAAACGCCTGGCAACAAGAAAGAGCGTATTCTGTGAATTATTGCTGTTTGCCGCAGGCCGATTTCAGTTCGGGACACTAATGACACTTATACTTAAGAAAAACCAGGGTGTGTCAAATGATACAACCGTTTAGATTGGCTTAAAGAATTACCAGACTTCAATCCAATTGAGATTTTGTGGTCCATCTGCAAGACAGGACTTAAAGAATGGATTACACAACCAAAATGAAGATGTGAAAGTGTGGTACCGAGATACAAAAACCCATAGCAATAGCAAATCATTACTAGAATCTATGCCAAAATGCATTAAATTGGTGCTGTAAGTCATAATGGATACATAAAGTATAAATTATTTCGATTCTGTGAGTAATTGTATTTTTTTTAAAAGAAAAATTGTCCTATCCACATTAATATGCATAAGGGTGTATAATACGGAAAAATTCAACATTTGACATCATGTCTGCTTCAATTTGGAGCAAAAGCAGTCAGCTAGTCTATATATTAAACTAAAGCACCGTTATTTTTTTTTTATTCAATATTTTGAAAGAAAATACTTTTTCATAAGTTCACGAAGTGTTTTGTCTGATAGCATAATCGAATACGAAATCCCCGAGGCACTTTTACTACCATTCAATTTTAAAATAAAGAATACTTTCTTTTGTAAGAACGAAAAGGTTAAAGAGGTAAACTTTTTCAATATGTAATATACTAAATATTCTCGTTTGAAATTGCTATGACGATCTTTAACTGCCAATATCAAAATTAGGTACTTTCATTTGATACTTAAAAAGCCCTTATTGTGCTTAAAGCTTTAGAAAGTGTATTGATTATAATTTAGATTACAGTTAATTTAATTATGATACAGCGATGGCTTATTATTAAATTTGAATTTGCTCATAGAAAAACTGTTAACTAACTTGTGTTGGCCATTTTGAATATCTTTAGATACGAAGAGTATTTTAACTTAATTATAAATTACACCATAAAAAAACACAACAACGTAACGTGTGGGTAAGAACAAACCAAAAGAAAGTTAAAGTTATCATTGTGTTGCAATAATATAAAATTTGAGATTACTTAATGTAGTATTTTTTGATATTAGAGATATCCACGCCTACGTTTAAATCTTATTGTGTACACTTTCATGAAATGATTTTTCAATCAATTTATGGATGTCCATACCTATTCTTTCCCAACCAACCGTTCGAAAAAAACGTAGCGTTTAAGGCTTACAATCTCGGGATCCCGAGCAATAAGTCAATCTCGTAATACCGAAATTGGCTTAATACCAATACCGGGATTCGCTATAAAATAGTAAAAAATACTTTATATGAAAATGAAAATTCTTATCCGATGAACTATAAAATATAAAATGCAAATTATTATCCTATGAACTATACAACCGTTTCCGGCGGCCGAGTACCTAACTATTTCCGATCCATATATTATATTATCGTCGGCGTCCGTGGCGCAGTTGGTTTCGTCGCTGGCTACGGTTACGGATGTCTCGGGTTCAATTCCCGGTGCGGACGGTTTTCATAGATTGGTCTTTCAATCGATTTATGGATTTCTGTTCGTAGTCTGAGTCCTCCCTCCCACCAATCCCATCCTGACGGGGCGTAACGAGAGCGATTAGCTAACCACTAGTCCTGTCATAGCCCCATCCTTCTATCCCTACTCTCTTCGAAAAAGAAAAGAGAGGTTGAGCAACTGAGTGACAAGCAGTTCTCGTAGAAAAAATTCTGTCAAAATACCTTCATTAGGAGATCATATGCTCCACTTTGGGAGCGGACATGGAAAAAAAAATTAAATTATAATAATAAATGTATAGTGCTTTCCCTTTAGCTGATATCCCGTGCCTGGCATTTTAGCCATGTTTTATTTTGAAACACAAAATAAAGCAAAATGCTTAATAATATGTCTATCTGTTCTCTGGTTTATCATATTTTTTTCGGTCAAATAATATATTATTAATACAGTACAAATTTTCTTGAAAAATAAAAATACATATTTTTTACAATACGAATTCTAAACTGTCCAAATAATAGACTCGACCGATTAAATATGATTTTTATTTATAAGTCACACAGGTGATCTTTATTTAAACCGTAATGGTTTTCAGAGGTTAAAAAATAGCACAAAATATCTTAATGGCATTGAGTTTCAACGATATTTATACAATGGTAAAGTGCCCGTGAGAAACAGTTCTTTCCGATGCCGCTATTTTTTTCTAACTCTTCCCGCTCTTTTCGGATATCCGGTAGGATGAAGCGGAAGTCAGCGCTGTTCAGCTTGTTTCGTATCGGAAACGTTTAAATTGTGTTTTCGCTAAAGGAAAACAAATTATGACAGCTCATACCATTTTATTTCCTTAGCTGATTTCCTGGAATAAAAATGCCACAAAGTGAGTACTTTTGCGATAAATTTCGTAAAGCATAATTATAATCTCCTTTTTTAGCATTTAATAACATCGTCAGAATCCATCTTCGATCATTATGGCTTGATGAAAGCCTTCCTACGTCTCCACCATATTTTACCAAGCTTGATGATTTCACCGATCGAACATTATTTATACTCATTAAAACTGGACTCACTGTTTTAATTAAAACTAGCTGTCTGAAACTGTTTACCACGGAATCCCTGGATACTATCATAAATAACCCTACACGCTAATCGTTGTGCAGGCCTGCTTTATTAATTTATATTGGAAATCAAAGTCACATTGGAAACTGTCACATTTGGAACTTAGAGATTATTGTCAGATAACTGGAAACTGATACATGTAAAGAAAACCTGCTCACATGCGAAGCATCATTTGCACATGCATTCGTGTTGCATTGCACGTCCTCCTCTAGTTCTTTTACGAATGACTTGTGAACTTTTTTTTTACTTTACCGTATAATATATTTCCACCGATGATGAACATACATTTATTTCTATATTTTCATTAAAATCTAACAATCTAACAAATAAACACTTACTTGGTCTCAAAAAATATTCCATTACGTTTACAGATGTCTAGAATCAACCTGGAGTCATAGAGTGTGACGAAGTTACTTACCTGGAATAAAAAAAATATTTTATTTTACAATGTTATTTATTTCAAAACATGTCTAACGTTTTTACTCTCTTAGGCAACTTTAATTGAAAATTTACTGTTTTAGGTCTTAAGTAAAATATTTCATACGCAGAATACAGTTTTTATTTCATAAAAGAGGAATTGTTGGGATTTATGTCCAGTTTCATAAATTGATTTAAAGATTTCTGTTCATAGGTATTGATGTTTTTGTTGTCTAGAATTCTCACCCCATCAATCTATCCCGAAAAATACGGTGTGGTGAGAGCGCTAACCACTGGTCCTATCCTAGTCGTATCCTCTATCCCTACTCTCTTCGAAAGAGAGAGGTTGAGTAACTGAGTAACATGCAGTTCTCATAGAAAACTTGTGTTGAGATACTTCTATTAGGAGGCCATTTGCTTTATATTGGGAGCGGACTTGATAAAAGAAGAAAAGAAGGTAACAGATCACTAATGGGATATTTGTCTCTTGATGTGTCACAATCAATCGTGAGTTCTCGTTTCCTCGTCAGAAAGATATTAAATATTAAATTGAAAAACAATTTGAGTGTCCCTGATGGGACTTGATCCCTGAACCATCTGATGCTAGGGTAAGACTCTTAATATTAAACCACAGAGGCTGAATTGTTCTGTTATTTAATTTAGTCACTGAAAATGAGAGTATTTTTTTCTATCTCACATGCAGAATTAAAACATCTCATTTCAAGGCAATAAAGAGTAGTGGTTCATGGTGAGAAAAAGTTCACGATGCGGCATTCAAGTGGCAACAGTTTACATAATATCACAGGCGCACAAAAAAAGGCAGTGGAAGGCTTTTAGTCACTTTGCGTGGAGTGTCGTTCATTCAGCGTCGGTGCGGCGTTTGTTTGAGTCGCTTTTTTAAGCTGTGAGCTTTTAAAAAACTGAAAAGCATTACATAGTTTCCGGTTCCGGAACGCTTCTTGCAAACAATGGTCTGCATTCAAACAGACACACTTAATTAGCACGTGCGCGATAGTCTCCTCGGAATGTGTCAGGAAAATACTTCAAAGTGAAATACGCCATCGGCAATAGGGATGAAAAAATTTTTTTCGTACAACTTTGTAACCACGTTCTAATATAATATTATATGGATATGTTACTTTCAAAACGGCTTAGCTTACTGTTTGTAAATAAGTTTCATTTATTTTACAATGGTCATTTAACTGGTTTAAAATTTTCTTCAAATTTATTTCAACAAGAAGTGTGATTAATTTGTTATGTACCGTACAAATTTCACAATTTTTATTATAAAACAACCGGTTAAAGTACTGTTAACCGTTAAAACCGGTTAAACCGGTTAAAGTACTGGTTTATTTCAGATAATGAGCATTCTTAACCGATAAAAAAATCAAATACAGGAGTATAAATAATAAAAGAAAATGCAAGATGTCATAAAATGGTTGATATATGAAGACTACATAATTATACATACATTTAAATATGAAATGAAAATTGGTAACTGAGTCATTCCACTGGTTTTGGAATAACTTTGTTTTTTTGCATGTCTGCTCCCAATGTGAAGCATATGGTCTCCTAATGGAGGTATCTTGACAAATTTTTTTCTATGAGAACTGCTTGTCACTCAGTTGCTCAACCTCTCTTTTTTTCAAAGAAAGTAGGGATAGAAGGATAGGGCTATGACAGGACTAGTGGTTAGCTAATCGCCCTCGTTACGCCCCGTGAAGATGGGATTGGTGAAAGGCAGGACTCAGACTACGAACAGAAATCCATAAATCGATTGAAAGATCAATCTATGAAAACCGTCCGCACCGGGAATTGAACCAGCCAATAACTAAGTGAACAATTTCAATTTTATTAAAAAACGAATTTTCACAAAGTTACCACCGCATCCATAGAAAATATACATTTAAATGTTTGAAACCAATTAGAGCGGGCATGTCAAACTCGATTTGCAACGCGGGCCATATAAACTAATCAGTGGAGGGCCTCATGTTTTCAATATTTAAAATTGGACCAAATAAAAGAGTAAAAAAAATAGAAATTACTAAAAAATTGACAAATATTTACTCTTTGTTTTAGGACACTTGGGACCGTTTTCCGTTTTCCACAAAGCAAATCGTTATAATTTGGTTGAATGTTTTGAACTGTCGTAATTTTCAAAATTGACGATAAATACTGATCGGTTAATCTTGACCTTTCTGGAGTTTCTTGTTTTTCATTACAGAAAATAGTTCGCATAAATATATGTTTCCGAACATAGCCATTATACACATTACGAAAGACAACATTTTACAAAACCGATCCAGAATATTTTTGCTTCAGCAAAGAGTCATATTGGATTTCAATTAATTCCGTTTGTAATTTAATGTGGCGCTGCTGTCACAGCTAATCACACGAGTAGTGTTGCTATAAATTTATTCGAATGCAAAATTTTAACTAGATTTTATGAAAATAAAAGTAAATTTATTTATATCAAAATAAAGAATTAATATTGTTTTACAATTAAAAAAATATTTTTCCAAGAAGTCTCGGCGGGACGCCAACTATTTGTCGGAGGGCCGCGTGTTTGACATGCCTGACTTATAGGATATAAACGTATTAAAAACGAGACAACCTATAGTTATTCTTGTCAACGTTTTCATTTCAATATTTTTTTTACAAAAATATTACTTTTCGACAGTAAACACTAAACAAATCTTAAGAATAGAATAAAGTTCAACATCATTAAAGTGACTGAAAAATTCAGAATGACTGAGTGTAGAATATGTACAATGAATTATATTTTAATTTTTTTATATACTATGGTCTATACTATGGATTGATGGTCTTCATGTTTACGTGTCAATAGATATATTATTTATTTCTGACAATATTCTGACACTGAAATAGCAGCTAATAAATAACCTTTTCATTATTGAAAAATACTTATTTTATATTGTTTTTTAATTTTAATTTATTTAAACACAATGTTAAGCTTTGATAGTTGAATAGGTAGAGTTTCAGATCTCGTGCATCCGGTTGTCCCTGACTCGAAAAATATTTCGCATAGACGTTCTTCAAAAAAGACAGAGCACATTCTTTGTTAGTATCATCTCGATACAGAAGTGGTTGTCAAGTGAAGAGTCGCGGTGGCCCTTGTCTAAAAACTGGGTTAAGTTGAGCCGCATGATTGATAGCAGAAAATTCGCGAAGCACTTCTGGACATTTTTGAGAGAGATATGACAAAGATTGCGATCCACACTTGCCTTGATCGTACACTTATTACTATGAATGTTTCAAATAACCCACCCTATTATTTTCAAACAATGTCACAATTAAAAGAAAGTTTTTTATAACAAATCTACTCACGTATTGTTAATCTGGCATCCCGACTTAAGCGCGCAATATAAGATTATTTTGTATTATTGACTGCTCATCTAAAGAAATTTACTTACGTAAATGGTAACTTTTAAGCTCAAATTACATCTTATTTAAAATTAATTGGTACTTTTACATACCAATCTAAGAAAATTTTATCGTTTGGAAATAAAGTATGAGATAACGACCATAAGACCATAATTCCACCAGTGTGACTTTTATGTTTATTTAAAAAGTAGCAAAGTACTGCGCGCTAACGTCGGCGCGCTAAACTTCTGCGCGCTAAGGTCGCTGCACTGTTAATCTATTACTTAACGTAAAGTTATCAAGTTGTCAATCAATTTTAAATAAGTTTTTTTGCCGACAAAATATTAATAAATCAATAATAATCTTTGATTGAATTGGCATATATTTGGTACAACTTCATAATATTAAAACAATTTTTCAAAGTAGTTTTATTTCTAAAGATGGTGTTAAGCCGAAATAGCTATCAACTACCTAATAAAATTAAGTAGAGCTAAATAATACTGAATACATATCGTTTGTCTTATTCAAACATTACGATTTTTTAGCTCCATTTCAACGACCATTTTTATTGTTGTATGCACGGTAAAAAAACGAATTAATGATTTGAAGTTGTTTCTAATTTTAATTTTAATGATTTTTAATTTAACAAATAAAATACATACCAATTCATATGAGCAAAAAAAATAAATATAACTTATCAGTCTTGGAAATTAATAAGTTAATTAGAAATAAATTCTTAGTAAATGACTCTCATGTGACCAACAGAACACAATGGCTATGAAATTAGTCATGTAGATAGAAAACGCAATAAAATAGCAATAATAGATATTACTATAGTTAAAAATGCTCGCACTGAGCAAAACCAGTTGTGGTTTTTATTTAACATTGTAAAACATACACAAAGAAATGTATTTATTTCCATAAATTAATTTAATATAATATCCTATAACTTAGCCATTTCCATTATCTATACATATATATATGTTCGTAATGAAAATTTACAGAACTGAAATATTCAATATCTTTTTGAAGTGACTGTGATTTTTGTCACATGCAAAAAGAAAATACGACAAGCTTTTACCCGGCTAAAGTAGCTAACGTTGGCCCGTCAACCAGGAGCTTTTACAACCTGCTACGCGAGCTATGTACAGAAGCTTTCGTTTTCATCTCACTTACCTTTTGTCCCGCTTGGCAATGCTTCAGATCATATTTAACGAAAAAATGCGCGAACATAATTCTTTTGAGGCGCCGAGATATTTTATTTATATCTTTAAAAAAGTGAGTTAAAAATAGTCTGTGATAAAACCAGGTAACTTTTGTTCGTTTATGGTAAAAATGCTTGAAGAATGTAAATCATATTTACATTCTTCAAAAAAAAAAACAATTACGTAGGCGATATTTTGTTATTGAAAGACATGCTTCTTTTAACTTAAATCTTTTTAAGTTTTAAATCTCGAAATTTTCAGGAATATTTAACTTCTATTTTGTTTCTAGCCTACAGAGGTCGTTATGCAAGGTTAAAACTAGGGTTTCCAATCCCGAGATTCCGAGCAATCAGTCAATCCCGTAATCCCAGGATTGACTTAATACCAATACTGGGATTTCGGGATTCGCTATAAAATAGTAATAATATTAATGAATAATTTATATTAAAATGCCAATTCTTATCCGATGAACTGTATGAACATAAAACGTTTCCGGCGGCCGAGTAACTATTTTCGATTCATATATTATATAATAATAATAAATGTTTTATTCTCTCCCTTAACCTCATTTTCGTGCCTGCTGTAGACAGAAACATACAATTTATTGTTTTTTTGCATCATTATCTACAAAAAAGTCTAGCACTATTCTATTTTTAGATGAGCATGTGTGAAGCTTTTATCACCTAACCGTAAAATGTCTTCAATTACTGATAAAAATACAAAAATATCGAAGAAAATAAACGCGCAATTAAATACGAATATTCTGCTTGGAAATACTTTTTGCATTATTATGAAGATGCCGGCATATTTTAAAAATAAGCAAACATTTTTTTATGTGATTGCACGTGTTCATGATTATTATTATTTTGCATTATTTTATATTCTGATAGGTAGTAAATAAACAAAATCATCGTATACCTAGGTATTATGTTCTTTAATCCGTTTTTAGGAACATACCTACCTATCCTCCTATTTAATATGAACTACAAATCCGTTTTCACTGGGTTTTATTTTTATTTTGTTGTTTGACATTAGCACGAATTATCGTGGTACATATTATTTACAATTTTTTTTTTTGACAATTTCAAACATGAAAATCTGTTTTTTTCTCAATCCTAGGATCCCGGGATTGGATGCTCTAGTTAAAACCTAAGAAGCAGAGTAAAATCAGTGTGATATAAACAGTGAGTTCCTATATAATTTTTATTTTATGAAATTATTAATATATCTCCGATTAAAAACTCAATGCCGCCGTACAGCCTTATCTTATACCTGGAATTTTACTTTCATGAAATCATGTATAAATATTAAAAAATCCGTTGTTTACAATGAACAAATTATGAATTTTTCCCTCGTGTTTGATCATTAAAAATTGTTTAACTCCGAGCTTTCTAAAAAACCACAATCAGCAATCGGAATTATCATTCCGTTTAAATGTTATCAAGAGCTTTAAGCTCTGTGAAAGCTTTTTACGTGCAGAATAATATTATTGTTATTTTAAGGAGAAAGGTTAGGCCAATGGAAGACAAAGATTAAATGGGGCGGCGGAATTACCTCAATTTTATATTTTATCTTTCCGTTGTTCGATCGGCGAAACAGAAATAAAACAATATTGCAGCATTATTATTTATTTGTATGTTTTTTGGTAAACGTAAAAACACTTTTTTTTGAAAAAGCTGGATTGTTCGTGAAATAAAAGATAACTTCTTTGGTACACAATTTGAACTACAAATATATACTACCAAAAAGTTTTACAGTTTCAAGTTAACTTATGAGCATCACATTTCGATAATGGGAACAAGAAAACTTGATCTAAAACAACAAACAATATTCTCAGCGGAAAAACACACCTTTGTTAATCTCATTAATTATTGTAAAAATATTAAATTATGTTTCAGTCAAACGGTTTTAAAAGTGTTTGGAATTATTCAAGGCACCAGAATTTTATGATTTTTTTAATCACATGAGACAAACTCATCCGAGATTATTTTGTTACGAAAACTCATCGCAAACACCCTCGTTATAAATTAAATAATTATACAAGCCTGAATTTGATATTCACCTTTCCGGGACCTTAAACCAGACCCATCTGATTTCTATGGTGAAGCTTTTGCCACAAGACCACAGATGCCAACAATAATGTATGTTTTTTCTATTAAATAAAACACAAAAATGAAGCGAATGTCTCGGGTTGGATGCATAGTAATCACGGCTGGTCCTTGGCTAGTTTGCAAACCCCTGATCTAGTCAAACGATATACAAGTAACTTATTTATTAATATAAAATTAAATTAAAAATTGATAACTTAGTTATTCCACTTGGTCTATCACTAACGTGACGCGTTTCTAACAGGTTAGTCTGAAGATGCTTATTAAAGAGGCGAAACGCGTCACGTTAGTGATAGACCAAGATCAATAGAAAAAAAAACTTATTGTATGTTTATGAAAATACCCTGTTTAGTATTGTTTGAATTTACTGTTACATATTCTGCCGAAAAGTGTAGCCCAAGTGTAGTCATTAAGTAGAAGGGCAAACAATGTCTGTTCATCAGTGGGTTCGACGCTGACTAAGCACATTTTGTTTGAAAACTCTTCCCAGCAAGGAAAAAAGAAACATTATCTTGCGATGGTCGATAAGACGAGGCATTTTTTCGCTTCAAATTAACGAAGCGCCTGTTTCGAGAGCTTTGGCGAGCTTTATTGACCACGTTTCGGCACTATTGAGCGCAATCATCATTAAACATTGAAAGTTGGATACTTCTTCAAGGAAACACAGTGTATAAATATTGAATATACATTATTCAAGAACAGCGTGGCAAGACTTACGCTACGTACAGAATTTGTTGTAAAGAAATAATCTGATTCTTGACTTGAAGAGTGACTGAAACGCTTTATATTTTATGGTAGTGACGCATTCATGAAAGAAATTGTCTAATTCATAGAATTTGGATAGTCAGCATTTGACTCAAACATTCCACATTTTACTATTACATTAACCGCTTATTCTATAGGGTGGATATGCGCTATTATTTTATTTAAACCAGTGACCTATAAATATTTTTCAACAAATTAATTCATTTAACTATAACGCTCCATTTATTTTTTAAAACTTGTTTGGCATCAATGAAAAGAAATAGATTAATACTACTGAATTCTTCCTTTCATAAGACATCCTTATCAAACAATAGATATATATTGCGTAATAATTTGCAATATAGAAAGAAAGAAAGACATAATTTATTTGATTCCAATTTATGTTTTATTATTGGCTGAATGTTTTTTAATCATTCATTGGATAGCTAATTTATTATGTGTCGAATGAGAGACTGTAAATTGAAACTTTCTTAAAGAAAGCGGCAACCTCTTCATTGGTCAGTAACTCAATACATTAACGATCAGTACATTATTCAATAATAATAATAACTATTTTGTCAGTATCTTGGTAAGGTTGAGGTAGAAATTTCTTGGAGTGACTATATATTTCATTTTAAATGTTGAGCCATGCTTTATAAAAAATTTTTAATATTTTATAACTTACTGATAGGCCATTTATTAAATCACCACATAATTACTGATTGATAAGTACACTAGGTATTTATAATCATTACTCATTTTGATAAATTATTGATAAATTCTGTTCATAAATTTGCTGACTAACTAGATATTGATCACATAAATAGGAAAAAAGAAAACCCCGCCATATAAAACGTTGATTAAATTTACCCTTCATACTTTAGATAATAACAATATGTTTTCTCAAATACTAATTCATACGACATGCATCACTGTTTTATTTTCAAAGAGAGTTATCTGCGATGTCACTTAGCCATATTTCCTGCTCATGAATAAGAAAGCTCGTGGGCACCGCGGGATATCCCCTCTCCTACGGCGAGAGCTTTTTAAGCTTATCACCTATAATTTGTCAAAGAGGCTGCTGGTGATTTACTCTGTGCAAAATGATTTATGTCGTTAAGAGACGTGATCCAAGGTAAACAATTTTAACCGTTTTACAGAAGAGATGATTTAATTCTGTAGCATTTTAATTAGGTAATTTGATTACATAAAGCAGGTAACGTCTCAAATGGCTTTTAAATAAAAGTTTGGTTACCTTTAATAATGAATATTTTTAAATGTATCATAATTAAATGTCGAAATTTTAACACAAAACAATGATAACGTGTTGATACATTTTAATAGCCGATGATTTAGTCGAATTACCAACGCTTTTGGGCCTTCATCCAATTCAGTTACGGTTTACACGGGTTTGAGTCCCTGAGTAATACTCTCATAAGTCTCATATATTAAGTTTTGAATCGATTTATGGATTTGCGTTAAAATATATAGAAGAATACGATGTTTGCTTTCAAAGCCTTGCAATTTAATTATGTACAAAAAAAACTCTATATATATAGTATATAGTAAAGAGGATATAGTAAATTAGGGTATATTCTTCTGTTTTTTTAATTAATTGAAAAGTAAATGACACAATTGGTCAATTTATAGATAAAGTTTTAAAAAAAATGCGTTTTGTGAGATGTGACTTAGTGCACGCCGAATTATCGGTTATCAAGCGTTAAAACCGTCTATGCTATTTTTCGGCTCCGTGGTGCAGTGGTTAACTTCGTTGGCTATGGTTAAAAATGTCCCATATTCAAACCCCGTTTCTGACAGTTTCATAAATTTTTCAATCGATTTATGGATTTATGATCGTAGACCTGCATGTTTGTGAAGTTTTAAATTCCCTCCCACCCATTAGATCCTAAATACGAGGCATAGTGAGAGCAATTAGCTAACCAGCAAATCATGTACTAACCCTATCTTTCTTTCCCGCCAATCTCTTCAAAAAAGAAAGGTTGAGCAACTGAGTAACAAGCATTTTTCTTAGAAAAGTTTCTGATTAGGAGGCCATATGCTCCACACAAAAATTACTACACGAAAGCCTATCTTTAGACATTCGGTAATTCAATTTCAATACCGTCATATATGACGGGTACGGTTACTTTCGACACTCAGTATTTCATTTTCACCGTCATCTATGACGGGTATGGTTATACTAGTCAATTAATAATAATGTTAATAGTTGAAAGTAAAAATGCTCGACGCTCGACACTAGGAGCGGATATGGTAAACAAAAAACCAAAAAAGAAACTATGTAACCACTACATGGGTGTTGTAACAAATTAAACATTTGACTGAAAATTTGTCCGTCAAAAACTTGTTGTAAGGATATAGGTAATAAAAAAGTTGTTTTGTAATTGCTAATCAATATAGTCTGAACAAGTATGAAATGACGAATTTATCTCCACGAACCCCCGTTAAGTCCACTTGTAAAATTTTAGATTTTCATTAAAACTTCTTATAACCGAGGGACAGGTCCAACTTTAATTATTAAAACATCCAGCATCCACGCAAAAGATAAGGACACCACAATTATAAACGCTTCAATTTTGACAGCCATTTCGGCAACTTTTTAAAACGGTAAAACATTTCGACTACCCTCAAAATGCGAACCCTTCGATCCTAATCCCCACGGGTAGTTCATGTTATACGTACAACACAAAATGTTTAAAAATAACCGCTAGCATTGTGACGTCATTAAATCTCGGCAGGTAGGCACAGCATGAGCGTAATTAACTCCCTACCTTCTCATCAATCATACCCAGAATGTACGCTCTGAAGGATCATTCTACTCGCCGTCTATTCGCTGCTGAAATAATGGATCTCTTTTCAGAGACGTGCGCTGAATAACGACAAAGAGATAGGTATATTTATTGTATTGTTTTACGTGAAAATGTATTCGATAGACCGATCAATTATTTGATTTGCTTAAAATAGTGTTAAATCTCCATATAACGAACTTCCACAACAGACTTCCAATTTAACAAAAAAACTTCAGACCAATTTTTATTTTTCAATAGCATCCTGTTATTGATACCAATATGTGTTTAACTGCAAGAGGTACTGCCCGAAAACAACGATCTGCTTATGATAAACACGTTTTAATGCTTTCCAGTCGATCATTTGACGTAAGCTTATCCACATCTCACTCACATATATTTTTTAAATTACATACAATTTTAATCCATTTATGGAAACTTCATCGAAATTGTTTTTAGTAATATGATTCGTATGTTGTTGCTTGACCTGATTAAGACAGTAAGACGGATGCTGACGATTAATGCAGTTCAGAGTTCGACGAGTCGGCGAGTGACGACAGAAATCACGTTCGGTGGCGGTTGCTGAATTACTTTTGGCAGTCGATATAGAATGAATCTAATTGTTCCATGTTTGTCTATTTATACTGGCACGTTGACTGTCTCTGACTTACTTTCGTCATCGTGACTTTGGTGAGAGCACACCTGTTACGCAGCATCTGCAGAATATCGAATATCAGACAAATATTATTTGCAATCAATTATGCGTAGTCAATAACGTTGACAAAAATGACAAGCATGTTTCGTTATAGGCGAGTATTACATTTCTTTATCTGCAGCGTCATGTCTCCCACATGTTTATAAATGTATTTTATATTGAACATGATTTTGATTTAAATTAAAACGCCAATATTTTTCATTACTTTTCATTACTCTGTAATTTATTACTGTCCAGACACTAATAGATCCCAGTTAGTAATGCTTAACACTTTTGCACCGAACTTAATGATTTTTGTATTTGCTTCTCACATGTTTGTTGGGTTAGTTGAAACAATAAAAGAAAATTCAGAGTTTTTATTTACCTAAAGCCGTCGACTACCGATATCAGTGACGTTTGGCAGATCAACTAATAACAGCAATCAGCATGTGTGGAGAAAATACAGAAATTATTACGTTCGGCGGAAAGGTGTTTATGAATTGTATATCTACAATTTATAAAAGGTAAGATCGAGCGACTTATGGACAGTTAATTCTCGATATTTAAAAAAATAAAACACAATTCATTTGTACTACTTCCACATATTTATAATGATCAGGACCGGTTTCGTTCATCACGAGCATTATAAACTGATCAAATGAATTGTGTTTTATTTTTTAAAATAAATGTCTTTCCACCAAGAATTGACAGTTAAAAGTAATTCTCGATAAATAATATGTTACTCATTGATATTAAAAACGAATAAAAAGTAGAAATGTATTATTTATGATTCATTAGCCCTCTTTTAAAAGCACTTCACTGTCGATTTTCTAAAAGCGTACAACGATGCGAAATAACGATTTTTTGTGGAAACATTTAAAGCGATTTAAGAACGAAAGGTTTACTGAAACATTTCATAAAGTGAAAGGTTTGGTATTTTAAGATGGACCTTTTAAAAACATATTTTAAAACAAAGGTAGACAATTATTACTTTGTTGAAAGAAGTGGAAGAAAAACAAGAGTTCGAGAGTTATTCAATTTGAAAGAAAATTCTGAATGGCAGAAATAAACTTTTTACCAA
Organism: Himalopsyche phryganea; assembly: GCA_022494535.1. NCBI lineage: Eukaryota > Metazoa > Arthropoda > Insecta > Trichoptera > Rhyacophilidae > Himalopsyche > Himalopsyche phryganea. The sequence continues at coordinate 1,082,180 of JAGVSL010000059.1, read as the reverse complement.
GACATTTAATGTTTTTATGTAATATTAAAAACCATCTAAATCATGATGTTGCACTTTTTCCCATGTCTGCTCTTAATTTACAATATTTTAAAAGAGATTGTTTTATGAAAAACTTTAGTATGTAGCTAAATCACTCTTTTTTTGGAGAGAGAAAGATTAGCAGTATGTATTAGGATTGGGTGTAAGTTAGGAATTAAGACATCACATACATCTATGCCTTCGAATCTAAATCCATAATGTTACGAAATCATCCGTAAAGGTATTCAAGCCCATCGACACCGCAACGGAATACAACGACGTTGACCACTTGGTTAATAATATGGCGTTGAATGTTTTGCTATTGATTGAATTCATATTTACTTCATAGAACTTAAGTCTACCAGAACTATCAAACAATTTTTAATATATTTCACCATCAAGCTGAATTATACTAATGCATTTTTTGTTTGCTCATAAAAATAATATTTACTGACTTAAGAGAGATAGAGATTATATTAAAAAAGTTAAAGTTGATTGAGAATAAAGTTAAGACTAATTATCTATCATGAATTATTAGGAAAAATTAAAAATGTGTTGAGAATAAGGAATTTTCCTCATAAATATTAAATGATAATTTTTAAACATTTCAGTAAATTTATATTATGTATTTTGATTGCCGTGGCCGAGTTGTAAATGTAATTTATTCTATTTTTGAAGAGATACATTAAAAGCTTTATTTCAGTATCCATTCCTCGCGAGATCGTTTCTGAATATTTGGTATTTATTGTGAAATATATTATAAAATATAAACCTTTGATAAATTACTGTGACAGTATAGGGGTTGTAAACTGTGCGGTTTGAATGGATTAAGAAAATATTATATGTATTGTAATCAAGGGTATGCAAGATCAAAGGCGCCATGTCACGGCTTCAAGTTTGGATTATATTCATTGAAAAAGTTAACGCGGTCGGTAAATCAACTAAGGTAAGGGTATTTAAATAAAATGGTATAACAGCTAAATAGGTGACTTAAAAAAGTTTAAAGCGAACAAGGTGATTATTTTCAAAGTTGAAATAACGTTGCAAGTTCCATTTTTTTTTTGTCTTAATATTTTCACACTGTGATGTTTTTTTATTCATTTTTGTATACCCCCAATTTTTTTTTTACGCGATACATTGGTTCCAGAAATTGATGCGTAAAAAAATGTCAAGAATGTATGGAAAAATAATATTGCTTATTTAAATTCGTGTAATAAAAGTCTTTAATTTACATATATACCTTTAATCTCTATAAGATAAAAAGAAAAAAGCTAAGATTTTTTGGTTGAGAAGATATATAGATAAATGAAAAATAAGAGTGTGATTTGAACGCGTCTTTAGTTTGGTCCTCCGTGGACAGCTGCTCAAGTTACGTCATCTGGTCAAGATGCGTCGGTAGCAACGCATGTTTTGGGAAAGTGAAGAAATAATCTGGCCTAGGTTGATAAAATTGTTAATAGTTTTTGATTTTTAATAAGGTTATTGAGATTAGAAAAATTGCAAAATATCGTGCATTTTCAGGTACTCTATATCACATGAGATATTTCATACGCTATGATCGTGTAAATATAAATAAACATACAAATTTTATCCGATAAAATTATACTAACTTTGATATTGGAGAAATTCGCTGTTTTAACTGTCGATTTTTTCGCGTAAAGCAGAGGAACGGACTTCATCCAAAAAAATCGCATAAACGTGAAATTGGTATTTGTTATAAAGAAATTTTACCTGTATATTATATCGCCTTTGTTCTGTAAGAAGACACTAAATAAGTAATTGGACTTTTGAAGTTTTTCAAATGCTTTGAAATGCTATACCTTTTTTATTTAGTTTGTCTGTACAAAACTGTTTTTAAGAAAATGTGTATTTTATAAAAATAAAAGTGCTTTCATACGGTGAATAAGGAACATTTTGGTATAATTAACTCAATATGACATTTTTTCGATTTAGTATTTTCTTCCAGAATATCGACGATATGGTAAAATTTGAAATGATTTTCTATCAACTTTTAAGAATTATACTTTTATTAAAAATTCAGAAATTTATAAAAGTTGTGCATTATATCTTGTATCAGGTCCTTAAACTATTTCTACAACAAATATTATGACATGATAAAAAATAAAACGAAGTCGTAAAAAATATTTGTCGGTTATTCTGTTTGCAAAAGTCCTCTTTGACATAAGACGAAGCATCGTTTACTATTATGGCCGCTTTTTACAGACTTGCAAAAAGTTGAACACTTAGAACAATAGAGAAATACTTTCATCGGCAAATGGCGGAGATTTGCGAATAAAAACAAAATGGTGCGGAGCGTTTTTCTCTGAAATGGAGACGTCTCGCAAATTTACACAAACAAGAAGTTATAAAGATGACGGTCATTTCTCGTTCGGCAACTTTAGCTGGGAACGAATTTTGTTATTCTTACGTATATGAGAGACAAAAACTAATGTATTTGCCCGTCCGTACTAGAATATATTCAAAGCAATTATATATTACATCTGAATTATTTTTCTGTATCTAAGAAATGTTATTTTTACTGTATGCCCATATTTATTGTATAGTCACCATACTGGCTTAAGTTGGCAGGTAACAATTTGACAGTTCCAATTAAACAGTAGATATTACGTTAGACTGATAAATATCAAAATATGGATGAAATTAAGCCGACCTGACATGAATAAAGTCAGTGATTGATGGACAGAGATACCTATAGATACAGCCTACCTATAAATGTGCATTAACGTATTTACCGATAACATAAAAAGGTGTTTTTTGTCAAACTGGAAGAATAAATTCATCTACTGAGTTATTCCAGACAAACAATTGGTATCCAGATCCAGAGAAGATCTTTTGATCCAACGATTGCGTCCTACCAGTTCGGTTGCTGACATCTGACAAATGCTTAAAGAAAGCATTGATTAAATCGGTATTCATTTGGTAGAATTTCATTATAAAATGATTCAATATCAAAGTATTTATTATGCCTACATTTGTGTAATAAGAACCGCAAGTTGAATTTGTTAGAACAACTGGAAATTATATAATCAAGGCAATAATCTCGTTAATGACCAAACAAACATTATTTCATCACACTTACTTAAACGATTATAAGAAGCTTACCTAATTGCGGATATTCAATTAATTTTCAACGCATTTACTTTAACGTTTAATTAATAATATCACGGAAGTTGCTTTTCCAAGAACACAATGAGTGCGTTACATATTTTAATTTTAGATAAACGTCATGATGTTGGAATAAGAGAGATGAAATAATATTGTCTATCTCTTCTAAACAGCATATAAAGCTTAACTCAAATAAGTTCAAGTATAACCCTTACGATGGCTTTAAGCCGAAGTAGCTATCAATAAATTTTTGTAGAATTAAATAATTTGATATTTTATCGTACTAAGTGCGTTCGTCAGATATTAGTAATGAATCGGTTTGACTTTGTGATACGAGCTGCAGATTCTTCCTGAGAGCCTTGGAATTAAAGGATGCTGGTATGTCATTTAAGGAAGCAAATCAATCGGTGAGTTACATAATATGTGTACTCAGTTCGGTTGAAGAAAAAGAAATTAAAAACAGTGAATATTATTATCGTAGACTAGTTATTAATTGGAAGGCAAAGCTGTATACAAAAATAAGACATAAGAGTGGCAACGAGACATGTGCTGTTATTTATAAAACACTAGTGAGTACCCAGCATGCGTTGCAATGCCACTGAAAGAAAGAAAGTGTTTGTGTTTTAATTCTGTTTACTGAAATGCTTTTGGATACACAATATTTTTGTTTTTCATCTAGTGCGTACACAAATAAATCAAAAGGTTTTCCGACACGTGAGCAGGCCACATACAGCTGTCCATGTGAGAAGCATGGATTTTCCAATTTAGTCCACACACTAGTAGCGATTATCTCTGTGATTTTTTTATGGTCATTGCAAATGCGGAAATGGAAACATTGGGATTTGTGGCAACAGCACATCTTCTCCTTTAAATTTTCCATTTAAGCCGACAATTAAAATTTAACAATTAACACCACTTGTTATGTCACACACGAACTGAAATGTCGCTATTTATACCTATTTGATTCTTTTCCAGAAACCTTCGCGGGTGTGCGCACAACAATTTACCAAAGTTTCATAACTATCGAATGAATAGTATAGGAGCGCATACGGGACAAACAAACAAACATTCGATTTTGCATATATAGATAATATGGAGGAATAGAAGCATGCATAAGTTTAACGGTTTAAATGTGAACTAAATGTAATCGTAAGTAATATCTACTTAACTTGTAGACAAATGAAAACATCTCAATTGAATTGGTTTATATGTTTAATATATGACCATGTTTTGTTAAACCATCCAACCCACAAATTGTCAAATTGAGATAAATGCGTTTAAGTGTTTTATAAATTATTATTGAATTATTGTGTTACATTGTAGAAGTATAAAGCATTGTTTATTGTTTGCTTTATTATTTAATTAATAATATCCATTTTTTGGTTGGATTGTTTTGTAATTTCATTAATAATGGCAATTTCGTTAGTATGATGGTTTCTACATTATTCAAAAAAAATATAAATTGATATTAATTTACATGACGTTATGCATTAAAATATGTATTTAAATATTTAAATTTTAAATAAAATACTAATTATTTTAAAGGGGAGCTGGCCCGAATGTAAGAACTTTAATGTAACGGTTTGCAAACATAAGCATTAATATTAATTTAATATTACGGTTTTGATCGCCCTACGAGTCAGACCATAATATTAAATGTTCAACACATGAGAGAATTTGGGAAAAATGCTTCAAAAGGCAAGAACCCACATGCTGAGCTTCTTTCCCTACAGCTATCTAACTGACAAGTAAGCATTTTGCAGAAAACATTCAACCCAATGTGATTTTAAATATAAGAAAAAATGTTTCTAAAAAAGTTGATTGGCATAGAAATCCTCAGAAAATTATAATATCTCTAATTTTGACGTTGTAGAATTCATCAAAAAATCAAATTTTGCATTTTGTGGGTTTTATGGTTTTTGCATAACATGATTCAATTTAGGTAATGTTTGTATTTATATTTTTTTGATATAAAAATAGCCTCTTTGCATTCAATTAACTTCAGCTTAAAAATAATTACAAAGCTGAACGACGTTTTGACATTTCAAAAATAAAACAAGTTTATAAAGTGAGTACAAAACTTTGTAAAGTCATGTCATACGGTCATTTTAAAATCTGTTATTTTCAAACGATAGTAAGTCCATTTAAAACCTTTTAGCTTTCATTGTATGGACATCCATGCATTAGTCTCAAATGTTTTTACAGAAAATAAAGCAAACATGTTTCTGCAATAGTTGTTGATGATAATTATTGATAACTGAATGCACTATATAATATGAGTACGTTAAAAGCAAAAACGCCACTTTCAAAAACAGTCGTACATATCAATGCACAAATATTTTCCATATTCTTGTGAATGTATACAACTTAATAGATCAATTGCGATATCCTAAGAAAACTGTGAAAAATGAGTTTACATGCCAAATATATGCGATGACATTACCGCAGTATCGGTTTTATTTGATTTCTCCCGATTTGACTTTGATGGACAGTGACGTTTCTGCTTTTAGCATCCTCATATTATAACATTGATCAGCAGACTGCAATGATAATAATATTTGTTGAAATTGAGGAATACTCTTATAGTATTAACATTTTGTATTTTCAATTATTCAAATATATCGTCATATAATTACTAAAAAATATTTTAGTTTTGAAAATAAATATGTATTTTAAATAACGTCTTTTTTCTCAATAAGGTGCATGAGTGTTTATTATTAATTGACAATGTTGAATTTTACTTCGTGGGTTGTAACCCTTATATTTATTTCATTTTTAATGTGTTGAGTGTCAATTCTTGTTGGAAAGGCACTGTTTTTGAAAAATAAAACACGCTTTGTTTGTTTTCTACTACTTAAACATTTTTGTAATGATATGGGACGGTTTAACTGACCACGAGCATCAGTTGATAATGCCAGTGATGAGCGAAACGAATCCTGAATTGAGGAAATTGTTTTAGAAGAGTTGCGTTTTACCAATTCAATCAATTTATTTACAGATGGATAATAATAAACGGTCGTTGTTTTAATCGTGTTTATAAATATACGATACGTCATTTAAAAAAACATGTGTAATTAAATTTAAAATTTGACAACAATTTTCAGCTGGTAAAAGCTCAGTGAAACCGTTTTAAGAAGCCAGGGAATCGGAATAATTTGTACGCTGAGACGTAATTATCTGAATGTCTCGAGACAGAATGCTAAGACTTTCAAAAGCGAAAGAACGTAATGCCATTTAAAACAAAATACTCCCACTCGTATTTCATTAATTATTTATTTATTTGACTTTTCTTACTTCTGATTCAGTTTGCGAAAGCTTAAAAGCCACTGCAAGAAATTTGAACCGAAGGAAGTAAACTTTTTCAAAGTTTTCTAAAGACGAGAATGCGATACGAATTCAAAAATGTCGTGGAAGCTGATTTAATATTAGTTCATTTTAATTCTTGTAGTAATGATATAATTAAAAAGAAGTTAAATAAACCAAAATTTTCATATTAAATAATTAGTTAAATTAAAGTTATCCAATAGCAATTTAAAAAAAAAGGTAAAGTTTTCATTATATTTTCCATCCTGTTTAGAATTTACAATGCGGGATTCTAGGACCCTGGTCAATTATTCGGGATTCACTGTAAAAGCTAAAAAAATCAAATTAAAATTTCTTGATTAACTACACAATAATGTACCTCGGTTTATTCGTGTACATATTATTATAAAATACTTATATAATTAATATAAATGCACTGTGATCTACCCTTCTTTTATTTCGCAACAGCCGTTTGAAATTGAAGAAAAAGCAGGACCACTTCTTAAATGAATGCAGGACAATATTTTAAAGTTGAATTAAAGGACGTTTGGATACCATCTAGTTAAACCTATCTTAAAAATGGAATAAACAAAATCATTATGTACAATTTAACACGTAAAATTTAACTTAATGACGGGATCCCGGGGTTGAGAAATTCTGAATCTCGAAACCCTGGTATCGTAAAACGGGTCCGAGATTAGATACCCTAATTCTTACAGCTGTTGTCAGCGCTACAAGGTTTTCATTCATTCTGTTGCATGGTCAAGGATATGGAATCCAGGAATACAACTTTTAATACATCGATATAATAATTCAATTAATTCGAATTTAAATCTGGGAGAGTAGATGAATAACAGTATTCTATGAAACCATTATAAGTAGTGTTACATATCAGGTCACTGTGTTTGGCTATAAATCGTTAATATCAGCATTTTCCTGTACTCAATACGTCGTTGGCTTTGATTGCAGAATAGTTAAGGTTCGAGTCCCACTACGGACGGTTTGATAAACTGATTTTTTTATCGATTTATGAATTTTTCGTTCGCGGAAATGGTTTTCTGTAATGCCTTAATGCCCTTTTACTCATCCGATTTTAAAAACAGAGGGTAGCGAGAGCGACTAGCTAATCATTAGATTCCTGTACTAGCCATGACAGCATTCTTACCTTATATACTATACCAACAAGCAGCATCACAATAATCTCTTTTTAGATAACTCTATTAGAAGTCGTAGTAATTAAGAGTAATCCCACCTAGTTGATCAGTACCCAATTTTGTCAATATGTCTTTTTGATATCTTTTGTCATCCAGTTGTTTTAGAGTGTTTTAAAAATATCTGACAATAGATTTTATGCTAAATATACTATTAAAAAAGAAAAAAAATCATCAAATTAGGCGAATATTAATTCTAAAGCCAATCGTAAAGATTTATTTAGTATATTTAAAACGGTCATATAATACTTGCGCTAAATACCGTAAGACGGAATTATTCAAAATAATACGTCAATATCTGCAATTCGCAAAGACATGCTTTCCCACTAATTGCTTTAGTCAACAACACTGCAATACCTCCTATATAAACATCTTGTAGGGATCGCAAACTTTCCCTGTATTTAAGTTTGCTTTATATCACGATTTCTTTACTATTGTTAGTTATAAGTACAAAATGGTTTGGACAAAACTCTATGAAGATTATTTGATGGAGTAAAAACTAAGTGACGGAAAATAAAATTTTAAATAAAAATTGTACCGAATTAACATGTCGCGATAGTACATTATCCTAAAAATAAATTGATATTTTAATAATATATATTACACAACTGTTTTCCGTAATACAACCGATTAAACTATTATTGAATTCCACAAGTTTTATGTACATGGTATATTTTTTGTTCCTGATATAATATAAATCCGAAGGAAGGCCCTGTATTTTCAACAGAAAGTTTTCAAAAATGAAATACAATTTGTTTTTTACTACTTCCACATTTTCCTAATGATCAGGATGTGCTTCAAAATGCTTGCGATGACCAAAACCAGTTCTGATTATTTAAAAAAAATTAGAAGTAATACAAAACAAATTGTGTTTTATTTTAAAAAATATAATATGTTTCCATCAACAATAATTGACAGTTAAAACTGGAAAAAGTTATCGATTACGAACTGGAATTAGGGCAACCGATTATGAAAAGTATTTCAAGAATCATAAAACAGAAAATTAAATAGTATTGATAATTAAAATAAAATGACTTGAAATACTTACAAAATGCAAATGCTATTTGAAAAAAGTCTTAATCTATCTTAATCTAAAATGATTTCCTACCCCAACACCAAACATCTTTTCTTACACTTACAATCAGTTTTCACTTAAACGATTGCTGTCCAAATTTTCAATTTCTTGGTATTGTTATGATATCCAGATGTTCACTACTACATACTACTTCAGTGTATGTCTATGAGTAGGAGGGGTTGAAAGCATAAAAGGCACATGTGCAATTTGATGAAAAATTATATATTTATTAATAAAAAAACTTTATTTCCATCTGCGAATATAAATTTCTCATCTAAAGTTTGAAACTGAATGGTTTCAAGCTAGATTAACTAGTAGGTAGACCTTGTTAATATTCTATCAGTTGAATATTGAACACCTTCCACAAATATTCAGCTTTGGTAGAGAAAAAACATAACGATTCAATAAAATATTCATTTATTGGTTGTTGAATATAGATTTCCATCTTGACACATACGAGAAATTACATCTGCTGCGACGATATTCTTTACTACCATAACAAGAAGGGTGGATGGGGGTGTTTTTAATTGGGGGGTGGCTCAAAGCATAGAAAACAGGAGATGTGGGAGAATTTACTCACGGGAAAATCACGACTGCAACCTGCTTCCACTTTAGTTTTGCAAAAGTGTAATAAATCTTCTCGAGAATAGCATGAAAGTATTTCAATTTTATATGCAAGCGAGTCTGCAAAGTATTATTGTATCAAGAACATCTTAAGAAATATAATTGCCATTTTTATAACACGCCATCCGGGCATAAAAAGTTATATTACAAATAAAAGAGAAGAATTTGAATTATTGAGATTTTGTACACTTCCATGTATTTTGTCACTAACGACCCGGGATTCGCCTTTCGGCATCTTCAGGTTCAGTTCGAGTTCATTCGTGCGCTCGTTAGCCTGAAGATGCCGATAGGCGAAACCCGGGTCGTTAGTGACAAGATACATAGAAGTGTACAAAATCTCAATAATTCAAATTTGATATTGAAATTCCATCAAGCACCCTCAGTCGATGTCTTAAATTATAAAAGAGAAGAGTTGTTGATTTATTTATAAAACAAGTAACAGGACGAAGTTCAATAAAGTATTTAAATTAATATTTATATTGAAATAATTTAAGTTTATTTATTTTAAAATTTAACGATGTGATAATGAAGGAAATTGAATTTAAAAATGAAAGACAACAGTAATTATGCGACTATAATTACTCTCAGTGATTAAAAATAAGGAATTTCAGCAAAATCGCATATTGGGCATAGTAAGAATATCGAAAAAAAACGAACGAAGGTTGTTATACTATAAAGCAATGGTTTCCAAACTGCGGCCAGCGAGCAACACCAATCCGGCACGCCATAGTTTTTTTACACAGATGAGTAGTGCCGATAGTGGAAAAAAGCCACGAGCAAATTTATACAACTAATCAACCAAGTTTTTAATATGAGTGTATAAATCAGACAGAATCTGATTTTCTCCTTGTCGGCTATCGGCTATCTCCGCCGCAATGAAATATCCTTGACACTTTCCGTAAGTACCAACCAAAATTTGCACGTAATTCAAAACTAAAGTATGTTGGTATGATGACCAGGTCTTGGCCCTTGGGAATTAGTGGAGAAGTTAAAGTGGCCCTTAGGCTAAAATGTTTAGAGACCCTGCTATAAAGTATTACTTTGCAAGATAGATCGAAATATCTCGAAACCGGAAAAATGAAATATTCAAGAGACGGTTTTGTAACATAAATTTTGTAACGTTTGAAATTTCCTGATCACCTTATACAATAAATAAATTTCAGTGGCAAAAATACATTGGTAAGTTTTTTAAAGCAAAGCTTTGGAGTTGGAGTCATCAGGATTCTGCCATCTTAGACTCCTCTTTTATCAGTTTAAATATTTATTTATGCCTAAGTACGAATAAAAATTGTCATAAAAAATTGTATCTACTTCATTTAGGAAACCCTGAATACTTAATCCTTTTATAATCATTCTGACCCATCATTATATAATATGCATGTATGCCGACATGCTAAAAGCTTTTAGGAGGGTGAGAATAAGAGGTACTATCTATTAAAAAATCAAAAAATGCTCAGTTTTATTAAGCTCTACTTTACAATTGTGATATACATGTAATATTAATAAATTTTATTATCTAGTCCCAAAATGTAAAAAGTGGTAATATGTGGTTATTTTAGATTGACAGTGGTTATATTACATTGGATTCAAACTGTTACAACTACGAAAATCATGTGAACATTTTATAAAAAAAAAATTATGTTTTTTTTATCATATTTTTTAAATATTAGAATTTCATTAAAATTTACAAAATCTTGTTTCCTTATTATCTTAGAACTCCGATTTTTGAGTTGTTATACTATGGAACTGAGGTATCGATATATGAAGCAATAGTATGTTTTGTAGTATACTTATATCATCATCATTGCACTACGGCGGTCGGATTGATAAAACTTACTTCCAGAATATTTCAATGTATATATTTTATATATTTGATTTAAATTCATCTATGTCAATATCGCAAAAGTGTTGTTAAGATTAACATCTATACTGCGAGCAAAACCATGGCAACGATTTTATATTTTATTTACCCGAAACTCGAAAAACAAAGCGAAGAACAACAAACAGAGTTTCCCTCGCAGGCGGAAGTAAAGTTAATTTCGTAGTGTTTTGCGGTTTTTCGAAACTCGACACACAGATACTTTAGCAGTGAACCCATGCGATGTTTTCGTTTTTCTGTATAAAGAAGCAAATATATGAGAAAAACGTTTTTTATACTGCGCAAAAGATTGTTTAGATTATTAAGTAATCGGCAGTATTCATTTAAAAGTATTTAAAATGGTTGTTATAAATAAAAATAAATAATACGTGGCTTGGAGAAAACAAAAAGGAAAGGAATAATTTTATTAATTAAGAAAAATGACACTCAATTTTTTTCTGTTTTAAATATATAATATTCTTTTTCGAAAACATGTCTTCTCATATTTGAAGCATAATGTATGAAGTATATCAAAAGCAGTTGTATTTTTCGTGAACTATTTCAATTTTTTGACTTACGTTATGGATAAAACGATGGGTAGAAATATAAAGCATAGCTGGAGCAACCTTCAACTCAATGTGGAAAGTCTGAAACTCACGGTTATACTCGGTCAAAACCAAGCGATACCTATTCAAAGCATGCATTCTGACCGTACTGCTTTATGGATGCGAGTCAAAGCACTAAAGCACAAGGTAACCGTATGATTTTAAAACATATGCATGCGACGAATATTAAGAGTATGGTGGTTAGACTTTGTCAGCAACTCGGAAGTAAGAAATAGGACGAACCAGCCTCTTATTATATCTATATATATAAAAATGAATGTCTGTTTGTTGGTTTGTCCGGATCTTATAGACTCCTAAACCACTCAACCGATCGCGACGAAACTTTCAGGAAGGACTTATTGTGATCATGCCGGGAAATATTATATGAAATAAATGTTTGTTTGTCCTTTACACGTTCCTTTACCATTCATACAATTTCGATGAAACTTCGGTGAGTTGTTGTGCACACACCCGTGAAGGGTTCTGAAGAAAAAAAATTGAAAATCTAAAATTGAAAAAAAGAATCAAATACTTACATACAGCGACATCTAGGAAAAACCTTCTGATTAATTCGTGTACGCACCAGACGAAAAACAAAAATATTGTGTTATAACAAGTGTGATATTGAAAGTCGGGTTCAGGTTGGACCAGACCTGAAGATGATGGGCTCGAACCGGGTAAGTCTATGAAATTTCGGCCTGTGCAGACCTCTAATCCAAAAGCAGTTCAATAAAAAGAATTAAAACACAAACCCTTTCTTTCTTTGAGTGGCATTGCAAAGCATGCCGAGTACTCACTAGTCCAAAATAAAAAAGCGACGATGGAGCTGGCTTGCACATGTGCTGCGTATGCCCCAGGGGAGCTTGAATCCTGCCTGCATCTTCTACCAACAGGATGGGTTCAGTCACCTTGAAAGGACACTGATGACCATACATATGATCTACTCTGTGGAGCTACGGAACGCTGGGATGACCTGAGAGGAAGTAAGAAGACTGGCACGGAACAGAGAATCTTGTGAAACCGTGTGATGGACATATGCTTCGAGTAAAGAGCAGATAAATTAAAAAAATATATATTTATAAGACTAGTGGTTTGTTCTATTCTTTTTTGGGATCGGATAGGTGGGAGAAAATGTATGCATCACGTCTATCCATTGTTTTGAGCACGTATTTGTTTTAATTGAAGAATTATTTATTTGAAAGTCGGTTTGGGAACTCGAATCCGTGACCAATGCTTCCAAGTGGGGCGTCCAAAGCTTTGACTACTTCGGGACTTCGGTAGTTGATCTACGAAATAAATTTCTTATTAAGTCACTCATCTTCTATTTTTCACAGACAGTAAGTAGGGTCCGAAGGATGGGGGGAGAACAAAATTAGTAGTTAGTTAATTGCAATTACTACACCTTTCTCTAAGATAAGAATAAGATGGATGGGAATTTTAAAAAACATAGAAATCTATGCTTTTGAGCACGTATACATACATCGATTAAAACAATTACAATAAGTCTAAAATTATGATTTTAATTAAAATAATTTCTGTTACAGAAATAAGCGACAAACAAATTTTTTGACATACGGCACTGCAGCCTGTTAATTAGGCCTTCCAAACCTAAAATCCCGGGATCCTGATCAATTTATCCAGTCCCATAATTGTCTGAGTATCTATCCCACGATTTCGGTATTCACAGTAAATGCTAAAAAATAATTCACATATAAAATTAAAACTACACAGTGTTTTATAATACTTATATTTTTAATCACACATTTCGTAACAGCAGTTTTTAACCGATTTGAAATGGAGAACAAAAGACGACCGCTTCTTAAATGGATGAAGGACAAAGCCTTCACTTAGCTAGCTTACATGCGGGAAAGGAATTTAAAGACTAAGTCTATACCCACCCAAGTACTGACTTTAGTCAAGAAACTAGAGCCAGTTTCGTGGACTCCACATAATAATTTCAGCAGGAAAATAGAGGTAGGAAAAAAAAAATATCTTTTGACAAGTCTAATTGAAGGATATGTCTTCTTTTCCAATACCGTCTGGTAAAGCTTGTCTTAATAAAGCAGTAAATAAAATAAAATATGAAACTATTTTGAACATTACATTTTTTTTTATTTTCTTCTCTTTTTGTAAATGACTGATTCCCAAAAAAATATTAAATCACATATACATTCAAATTTAAGTAACAATGGACACAAAATAAAAATTTAACTTTACATTTTAACACATGAAAGTACTCTTAATGACCAGTCCCGAGATTGATAAATTTTGAATCCCGAAGTCCCAGGATTATAAAGATGGTCCGAGATTGGATGACCTACTGATAATTTCTTCATTGAAATAAACGTCTTCAATATAAACAAATTTATTTATTTTATTTAAAATCATTCGGTTTATTATCACCGTTGGGATGTGATATCTTTCGAGATATAATATATACGAACCATATGGCGGATTCAATTCTATCGCTGAAAATATTTTCTGACTTCAACATTATTTGATGACATTTTCCTTCCAGGTGTGCAAACAAGATTGTTATTGATAAGGGTACTATAATATCAGCAAAAGTATCAAAGGAAATAACATTTTTTGCCTCCGTATCTATAAGATAAGAGATATAATGTGTCACGCGGATTTAAAAACAGCTGTATCTATAGTCAGCTATCTGTTCACTGACATATTAATAATATTTTTATAATGAAACTAGATTTAATCAATCATACAGTATACACTGAAAAGCTTTGCACTTACGGCTCTAGGATCACGGGATCCATAGATACTTATACACTGACACCTTCGTGTGTAGTATACAGAAAGCTTATCAGTGTAGTAAAAAGTTTAAAGTTATATGGTGTATATTCAATTTATACTAATGAACATTTTTTAACCATATCCTCTTCAAATGTGAAGAATACGGACTCCTAACGCCGGATTTTAATCAGTTGCTCAAACCCTCATTTTTTTCGAAGAGAGGAGGGATATAATGATATTATGATTGGTAAGGACAGGACTAGTGGTTAGCAAATCGCTCTCGCTACGACCAGTTCTTAGGATCAGACGCTTGGAGGGGAATATAAAACATTACAGAAATTCATGCCTTCGTACACAAAACCATAAACATTTTTTAATTTAAGACATCAACTGAGGGTGCTAGATGGAATTTCTATATCAAATTTGAACTGTTGAGATTTTGTAAATTTCCATCTATTTTGTCACTAATGACTCGGGCTTTGCTTTTCGGCATCTACATGCATTCGAGCACAAATAAACAGTTTATAACGATTATATACAAAATAAAATAGGACAAATCTTATTCCTGTGTCTAAGAAATTAGCACCTCGACTAGTCACCACCTACCTTACAAGTGAATAGAGAGAGGTCTTAAATGCAATTCGATGAACTACCCACCCTAATTTCAACTAATGGGCTCTGTCAGGGTGACCATGGACCGATGTATTAATATGGTAAATTCTATTACTTAGATTGTTAATTTATGCTTAATTTTGATTGTTAATTCATGTTTATTTTTTACGGACTCATCTCACGTAAAAGATACAATAGAAGAGAGTTTGGAAGATTCAGTTGTTTGTTCAAAATTGGTAAGGAATTTAACTGGGTTCTATTGATTTCCAAACTTTTGATAGAATTATGTATGATCCCCCATGTTTTGATGAAACATTTTAACCCCATCATCGACATTGAAAAATGCGGATTAGTTGTTTTAGTTCGAGTTCACTCGTGTGCCCGAAAAGAGCGAAGAATTTGGAATAATTTACTTAAAAAAAACCACAGTAAAATTTATATTTTGTACTAAAAAAGGTCAAAATGTTTTTATACTAATTGAAAATGAACTTGACTTTGTAAGTAAAAACATAGCTTCATTAATTTTGAATTGTTGAGTTTTTGTACATTTCCATGTATTTTGTCACTAACGACCCCGGTTTCACCTTTCGGCATCTCCAGGCATTCAAGCACACGAGTGAATTCGAACAAAATGTCAACAATTCAAATTTGATATTGAAATTCCATCAAGCACTCTCAGTCGATGTCTTAGATCATTGACTGATCTGAGTTCACTCGTGTGCTCGAATGCCTGAAGATGCCAAAATGCAAAACCCGGGACGTTACTCACAAAATACATGGAAATGTACAAAATCTCAACAATTCAAATTTGATACTGAAATTCCAATAAGCACTCTCAGTCGATATCTTAAATTACATTTTCACTATGTTTTTACGTATAATTATATACATAACACCTTTTTACATTATTCCAAAAACTCACTATCCAGATATAACAAAAAAAAGCCTGATTCTAACGGATCGTTGAAAACATGCAAATACTGTGGTTTTATTTAGCAGGGCAGTATAACTCATCGATAAAATCTCGTATTATTTGGATGACAAGAATAATATTATTCTCTATGGATTCGGCGGTAACTTTGTGGGAGTTCATTTTTAATGTAATATATAATTAAATTAAAATTGATAACTTAGTTATTCCACTTGGTTTATCACTAACGTGACGCGTTTCGCCTCTTTAAGAAGCATCTTCAGACTAACCGTATCGCAAGGTTGTTTATTTCTTAGGTAAACGATGATTTTAGTTCTTAAAAGGGTGGGGGTGGTATTACATTCTACTAGATGTGTGAAGGGGGGTAAGGTATCTAACGCCGGATGTAAATCAGTTGCTCAAACTCTTTTTTTCGAAGAGAGGAGAGATATAATGATATTATGATTGGTAAGGACAGGACTAGTGGTTATCAAATCGCTCTCGCTACGACCAGGTCTTAGGATAAGACGCTTGGAGGGGAATATAAAACATTACAGACATTCATGCCTTCGTACACAAATTTATCACTTTTATTTGTATATAGTGTAACAGTGTTTATACCTTACCTCCCTCCACACGTCCAGTAGTATGTAATAAAACCCACCCCCACCCTTTTAAGAATTAAAATCATCGTTTACCTTAGAAATAAATAACCTTGCGATACGGTTAGTCTTAAGATGCTTCTTAAAGAGGCGAAACGCGTCACGTTAGTGATAAACCAAGTGGAATAACTAAGTTATCAATTTTAATTTAATTTTATATTACATTAAAAATACTATTCTTTATATTGTTGAAAAAATTTTTTAAAATCAAAAACACGTTGGAAGAGAGAATACTTTGAAAAAAAATAATGTTCTAATTGCGATTATATCAGAACTTGACTAAATGCTTTCTGTCAGTATACCGACAGATCCGACAGTATAATCTATTCGATTACTTATGATACTGTCAATCCTTTATTGGTTGATACCGTTAATTGGAATAACAACAATAATAATTTTCGCTATCCATTTTAGAATAAAACTGATGTTCCAATAATGATTCAAAGCTGTTTCAGCTTAATCTGGCTTATTTCGCGGTCGATTAAACATTTTCGCTTCTGTCAATACGTCGACTCACAATAATACAGAATAGATAGAAAAGTTAATCTAAGACCCAAGTCACGCTAAAAGCAATCTAGATGAATATTCGTTATACATTTTCGTTTATTTGATATTATAATGAATTATTAATATATTATTTATATTACGTATTATTATCGTAGAATCTTAACAGAAGTTATTGATTGAATTCGCATTTAATCATTAGATAACAAAAGTAGAGTATAATAATATGTTCCACAAGAATTTAAAGATAAGTTTGATAACTAATTATGCTTCACTTAAGTGGTGCAGAGGTGTAGTGGTCAACATCGCTGGATTCGGATACGCATGTTTAGGGTTCAAGTCTCTGTTACGAAAGATTCATCAATTGATTTTTAAATCGATTTATGAAATTGATGCTTGTGATGTCTAGAGTTAATTCCCAACCATTATATCCTAAAAACGGAGCGTAGCAAGAACGATTAGCTAACCCCTTCGAGCACACGAATGCCTGAAGATGCCCAAAAGAGAAATCCGGGACCTTAGTGACGAAATATATGGAAATGTACAAAATTTCTACAATTCAATTTTTTATGGCTACATGATTAAATTTTCTCTTTATCTATATTTATTCACATTCTGAAACAACGTGTAGCCTCTAAAACAGGCTCTCTGTTTTTTCCGTGTATTCTAGATAAGCGCTGTATTAATAATGATTCTGGGAGCTGAATGCTTTGAATGGGAAAAGCAATTAAGAACAACCCCTTACGAATTCTGTTTGTGGGTCAGGAATTATTCATGATATGATTTTGTTACAATATTATTAACTGGTTCCGTAATTGAGCGTTAATTGCTCTTGGGGATTCATCATATTTGGCTGCAGGCTTAGGGAATGTTTCCATTCCAATACCGGAATGAAAAATTTCATGCATTGATCTGTCGATTTACGGATCGGCACTCAAATCAATAATATTTTCATTACTTTTAACTAACAGTTACTCGCTCTTTTAAATCTGCATTATTATTTCCTTACTCGCTCTGTCTTTAACAAGTTTTATTTGCTACACAAAGAGTACATACGGTCTACAGTGTGAATCGACATTGTCAAAGAAACCCTATATACAGTATAAATAGATTATCTCTAACTTGAAAAAAATAATTCCTAGGAGAATAGTTATCTAAAACACTAAAAAAATAATTAATTTTATCATGGAAATGGCTTTTCAAGAAGTACTTAATTCGGCTATCGGATGACAACACATTGTTTTTGGCAATTATCGAAATCTCAGGTAGGCGGGAATGGCGAGTGGGCGGCCGAAGTGCGGAGAGGGGCGGTGGCGGCGGCGGGCTGGGGCGGCGAAGGAGGGCAGTGGGAGCAGTGGCGCCTATCGATCGCCCCAAGGCACAACTTTTGGCAGACTTATACCGAGGGCAGGGTCGGATTAGGGATTTCGCATTTAAACCACAGAAAATAATTTTGATCTTTTCGGATTTGTTATATTACACTCAAAATGAGAAAAAGAATGAATTTAAATTGAGACAATAATGATCTTTCGTTTATGAAGTCGTGTTTTTTGTTGTTGTGCTTTAACAATGATTAATTAATAAATTTAAGGAATGTTTAAAAAGCATTAAACACAGACTTTCAATATTGGTTTCGTACCAAAAACATGTATTTATTTGTATGAAAACTTATGATAAATAAATTATTTAAAGCATTAATATTTTCAACTCAGTAACAAAATGAATTCACCAAATATTATTTTTTTTTGTAACCCATGTCCCCGCTCCTAATGACTTTCATTCGTGTACAGTTTCATACGGAGATTCGAACTCTTGTTTGCATAATTGAGTAGAACGATACACAAAAGAAGTTTTACTACGAGGCCGGCAAAATATTAATTAACCATATCCATATCGTATGGACAACTAATGAAGCTTATCTCTACAGAAGTTGTTCTAGGAGAACCACTTATTACGCAACCTCTATTTTTCAGAGAAAAATAAGAAATTAGGGATAGTACAAGAATAAAGTTAGCTAATCGCTCTCACTACGCATTGTTTTTAAGATCGGGTGGGTAGAAAAGATTTTCAGCATCACAGAAATCCATGTCTTCGAAGAGAAACCCACAAATTGTTTGAAAAATCAATTCATGAAACTGTCTATACTGGGATTCAAGCCCGCGAACATCGAAACTGAAGCCAATGACCTTGGCCACTTGGCTGAAAATGAATATATTCATTACTTTTCTTTTTTCTTCTTAGACCATACGTATCCTGAATTTATTCAATATTTTTTTTAATTGTTGTCAATTCTTTTGTTCGGCTCCATGGTGCAGTGGTTAACTTCTTTGCGTCGTTAAGGGTTACGGACGTCTCGAGCTCATGACCCAGTACGGACATTATCAAAAATTGATTTTTCAATCAATTTGTGAATTTTCGTTCGTAAGCATGAGTGTTTTAAATGTCTAAAATTCCCTCCCACCCATTCGATCCCAAAAACAGAGCGTAGCAAAAGCAATTACCTAACTACTAGTAATGTCCAGCTTTATCCTTCTATCCCTACTCTCTTCGAAAAAGAGAGCTTGAGCAACCAAGTAACAAGCAGTTTTCGTGAAAAACTTCTGTTGAGATAGCTTTATTAGAAGACCATATGATCCACACTGGGAGAGGACATGGTAAAAAATCTTTTCAATGCATATCGACTGTGTTTTGGCCAATTGATGTAAGCCTCAATAATACGGAAAAGAGTTAATGATTGTATCTCATTGTAAAGACGATAGAGCAGGTCTCAGCCAAATGATGTAGATTTGAAAAATAAATTGACCACTTTTTGAAAGCGAATCATCATTTAACGATTTGATGTAAGCCGCTATTATATCGACACTGCTTACGTACAATCTTGTATCTGCAAACATGAGAATTTACAATAGTGCATTTTAAAGATTCGTGACGCAACTCACCATGTATAATGTTTTCGATAAAAGCAGTTTTTACTCTGTCCTGAACAATTTCAATTTTGAGGGTTACAACAAGTAGCCAAAGTACCATCGATATGACGTCTTTAGTTAGTTAAAAAAAATAATTTACTTGAATTTATAATTAAAGTGCAAATATAACGATTGTTATATATTATGTTGTTTTCTTCATTATGTCAGCATTTGCATACAAAATAATGTATTGTGTTTCGTTGATTTGGTTTTTTTATTTCTATATTTTATCTAAATACGCGACTGGTAAATTCAGGTTGTATCATAGAACGTGTATATAACTTTCTGAATATGTAGAAATAAAATCAATGTTAAAGTCATTAGATGAAATAAGAAGACAAAAAACTTTTACCTGGCGGTACAAACATTTTGGAATAATGACGTGTATTTCTATAAATAATAAATTGTTTACACAAGATTGCTTACACTATGTTTTTATGTCGATATCATCAACTTACTGTAAAAGTCCCTGGAACAGTCTACCGAATATGAACATTTCAAAAAATATTTGGCATTTATTAAGGAACGAAAATGCATATTTAAGATAAAATTATTTTATTATAATTATATAAAATAACTTAAGAAAACAGGCACCATCCTCGTGAACACAAATTTATAAAGATTGAAAAAAGTAATATGTCACATAGTGTCCGCTCGGAGATTCGAACCTATGGCTAAATAAATTAAAAACAAAGATGTGTCAATTGGCTAAAATTATTTAAAAAACAAAAGAATTTATATATAATAAAAGCGCGATATAATAGAATTAAGTAGGTTTATATAGAATCAAAAACAATCGTAGACATTATTTTCAAAATAAGATTTAAAAACCAAATCAGCTCTCGACGTGAAATTAAACAAATTTCTTGCCCCAACTCCACTCGTTAAGTGTATACTGCCGCCTTCCAAAACGCAATAATGATCAAGAAAAGAAACGAATTTACTCCTCATGTTCTGGGCTCGATGTAGAGATGGACGATACCGATCTTTTAACCACACACTATTGTGCTTAAGAAAAGATAGGACTTGCTCAGCCACTTAGCTTAACGAAAATTAAGTATCCTGTGTATCTGCATACTGAGAATCCGTCGTAGCGCCAGAGTTTAATCTACGCCGCGTTGAATCTAAAAAGAATCAAGATTATTCCTATTCCCATATAATGTAATAAATTTATCGAATGCCTATATGTTGGCCTTGGTTTAGATCAAGTCAGCGTGGCCTATTGGGCCCGTGGTATTTATGAGATATGCTTAAATTAGATCTGCTGTGTCAAATTGAAAATAAAAACTTTGTTACTCTGCTGGTTCTGTTACTAGATGTGGCACGTGTTTCAACCTTTTGATAAGTTCAGACCGAATTATCGAATTCATCGGAAATATGGTTGTAAGTTAGTTGCTTTACCTTCCTCTTCAGCGAGGGTATGGAAACACGGAAAAGAACTTCTAGTCGCTATTTAGACTATTACTTTCAGGATCAAGTATCATGGTCTTAAAATACAAATTCATAAATTTATTGAACCTCATTGTTTATCATCCCAAAAATAGCACGTTGAAAAACCTACCGTTGCCAGGTTTTATTCTACGAATGGTATAAAATTACATTAACGCTGTAATATTTAGTTTTTTTTTACGCCTCGAAGCGATTTACGTGTTAATCAAATGTATTAATTGATTGATGCCATGTGCTGTCATTGAATGATATTATTATACTGAGTCGTCGTACTGAGATACGAACCCGTGTACACCACAACCGACGAGGGTTAGCGTCACTTGAAAAAACGCTCGTTAATATTGTATACATCCCCGTTATTCAAAGGTCACAAAAATAGATTCAAACAATATTATATTATGGGTTAACACGCTTATTTCTAGTTGGAATGTGAAGTAATATATTAGTATAGTTAAGTAAGTAGTTTGCACGTTTAACGACATAGCCTATGTCAAATGCACTACTTCCCTTTTACAAAGGGCTGATTTATTACAAAGAAAACATGAAAGACAAAAATGGAGGTTTTCCACAGAACTACACTTGCGGATTAAGCACGCTCGTGTTCATAACAATAATTTGCACCGGTTAATATTATGTTTAGTCGACCCCTCTGGTACTTTGATATTTTTGTGTCATATCTGTGGAATATTATTAGGGTCCTGTTATTTTTCTATAATTTATTAACCAGATCATACAATATGAGAAGAAATACAGTTGCCAAAATATATTAAAAAAAGAAAATAAACCTAAAGAGCAGATCCACGAAAGAAAGAACTTTCCTTTTAACCTTAGGGTGCATGATAAGCGTAATTAGTAAGTATTACTCTTGTTTAAAAAGATAGTTGTCGTTACCTAACTTTAAAAAGGTTTTAATTGCAAATGACCAATTGAGATACGAGCGTTTGAAGTTTTGACTGATCATTTTTTTGTATTTTCAAGGAAAAAATGTATTTTTAATTAGTGAGTTAGCATATATTTATATATATATAAATATTTTACTTATTTTTATATCATTTATTTGAACTAAAGCCTTTACATTAGAAAATAATGAGTATCTAAAGGTTAAAAAAACATTTTCTGATTTTTGAGATATTTATTAATAAACCAACAATAATATAACAATAGAACAGAATAATACTACATATATACATTGAATGTTTGAACGAACTCAGCTAACTTTCGTCAATGACCACATCGATGGAATAATAGAATTAAAGGGTAAAACACACCAACCATCGAGCGAAGAATGTTTGACATGACGTTAAAACTTTTTCAAAAAAAATGTGTATGTTTTTTCTGTGAGATGATAATAAGCAGTTTTATTGATTCATAGAACCGTATAAAACAAATTTATGAAAAAAACGTGTCGATAGAACTCCGAAATTCTGCTAACTCCCTCATTGAACAATATATGACTCTGAAATCAACGTATATAGTAGAATGTGGCTAATATAACATTTTCCAATGAAAAGGTTATTTTGGGCCAAAATGTCAGTTAGAACCTTTTTAAAGTAAGATAATGTTGTTGATTTTTTATAATGGATATAAATACTTAATTCAAGTTAATACTTTTAACTCGGTTTAAAATCTTCTCATCGATAATGTGAGGTGCTGAGAAAACTGCTTTAAATATTTTTTTTAAGAAAATTAAAAATAAATGCCTGTTAGTCTCTGTAGTCATAATAATTTTAGTATCACAGTATTTTTATTGACTTTTTATTGATGTATAGAAGGAGATAAGAATCCAAAAATTTCAAAGATTCTGTGTGCGAAAGGAAAATGTTGTTAAGTCCAAAATCAGCAATTTTTAGGAGAACAAAAACAGGATTTGCGTTTCTATAAACTTAAAAAATTTTATGTTTTAACTTGAAATTTCCGTTGTTTCGGCTGGGCCCTTTTTTTCTAAATGCATATATGTACTGTAGTTATTCTATAAATATTCATTTTTCAAGACTTATTGCCCTTTTCCTTTCGTACACAAAACTATTTGTATGGTGTTAACTGTCAATTCTTTCTGGAAAGGTATTATATTATTTATACAAATAAAACACACTGATTTGTATTTACTCCACAGTTTTATGGAATGAACACGACTGGTTTCACTCATCAAGACCATTTTCAAATGATAAACCCAAGAAGTTTTAGTAACGAAAAAAAAAATTGTGTTTTATCCAACTAAAAATACTATTATATTATAATACAATAGCACTGTAATTAACTTTACTATATAAAAGAATTACAAATACTTAAATCGGATTTGAACACCTTAAAATGAAAAATCATGATTACAACCTGCGAAGTAAATTTCAATTTTGTCAATTAGATGCAACAATAAATAAACAACCTTGAGAAAAAAGAAGTTATTTAAAATTTGTATTTTCAAAACTAAACTAGCTTCCAACAATATATGGCAACAAATTTATTTGAATAAGTGTTTGCTTTGTAGCTATAAGAGAGGTAGATTTACATACGGCACCATTCTATCGATAAATCATATTTTCTTTCAGCATGTTAGTAAGCACCAAGTAAAAATTCTCCTCTCTGACAAGTTGAAAATTTCGTTAGCAGGTTGCGACGGGATCAGAGTTTGTTGGAGTTTATCGGAGATGCGCCCACTTACAGTGTCATATTATCAAAAGTTGCCAGGCAACTACAATCCGTTATGTCATAAGAGACAGCTTTGGTAAGAGAATGCTTATAAAATATTATTCGGCGATGCGAGTGCAAGCGCATTCTGTAACGTGTTTCCATAATATTTATTTGCAATATGCAAGCCAGACTGAGGTATGTATTTCTATGAGTTTGAAAGTTGGTTCTACCTACGCCATGAGTGGTCAAACTTTCAACTACTACGGGCAAACTACTTTTGAAATTATTGGCGGCGATCTATTTACACTAAAAGTAGTAATTAAAAGCTAAAAATAGGTTTAAATTGAAAATAAACATAGATTATACCAATACCAATTCGATATCAATAATTCGATTTCAATAACAGCAATTAAGGATGACGTCAGACAAACATTAAAATAGTATTTTAATAAAACAAGATGTCCTTTTATTTTAGTTTTATTAACACAAGCAATATACTTATTATTAGCTATACAATTCGTAAATATTAACTATTTATGTAAAAACATGAAATTGTATATTTTCAGTAAACTTATCATAATTTAGTTATTACCCACTTATAGATATTCGTAAACATGCTGCCAAATGGTCATATGTCAAACGAGAGCGATGTTTTTTTTTTATGTAAAGGAAACAAAATAGATACATCTTTGTAAATCTACCACGGAAAAAATTACACTATGTCTTATGAAAGCGAAAAAATTAAGTCTTGTTTCGAGACAACAGACAGGCGGACGACTAGGAATTGCTACGCGGTCGAACGGTCGACCGTGGTCGATGCTTTGGTTACCCCTGACCTACACTATTCGCAATTACGATTTTTTTCATAGTTTGTTCATTGTGATTATATTTAATATATTATGCATTGAATATAAAAGCTTCATTTATAGCCAATTTTATCAGAATTAAAATTCGTTTTTAATGGATTTCGTCTTATGAAATCACATAAACGATATCTGCATATCGATATATATCAGAAATGAATGTTTGTTTGTTTGCCCCTTATGCATTCCTATATCATTCATCCGATTTTGACGAAGCGATGAGTTGTTGTGCGCACACCCGTGAAGATTTCTGAAAAAAAAAAATAATCAAATACGTACCAACAGCGACATCTCGGAAAACCTTCTGATTCGTTCATGTAAGCACCCAACGGAAAACAAAAAAAATGTGTATCCAAAATCACTTCAATAAACAGAATAAAAATACCAACACTTTCTTTGAATGGGATTGCAACGATATGATGGTTTTATCATAAATTTATATTATCAATATACAAACTCTAAGCAATTTTTATAATACAATGAAAATTAATATTTCATAATTCTTGCTATCTTTTCAATCATTTTATTTCATCCTATTTTAGTCTTACCAATGTGAAGACTTTGGGACAGCGTTTTAGAACATTTTCAACTGATGACGATGCTCATAAGCTGATAAAAACCGATCATGATCTTTAAAAAAAATTCTGGCAAATTAGCATACTTCTTACATTTGTTTTTTATTATAAAACACGAATGTCAAATAGATTTATTTGTAAATACTGTGTATATGATAACATAGAATAATATATTGGTCGATCATTGGAATATGTGGTAAAGTTTCATTTCAAACAAACAGTAAAATAACACTTCGGCCTACAGATTAAGGCACAAGTCAAGACGTACTGGATCGAGTTACCACCCTGTAACTGAAACTGATTTCTGATCGAAGGGGTGCGCCTGGAAAAAGGTTAGTGTGTCAAAGGATCGGGGTGTAACAAAGGCGCTGTGAAGTTTCTAACTACAGCCATATTACATAAGACCGAAAACAAGGATTAGGTAATACCCTAATGTGACGGGATTATAGGTAGCCGATTCAAACGGCAAGCATCTAGATTTCCAATTATCCTTTATTCCTACAGAAAAGCTTAGCTTAGTTTTAAGGCCGTGTAACATCTAAGAACATAATAAACCTATGTCCAGTAGACATTTTACTAGTTTATAACATATTAGTTTTGATAAGCAACTAGTTTTTGAACTTGTTTAAGCTCTGAAGGCGTTGAGACGTTAAAAAAATTATTAAATTTATATCAATTCTTATACACATATCTCTCAATTTATTCAGTAACTTTATTTCTTAAAACTCCGTAATTTAAAATCATTGATATTCATACTGTTATTATGTACGTGCTACATGGAAGATATATAAATAAAAGAAGTTTAAAACAAGTACAGTTTAAATTGAGGAATGGGGTTTTAATTTGTAACCACGTTAACCTCCAATATCTTCTACTTTCAAATGGAACTTATTTCGACAGAAGTTGTTCTAAAAAAACTGCGTGTTACTCAAACGCTTTGTCTTTATTTTTCGTGGAGAGTAACCTTAGAAAGATAGGGCTAGGCTAGGACTATTAGCTAACAAATTGGCCTCTCTGCGCCTTGATTTTGTGATGGAACGTGTGAGGAGTAATTGAGACATCACATACATCCATGACTTCGAATAGAAATACTTAAATCGATTGATAAATCAGTTTATGAAACTCTGTACTGGAGTCTGTCAACACCACAACCGAAGCAAACGACCTTGCTTGTCTACGATGGGTCTATAGCCGTGTTGACCACTCAATTACGGTCCCAGAAATTGATAATTACATATTTATACCATTACATAGTTTTAGACCATATGGTTTGAAAACTATACAACGATATACGTGATTTATTTCCCAAATAAAAAGGTATATTATCGCTACATTTAATCTGTATTCAAGGAAAAATAGGTCTTTTAATTTTAATTTTACCATAATATACTCACTCATTAAACACAACTATCTCTGATAAAATGAAAACGTTCAGTATAATAGTTTGAAAAAAATTTGTTTTGATTTTTTATACTTCTTGAAAGTACTTCTTTTAGGTAGCAAATATCGTCAAAGATCTAACATCGCTGGTTCAGTAACCATTTCTCTATTGCATATCCATTTATCAGTTTGATTCACTTAAAGTTCAATTAAATTTATTCTGTAAATTGAAAAATGCTGATGGGTCATGCACAATATCAATCACAAGTGGTGATTTTGGCATTATTCTATTCAGTTTTAAATTTAACTTATCTATGAATTTAAGTTCTGCTGTCATGTTCTGGTAAAGTAAATCGAAGTTCGTAGTGGTTGTTTGCGCAGTTGTGTTATAGTTGGAGATTTTGCACTGGAGTGTTTTGGTCATGTTTTACTGTCTGATATAAACATTTTCTCAATCTCATAAGTGAATGGGAAACATTTTTTTTAACTGCCAGCTGTCAACTGTGAGCGCGTGATTTCAAAAAGATCAGATTGTTTTAGCAAGATATACAACCGCTCTCTATTCGGAGAGACTGAATAAAAATTGCTGTGTTTAGGAATGTTCAATTAGTAAACTATACGGGGTAATATAGAATGAAAACATTGACTTCTGTGGTATAGTGTGACACACCCTGGTTTTCCTTTGTTAAGTTTAAGTTTCATTAGGGTCCAGAACTGAAATCGCCCAGCGGTAACGACAATAATTCGGAGAATCGGCCGACTGTTGCCAAGGCCGCTCGTTCAATAGCCGGCGGGCACGTCCGCTGGACGAGTCCATTTTTGACGGAAAAGGGTAGCTCCGACGATGCAGGGAGTTTTTTTAATTGTATGTGTGGACAGTCGATTACGATCGGTCGAGCCGGGCGAGTTGCCGGCCTCGTGGCGGCGCAGGTGACGATGTGAATTGTTTGTGTTTGTTTTGAAATTGGACGTAATTTAAAATCGTCTGTCGTGTCATTTGTATTATAACTTAAAGTAAATTCAGTTGCTAAGTACATGTAAATGTAGAATCAATTTTATGTGTTAGGAATAGTATTTTTGTGTTTTGTAAACCACTGCATCTTCGATTAAAAATAAATAAGTGTTGAACCGGATTTGAAATGGTGTTTGTCTGAGATCCCAGCCCTTCCAGGACGTTCGATAACCAGCCATTCTCCTCTCTTCGATCCGGGTCTTCTCAAGTGGTAAGAGCTGTCAATATCGTTTTTTTTTTCCAATTCAAATATGAGATCTTGGACATCATAGTTTGTAATGTATTTTCTCCTCGAGTTGATCTCAAATTACTTATCTATCTCATGTGATTTAAAAAAATAAAATTATATAGCGTATTGTGTAATAATTAGATGTATTGTGTGTGTATGCCAAATATTCTTTGTTATAAAAAAATGTAAATTTAACTTTAATTAAAAATCAAAATTATTGTTAACTCGCAGGGTAAGAGCACGGCTAATACACGAAAAGCAAAAAAAAAAAATATGTGAACTTTTGCATATTTATATAATGACAAAAAAATATGAATAATATAACAAGTTTGTAGGTACTTTTTAAATGATTTTACGTTCATCCAATTATTTATATGAGAAAATTAACTAAGTTTATATTGCTATACAATATTTGATATTATGTTAAAAAGGGTACCTACGATAAATATAATATTATAAAATCTAAATTTTGTTATTGTATTTAAATAAAAAAGGTCGGTTACGATCATAATTTCATATATAATAGCCCAGACCACTCTGTAGACGTTTTATTATTATCACATGTAGGTATGAAATTTTCTCATGGCGTAAACGCTCACGGTGTTTGTAAAATGAAATATTATAAAATGCACACACAGTTCCGACGTACTAGCTACTTTAGACATTCAGTATTTCAAATTAAATTGCCGTCATCTATGACGGGTGCGGTAACAAGCTTACTAATAGTAATGGAAACTACTTACTAGTGTTATGTTCGATAAATTAATGATTTTTCATGTCATCTTACCACCAATATAATAATTGATCATTTAATTAATTAATAACATAATCGTTGCTTAAATAATATGTCTGACTAATGCTTCTTAACAAGATGTATATTCTCTGCCATTTCAATTTTCTAAAATGTTCAAGTCTACTTAATGTCTTTACTTATTCTCCCAATCTCTGAGGTTATGCATCTGAAAGGTTGGGAATGACACTTATCAGTACATCCGGACTTCCAACGACGTTACTGTTGGAAATCGGAGACAATTCCACAATTCCACAATGCAACCGGTGCATGCTGTGTATTCCACTGGAAAGAGCGGAATTGTGGACTTTAACAAACTTGTATATATACGTATGTCGTATACCTTAATCGAAAGTTGTTCTTACTGTGAAAAACTTCAGTATTTTAGATATCACACCTTTAAAACACGATGGCATTAAAACTTATGACCAGTAAAATTGTCTGTCGACTATTTAAATTGAAGCCAACCCTTACGTATAAAATTGTATACTGTTGGGATTAAATTAACAATAAAACATGTTTGAAAGCATGAAACAGTAATATATTAGATATTCACTTTTAAGGTGTTAACTGTCAATTCTTGGTGGAAAGACATTATATTTTAAAAAATAAAACACAATTCATTTGTGCTACTTCCACATATTTATAATGATCAGGACCGGTTTCGCTCATCACGAGCTGATATCATCAGTTTATTTCATCAGTTATTTCATCAGTTAATAATGCTCGTGATGAGCGAAACCAGTCCTAATCATTATAAATATGTGGAAGTAGTACAAATGAATTGTGTTTTATTTTTCAAAATATTAGATATTGATTGATTGAATTGGCATTAATTAATAGAACTCCATTGTAATAGGGTAACATATATCGAAGTATTTAGTTCCACAAAATTTGATGACGTAGCTGATAGCTATTTCGGCTTAACGCCATTGTCAGAATTATAGATGTATCAATTTAACTTGGCCACTAGTGAGAGTGCCACGGTCGCGTTAGGAATTTTACCATACTCAACCAGAACTAAAATTTCAATAAATTCCAACACTAACATTTTAGCGACGGTTACCAAAAGTAGACAAGATATTTATTTTGTATAAAATGGCAATTGGAGAAATTTATTTTAGACAAACAATTCTAGTTCCAAATTACCCCGGCCAAATAAAGCGGCCAAGTTACGTTGGTAATACTGTACTTAAAATTATTTTAGCTTAGCTATATAGAATGTTAGAAGAGATATACAGTATTATGTCATCTCACGTATTCAAACATCATAACGTTTATTTAAAATTGAATTATTTAACGGACTAATTGTGTTTCTGGAAAAGCTGGTTACGTGGTTATTTAACGTTCAAATAAATGCATTGAAATTTTATTGATTATGCGTAATTACATGAGCTTCTTATAACGGTTTAAGTAAGGGTGATGGATATTGATATTTAACACTATTAATAATAGAAATTATAGCTGTGACAATCTTATCAACTATATATTGTATTTATGTATATTATTTGGAGATGATGTGATAAAATAATAATATAAAAAACTGAATTAGCCAATAAGAAACACGTAAACCCACTTAAGAAAAAAATAGCCATCAAGATCACTATAGGTAAACATAATATATTATTATGTTTTTATATTGTATCGTTCCATGAATACAATACATTTTAGCTTTATTTTAGAGAGTTGAATAAAACACGTTTGATCTAAACGTCGATAAAACGGCTAACCAGAAAATAACTTAAAACAAAAGTCGAAAGTTCCATATTCGAAATTATTTATTTCCAATAGACAAAATATACTCACCAAAAAAATGCTTCGTTATTTTATCGAGCGAGAAAAGCAGTTCTCTATAGCGAAAAGAACAAACAATCCTACTTTGGCGCCATCTGACTCGTAGAAAAGAATTATTTTCACTTGAGAGTATTTTAAAATGACATTTAGAAATATTTTTATGGCTATCAAGAGAATTTTTGAACGATAAAATATTCAACTAGTGATCGTTTGAATAATACAATTATAAGTTTATTGTATTGTGCATTTAATGTACTTTATGCTTCTATAAAATAAATTAAGCTTTTTATATTTTAAATTCTGTATAAAATAGAAGCCTCTTCAACATTGCTTGAGTGATGGGTGATTTTGGTTCGAATTTTGTATAGGGAAAATGTTAAATTTTATTGATTATTGAATGATTAAAATTGGTTAGTCGAGTAATTACTTATGTATTGTAAAACAAAATGTCGATACGAGGCATTACAACTGACGCCAATGCGTCATGCTATTAATAAATAAAATGTAAAGAATACAAAAAAAACAATTGTACAGAATTGAGAAAAATAGAATACACAAAAATAAGGAAATAATCTATGAAATTGAACACAATATTCGTTTCTGAATATATCAACCATTATAGGCAGTGCGTTGGTAAATAGGTTTTAAATCGAAAACGATCTTGGAGTGTGTTCCATTTTCATTGTTTATCAAATAATGCAATATTTTGATGTGACGTCACTCAATAGTGTGAGGGTGACAATTAATGACGAAGGAGAAGGCGGTAGGAAATTTTATATCATTTAGACAGGGGGGGTTTACAATATTTTGTGACGAAATGTGGCTATGGGGGAGGAGGTGCTAAAATATATTTGTGTACTCCATATAATGATATAACATATAATGTTAAATAATAGAGAATATTCCTGAACATTCTTTTAATCCTAAAAAGCTTTTTTAGCTAAAAAAAATCTCAAATATTTTTATTATCCCCTTGGCTAGCCGTCAATGTTGCCCTACTTACTTTTTCTTCTGTATCCATTTGCATCACCTTTATCAAAGTCCTACACCCCCATCCCTTTTCTTTTTCCTTTCTTAGCCGTCACCCGTTTCTTCGGCAAATCTCTCCTCCACTCGTTCATCATTTTACCGCCCTTTGGAACCCTCGCGGACCTTTAGCATTTATTTTTCTACTCACGCAAAACAGGTTGTTGCTGTAGTAAATAAATTATGAATAAAACTCACAATTTTAATATTATAATTTTGATGTGATAATGCTATATCATTATATGAATTATTTAACTGCGGAATTTAGTACTCTTTTAGACAGTAATTAAAATCAATAATTTCAAATGTAGATCCAAAGGCAAAACGGCGTTTTTACGACTTACGTAACTTTACAGTACCGTATCGTCACTGCAGAATTTATTTCCCTAATATCTCTTACGGTTCAAGTTATATTTTAAAGCAGCTTAATTTTCAATGCACACAATGATAGTTTGATTTAAATCCTTGATAATGAAACCTGCAACGGTTTCAAAATATTTTACGATTACTATCGATAATACAACGCTATATTTTCAGAAGTCAAAAATTAATCTAAAAAATACTATGCTGTTTTGAAAAATACTTCAACCAACTATTAACTTAACCAAACTTTGGCTTGCGGGATGGATCCGATAAGGATTCCTCGTGGCAGTTTGCCCAGTTTCTCTTGAACATTTAACAAATTAATACATTTCAAAATATACCCTGTTAAAAGGACGTGAAGCCGTATTAGGTGGTGACAGGTATGATGCTGTCTACCGTAAGAGATGTAGAAAAATACACAAATACAAATTAAACAATAAATATTTTAAATAAATTACATTTCTTAGTAGTTGTTTAAGCCATACATATAAAGTTATACTTACATATCGACTTAAAAAAGACAAAAGGACGTAACTCACACAAAATATCGTTAAAAACTGAGGGTTACGTCCTTTTGCCTTTCTAAAGAAGATATTTTAAAGTCACTAGTCTAGCACAATATAATATTTATGTTCTTAGAAATATACTTAATCTAATATCTAAATAAATCTATATGTTAAAGTTTTTGTGTATATTTATTATGTTTGAATGCTACAAAAATAGGAACATTTTTTTCATTTGGCCCGTCAAACGTTTCAAAATATCAATATCTCAAAAAGTTTGTAGACAACTGTCTTATATCAAATAATATTAAATTTATTTTTATACGTTGCTTTGATTTTCAGTGAGTAACATAAGAATTTATAGAAAAAGTTCTGGTTATGGATGAGTTAAGATGTAAGGAACTCTGTTGGCAATTGTGTGCACAAATCTTCACTGGTCGATATTAAAATGTGTCTGAAAATGGAAATCCACTGGGCATCGAAGAAAAGAATAAGAAAAAAAAACTGAAACCAGCCTGTCTCCTCCAACCCCTCCCTTTGTCAGTTCGGTGTCCTTCGATTAATATACAGCGGGCCCAAAAGTCATGCCGGGTAGTTTATTTACTTTGGAATCATTTTATTATACGGACTTCGGGAAGGGATTTCGTTCCCAAAGTCGACAACTCAGTAAGTTATGGCTTAATTTCTTTTTTCTTTTCGGTTGACGTTATTAATGCAAGTATTTAAATTGAATTATGGTTTTAATATTCGATGAACTTGCGATTTTAATTGTTATGGTAATTTATTAGAGAACTAGCACGCCATTCCGCTGTCTTCGAGGCACAGTATAAAATTTACAAAAAAAACTATTATAAATAAGCGTCCATTAAAAATGTTGATTATCAGATTCGTTGTCTGAGTTGAAATTTACTTGGTAGAACTTCATTATGACAAGTTGAAAATATGAAAGTATTAAGTCCAACAGGAATTATATAGATAAACTAAAATAAGTTTTTATAATGTGATGCCGAAATAGCTATCAATTAATTTATATAATTCTTGTAGAAATAAATACTTTGATATTTTTATCTCATTGACATATCCACTTTGGAAAGGCATATATATTATATACATGCATTTAAATAAAGTGTATTAACACTTTTGTGTTAATACACTTTAATACATAATATTTTTTGATGTGGATTACGTCCTTTTGCCTTTTCACAGTCAATACAGTTTGTGAAAATATTTAAGTAATATTTTTTTTAAAGAAAACTTTGTGCAGGAGATACAGTATTAAGAATTCCTAGACTACTCAAGGTTGTAGATAGATATAACTGATAGTCATATCTTTTTGAAGCAGGATTGAAAAGAAAAATTAAAATGCACATATAAATTTAACGATGTTTTTTCATCTTCTTTAATATCCTATCTTCCTCGAATATTTTTATTTGATTGTAATAAAGCTCTTCCTTTTTTAATTTATTAACATTTTTTAATCGTGTATATTACTCATGTGGCTACAATTGCGCGAAGGGTTCAGAAAAAAAGCTTTACCCAAACTCGCCGAACAGGTATTACTATAAATAATAGTATACGAATTGTAGAAGAAGACATACGGTATATACATTTTTTAGCTTGGGAAGTTTGTTTTTTCACTAAGGCTAGAATATAATACGAATGCTTTTAACAAAAAAAAAGTAAAAAAATCGAATACAATTTTGGGAAAAATCAATATATTGTATAATTATTATTTAAGTATGAAGCATATTGCGATAGAATAAAGAAGTTACAAAGGCACATGGATTAGTATTTTTTAAAAAACCAAAAATTTTCAGTTCGTTTGAATATTGCGTTTACTTTTTTTCTGAAAGTTTACGTTTTTAGATTATCAGCTTTAAACAATGCGTAATTTTCAAACGATTTTCAACTTTTGACATTATCTCCCACGTTAAGTTAACAGGTCACTGCGTAGAAGATTTTTAGCACAGTCATAGAGCACGTATTACATTTTATACTTTTCTATGGTAGTAGCCGTTTAAAATATTAAGTATGAAAAGTCGAAATAAGAAAATCGTTCATGTCTATTACTAAAGTTAAGTTATAAAATCAATTGGCTATCGAGAAGAATTAGGATTTTAGGAAACAAACCCGCGTCTAGCGGATAGGTCTTAATTTTGAAATAACTATGACTAATTCACGTAGACCAAGGTTTCCCAAAAATTTCCTGCGATGGAACACTTCGTAAATCCAGAAATTTTAACGGAACACCTTATTTATTGTGTTGGGTAGGTAATATCAATATGAATTTAAACATGTATGATTTTTTTTACAGATATAGCAGCAAATAAAGCCATTCCAGGTTTTCGTAGAACACATATAGATAGAACAGGACTAGTGGTTAGCTAATCGCTCTCGCTACTCCCCGTGAGGATGGGATGGGTGGGTGAGAACACAAACACTCAGACTACGAACAGAAATCTATAAATCGATTGAACTATCAATTTATGTTATGGGACTCGAGACATCCGTAATCATAGTCAACGACGTTACCAACTGCACCACGGGGCTGAATAGCAGTCTAAAAATAATTATTCTTTTTTGAACTCATATTAAAATATTATTGTTGTAATATGATCAATAGTTAGTTTTTTTCAAATAATTGAATTCGAAATTAAAAATCGCTCACCCTAAGTGATGAAAATATAAGACTGAAGACTGGCTGGACAAGTTTTTCAATTTAATATGTCAAAATGGCAAACAAACTGGTAAAGAACGCTTCATGTATCGAATTTCCTTTCAATATGAACTGAGATAAATCAAATGAATGATTCGTGTTTCAAGTTATGGCTGTCTGCAGATTGAAATAACAATAAAAGATGCCATAAAATATTCCGAAAAAGATTTCAATAAAGATTCGTGACTAAATAAATGCTAAAAAAATATACGCAATTCTTAACAAAGAAGAGTTTATAAGCAATTTAGTTTTTGTAACATTTATGAATACAAAGATTTTTATTAATGACGATACGCACTCGTCATTAATAAAGCAGCATGCGTTGCAATGCCATTCTGTTTATTTAAGTGCTTTTGGATTTCATAAAATTACTCGGTCCAAGCCCGTCATCTTCAAGCCCGGCCCGACTCGAGCCCGAGTCTCAATATTACACTTTTTACCCGAACCTGACTCGAAACCCAGTTTATTTCTAGATTTAGAAGCTCAGCATGAAAAAAACTGATTTTTTTTAATACAGTAATTCATTTATACATTCAAACAATATATATGTTATTGTATCCATATTTCCAACGATATTCATAGAAGATGCGAAATAAATTATTTTAGTTATGAATACCTTATCGCCTTTGTCTTATCTCTGACTCATGACCTAAACAAAGTCTAGTGTGTACACGAATAAATCAGAAGGTTTTTCCGAGATGTCGCTAGTTGTACGTATTTGATTTTTTTTTTTTAGTTTTTTTTAAATTTTAGATTTATTTTTTTTTACTTTAGAAAACTTCACGGGTGTGCTTCCAACAAGTCCCCTAAGTTTCATTGAAATCGGATGATTGGTAATGAAGCGCATATAGGATAAACAAACATTTTTTTATATATATATTGAAGAATATAGAAGATAAGACTTACTGTCAGTAAATTGTACTATGTCTATAACCTTCGGGCAAGTACAAGCAATTACTTAAAGTTTTATCAGAATCGGATGAACAGAATAGCAGTGCATAAGACACGAACAAACAAACATTGATTTTTATATAGAAGATATCGTCTCTGCAAAACACTATGATACTAGAATAGTTATTTTGCTCGACTACTTTAACTCCTTGGATAACATTATTTAAAAAATACGCACACACAATTCACGTGCAACGCCTCCTTAGCAGTTTTTTTACTCGATTTGAACGACAGATTGCTTAGTTGTGTAGTAGATATTCAAATATTGAACATTTCTGCAACAATAATGTGAATGTGACTTTAGGTGTTTTTTAGTTTAGTTAATGGCTTTATTGTGTATCTATAACCGATTTGTCTTGATTGTTCTTTTTGTAAGGTTGCAGTGGCCACAAGTTCGGATCACCGAATGGACACTATAATACAAAGATTTCTCAATCGATTATTAAATCTGTGTTTATAGGCATGCATGTTTGTGGTGTTCCCTATACGGGTAATAGGGTGCAATGATATATATTTTTAATAAAACAGTTGATCTCAACAAACCTTTTCCGGTAAAAATTGATGTTTTGCAAAGCATTAGAAATTTTAAGGGCCTCAGGTGCTTCTAGTCAGAATATTAATTTTAAAACTTAAGTACTGATTACTTAACTGCGATCTGTCGTCAGTTCTACTGTTTAGAAATCGAATGGACCAGAATAACGAATAGACATAAGCTTATTCTGAAACTTATGATTGGCAATGCAACATTGGATAGGTCCAATGCTTGGAGGGATATTGACTGATAGAAAGTTTAGATTGATGCGAGTACCTAATCCCGTTATACTGATTTACGGATTATTGTAATTGATCAGATTCGTTGACGAGTAATATAATTTTAAGCAATTTATTTCGCATGTGTTGGCAGGATTGGATAGTTGAGAGGTGTTGTACACAGACATCCACGCATTTGGACGCAAATCTATAAAGATATTGAAGAAAATAATTAAAAATAACAAATCCATAAAAATATTAAAAAATTACCCAGTCTTAACCTTACTTTGAAATGGTTTTAATTGCATTTACGTTTTGAGATACGAGTGTTTGAAGATTTGTCTGATAATATTTTGTATTTTGAAGAAAAAAATGTATTTTTAATTAGTGAGTTACCATATATTTATACATGTAAATATATCACTTGTTCTGTATATAATTTATTTTAACTAAAGTATTTATATTAGGAAATAATAAGTATCTAAAGCTTTGATTAGAACTGACAATAATAGTTTGTTAGAAAATTTTTTATCGGATATTTCAATTTTATTAAACAAAATGTTCTGATTTTTGAGATATTTATTAATATTATATATTATCATGACTTGCTGAATCATATAAGCTAACAATAATATTATAATTCAACAGAATAATAATACACATATACTTTGAATGTTCGAACGAACTCAGCTATCTTTCGTCAATGACCGCATCGGTATAACAATATAAGTAAAAGGTAAAACACTCGCCGACCATCGAGCAATGTTTGACATGACGTTAAAACCTTTGCGAAAAAACTGTCTATATTTTTTCTGTGAGATGGTAATAATTAGTTATATTGATTCATAGGACCGTATAAACAAATTTATGAAAAAAAATGTATACATAGAACTCCGGAATACTGCAAACTCCCTCATTGAACAATATATGATTCGGAAATCAACGTATATGGTATAATGTAGCTAATATAACATTTTCCAATGAAAAGGTCATTTTAGGTGAAATGTCAGTTAGAACCTTTTCAAAGTAAGGTAACGCAATGGCGTTGATCATTCGGCAATCCTATCCGATACTAATAATCAGATGAACCGAGAGTAATTAGCTTAAAACATTTTATGTTAAAAATATTGTCTGTATAAAAAGATAATATCGAATTTCGATGAAAACTCGTCATAATGTTTTTTTTTAAATTAAATATTAATTAATTCTGAATACATTAAAATTGCAAAAATGAGCACCAACGATATAAGTATTATATGTTTTTGATTTCGCCCATTTGAAAATATTTGTATTATATTGAAGCCATATTTGCTTCTCTAATACATAATTATGTTAAATTTGGATTATTGAGATTTTGTACACTTCCATGTATTTTGTCACTAACGACCCGGGTTTCGCCTTTCGGCATCTTCAGGCATTCGCTCACAGTGTCTAACGTTTATATAGAAGATACAAATACGACAAATATTATTCACGAGGTAAGATATTATACGTCTGAGAGCCACACTGATACCTGAGAGTTAACATTTCGAGAATCGCCATAATCCTTATTTTTTAAACACCACATTAACAGAGTGGCGAATTGCAATTCGCCCTTCACGGGTTTCGTCAGAAATTGAAATTCCATCAAGCACCCTCAGTCGATGTCTTAAATTACATAATTATGTATTTAAATTACGTATTTCATTTTTTCAAAGACATGACAGCGTTTTCATTCGGCTCTCAGTGATCGAAAATATTAATATTATATTTTCCTGCACCCTCAGAAGAGGTAGACGAAAATGGCTGACTATGTAAATCTGTTTACATGATAATACTCCCAACGTGTTGTCTGTAGTGAAATATGCAGTACAGTTCTCTTGCGAATACCTATTTTTGTGTTGTCTATGAAGAATAGACTATCATATGCGAATTCTACCCAACAGAGCTTCTTTTGTATTATGTGCTTTAATTTATTCAAGAACGAGTACGAATTTGAATACTCAAAGAAATGCTGCAATAAGTTAGTAAAATGTAATATTAAAGAATTATTATTATTAACATGAATCGTCCGATAAATTTAAGTACAAATTGATGATAAAAAGTAATTTGATCAACTTTTTTTTTATGTCCGCTTCCAATGTGAAACTTATAGTCTCCTAATGAAGGTATCTTAACAGGTTTTTTTTTCTATAATAACTGTTTTTTACTCAGTTAATCAACCTTCCTTTATCGCAGACAGTAGGAATAGAAGGATAGGGCTAGGACAGGACTAGTGTTTATCTAATCGCTCTCGCTACGCCCTGTGAACATCGGATGGGAGGGTGAGCCGGGAGTTTTAGACAAGACAAACACTACGAACAGAAATCTATAAATCGATTGAAATATCAATTTTGTTGAACCCGAGTCACCCGTAGCCGTAGCCCACGACGGTACCAACTGCGCAACGGATGCCGACATCTCATCTCATTAATCATCTTTTAATTCTTTTCTATTCTTCAATAAATTGTGAAGCAATGGTTCTGTCAACGGAAACTAAATTTTACTTTAATTTCAAGCGATAGTTTTTTTCATATTCGTAGTATAATTAAATATTTATGTTGATTTCTAGAATTTTTGTTATTTTCTCATTGGTACCATTTACCGGTCTTTTTTTTCAGAAATATTAGCAATTATTTTTTAGACACAATTTTTAGTACTCATTCCACAAATTTATCAAATGATGAATACTTGTTTCGCTCCTTGCGAGTATTTTCAACAGATTCATCAACAAGGGTTGGCTGCAAACGTCTAATAGTTATCAATACGTTTAATTAACGTTTAATCCAAGCTAAGAACTGCCCATCTAAAATATTGCAGATTGAGACGTCAATAAACATTTCCTAAAAGAGCGCCAAATATTTTTAAAATTGCGAGTGTAAAGTTATTAAAAACGTAAAAAGCAAAGAATGACCTTTACAGTCAATAAAATACAGTGAACAAGTTTAATGCTTCTTTTTATTATGGGTTCGTATTTTTAAACACGAAACAAAAGCGACGGAAAATGTGTTTATCAATGAATTATCATTGAATGAACAGAGCCAGGCTCGCCAGGGAAATATATTACCCTTCCTTTATCAGATGGACTGCTACACGAAATAAATTTTCTTTTATGTGCCGGTCGCAGTGTCAGATGTCCGAGGGCAATGCCGTATTTGCAAAAATTTAAATACGCTTTATTGAGTAAAAATGACGGTTTTGTTTTATTGTGATAATGGTAAACTTTTTTGTCATTAAACCTGTTCAAAATGTGTAATATTTTTTTTGACTAAGAGATGTATTTTTTTATCAGAAGAAAGAAAATTAAATGAATAAACAATCTGTTTTCATCTTGTAATCAAGAATTCACATTGTTCACAGTTTTCGTGTCTCCTAATAAATGAAACTATCTTTGGTAAATGTACTTTCTAAATTTGGTACCCTAGAAACACAGTGATTACTACACAAGCGATGTATTTGGCGGAACTACGAGAGGCAGCTTTGACTTAGAATGAAGTAAAAAACATTTGAAAGGATTTGACCCCGCGCGGTGGCCATATTTTCTCTATGTGAAGGTACGAATATAGCAAAAGAAACTTTAAAAAGAGTTAAGATTAAGCAATCCCTTTCTACATTAATTATTTCTTTATTGTGGGCGTAGACAAATCAAAAAATACTACGTTAACGTAAGAAATAGCAAAGTATTTAGTTCCACGAGAACTTGTGATAAAATGAATAGATATTTTGGCATTATGCGATCGTGAGAACAATATTTTAATGCTACTTAATACTTTACTTTAACAAGCACAATTTCTACCAATTAAATATTCATTGAAATAAAAACAAACTCGACAAAGTTCTTGTGATTATTATTATCAAATTTTATTATAAAATCTTTTATTTAAACCTTCAGTTTCTGGCAACTCCAAATCTCTCGGAACTCCGAATTTTGCAGCTTCACATAGCTCGGTTTCCAACTTACCATTTTTACTTGCTAGTAAGTAGTAGTTTATTGTATCATTCTCAAAGTTCGTATTGCAACCGTGTATAACCATAAAATCAAAACGTCACAACGGTCAAAAAGGCTTTTCAAGAATGTGATTAATGTTGGCGAAATAAATCGGCAGATATAAATTATGTGAAATAGCAACTCGATATATAACGCAGAAGAGTCCTTAATATACACACGTGTCTAATTTTGCGCCAAAGCGACCGGATATCCTGTCTACGTTGACCGGAAGTGACGAGAGACGCGAAGTAAGGATGAAGCATGGCGTCTCTACGTGATCCGAATAAACTCTCTCTCTTTAGTCTCTACTCTGGACTACATTCTGGATAAACTAGAATTGAGACAAAATTTTTAAAAGAGTTTTTGGAATTTAATGTTCAATATTTTTCAGAACCTGATTATGTAAAATTGGTTGTCGTTATGTTGATTATTTTTAAACAAAGCTTTACAATTGGTTTCCTTCAACTATGTTAGTGTTCGTAAGCTGAATTTCGTAAATTTCATCACATACATTTTATTAGATATGATTTGACACGCCGTAGTATTTTTGTGAACATTTATTTGTTTCTTGGAAGGTTGGAATGATTTAACAGGGCCGTTCGGACACTTTTAATATCGCAATTTTCAGATTAATTTCTAATTAACGTTACCTGGCCTGACCGATTTAGGGTCGTTAAGAAGAAAACGGCCAGTATCCGACCGACTAATTGCCTCGTCTGCCTGGCAACAGTAAAAACAAGCAGCCATCGACAAAAGGAAGGGGGTCTACATTCTTTGAAGTTTTGATTTTTATTTTGAAAACAGTCTGTTTCGAGAGGCCTCGGCAGGTGGTTGAGATGGCCGAGGTGTCGGCCGAGTCGGGTCACTATAAATTATTTTGGTTTATTTTGAAATTGGATTTAATTTAAATTTAAAATCATTTATTTACATCAATTGTGTTCAAATTTAAATGTAAATTCATGTGTTAAATGTAAATATAAATTTAGATTCAATTTTTGTGTATTAAACCATTGAATCTTCAATAAATAGGAGATTAAACTAACCAAAGTGGTGTTTTGATTGAGATGCTATATATATACTGGATGGTGATAACCAAGAAGGCGAGGATACGTGTCAGGCATTCTAAGCATACACACCATTGACAGATGTAACTATCGTTCGATAAACTTAAAAACATTATATTCCTTTTATTGATAACATGATCGACCAGCCAAACTTGCAGTCGAGAAAGCACCATCATTAAAAAATAAAATTAACAATAAATCTTCTTAGGTTATTAATGATTTAAAATACTAGTTATTTATCGAGCTGTATTAAATTTTAATTAATAATTTATATGAAAAAACGCTTTTATTCCTTTGATTTGGTTGTGTATCCGATGTATATTTTAAAGTTTTCAATTTCAATGTTATAAAATTCGAGAGCTTTCTCGAATAAATAAAATATTATATTGAGCCAACTTTGCTGAATTAGAAAAGATTAGAAATATAACTACACTTAACCATATAAGTAAGTATTAATGACAGCTAAAACTCTTGGGAAAACAACAAATCCAACTTCTTCGTTTCTTTTTCTTTATCCAATTCGAACGTAATACAATCTGTATAACGTGACAACAAAAATGTCTTATTGACATAAATTAATACTTTCAAAGGCATTGATCTCAATGACGACATTATCACTTCTTACTCATCCAATACGATCCTGAAACCGAATGACTTCTTGTAGTCATATGGCATTAAATCTTAATTTGATTTCGAAAAAAAGATTGTTTTGATTTCGCCTTTGCAAAAATTATATTAAAACCGTTAAATAGTTTAATTTGATGGCA
This sequence comes from Himalopsyche phryganea, assembly GCA_022494535.1. Taxonomy (NCBI): domain Eukaryota; kingdom Metazoa; phylum Arthropoda; class Insecta; order Trichoptera; family Rhyacophilidae; genus Himalopsyche; species Himalopsyche phryganea. The sequence goes on along the minus strand of JAGVSL010000059.1, from coordinate 1,039,089 downwards.
ACACGAATTCAAAACATCTGATTTTAAATAAGCAGTCTCATTGTGATTCTTAAGCTTATTTGTCTGTTCTTGCGTTATGTTTGCGCGTAGGTGGCATTAAATCAGTGGCTTCGTAGTCAAAACAGGTGGTGGCTGGATAACCGACTCCAACATATCGAAATAAAAAGATTGTAAGCTAATTCAAAGATATGTATAAATACGAACACGTTTTTGTTCTTTTAAGATTTATTTTTTCTAATGGTAGAATGTTATTATACATGTATTTTAAAAATAATACGCACCTTTGATAACGTACCCCACAATATTCAAACATGGTAATTAGCTGTTTCGCTCAGCAAATGTTTTTTATTTTTAAATATAATTAAAAAAAAAAGTGTATCTTGCATTACAGCTGACAGCTAATACGCCAAATATTATGAACATTTGAAAATCATACGAGGTAAACTCGATGAGAATTTTTGTAAGTTACTGATGTCCAAGATCACAAATTTAAATTTGATATTGACCTCGCTGGGATTTGAAGCAGGACCCACCTGATCACTGGGACAAAACTTTTACCACTATACTATAGAGGTCAACGGAGATAAACCATGTGTTAATTTTTTCCGTCACTGGGCTACACCAGTCTTGATTTGAGAGAGTAAGTACACGAAACAACAACATCTGTCTCGCTCGCCGCTCGAGGGATGACGGTGTAGGAGAGGGGAGAAGCGGGGTGCGGGCTTCAACACACTTCAAGGCCCGCGTCCTGGGACAAGGACAAACAAAGGAGAAAACAACGGCTCCTTCGTCTTCCATTAAAACCCCGGTCGTTTATCCGTATACTCTTCTGGTTTATTGCAATTAGTTACAGTTACACAAGACATTAGACACCACAGAATTACACACTTTTAAATTAAACGATGTAAGTGGTTTTATTAGTAAGCAGTGGCTAAACCGCCGCTTCGTCTGCCGACGACGAAAGGTCGAACCCGACTGACGCTGGCAGGGTCGCAGGCCCTTCCCCCACTTCAAACTGCAAACCAACAACAGCAACCAAACCAATACGACACCACTCTTAAAAGCCTCAGGAGGGGTATTACATTTTTAAATTTTCATTAATAGGAAGAGTCTGCAGATTGGTTTTGAAGACCCTGTCCGCCCCATAAGTACGGGGCGGTGTCAGATTATAGTATAAAATTGTGGAATTAAATCAATATATTGTGTTTGTAGGATACATCACGCTGACATTGATTAGTGTCCACCTGTTAACCTGCCATCAATGTCGCGATGATGAGAGTAGGTCACAGACAATCAACGCGACAGTATAAATAAATAAACAAAGAACAACTGGATTCATTCTGTATCGACTGCCGAACCTAATTCAATTCTGTCGTCACTCGCCGAACAAACTATGAACTGCATTAATCATCAGCATCATAATCAGTATTGTCCTAACGTTAAGCATTTAACAACATTGAAATTTTATTCCTATCTTTTTCATTCGATAATTTGACGTCATGAAAAAAACTGCGCATGTCTCTTTATTTATATATTTGTATTAGATTGCGACGTATGTTAATTTGAATTAGTTAAGTTAATAACGTTAATACTGCAATATATAACGTAATAAACCTACCTATCGTTTTTAATGGTGAATGAGGGTAAAAATAATTAAATAAATATCGCCCACTTTTGTTTTGTGTAGGCACAAATATTTAACGCAGAGTTTAGCTGTAAACTCACTTCTTAACTACTTATAGGCTCACGTCCAACATAAGATGGCAAAGACTTTTCTATTTGACTTTGCGTTATTTGCTCGTTGCCTATACAAGCTTATTGTACCTCCGTATGAACACGTGTGAGAACCAGGAAAATGGGAAACGTAATGTACCTGCTTTTTCAAAACGATTTCGCTCAGGTATAAAACGCCTATTTTATGATTATCAAGAATAATTCAAGGAATAAATTATCTTAATGTAATATCGACGGTGTTGTAGACAATTAATGTAATCCTCAAAATTGAAATTGTTCGGAAGTGAGTAAAAACTGTTTTTATCGAAAACATTATATGGTGAGTTGCGTTACGAATCTTTGAAATGCATTCTTGTGAACTCTCAAATTTTGCAGATACGGGATTATACATAGAGAGTTTTAATATAATAGTGGCTTAAAAGTAGCCAGGTTCGAATTTTTAAGCCTAAAACCAATGTAAAATAATGTTTCCCTTCCGAAAACTGATCAATTTATTTTTTAATTTACTGCGGTCTTTAAAATGAGATCCAATCATCAACTTATTTTCGTATTTTTTGAAGGTTACATCCATTGGCCAAAACACCGTCAAATTATGTAAAGTACTGTATTTTCTTTTGAATTTATAGACAAATTATCATAAACATACCTCCTAATGAAATTATCTCAACAGAATTTTTCTATGAGAACTGCTACTCAGTATTGTTACTCAGTTTCTCAACCTCTCTTTTTTTAAGAGAGTAGGGATCGAAGGATAGGGCTAGGACAGGACTAGTGGTTAGCTAATCGCTCTCGGTATGCGCCGTGAGGATCGGATGGGTGGGAGGGAATTTTTGAGACATCACAAACCCTCAGCAGAAATCCATAAATCGATTGAAAGATCAATTTATGAAAACCGTCCGCACCAGGATTTGAACCCGAGATATTCGTAGCCGTAGCCAGCGACGTTACTAACTGCGCCACGGACGCCGACATTATGATTGCGATAGTTAATTAATGATTAATTATGAAATTACACTTGTTTAAGTATAATAACGCTTAAGTGCCCGGATGGAAAATTCTAGTAAAATAGGTATATTTCAAAAAATGTATCTCAACATAACTTGATTTTAATAATAATATAGGTCAGACATTCAACCTTCCTATTTAAATGCTGGAATCTGTTAATCTTGATCGGGCATTCGTGCAAATAAGAAGGGCTGCAGAAAAAGACCTCTCAGATTCAACGCTTGTTAGAAGAACAGTTATTGATTTATTGTACGGTAATATATAGATCGTAATTAAAAGAAAATATCGGTATTGTGAAAAAACAGCAGAATACCGGGACCCGGTTTTGGTAATACTGGCACTGTAATCTCTAGGCTCAACATTATAATATAATTTGTTAGTCTGGTCCAGTGGCTTCTATGGATGTCGAAAGCTTACAATGCACACGATTCAAACAGCTCTCCTTCAAAAACAAAACCATCGACCGAGTCCCTTCCAGTTCATAGCATTTGATTAGAGTCGACCCACCGATGCATACTAAAGCAACTCTACTATTTTCAGTCCGCGCTTTACATTTTACTAAAGATGGGTTTCTTGCCACATGTATCTTCTGCATTCCTAATACTTCAGGCTTCTGTTTGAAGCCTTAAACAAGGATATTATTAGATTTGTAATATGTATTAGCTCCTGTGGTGTACAGTCTCAGTAGCTCAGTGAATAACGCTCGTCCTATTTGATTGCGATATCCACGGTTTCGCATCCTCGTATAGACAATTTTATAATTGTTTTTTTTATTAAATTTATAGATTCATGTTTAAAAAAGACATAAATCTCTGTGACATTAACATTTAATTCATCTCATCCATTGCTTAAAACCATAGGGAAATCGATTAACTAAATACTAATCACTTTTAAGGTGTTAACTGTCAATTATTGGTGGATTATATTTATTTTTTATTTATTTTTATTTATACATTATATTTATTTTAAAAATAAAACACAATGTCTCCATCCCCCATTTATCATCGCTGTTAGAGTTAATGTTAATTACGTGTTTAATATTTCATTATTTTTAAATGGTTCACTAATTGCTTTTAAAAACTTCACAATCTACTATTTTGTTTAATGAATATTTACGCATTAGCTTAATCTCATTGCTTCATCAGCTTCATTTTTATTGATTGGTAAGAAGTGCTTAACATTTTAATTGTAGACTAGTTAATTTCGTTTAAATATAATTAGTTTAACTACCTGTAAATTCTTGACTTAGTTCATGAACCAACAGTTTTATGTTACTTGTAGTCGTTAACATTCAATTTTATATAAATAACCGTGTTACGATTGTATTTTTATCAAACAATGTTAGCTGAAATGCTCCATGATTTCAAAATAATCAAAATATGAATATATATTTATGTGCGAATGTGAAAATTAATTTTAACGCGTTTACGTACTTGTTAAATAAATTTAAATAACTACGTGACACACCCTGGTTTTTCTTAAGTATAAGTGTCATTAATGTCCCGAACTGAAATCGGCCTGCGGCAAACAGCAATAATTCGCAGAATACGCTCTTTCTTGTTGTCAGGCATTTAAGAAGCCCCCGGGCTTCGGCCGCTGGACGAGTCCATTTTTACGGAAAAGGGTAGCTCCAACTTGGCACGGAGTTTTTTTGAATTTTGGTAGACAGTCGATGACGAGCTGCCGAGTCGGACGAACGAGGTCTCGTCGCGACGAAAGTGATGTGACGATGTGAACTGTTTGTTTGTTTTTGTGTTTTGATTTGCGTTGGATTTAATTTAAATTCGTTGTGTCATTTGTATTAAAACTTAAAGTAAATTCAGTTGCTAAGTAAATGTAAATGTAGAATCAATTTTATGTGTTAAGATTTTTATATTTGTGTAATGTGAAACCACTGCATCTTGAATGGAAAAATAAATAAGTTTTTTTAACCGGATCTGAAATGGTGTTTGTCTGAGATCAGCCCTTCCAGGACTCCGGATAACCAGCCGCTCGCCTCTCTTCGATCCGGGGTCTTCTCATACGTTGCAAAAAGAGTGTGCCTCTGCCATAAATTTCGTTCGTATATTGACTTCATTAGGCGCACGGCACACTAAATGCCGCTCTAGTAATTTGATAACCAAGGAACCCGCTTTAAAAGAAATTGAGCGGAATTTTCCCACCGGTTGGAATTCTTCGTCGATAAACAATTTGTGCATCCATCTGCACGTGCAAGGCTAGAGTTATAAATTGCATTCGATGCATTTCGTAATCCTACAGCCATTCAAAATAAAAATCCAATTTTTTTACATTAATGAATATATATAACATTTGCTCAGTTGTCAAGGAAGCGAATTTAACAAGCTGTTGATAGACATTGTTTTATTTTTTAAACATTAAGCAGTAAGTAAAGTTTCCAGCCTATTCTTTTTAAATTATAATAGAATAAAAAAATATTTTTCGATTTAATCACTATTTATGTCGATACCTTTTTTAGAACTATGCTATACCGCTAAAAAATAATCTGACTCATAAGAATAAGATTGAACCGAAAACCTTTGAGCCATACAACGCATGATGTGATAAATAGGACAAGAAAATAACACAAGTATAAATCTTCTGGATGCTAATATATGATTGTATCTAAAATTGAATGAATATAACGAAAACCATGTTAAATATTTGAGTGTGATATAATTGAGTAAAAGACCAGGCTAACAAAGAATAGAAGAATGAAATTAGGAAAGGATTAATAGAAAACTAATCTGTATACTCCTAATCTAAGATCTAGACGACACTTAAAACATATTAGGAAGCAATGGTTTTTTAAAAAATCTGTCAATCTATTGAAAAAAAACAATGCAATAAGTGTCCATTTCAGGATTCAATCGTTGACTGCACAACCAAATATGACGAACGAGCCAGAGCGTTGTGACTAGGGCTTCCCACTCGGCTTAATCCGAAACAGGTTAACCGGTTTACCGCGTGTTTTGAAAATAACCGAAAGCCGGTTTATTTCACGCGGTTAAGGCAGTATTTTAAAAATTCTTTTATTAACACTATTTTAAAAGTTCAACGTGTTTCAGAGGAAAAAATTTAAATATTGTTGAATAATCACATATGCTAGAAAGTTGTCAAAATTATAGAAAAAAATGATTTTATACGATAAGCAATTCCACGACATTATAACAAGACACAAAGATTTTTAACTATTTATGATAAATAAGGCACATGTTACAAAATAGCTATTATTGTAAATGTGAAAAATCGTCGGTAGACATCTTGAAAAAATCGTTGATTATTTGTTATTTTATGAAAGTAAGCAATTTAAGATATATAACCTACAATACGTTAAATATTTTCATATCTTTATGTGCTAGCTATTTTATGAATATTTCTTTTTCCTTTTAAGTGATAATTTCAAAGATATATTTTCTATGTTTAACATTATACTAATATTTTGAAAATAATGAAATGAGATATTTTGGTTTGAGCCGGTTAACCGGTTTTTTATAAAAAAAACACCGAAAACCGGTTAGTAATTATCTCCGGTTAATTGGATGGCCCTAGTTGTGACTCAGTAACTACAACCAACATAATGCTTAGAATAATATATAGTATTATGTTAGTTCTTGCAACTTGAGTATAAAGCAGTCTATTTGTTGAGTAAGGAGAGACCCCACTAGGTTGCGGCGATCGTATTACATCCTTGTAGAGCAGTCATTCTTAACTTCGTTGCAATTTTCTTTTGTCAATATTTCGACAAAGAAAGTCAATTGATATTTTAATCTATTTTAGACCCGTACTATTTTTTTGTGAGAATAATATTACAATTCAATTGTTTTGTGATACAAAATTAGACGATTTAAATTGACGAAAGCTCATATAAAGCCTTCAATTTACCTTTAATCAAGAAAATACCAAAGCAATACCAGGTTTTTTATCAGAAAACATTTTCTTTATTAAAGTAAATTGTATCAGAAAATGATACACAGTACACAATAAAAAGAGCTTGACATTTTTATTAAAAACAAACTTTTGTATCAAATTCCTCAAGGGAAATCAAAATAATATTGTTGTATGGTGTATGTGTCTACATTTCAGCCATTTTGTCGTGCTGATTGGATCAAATTTACTCACTTTAATTTTAAAACTTACCGAAGCGCAAAAATTAAATTGACAATTTGTCAAATTCACTTACCTGAAACAAAAGAAAAAAGACAAAATTAACAAACTAATAAACATCAGGCAGTAACTTTAAATAATATTAGTTGATTTGCATTTACAGGAAATCTGTTATTTTGTTGACGATGTTCGATAATCGATTTATAAATTACGTGCCAGACTTCGAAGACAATGAATTTCCGTGATGATGTTAAATTGATCCTCATTTGATGTTAAATTTTTTTTCAAACCCACATCCTCTTCTAATTTAGACCTTAATGGTCTGAAGATGGAAAAGTTTAAACTATACTGGTTGTAATTAAAAGATTAAAATATTATCGCAATCTATAACTAAGAATACAAATATAAAAATCATTTTATATAATATATCATTGTTGGAAAGTGTCACTTTAGGTTTTTGATGGAAATCATAGAGATTAACACTCGGCTTGTTGATAAGATCGTCAAAATATCAAAAATATGACATAATCATAAAATCAATCGTTACCAATATTAGTTCATACTGGTTCAGATTTTTTTGAGACGAGCTGACTGAACTCGATACGGTACAATGAGTGTAGTGCATCCGATTCTGATCGGATTCTATATAATATATGTTTTAATTGGATTATTCATTACGAACTTCGTCATTGTCATAATAACCAGCGGGACAATTTGTAGTGGAACTTGGTCTGCATTCTGAATAGCTTGATTTAATATAACTTGATACGATGCACATATCATTGCATGTGCATGTTCTCAACAAAGTTTGATTGAAATGCCTCTGCATCATTGTGCAACTCGTAAACTTCAGCGTCATGTCATTTTCTCTATGTTTTGCCGTCTCAAACAGGCTCAAGAAACCATAGATACAGTGGGATATACTTCTTTTGAAGATAATAATCTAGCGTTTATTTCATTATATCTAGGTTTCTGATGAGTACTTAAGTTTATGTGTAAAAATTTAATTATATTAATAAATTTGTTATTTAATACCAACATGTCATTTCGATCTCATTATTTTTCTCAAATATATTAACGTTAAGTTGATGTAACGATTCAGTAATATTACAAAAGATATAATGTATCGAAGTTTCCATTGGTGCTTCGAAACCTGAACAATTTTAGTAGACGAAAGCTAGACAGAATTACTTCAAAACTAGGGTTCTTTAATTGAATAATGAATTTTTTTATCAGGTCTGTCGAACAGTGGTTAACGTCTTTGGCTTTGGTTACGGATGTCTCGGGTTCAAGTCCCGGTACAGTCAGTTTCATAAATTGATTTACTATTTATGGATTTGTGTTCGTAGACGGTTGAGTAATAAGAGGGATGCAGCGATAGCTCATTATCATTTATTCACTACATCCATCTTTATTAATTCTAGCTAAAGAGAATAATACTTTAATGCAAATTCATATTAAAACATTTATGTATTTTATCCTCCATATTGGAAGTGTAGATGCTTCAAAATAATTTAATTTGGACTGTTTTTTACCAAAATATAAGTAATCGGTTTACTCTGATGAGTAGTATAGTAGAACATAATAATAATACTTACATCATAATAAGCTCCAAATAACACCTATATTACCACTTCAGTACCTTCATATTGTCTCATACATAACGCTCATTACAGGCTAAGGCGCAAATTTCCGTTTCCAGGGCCAACGTATTAACACCTTTAGTCACATTGTCATTTTTATCTTTATTATACTAACACATTACAATCTTTCAAATTTGAAAAATATATTTATTTATTGTAAATGCCTTCTGAATAAATTTATATGTGATATTTATTTATATAATAGTAGTATTTGTAACATATTTTTATCCAGGAGAGATTCAAACTCATTCTTTCTTCATTATAAGCACATACAACACTCACTTTCTACCAAATTACCAGCATGTAACTCTTTACCATAAATACAGCAGCTAATACGCTTCTATAAATAGAAAAGGTAGGTGCAATGATCATTTTCACCCTGGCTGTATTGAACTTCTAAAAGGACACATCGGAAATACAAATATTTTCGTCTGTGTTATTATGGCATTATTTTGATAATGTTCAATGTTGAAAATATCACCTTGAACCATATCTCATGTAAGACCTACAAAATAAGTTCATCAAAAGTTGAGAATCATAATGTTTAAGGCTGAAATGGGAGCCAGAATTATATGTGCCGTCGCTACTGTTCACCGTTTGGGGAGGAGTTCTTGTGAAAAACAGACATACACATGTATTTTCTGTTTTATAGCAAAGATATTATAAAAAGAAAAGGACGTTAATGCGCCTTGGATTTGACAACTTTAATGTAAAAAAATACATGAACCAAACAAACAATTAAAAGGATTGATAAAAACGGATCAAAAAAAATAATATTTACCTATTTTATTAATACATATAAGAAAAATATACGCAAAACTCATCGCTGGAAACGTTCATTTTTTTTACGCAATTCATTGATCAGCCAGACAACCATTGCAACTCGCGTGTGATATGACCGATTTGAAAGAGAAGAAAACGCTCGAAGAAAAAAGTGTTGAATATTGTTTTTTTACGGTTGCTTAATATAGATAACCAGATATTCCTTCTTTTGTGCTGGTCTAGTACAACACTCAATGCGAAAAAGTATTAAAATTACGATTTCCTTCAAAACAATTATGTTAAAAAATGTCAAAATTGAACTTTCAAAATAAAACATACGATACAAAGTTTAAATTAAAAGATTCTTGCTTTTACTTATTCGGTGATTGAACTCAATCACCGATGTCAATTTACTCAAAAAATTAAATTCCACAAACATTGTGTTATACATTTTGTACATTGATGGGGTAACGAAATAGCTATCAACTTAATCACATTATTAGTGTCGAACTAAGTACCATCAATTTGGGTAAGTTTGCCCATCGGTCTAAGATTGGTCCACTATATGGAAAAATGTGCTGTCATAATACCATGATAATACTAATGTCATATGAATATTTTGTAGTTAAGTAAAGGTATTGAGTAGCCCTTGGTGGTAAAAATACGAATTGATGGTTAACATAATTGGTTTTATTGTTGAATTTGTAAGCTGTCAGCATGGAACGATAAAAGATAATTTAGAAACTTTTCTTGAAATAAATTGGATTAACCATATTTTCAATTTGTATTACAGATCAGTAAACTAAATGCTGTATATTTATTCCCATCTAAATTATGTACAGAATTAGAATCATTAAATTTATAGTGATTATAGTGATTATTTGTTTTGTGGGCCAAAGTTACCCGATTTGGATGAAAATTTTCCCACCTTGTTTTATATATATATTATTAAATCAATTATACATCTATATATGTTAATTTAATTTCAACTTAAGACATTAGTTCATTTACATATAGAACAATACTACAAATAAATACAAAAATCCTCAGAACTAGATCAAAGTTTCCCAGATTAACCGTACTTGGATTTTTTTTAATTTACAATACATTTCAATTACCATTTTCATTAACCTTATATTTACGACTTTTTTTTCAATAAAAACCGTAAGATTTACAAAAATCTAATCTCTTATTGATCGGTGAATAATGAAGCAATAATTAATACAGTCATTCATTTCTTCTGGTTTAAAAAAATGTGTGACCATACTTCAACATTCAACACGTTAAGAATACGAGAGTGCCGAAAGGATTTGTATGAAGTGTTTGATAAGGTGGGGAAAGTTTGTGTTACGAAAAAAAGTTAGGAACAGTTTATGTGGAATCTCGATTTTTTGAATAAAGCCTCATGTAATCCTTTGGGTGATTTAAGGAGTTACTACTTTTAAAATTTAAGCCGACGAAATGTAGGCTCGTCGTCAAAGAATATTATCATTTATAAAATACTTATCTTTTACAATGTGGTTTCTCCTACCCAGGTCGAATATTATCCATAAAAAGGGTTTCTTTGTGGAGAGTCAAATTCATGTATAGCACAGAGTTTCGGGGCCTAATCAGAACTTGACAAAACAGAACAATTATAAAACGACACAGGGAACAAGTAAAGCATATTTTTGTCGTATTTATTTATGAATTAAATACACGCACAACACAATTTCTAAGACATTTTCGATATTATGATAAAAACTGCTTATAATATAATATTAATAAAAGTTTGTTTAATATATTGTATTGTATATTTATATTCAGTTCATGGCGATACATATAAACATTATTTAAAATAAATAAATATAAATGTATTATAGATAAATTTAAATTTGAATTATTGAGATTTTGTACACTTCCATGTATTTTGTCACTAACGATCCGGGTTTCACCTTTCGGCATCTTCAGGCACTGTCAGTTTCGATTTGTCAGTTACCAGCGCATAGTACAGCTTCCGTTTTTACATCGTCTTTTTTAAAAAGGCGTCACTTTTTTCTCACTCACTCACCAAATTTAATTATTTATCGTAAATAATACACATCATATTTTGTAAAAAAAATGTTTTTGACTAAACAAAAGTTAAGATAAAATTGATTATAACGTAGTTCCATGATTGTGTAACAAGAAATTAAATTTGTTTCGTATCTTTAGACTTATCAGCTTCATATAAAGGCACAACACTTGCCGACACCAGTTGTTACGATTTCATCGCAACATGACAATCGTCACATATCGGCGACACGCACCTCGCTGCGTCGTTGGTAGGAGACGAAGGGGAAGCCTCACCAAGAACTGCGTTAAAACTTTGATTACGCGCCAGGATGTGGAACGAGTAAGACGTGCCGGTAACGCGCTGGAGATCGGCCTCGGACACCCGAGTTCGCCGCCGAGATGGTTTATCATCCATGGTCGTAGTTTTATATTTATATATTATAATAGTTTTCCTGTTTTAGTGTAACCATCTGTTCATAAATATTGTTTTGTTGTATAATTTCGGTTTTATTTCTTCATAATGTAAATTCTGTGCATCTACGGTTTCCGCATCTCTAATTAAATGTGTTTTTAACGGTAACCGTGTTTTAATTATTATTATTATCTTTCATTTGGCGTGTATCTTCACGCCTGGCGCCTAAAATTTAATTACCTTCTGTATATCTACTTACAGAACAAAGTAAAGTGTACCGAGATTGGCAAACCTTATCCACTTCCCTGTGATAACTTAATCCTAGTTCTCCGCTGAGCTCCCATTTTACATATTTTGTGATCCCTCTATCATATATTCTCCGTTTTTTACTTGCAATTGCTTTTATGGGAAATAAATACTTTTCTTTTTTAAATCACAACACAGTGGAATGACAAAGTTAACGCTACATTAAAAATAAATTTCTACAAAGCTAATCCACCTAATACTTTTGTAAAATATTTCTGTAAAAGAATGTTTATTGAATAACGTAAAATATTATGTACAGAGCAAACACATGAATATGTACATTTTGCTTTAATATTCCAAAAATAATTATTTTATTATCTCTTTCGTTTATATAGTACATAAAAAACCTTCAGTCCAGTAAATAAGAGTATAAATTGCTTGCCACTTGAAAGTTGTCGAAACCGCACTTTTTCGGGTTTTCCTTTGGCTAGTGGTTATAAAAGATGCCATCCACTTTAAAAGGCCTCAAGTGCCCTTCATTCGCGCAAGGGAGACGCTCTTAATTGTAAAGGCCGTCGAGCAAACACGAAGGAGTGTCTAAACTTTTTCTTCTTATTCGCAAACAGAGGGTTGGGGTTAGAATTTGCTTGGAGTAAAAGTTGTGTTTCGTGAATGGTGAAATTGGTGAATAGATAAATACAGTTTTTAAATACGTATCAATTTTTTACATACAAAACAGCAACGACCTTTTTACTTAAATTATAATATACATCACGTATTTATTTTCAAATTATTAACATTTTTTTTTAAATAAAACATATTTTTTTTGCACAACTTCCACATGTTTATAATGATCAGAACCGGTATCGCTCATCACGACAATTAGCAACCGATTCGGTCCTTATCATTATAAACATGTAAAATAGTACAAAACAACTGTGTTTTTTTTTTAAATTCAATGCCTTTCCAAAAAAAAAAATACAGTTAACACCTTAGAAGTGACAAAATATGACATACGACTGCCTTTGCTTAAAACTATAGGGGTTGTTGTATATCCACGTTTGGTGGTGCTATACTTCCTAACTTAGACCTAGTACCTTTAAGTACCCTTAATTGATACGTTGATGTTCTTGATTATATTTTTATTAGGATAATATAATCTATTCTCTTACAATAACTCCATACTCTGCTTGAAGTACCTAATTATTTTTTATCGTTTTTCATTTTTTAAACATTAAAGAATAAATTTTTATTGAATATTTCCAATCATGTTGAATTCAGATTTTGTTTAAATTTACTGTATTCTATTTGACTTGTTTTGGTCCATACAAAAATGCGTAATATTTACGCGGCAATTTTCTAGCAGAAAATCTTTTCAAATAAAAAAAAAGGTTTAACCAGCCCATTCAAAGCAAAACGGAGCATTAAAAAACAGTCATATTATTTGAATGCACAGAGTAAATATTGTTAGTCATAAACCTTTATGCAAAAGTGCCATAAAATTTTCTCAACATTAGCGAAACACCGATACCATTGTTTTGAATCTTTCGAGCAGTAATTGCTGGTTTTGTATACTTTTTTCTATTAAATTTAATATAGGAAAGGTATAACGTTGAACTAAATGCGTTCTACACTATCATTTTATATTGAAAAATCCCTCTGAAATAATGTTGTTTGTATATCAGTGTTCAAGACTCATTACTAAGCGACTGGCTAACGTTTAGATTGATTTTGAATATTCAACTCTTTGAGTGGTATCGCTTAGGGCTTCCAATCCCAGGGTCCGGAATCCGGTCAATTATTCAATCCCGTAATCCGAGATTCACTGTAAATGTTAAAAAATAATTCATATGTCAAATTTAAACTTCTTGATTAACTACAACGTATACTCCGGTTTGTATGTACGTATTTTTAATTCACTTCTTTTTATAGCCGTTCTTGAGTAATTTAAAATTGAGGACAAATAAGTACCGCTTCTTCAATGGAAGGAAGACAATATTTCAAAGTCGAATTGAAATACATGTCCTCTTTTTGGATTTTTTTTCCATGTCCGCTCCCAATGTGGATCATATGGTCGCCTAATGGAGGTATCTTGACAGAATTTTTCTACCAGAGCTGCTTGTCACTCAGTTGCTCAACATCTCTTTTTTTTCGAAAAGAGTAGGGATAGAAGGATAGGGCTATGACAGGACTAGTGGTTAGCTAATCGCTCTCGTTACGCCCCGTGAGGATGGGATTGGTGGCAGGGAAGACTCAGACTACGAACAGAAATCCATAAATCGATTGAAAGATCAATCTATGAAAACCGTCCGCACCGGGAATTGAACCCGAGACATCCGTAACCGTAAGCCAGCGACGCTACCAACTGCGCCAAGGACGCCTTTTTGGATACCATCTGGTAACCTACCTTGATAATGCAATAAATAATAGAATAAATTAAACTATTTTTCTTTTTGTAAATGAATGTCTGATTTAAAATCAATAAAAAAATCATTGCTATGCCCAAAAAAATATTAAATCATACATACGTTTTAATTGAAACAATAATGGAGACAAATTAAATTTTAAATGTACAATTTGGCATATGAAATTACACTCAATTACACTCAAGTGTTCGGGATTAGATGCCCTAGTATCGCTGTACGGTTGAGGCCAGATGTTATATCATCTTTTGTATTATGCTATATTTGTAACATTTTATTTCTTCATGTATTATATATAACCATGTCCACTTCCAATGTGGAGCATATAGACTAGAGCATATTGAGCAACCTCTTATTTTTGTGAAGATATTAAAGATATAAGTAAAGAGCTAGGAAGGGATTAGTTGTTAGCTTATCGCTCTCACAACGCCCAGTTTTTAAGATCGGAAAGTTGGGAGGAAATTTTAGACATCACAAACAATATATAATACAAATAAGTTTAGTTTTTGCCATCCATACTTGATCTGAAGGGGGAGTGGCATTGCATCGAGGCTGACACTTTCGAATACTAAATCACTTAATAGGTTCTAGCACCAATAAGAAAATAAACAACTGATAAATAGTAAAATTCTGTAGCTATGTTTTTCATCAAATAATACAAGAATTTATTTATCTTTCGATGGTAGAAAAAGTTCAAGTTATAATCGTGAAATACTTTTTAGATGCAATAAATATAAATTCAAATGCCCACATAAAAATTAAGTTTAAAAGGCGAGAACAATGAATATCATATAAATGTACATTTTCGCAGGAAGGCTGCGTTAAGAAAGTGTTGTTTATTATTTTGTTACGAGGTTTTTAACAAAAGCATCCAGCCAAGAGAAGTATTTTATTTATTAGCCGTGAAATATTATTACTGTTTTAATATGGTGAACATTTCTGTCGTCGGCTGAACATGTAGTAGAAGGAAAAAGGGAAAATCTTAGTCAATGTTTCTCAGACAGAAGTAACAGAATTTAAGAAGAAATCAGAAAGATTATCCAGAAAGGCAGCAAAAATATATGATTTAAAATAAATAAACAGATGATATTTACACCTAATTGTTTTTTCTGGTAACTATGTCTGACCCAATGTAGAGCATATGTACTCCTAAAAGAGCTTAGCTTATCTCGACAGAAGTTGTTCTACGAGATCTGCTGTTACTCGGTCACTCAACGTACCCTTTTCAGTACGAGTAAGGACAGAAAGATAGGCCTAGGAAATGACTAGAGGTTATCAATCTTTCCTCTAAGACAATGGGTTCTCTGCGCGCAAAATGTTGAGATTTAGGATGTGACCAAGCTAAATCAACAAATTTGCAACATAATTTAAAATATCAATATGTCATATTTCAATATTTCTTACAATTTTAACATAATTAAAATTATTACCTGTAGGTATTTGCTCAAAGCGCGTGATACGCACACATAGAGTGTGCGATATGTTGTGTTGTCCATCGCTTACTGTTACGATTTCGTCGCATCATTACAATCGTCACCTATCGGCGATACGCACCTCGCCGCGTTGTTGGTAGGAGACCAAGGGGTAGCCTCGCCAAGAATTGCGTTATAACCTTCTTACGCGCCAGGATGTGGAACGAGTAAGACGTGCCGGTAACGCGCTGGAGATCGGCCTCGGACACCCGAGTTCGTCGCCAAGATGTTTTATCATCCAAGGTCGTAATTTTATATTTATATATTATAATAGTTTATTTGTTTAAGTGTAACCATCTGTTCATAAATATTGTTTCGTCGTGTAATTTATTTTTTATTTGTTTATAATTTAAATTCTGTGCATCTACGGTTTCCGCATCCCTATTAAATGTGTTTTTTAACGGTAACCGTATTTTCATTACTATTATTTTTTCATTTGGCGTGTATAATCACGCCTGGCGCCCAAAATTTAATTACCCCATGTATTTCTCCTTACAGAACAAAGTAAAGTGTACCGAGATTGGCAAACCTTATCCACTTCCCTGTGATAACTTAATCCTAGCTCTTCGCTGAGCTTTCCATTTTCCATATTTTGTGATTCCTCCCCTTCCTGCTGATAAGTCGAATCACTTCATTAAATTACATTAAATTTCATTGCATTACACATTTTAATTATTTTTATTTTTTTTATCAAAACACAACATTACCTATGGTGTTATAGACAGACGTACAGACAGATAAATCAAGACAAAAATAATATATGCTCTTATTGTTTCCTTTATCCTGGTTGATGCCAATGGGCTCATTCATTGATTTGATAATACGGTACCTAATTGTTGCATGATAGTTTGAAGAGCGTCTTCTTGTGTCTTTTTCACTTGCAAAGTGGGTAGACCGTCAATTCCTCTAGCTGAGTATACAACTACAATGAGTATAGGTCTAATCGTTCTTCATCTGACACCATGATACTTTAAAGGCTGTCACCAATCGATCTCAATTAATGATTGTTTACTGTATCAAAACACATAACAATTTAACGTTTTTATCTCTTTTGAGTCAACCGACAGTGGGCGTTATAACCTGTCAAAGACTATCAACGTGTTTTTCTCACGTTTCATCGTTGCCGATAGATATAATAGTTCATAATTGAGAAGCGATTTTCAATTGATATCTACCAGCTCTAAAATATGAAGCAACTAAATTAATAAAAGTAGAGTAATTTTAAAATCAGAAACGGATTTACTTAACTCGATTTATACAGCTTCAACGCGTTGCGAAATTGAGTCTGATCTTAAATTTAGCGATATTTTATTGTCATTGCGAATCATTGTAGAAATTTTCGAATTGTACCCGAAAAAATAAAATACATGTTCACTTTTTTAATTGCGTTGCTATTCTGACAAAAAATGATCAAATCTTTTTTACATATCCACTCTCCCTTCGTATAATCACATAAATGCAAGATATTTTATGTTTCTTTTGCATTTTCGTTATCTACGTATTCGGTTATATGGGTGTGTATCAAACAACACGGAAATTTGATTAAAATAGTTGCGCTGTCCCAATTTTGAACAAGATACATGTAGTCGTTACTTTACAATTATGTTATGAAACTTTGAAATACTTTTCTGTAAAATTTAATGTTTGCAGATACACGATTATACGACGGGAGTGTCTATATTATGTTTCTTTTTGTAAATTTTGAATTAAAATTCAAAGATGGTGGCTTTAGTTTGATTTGTAATGACTAAGTTCTTATAAAGTGATTTTAATAAGGAATAAAAGAAAATTTAAGATACATTGAAATAATTTACTAATGTAGTAAATTATCTCTCGTTTCTAACAAACGAATTATTTTGGTAATGCTTACTAATGGTACCTTTTAGCCTTCTACAGGGTCTGTAAATGCTAAGTCGAAATGTATATCGCTAAAGCTGTTATAAAGAACGTAAGTGCCGATAACATTAAATCATAATAATCATAATTCGTATCGCTCGTAGAGAAATAGCCAATATACGTTGTTTCCTTTTCATGAAGTTCATTTGAAGCGTAAAAGCCCTCTCATTTCTTTTGTATCGGAAAACATAAACGCGTTCGCGAAATATGGAAAGTTTTCTGTTTCTTGTGTTCACCTTTTTGAGAGACGTGAATATCTTCTCTTATTACTTTACACAGGTGTTTTAAACGGTCGCTTTCTCACGATATCCAATAGTATTTTCAGAGTTTACAGTAAAATAAATAACACTTAATTATTGAATTGCTTTGAAACGTTCTTAGTTGCATGGATTTCTTCACAAATATTTTAAATGCGTCAGATCATTATAGAAATCTGTTCAAATTTTTAGTTAATTAAATAGATCTAACATTAGGTTTTTATATAATGGATCCGGAGAGATGTTTTTAAGCTAGGGCGTGACAACAGAACGTAGGTTCTTTCCTATGGTTGTCTTTTTATACTGCCTATCCGTCGTCTAGCTGTGTTTTTATCTGCATTGGTCTTCACTTGAATTGATGACTGTTTTTTCAAAGCGTTCACCTTTATAATTACGTATGCAGAATTGTCGTCGTCTATATTGATTTCCGCAGATTATGCATTGGTCGATCACTTGAATTTGCTGACTGCTTCACAAGGGGCGTTAACCTTTATTTATATTATGCGGATTTTGCATCGTCTATATTGATTACTCATATATTCAAGAAAAACGTTTAACTTTTAAAGAATCACTCATATCACCGCCATAAGAATTAATGTTATTTTGGTCAAACAAAGATTTTGGTATTTTGGTTAAAAATGTCAGTTGCAATGCGAATGTATATCTAAGAATATTTAGCCAGAACTAAATGAATGCGAGAGATTATTTTAATATTTTAATCATCTTTGGACGTTGGACAAAGAAAGGTTTACTCTATGGAAACCTTGACTTCTAGATCAGCATGTTGACACATATGAACTGGTAAACAAAGGAAACATATTTAGCCGACCACTAACGCAGTAATAACAAGATATATTTACTAGTGGTGCTGTGCTTAATGGTTTTATACCATATGATAAAAATAAATAAACCTACTTTACATACAATAGTATAAAACTCAAATTTCACTTACAAACTATGAAAATTTCATTTTCAATTTAAACAACCCATGCAATTTAAACAACACCGCAATTTTATCATGTATTCTAAGAACAAAAACACAATTTCAACAATTTGCAGCTACACAGGCTAGACACAAAAAAAAAATAACTCTGCCGTTTGAAATTTTGACTGCATACGTGTTTTAAAATAAGCTACAACTATTTGCGGACCGGCGGAAAATTTTGGTGGACCGGCAGTGGTTAGGAAACTTTGTTTTAATCACGGGTTTTCAACCCTAAATGGACACCACCGACTTAGAATAGATTCCCGCTTGCCCAGAAATGGGGTAAAGACAGCAAAATTAACTTACTCGCTAACACATAAATGTTACGTAAAAATTCTTCATTTAATTAAACAGTATTATGTAACAAATAATAATATCATAATTTGAGTATTTTTTACAGATAATTTAAGAAAGCAGTAAACCTCCATAGATTATCAAAACGAGTTTTTGGCTTGCCCTTTTGTGACATGAGAGAAATAAATTCCCTTCAAATACAAACATACCCCGATATAATATATTATAATGGACCAATTCATCAAGAGGACGGGCGATAAAAATACGACTATAGATCATTTAAGAAAATAAGCGCAGAGAAAAGCAAAAATAAATATCAGAGGCGCGAATAGGGTCTTAAATGCTATCGTCATTATTTCCATTTAATTTTCTTGGTAAGCCTACATATGATATAAAATTTTACGCGTTGTAATAGTGGTTTGTTTTCCATCAAGGTATCCTAAGTATCGAATACCCGTAGAGTCTCGATATCCCATTACTCTGGTCATGTTAACCTGCACAATTATATTATATTCACATCAATTATACTATAAATAAGTAAGTGACTTGGTTGTAAATGTTTTTGAGATAGCTATTGAATATGATAATATGATTTTTAATCATATCCGCTCCCTATTCGGAGAATATGGCCATCACGCGGTTCTTCCAAGCTTCTCTGTCCCCCGCCAGTCTCCTCGCTTCCTCACAGGTCATCCCAGAGTCCCGTAACTCCGCCGAACACACCCTATGGATGTCATCAGCGGCCTTCCATGGCGACGGAATTCATCTGGTTGGCAGAAGAGACAGGCAGGATTCATTGGTCCCCTGGGGCATCCGCAGCACATGTCCAAGCCAGGTCCATCGTCGCTTTTTTATTTTTGACGTAATAAGTGGCTGGTCCGTCCGCTCTCTTAATTCCGAATTCCTGACAAAATCAAACCACCGTACCCCTAGTATTCGGCGCAAACATCTGTTTTCAAAGTATACGGTTACCCTGTGCCTTGGTGATGTGCTATGACTCGCAACCGTAAAGCAACACCGTCAAGATGCGTCAGACTTTCCGCATTGAGTTAAAAGTTACTCGCCGCATTGAGTTAAAAGAATATGATTATACATTTCATTAGTAACAAAATACTAGAATAACGTAAGTTTAAAAAAGTTTATGAGAACTGTCTAATGTTTTATTTCACACACTAAGTATTAGCATTTTTTGGAATATCATTTTCAAAAGTTATCTCAAATACATTGAAAATCATGTTATCTAGTTGCAGTATTGAGGTGGTGATATCTAAAGGTTTGAAAACTTTTTCCACATGAATAATTTCTTTTTTTAATGTGTCCACTCATTGGGAGAGCTAATAGCCACCTAATGGATGTATTTCAACAGAAGTTTTCAATGACGAGTGCTTGTACAGCGACTCAGTTGCTCAACCTCTCCTTTTCAAAGAGAGTAGGAATAAAAGGATATGGCTCAATCAATTATGAAACTGTCCGTACCGGGACTTGAACCCGAGACATCCGTAACCGTAGCCAACGACGTTGACCACTGCACCACGGATCCAAATAAATAAATGGCAGTTGGAAAATACATGTTCATATGATCGTATACAGATTGAAAATACTTTCTTTTTTAATATTAATATATTTTTACTGGCTGTATAATAAATTCTCCCCTTTTTGCAGAATACACATTAATTTGCAAAAGAAATTTAGCGAAGCCATTTTATAGATATGAAAAAATCTTACTTTACTGTTTGAAATATGTTATACCACAATAAAGCTTTTACCAATACAAAATTATTCTTAATGGTTAATTGTTAGTGGCTTTTGGTCGAAAAGAACTGCATTCCTTGTTCATATCCGAATGTTATACAAATTAATTTTGATATTATCCATAATTGTTACTACAATGTTTAATGAATGGAAAAAAATAATAATGAACAGGACTTGCGCCACCGTCAGCATGTAGAACTCAGTGTTATGCTATTTTCATTGTATACTAGTGATTACCCAGCATGCGTTGCAATGCCACTCAAAGAAAGAAAGGGTTTGTGTTTTAATTCTGTTTATTGAACTGCTTTTGGATTAGAGGTCAGCACAGGCCAAAATTTCATAGACTTACCTGGTTCGAGCCCATCATCTTCAGGTCTGGCCCGACCCGAACCCGAGTTTCAATATCACACTTGTTATAACACAATATTTTTGTTTTTCGTCTGGTGCGTACACGAATAAATCAGAAGGTTTTTCCTAGATGTCGCTGTATGTACGTATTTGATTCTTTTTTTCAATTTTAGATTTTCAATTTTTTTTCTTCAGAACCCTTCACGGGTGTGTGTACAACAACTCACCGAAGTTTCATCGAAATCGTATGAATGGTAAAGGAACGCGTAAAAGACAAACAAACATTTATTTTATATAACATTTCCCGGCATGATCACAATAAGTCCTTCCTGAAAGTTCCGTCGCGATCGGTTGAGTAGTTTAGGAACCTATAAGATCCGGACAAACCAACAAACCAACAAACCATCAAACAGACATTCATTTTTATATATATAGATTGCCTTTTAAGGTGTTAACTGTCAATTCTTGGTGGAAAGACATTATATTTTAAAAAATAAAACACAATTTGTTTGTACTACTTCCACATATTTATAATGATCAGGACCGGTTTCGCTCATCACTAGCATTATCAACTGATAAAAATACAAACATAACAGGCGTATTTATATCAAATTGAGTGAAAAAATGAAGGTATATAAAACTGATGGTTCATGAACTGAAACAAGAAAATATTGATTAACAAACAAATTATACATAAATCAAATGAATCAAAAATTTTAATTGTAGACTCTTTCATGTTTTATTTAAAAAAAAAAATAATGGGATCTAGCGAAATCATTTTTTCATTTGTATTGCAACAACAAAATTAAAAAAGAATTTTATTATTTCAATATTACCCATAATGTTTACTTAATTTTAAACGGTAATGATTTGAAATAATTTTAATGCGATGCTTGTATTACCACGTATGCGATTTTATTATAATGACAACTTCATCACGCACTGTGCTTAAAAACTGTCATTAAAAATTAACGAGCGAATATCACTGGGGAAAGAAGTTCCGCTTTAGGCCCTGATTATTTTTTTTTAATTATGAGTTAACATCAAAGTGATTAAATTTAAAGTAGAGAATGATAAACTCGTGCATCCTACTGTAACCGATACGTGAGCTTACCAATATGATGAAATGTTTAGGTGTAATATACTATTACATTTGTATTACTTGTAAATCAATTCGTTTGTTACATATTTTGAAAACTAAATATTTATGTCACTTTTTATTACATTCATATAAAGTAAATGTACCAGTAGTTGACCGTTTTTCAATAAAAGTGTCCAAAATAATAAACGTAGACGTAAGGTTGCTCTAAATTGTAGAGTTCAGTACGTCATTGGGGTGTCCAAAATCAACACCTTATGCAGTAAGTATTTCATTTTGAATTTACTAAGAAAATTGTTAAGGATATCAGTAAATGTAAGCATAAGCTACTTGATTCAACCAAACGTGGTCTTACAGGAAGCTCTGAAGCAACTCTGATATAAGGTTGTCATGAAACCAACATATTAGACATGGTCAACTACTGAAAACAAAGTGGTCGACTACCGAGACTTTCAACTTTTTAGATAGTCAACTACTAAAATATTAACATGGTTGTTAAAAATTGAACACAATATTTTCGTAACAGACCTTTACTTAGTCTTATCATATTAAATAATAAATTTAATCCATTATGAATACACTTTTTTGATCATCATTCGGTCTAATGCTAAACGTTAATCGGTATTTTTCTTGAATTTTTCTTTTAAGCCGGCCAACTATTGGTTCATTTACTTTAATATGGTAATTTTAATTTGATCTAAGCATTTCTTTTGATTTATTTGATTTAGTAAATGCTCAACGGTTTTCGTATACCCCTTTGCACGATCAAGCTTTTCCATCCCCGAATGGAAACGGTCATAATATATATATATTTTTAATTGATAATTTATATCAAAACTCATGAATATCTGTGATGTTTTCAGACCTGTTTCATCTTATTTATATCTGATTCTGACGAACGACTTCCAAAGAAAACAGTTAGGTTTGTGCAGGTCTTTCTTTACTATATTTTTGTATCTTTTCCATTTCATTAGAAAGAGGTTGAAAGACTGATTTGAAGTGCTCGATTAGATATCTATATTTTCCACATTAAGAATGTGCAAAAATAACTATAAATCAACTTTTACTTCATCATATGAATGTGTTATGTATTTTTGTTTAATATAATCGTATTATATCAAAGTGGATTTTTTAAAATTAATTATTTCAAAATCGTGTGAAAGTTCCATCTGTTTGGTTGAATAATGTTGTGTTTTAAATATGTTTTACGAACCGGACAAATATATTCAGGCAGTGGCAACATTGAGGTAGAGTTTTGTGAATGAAAAATAGGAAAAAGTTTTTCATTAAAAACGTGACGTTATGTTTCCGGCAATTTACCGTTATGTCGAATAATTATTGCAAACGACCGTCCGACATACCAAAAATTTCCACCATTACACCGACCAATTTAATTCAATAGATTCTGACAGCTCCCAAATTTACAGTTTACTGTATTTTCAAGGCTCGTATGAGACCAACATAAAACAATAATATAGAGGCTGCCCTGCTAAAACAGCGCAGGGGACAATTCCCAACTTTATAGGTGAGGAAAATGATTTCGTTTATTGGAAGACGTGAATTATAACTTTTATCTGGTCGAATTTTATGAAGCATATTTATTTGTATTGAAAGAATCTTCATTTACTTAGAATAACATTATATTAAAATAAGATAACAATATCAAAGTGTTCATATCATCAGCAAATATGACAT
Organism: Himalopsyche phryganea; assembly: GCA_022494535.1. Taxonomy (NCBI): domain Eukaryota; kingdom Metazoa; phylum Arthropoda; class Insecta; order Trichoptera; family Rhyacophilidae; genus Himalopsyche; species Himalopsyche phryganea. The sequence continues at coordinate 1,014,928 of JAGVSL010000059.1, read as the reverse complement.
ATATATATATATAACAATTTTAACAGCAGGACATCATCAGTGCATGTGGAAAAGTCATGAAGCATGTTACATAATTTTACTGTAACCCAGGACTTTTTAAGATATTATAATGAATACCTATCAAGAAAATTTCAATCAAATCGAAACATCTTAGCTTTTTATTTAATTTAATTGACATTTGGTGGTGTCAAAACATTCATGGCAAAATATAATAATGCTCTTCACGATGAATTAGACATTGCCAGATTTAACAAAACTAAGCTACTTAGCTGAGCTGGACATTTGTATCACGGATATGTCATGGGAAGCCGACAAAATTCCTCACATTGTCTACTTCTGAGGGACTTCGTGGGATGGATACAAGGCATAGGCAGCCAAGAGTCTATGCCAGACTCTAGCGCAAAAGCCTGGCGTAGACTTAAAGTCTATCCGTAGAAGAAATAATATTTGGATATTTTTACACAGAATGATTTAAACAATTACAACGTATTTTAAAAGAAAATAAGAAGAGTTAAACTTCAAACAGATGATTATAATGTCTTCACGTTTATTTTTAACGATCTTGCTGGAATAATATTATTTTTAATATTCCAAAACTATTATAAGAATTATCATATAATCCAGAAATCAAGCTCACAAAAAGAGCGCTTAGTGAAAAAGTTTATTACCATCATTCATAATAATTACAGTTTTCTGAAAAACTGTACGTAAAAGCTCATGATATATGGCTGGCCGATCCTTGCTTTTCATTATAACTGGAACTTTGCGTGACCGACTGATATCATCATTGAAAAAAGTTTTAGTGAATAAAAAAGCCACAATTAATAAAGGTGCTTATGGTATTTTTATATACCATATTCGGCATCCACGTGAAGCATATGGATTCCTGATGAATCATCTTAATATTTATTTTTTTGAGAACGGGTAGTTATTCAGCCGCTTAACATCTATTTTTAAAGAATAAGAGGGGACATATAAGGCGTCCAATCCCGAAGCCATTTTATCCCGGTCGCGGGTTTTCAGCTTTCAGAATTTCTCAATCCTGGAATACCGGGATTGATCTGTTATTTCATGCTTTAAGCTATACATTTAAAATTTAATTTATGTCCAGTATTACTTCAATGTCGGCGTCCGTGACGCTGTTGGTAGCGTCTTTGGCTACGGTTACGGATGTCTTCGGTTCAAATCCTAGTGCGGACGGCTTTCATAAATTTAAAGCATCGACTGAGGGTGCTTGATGGAATTTCAATATCAAATTTAGATTATTGAGATTTTATACTCTTCCATGTATTTGGAAATACATGGAAGTGTACAAAATCTCAATAATCCAAATTTTCATAAATTGATTTTTCTACGATTTATGGATTTCTGTTCATAGTCTGAGTGTTTAAATTCAATTTAAAGTATAATTTAATTTAAGACATCGACTGAGGGTACTTGGTGGAGTTTCAATATCAAAAACACGAATGGACTCGAGTCAGTTCGAGTCCATTCGTGTGCTCGAATGCCTGAAGATGCCGAAAGCCGAAACCCGGGTCGTTAGTGTCAAAATACATGGAAGTGTACAAAATCTCAATAATCCAAATTCAATTTAAAGTAATTTAAACACTCACCACCTCGTCGGATTCTCAGTAACACACGTGATAATATGACATAAACTAAGTGGTTGGACAAATTTCGGCCCGTTCAAATCCCGGTGCGGGTGGTTTCGAAAAATCAATTTACGATTTATGGATTTCTGTAAGTAGTCTAAGTGTTTGTGATGTCTAAAACTCCCTCCCACCCATTCAATCCTCGCAGGGCGTAGCGAGAGTGATTAGCTAACAACTAGCCCTATCCTAGGCCTATTCTTCTATCCTCACTATCTTCGAAAAAAAAGCGAGGTTGAGCAACTGAGTAACAAGCAGTTCTCATAGAAAAATTCTGTTAAGATACCTCCATTAGAAGACCATATGCTCCACATTGGGAGCGAACATGGAAAAAAAAATGCTTCACTTGGAATATACATGTGATGACATATTTTTTTTTGTGCTTTGGAGTTGTTTATTTTGTTGATTTAAAATCAGACATTTACAAAAAAAGAGATAAATATTTAAAAAAACATCACTATTTTATTACCAACAAGAGGACATGTCCTTCAATTTGACTTTAAAATATTTGTCCTCCATTTCCAATTAGTTTCGGTTACGAAATATGAGAAGGATGCAGACTACAATAAATAAATATTAATTTAATAGGTATTATAAAAAAACTATGTACATGAACAAACCCCTGTAGACGGTATAGTTAATCAGTAAGTTTTGATTTGATAAATGAATTATTTTTCAGCATTTACAGTGAATCTCAAAATCTCGGGAGTGTGTGAATACCAATTCCGGGTTTACTGGATTGAATAATTGACTGGGATCCCTGGATCGGAAGCCCTAATAGTATAGAAACATGACTCTGAGATAGAACTATTAGTTAGGTAGTCACTTTATCGACGCTCCGTTTTTAGTTTTGAGAGTGGGAGGATAGCATAGGCGTGCAGTGAACTTATCACTATCTCTATCGGACAACCTAATTTGGGTATGAGCAAGAAGGATACAAGAGCAGCATGCCCTTGCATCTCGATTGCGCCTTCACTTTTCATGTGATTGAGCGAGAAAGAGATAAAGCCACCGCACGTGCCTGGTGGATAGGTATACAAATATGATTTCTTTTCCATCGGACAAAAGTACATAAACAGATTGAAAAGTGTCTGTCCAGTAATTTGAGCCCGTGGCCTTACAACCAGACAGGATTAACGTTCGAGATCTTTGGCCATCTAAGTACAGAACAGGTAAAATATGTCGAAATAATAAATCTTTTAACATATCATAATATCTATGAACTTAGATACAGGAATTAATTTTTGGTAATTTTGTGATAAGTACAGGTTTTTCAATTTTACGTCAATTTTGTTGGTATAATCTACAAATGATGATTTCGTGAATGAGCTACATTTTTAAAAATAATTAAAGCATTCTTCTAAACAATCATTGCAATCTGATTATGAATATAAATGAACTTATAAGTCAAGTATTGGATAAAAAAAAACTGATAAAATTCACATAACAATCTTGATATATACAGTCGGTTGGAAAATGTGTATTGCGAGATATATTGTACATAAAAATATATATAATGGCACACGGCAGGTGGCAGGAGGTACATTTACCACGACACGAGCTATAACAGAATTTGAATAATTTTGAGGGTGTGTTTTATTTAGGGCAAACTGCGGCTTCGTTGTAAAGCTTTTATGATTAACAAAGGTTTGGTTAAACTTAGCATTTTTTTACAGCACAAGTTACCGAATACTTAGGGAACATCTTTATGATGGTGAAAGTTCTGTCGTGGTTTTATTTAAATAATAAAGCTTGTAACATTAATATTACTCAGCAATAGTTGGATAGTCTCGGTGTCTCGGGTTCAATTCCCGGTGTGGATAGTTTTCATAAAATTAATATTTCAATCTATTTATGGATTTTTGTTCGTAATCTGAGTGTTTGTGTTGTCTTAAAACTCCCTATTAACCCACCTATCCAATCCTCACGGAGCGTAGCGAGAGTGATTAGCTAACTACTCGTTCTGTCCTAGCCCTATCCTTCTATCCCTACTCTCTTCGATAAAGATAGTTGAACAACTGAGTAAAAAACATTTCTTATAGAAAAAATCTGTTGAGATACCTCATTAGGAAACCATATGCTCCACGTTGGGAGCGGACATGGATAAAATAATAGTTGGATCAATATTCTCGATCGAATCGTCAATTAGCCATTTTGGTGACCTTTATATTTTAGTGTAAAAAAAATAGAGGAAAGTTACTATTTCTACACCATGCAATCGTCTGAAATAAACAAAAAAAATATTCGTAGTGATAGCGTGATTTCAATATACAATAGTTTTAGCAGCATTGCAATGCCCACTTTTCTATTTTATAGAAATGAAATTGACCAGGGTTGTGGAGTTGGAGTTCGAGTAATCAAAATCCATTTTTATAGCCAACTAATAAATATCCGGTATTCGTTACAATACCACTGAAAGAAAGAATGGGCTTTGTGTTTTAATTCTGTTTATTGAAGTGCTTTTGGAATAGAGGTCTACAAGGGCCAAAATTTCACAAAATTACCCGATCTGAGCTCATCATCTTCAGGCCCGGCCTGGCCCGAGCCCGAGTCTCAATATCACACTTCTTACCCTAACCTATTTTTCTCAGCCTAAAAAAAGTCCGATTTGTTTTTTAATATAGTAATTCATTTATACTTTTCAAATAATATATGTTATTGTTTTCATATTTCTTGACACAAGTCTTGACTCATGACCCGATCATAGTGAGAAATATTTTTCTTAAATTCTAATTCCTTACCCGTGCCGGGCCCAAGGCCGAATCTGAATTGTCTTTAGCCGCCCGGGCAGGGTTAAGGTCCGCTGGCCAAGCCCAGGCCTGTGCACACCTCTATTTCGGATATACAATATTTTTTTTTGTTTTTCTGTCTGTTTCAGAGATGTCGCTAGTTGTACGTATTTAATTTTTTTTTTTAGATTTTAGATTTTCTTTCTTCAGAAACTTTTACGGGTGTGCCCACAACAACTAATCAAAAGTTTGATCGAGATCGAATGAACGGTAAAGGAATGCATAGAGGACAAAAAACAAACAAATCTTCTTTTATATATATATATATAGATTATTATTGCATGAATAATGAATGTGCAAGTTCCTGTGTCGACGAGTAGAATAATTTAATTCATATATGAGAGATAACATATTTATAATAATAATGTCTGTTTATATGTTTTCTCGTCATTTGGTGAAATTCTTCTTGATAGATCTGTCGGCCACGTCAGGCATGCCAACTTGATTGCATCTCCGACAATTTACAAGGCATCCGAATAGTTCACGGCGTCCAAAAAGCAAATAAAACTCAATTCCTTAAAACTCTTTATTATTATTATGTATTATTTAACTTCCTGCACACTAGAATGTATGCTTCCAAGGCGGAATTTCTTCTCGGACATTTCTAGCAAAAAAATGAAAAAATGTTGTAATGTTGCGGAAGAGTGTGAATCCGTAGCGGGTGTGTAAAACTTTGAGTACCGTAGGAAATTAAAAAAAAAATGTACTTATTTCATTTTTATGTGTGTCTATCAATATGTCTGGTCCGTAGTGCATTTAATGAACTGATTTTTGAATCAATTTATGGATTTCTGTTCTAGACAGGCGTGTTTGTGATGTCTAGTATTCTCTCCCATCCATCTGTTTCTAATAACGAGGAATAGCGAGAGCAATTAGCTAACCATTTGTCCTGTCCTAGCGTTATCATTCTACCTCTACTCTCTTAAAAAAAGAGAGGTTGAGCAACTGAGCAGCAAGCAGGTCTCGTAGACAGCTTCTGTTGAGATTCCTCCATTAGCAGTCCATATCGTCAGCTTAACTAGCAAACTGAGTATCTACATTTCAGCAAAATGTTTAGGAGTGTTTTAAAAATCAATAAATTCAGTTTTTACCAATGTTATTCTACGAGTTTTACATATTTTTTATGAATAATTTTAAATAATTATGAAATGTAGATACGCAGTTTTGATAGTAAATCCGACGATATGCTTCACATCGGGAGTGGACATAATTAAAAGAATAGACTCTAACTTTTTCATCAGTTAATACATACTATGAGTACGCCATGGATGTAATGTAGGAATTGTAAAATGTTGTAAAGAGATAATTCAATTTATAATTTAAAAATTCGAAGTCTGATAGTGGAACAATGTCAAAGAAAGGGTCGCGGTTATTTTTTTAAAATTATTTAAGGTTTTTTACTGAACTGGGATAATTTATATCGATTGGAAAACTATGTCTTAAAAATCTTCAACGTGTTATATTCTTTCCAGTAAGCTTCTTTATGCTGAGATTATGCAAATGGAATATATTCAAAAGATATTGGGTGACTGTTATTTGAATTTTTTTTTGTAAAACAGTAATTCCGTTAAATGCGAAGTAATCTTATTTAGCCTACAATCGCGAATTAGCATTCTCCTGCCATAAATCATTGTAGTACTTTATGCGTGCTAAAATTCTCAGTCTGATGCTTTTGTCTGTCTTTTTAGTGTATTGTCGAGTCTGCAATGTGATTATATAAGTTTTATTAGAGTCGTGGCATTGGAGTCACGAGCTAAGTAACGGAATTACACATAATAAGGATCCCTGGAAGTTTTAATGTTAAAATGATGTTCTTAGTTTTTTTTAACAGTACCTTCCTTTCTTGTTATAGATGATTTATTAAATATATATTATGCGCTATTATTTTTTTATTATTATAATTTTTTTTTTATAATAATAAAAATATATTTTAATGTGGGTTCCAAAAAGGTGGGTCACGAAACGCTCCCAAAAAGATTGCCAATTACTAAATAATAAACTGAGATATATTTTCTATGGAAGTACATTTTTAATATAAAATTAAAATTGATAACTTAGTTATTCCACATGGTTTATCACTAACGTGACTTCAGTCTGAAGAGGCGAAACGCGTTACGTCAGTGATAAACCAAGTGGAAAAACTATTTAATTTATCAATTTTAATTTTATATTAAAACTAAAATATAGTAACTTTTATGGTGTCAATTGTCAATTCTCAATGAAAATTCATTATCGAATAAAAATATCATTTTTACTAGTTACACAATTTTATCAAATGATCAAGACCGGTTCAACTCATAGTGATCACTTTTGACTGAAGAGAAATACGATATATTGGGATGTTAATTTTGTAAAATATTTAATTAATAATAAGGTATATGTACAAAAGAAGTGTACAATTATGAAAAAAATACAGGTCATTAAAACACACATTTATAAAAATCGTACCGGGTATTTTGTGGTATATGTAATGTAACGCATGTTTTTTCTTATTTTCTCTGTGAGGTATTGACCATTTTATTAAATAAATATACTAATTATGTGTTTTTGTTTTGTTACAATTCGATAAAGTTGTTTTTTAAACTATTTTTATGTTCTTGCGAAAATTTTTGATTTTGAAGATACACCCAAGTTTGCAATAAAAACGACGATATGCAATCGTTGAGGATTTTGAGAATCGACTTTAATAATCTTTGGCTTGCAATAGCCCTGATCTAGAAGATATAATATATCTAATAGATCAAAAAAACGTTTCACGACTTTGTCGTGATATTGATAACATCTATTGATAATTCTTTCACTTGTCCATACTATCAATCAAACTCGAAGCCAAATAAATTATGTTTTCAGCACTATCCGTTTAACTTAATTCGCTTTTATAAATTATAATGCATGCATTTCATTCCAGTATGATAAATATCCATCTGTCGGCAATAATAGGGAACTAATGTTAATTACTGGTCTACTGAAATTCAGTATCCTGCGTTCTTCACACTCCAATATGTTTTTTGACCCATATGAATAGTAATATTACAAATATGAAAAGGTTACGGACTTCCAGTGGCTTGCATATCCTATACAATCTAGGTGTTTTATATTCAGTTTCGTTAGTATTATATTTAGCTAAGTTATACAACGATACATTACAAAAAAATACTAATTAAAATTTTATAACATTCGTCAGCAGAACTAGGTGAAGTCACTTTTGTTAAATTGTGCAGGAGAGCCATCGTAATCCTAGGAATGGATAAAGTTAATATGAATAAATGTAAAAAATCACAGAGATCCATGTCTTTTGGATAAACACTTATAAATCAATTGAATGAAGACATATCATCGCCTTGGGTAAAGAAGGTTCTATCTGCAAAAACTAAAATTGTTCAGGAGAAGCAATTTTAAATTTCATAAAATGTAACTTTTTAAATGAAATACACTTTTGCATTCACTTTCGTGAATAAAAGAGACGACCACTTTTTAAGACTAATTTCCTTCGCGTGGTATTTCTAACTATATATTCAGATTGAACCTTGATGCACTGTAACATTTGTATGTTTTTCAGATAGAAAATTTTTTAATTTGAATTTTGATGGATTGACGGACAATTTTAAGGTTTATTAAACACAGATAGAACCGTATTTTTAATGCGAATAAAACTGCTTTTGTAAAAAAACGGTAGATGGAACTTTGTTTTTGAATGTTGCTCGCTAACGAACGAAAACGAAACAGAAAATCTATCTAAGGATTCACAGTGGCTTGATGGCTTCAGTATAAATATTATAATCGACGTGAATCACTGTTCTGTAACACCCTGATACTGTTTTATCATTAGTATATAACGTGTGAAAAAATTATTCATAGGTAATTTATTTAAAGTTGAACCCTAATAGCGAATCGGAAAAGAACATTAATATGGTGATTTGGTCGCGCAACCGGATATGAACTTCAAGCGTTGCTATTCACTTATGGGACTGGAAAAAATTATGTGAGTTTTGAAAAATTCCTCCTTCGCAGTTTCATGGCGTGCGCCTTTGGGGGGTCGGCGGGTTTTTAGGGTTCTTATCGGTCACATATTCCGTTCTCGAGAGACCAAAATGTGGCTCTGATAAATTTAAAGGACACTCCAGTGGATGGCTTGGACCACCTTTCAGCGATGTATGAATAGTTTAATTTATTACGGTCCTTAGGTTGGCATAACTGTGCCAATATACTCTCGTTCAGCCACTTCCGCGCATGAAGATATCACCCATCAGAGTTTAATATAGTATAAAGTAACTTATCAGAAGGAAAATACGCATTTTCATATCATGCTAATACCAAAAAGTGTATGTTTTATGTTTTAGCCAACCATTCAAAGGAAGGTGGGAATGTTTGAGTTTCTATATTACAGTAAATTCTTTTTTTATATATAAAAAATGAAACACAGTTTTTTTTTACTAATTCAACAATTTTTATAATCATCAAGACCGTTGATTTCTTGTACAACAATGTCCAAGAATATTAACTAGAAGAAATTAGCATTAAGGTTTCCAGTCCCGGAAACCTGGTATTGTTTAAATATCAATCCCAGGATTTCGGGATTCAGTGTAAATGTTTAAAAATAGTTCTTTGAAATTAAATAATTTCTGAATAACTATAACGTGTGCTTCGGTTTGTACATACTTTTTCATAATACCAACATAATAAAGACATATATTTACTAATTTGTAAATTATGGTATTATAGCTGATACCAACAAATAGTAATAATAATAAAAACATTTAAATAATTGAGAAAAAAGAGAACAAAAAATATTATTACAAGAAAATAAATCTAAAAATAGATTTTATTACTGAAAATGTCCACATATCTAGGACCTCTAGGCAATGCATTTGTCAGCCGAATGTGATAATGTATTGTGGTCTCCCTTTTCCTCTATTTCGTAACTTCCGTAGACACTAATAAATAAGTAATTTGGCCACAATTTCACTATTTTTTTTTGTGCTATTTTATAAAAAAATCAAATATCATCTATAAATAAAATCATTCCCATGCCCAACCAAAAATACAAAATCATATCCAATTGAAACAATGGTAAACACCGATTAATTTTAAATATACAATTTTTAAGATGAAACTATTCATGAATTTATTCGTCTTGTGTAATTACATATATTTTAATATTTTGAAATAGATCTGCTGCCTACCTTGCAGTTGACGGCTAGTGAGAAATTATTGTCGCCTGTTTCAGAGTGTGAGGTAGTCCGACCTATACAACGTTAAAAACCGTTCAGTCTGTTGTTTTGCTTTAGTTAAGTGTTGGCACCTCGTCCGTGTTGTCTTTCGTATTTATTCGTTTCCCCACACTTTTTATGACCAATTCTGGGACACGAGATTGAAAAATGGTGAATCCCAAAATTCCGGGATCATAAAAAAAGTTTCCAGGATTGGATGTCCTATTTAGAAGGGAGCATTCATCGACTGCGAAAAAATTTTTGAAGCTCTATAAATATTGACATTATTGGATAAAAAACACTTCACAACTATTTGATTGCTTAGCGGTTATTATTTTGATAATAAATAATAAATTTATGAAAGTTATGCAACTAACGCAGATAGTTCAACATTGATTTACTAAAAAAATGTTATTTTTTTACTTACAATCATTGCCAAAAGATTGAAATTCTGGATAAGATTTTTCAATTTTTAATGATCAACAAATAATGTTTTTGGAAAAAGTAATCTGTCTTTTCATTTCAATTTCGGATACCTAGTCTGTCAGCATCTTTAAAAAATCCTAGATAGATGAAACCATTTGCCACTTCCAGGGTGTGAAACACGTTTCCATATCAACTCAACGACAATAATATTTTACGTAAAATACAACTCCACATTCGAAACGTATAACTTATCTATACGAACGATTACCATGCGAGTATAACATGTCAAGAAAAGCCAAATTCATGCGCATGAAAAACGAATAATCGCTGGCTTAAGTGTCAATAGAGCCTTTTAAAGCACCCAAAGACGCTTTTTCCACTTTGAATTTTTTGGGGCGGGAGGTAATTACGCGTAAGAACTCACCTGAGAAAGGGAAAACCCCTTCCCACGGACCGACATCAATCACGAGTGACGTAATACGCAGGAAGTGGGAAAAAATACGCTCGAAACGCGTTGTATAAATCAAAAAGAGTTTAACACGATTTTAAAAACAGAATCGACGATTTACTCGTATTAGTTCTTCAGCGTGGGCTTTTGCTAATGCTTTCATGATGATTGTATAAACGATTTTATATTATATACTACAGAAACGACAGTAATGGTTTTAATATTATGTCTTAATAATAAACCTTCATACTCATACTGTAGGCCTTCAATAGCTCGGGATTCCTCACGGGAAATAGTCTTAGTCCATCCTATTGACCAGGCAACCTATTAACTGAAAATATTTAGTTAGTTTGAAAGTGATGTTGGTTTTTATTTTGTGTAAGCAGAAAAGACTGAAAAAAATCATTTAAAATTCAGAGTATCATCTGAAGGAATTACTCGGCAAAAAAATCTTTTCATAGTCCTGATGATGAGATGCCATGATGACTGAGGATTTTATTTGATATTTTTTGTGAAACTCGATACTAATATTTTTACCTTGTTATAATGCTTAAGTAGCAAGGGGAAAAAGGAAAATTCTTGCGTTTGTCCCCAATGTCCTATTTCAAAAATTGCAACTCTGAATGGATAAAACGGCTTTAGTTGTAAATTGTAAGTGTTATTTGTCCATCTAAATATCGTAAAATCGCTGAATCATGATCCTGAATCATACATTACGCAAAAAGATATCTTTTATTGCCCACGTCTCTTAATTCATTAATGTACCCTTGTAGGAACTTTGATCTTTTACAGGATTCTTCGCCAAAGTCAGTTTATTGGTCTCTGTTTAATGTTATCGATTAATTCTCGGCTACTTATAATGTCCTCTGTATGCTATACGTACGGTCTGATCTGACCTTACCGAGCCTGCGCTGTAATCAGGGTTGTCAGATTTCCAAATCAAAATCGATACATTTATCGGTACCATTTCAGAAAACTAAACAAGGTGAAAGAATGTATTAAAAAACTCAATATATTAGTTTAATTGAATAATGTCATCTGTTTTATTTGAATGAATGTAAATTGTAGAAAACGAAGTATAATGACAGATATTATTGCTTACACCAATATTCGAAACTATCTACCTTCAAAAAACTGCAGAAATTGAGCTATGCAGTAAAAGTGCGGGTACTGAAAAAGGTATCGAACGGACCCCGGAAGAAAAAGAACATTGAAGAAGTCACGGATGTAATATAAGGACAGTCAGGTGATGGATGCCGGCACAGAGAAAAAAAAGCGTAGGACCAGGCCAGATAGAAGAAACCGATAGAGGATACTAAAGCTTGATATGAGCTGTGCTGCTAACGAAGAAGAATACTTGAAATCATCTACATATACAAATATAGCCATACAAAAATAATCCCAGTTATTTTAATTTCATGCTGATTAGATATGATAATATGAATTACACTATTAATCATTAAAACACAAGTATTTTCGGAGCTTTTCTGAATATTCTAAACACACTCACAGGTAAGCAACGCGTCTTATTTCCCAGACAGACAGATAATTATTGGTGCTTGGAATCAAACGATAAAACCCTCTAATTGATTGTAACGAAGTGTGTTGGAATAAAGTTATCGTTACATTGTATATGATTTGCGATAATTTACCTTTTTTTCTTAGCTGCTACAGTTTTAACAAAAAATCGTTTCTCTTTTCTCTCCTGGTTACACTTATGGTTGTACTGGCAGTTACAATTTTATTTATTGAAAGGTAATACACAGAAAATTAAACCCTTTTTAATAACTTTCATTTTTTGACAATTATTTGTTTTGTTAAGTAAAGATTTTGGACAGCAATGCGGGACTCTTGAGTTCAGGATAGTCTCGTTTAATCCGGGACGACTGGCAACCCTAGCTGTATTCGACCGTTTTCGTTTTATCGCACTTATCTCTTCGGCAAACTGATTGCGATTAGAAATGTTCCTTCGTTTAATAAAGATCCTAAACAAACATTATTCAGAGTAATAGTTGCAAGACACTGTTCGCTATCGAATAATATAGTTTTATTTGTTTGTTTTCCCATTGTAAGTAAGTGTCAAAGACTTAAATTGATTTGGCAGATTCTGGTGCCACAATCTTGCAGCATTTTTGTGATTTCTTTTAAATAAAAATATGGCACAAAGTTAAGCTTATTTAAAATTCAGTCGGGCTTAAATATAAGTCCAATGTCACTCGGCAAGTGAGCATTTGCAACCGATCATGAATTATCTTCTATATAAAAATCAATCCCTGTTTGTTCGTATCTTATGCACTGCTATAGCGTTCATCCGATTCCGATAAAGCTTCGTCAAGTTATTGCTTGCACTTGTGCAAAAGTTATAAGCATAGTACAATTAACTTACAGTAGGTCTTATCTATATATATATTAAAATGTATATATTAGAATATATATATATATATTAAAATGAATGTCTGTTTGTTTGTCCCCTATGCGTTGTTACCATTCATCCAATTTCGATCAAACTTTGATGAGTTGTTGTGCGCACACCCGTGAAGGTTTCTGAAAAAAATATCTGTAATCTAAAAAAAGAATTGAATACGTACAGACCTTCTGATTTACTGGTGTACGCACCAGACGGGAAACAAAAAATATCGTGTATCCAAAAGCATAAACAAAATTAAAACACAAACACTTTCTTTCTTTTCGAGATCACGCTTCTTTGTTGTTGATTTTAGTCGTTGAATTATAAGTTTAACAAATTAGATAAACTAATCTTAGTAGCTTGTTTTTTTGTTTTGAAAATATAAATATTTTCAATGTACAATTAAGCATCGTTTAGTTTATTGACCGCACCGTAACCGAGTTGGCAGCGTCGTGTTCTTCGGTTGCAGCGTCTTCGAACTCAAATTCCGGTACGAACAATTTCATTCCTTGACGGTTTATGGATTTGCGTGCGAAGGCATGACTGTATGTGATGTATAAAAAACTATTCCCACAAATCTGATGCTAAAATAGGGGACATTTTTATTTTAAACCTTGTCCACTCCCAATGTGAAGCGTATAGTCTCCTAATGGAGGTATCCCAACAGAAGTTTTGATACGAGAATTGCTTGTTACTTTATTTATAAGAGTGTAGAGATAGAAGGATATGGCTAGGACAGGACAAGTGGTTACCTAATCACTCTCACTACACTCCGTTTTGGGGATTTTATGGGTGGAAACGACATCCATACATCAAATTATGAAACTGTCTGTCATGGGATTCAAGCCCGTGAGATCTGTAACCAAAGCCATCGACCACTGCACCACGGACCCAACATGGGGCATAGCGAGAACCAAAAGCTAACCACTATCTAGTATTTTCTCTAACTTTTTAAGCCATGACTACACCCAATGTGGAGCATATGGACTTCTAATTGAACTTATATAAACAAAAGTTTTTCTGCGTGCTCTGTCTACGTCTCACGTCTCTTTTTTTAGAGAGGGAAAGGGTAGAATGATGAGGCTAGTAGTTAAATAATAATCCATCTCGATACGTCCAGTTTTTAGTTTATAGGTGGGTGGGTCAATTTATGAAGATGTGCTTACGGGGATTCAAACCCGTGGCCTCCTCAAACGCATAAGATGGACGCTCAAAATCTTTCAAAACTCCGTTACAATTTATATTACATCGATAGAATATCAATTTCGACGAAGAAACCAAAATTTTAACGCGGAACAAGTACTTTCTGATTTCTGACATAAGTTTGAAACGCAAAACATTTTAGTGAATATACATGTTATGTGTTATGTATATATTGTAGTGTGGTGTAAACACGTATTTCCTTCAATAATGCAAACATTTCTTAGAGGGAAGGGAGTGCTACCATATCAAATGTAAATCGATAAAATAATTTCGCGAAAAGATTTGAAAGGTGATTTTTCAACATTTACAAGCTATATCTACGCTGCAATCAAAGGTTCTCAATTCTTCAATATAAACCGAGCGTATTTGTATTTTTTTTCCCAAATAATTTTAATACTTTTAAAGTTGTAATAATGCAGAATAATACCATCGTATCGAGTGTTTTATGAAATATTAGACTTAGATCCTTTCCGTCCTAGCTTTATCTTGCATTTGGGACTGAATCACTTTCAGATGACCAACAGAGGAGAGGCATCACAGGATGCCTTACAGTTATTATGTGATATCTATGATTTCGCCATTACAACGCAAACTATGTTAAAGTAACATTGTTGTTAGTAGTTGAAGTCACATAATTATAATGCCATAACTAATAAAACACCTTACTATAATTGTGAATTTTGCAACCATTTTTGCATCGATGTAATTTGTTCATTGACTCGATTCAGGCGAAAAATTGTTAATCATTTAAATTTGAACCAAAGAAACACGGTTGACATTAACAAATATACATTTGATGAAACATTCTTTACGATTTTTTTTATGTAATACTAGCGAGTACGTGGCGTGCGTTGCAATGCCACTCTAAGAAATAAATTGTTTGTGACTTAATTCTGTTTATTGGAGTGATTTTGGAAAGAAACATTCACGGGTGTATCTACAACAAATCTCCAAATTTTCATAGAAATCGGATGAATGGTAAAAGAATGCATAGAAGACAAACAAACAAACAAACAAACAAACAAACATTCATTCATTTATTCCCATTGCACGCGCTATGATGACTTGAAAACATTTTACTATAACGCATTTTTAGAAAGTTTAAGAAACATTGAAATATATACCAAAGAATTTCTTATTCACCATTTGGTAAGTGAGGTTGAGTATAGGGCAGCAGAAAATAAATCAAAAATATAAGGTGAGCAAAAAACAAAATATTTACCGTACTACTATTTTTTCTTCCAAGCTATTCATATTATAATACTATACTGTTACCAAAGAGTCAAAAGCTTGCATTTTTCCAAAGGGATGAAATTGAGATTTGAAAGATTAGAAGCATATATTTTATGATTGTTTTTTTTATAAAACTCAACCGTTTTAAATACAAGAAATAGTATTTAGTATTTTTTTCATTCAAGTAAGTCTCATAATAGTTTTAATGTTGAGTTTTCAAAAAAATTAACTTTAAATTTAAAAGGTATTCTCTGTAAAGATATAAAATAGTTAATTGAAAAATAATGAATATATTATTGGTCATGTGTCTCTAACAAAAGCTCAAATTTAAACGAACTAATATTTAAAGTGTGGGGGTTCACTCAATGTCATATTTGTAAATATTAAAACTGCGTCTCGTATTCTTTATCTCATTAATAAAACGTACAAAAAGAATATAATATTCCATATTTTTTGCCATTATTAAATATTATTGTAAAATTAATAAATTAAAACATTTTTAATTACGTTAAGAAAAGGGACGTCTGATATTTATAGTCCGTATTATTTGTTTTCATCTAAAAGCCGAAATTTAATTATTTTAGCAGTAAAATCTGGCGGCGTCCGTGGCGCAGTTGGTAGCGTCGCTGGCTACGGCTACAAATGTCTCGGGTTCAATTCCCGGTGCGGACGGTTTTCATAGATTGATCTTTCAATCGATTTATGAATTTCTGTTCGTAGACTGAGTCCTCCCTCCCACCCATCCCATTCTCACGGGGAGTAGCGAGAGCGATTAGCTAACCAGTAGTTCTCTCATAGCCCTATCCTTCTATCCCTACTCTCTTCGAAAAAAGAGAGGTTGAGCAACTGAGTAACAAGCAGTTCTCTTAGAAAAATTCTGTTAAGACACCTCCATTAGGAGACCATATGCTCCAAATTGGGAGTGGACGTGGAAAAAAATATTTTTGTGAGATATTCCATTTAAAATTAATACTTTGTGTAGATTGTTATTTATATTTAATTTATTCTGTTTGGCCAAATAGAAAAGAAAACACAAGATTAAAGAGTCAACTTACGGTTTATTTAAAAATAGGAATAATCCAAATTTGATATTGAAATTCCATCAAGCACCCTCAGTCCATGTCTTAAATTATAAAACAATTAATTAATAAAAATATTTGAACAATAGCAATATAACAATGCCCTGGCATTAATATATTTAGTTTTGATAATTTTATGGTCGAGGTTAATAAATATGTAACGGTGAAATTTTTCTATCGGCGGATGTATTTTTAAAAGGACTTTACTATTATAATCCATAAACACATTTATTTATTTTGGCACATTCGTTTATTTTTATATTACGTGAAGTAATTCTGTAACTATAGTGACGTAATATTTTTGTACAGCGTGTATTATAGGCAAGGCATTTATTTCCGGTTGAAAATCCATAAAAGATTGGATAAAAAATAAACGAAACATTCATTGGAGCGATTCGGTATATGGGTAAACAATTTTATATCGATAGCTCTGAGTTTTATACGAAACCATAAATGCGTAGTGAATAAATTTCTATAAAGTGACGGAAAATCATAAAGATTATAAACACCTTTAAGTATTTTCTGAATAAGCCACATGTACGTAAATAAAATAAATATTATATTACACACCGTAAGATTTTAATATAATATAAATTTTACAATACAACGATATCAAAACTACTTATAAGTTCGTATGACTTAAATGTTATTTTTATTGCGGTATCCGAGTGATAATGCACGAAGTCTTTCATTATACACTTTTTTTCAATTGATTTCTGAATTTTGAATCAAAGCCACGGTTGTCTTTTATGTTTTCATTTCTTTCCGCCTTCCATAACAGTTTCTAAAAACAGGTAGAAATATTCATTTATAAGCTAACTAATAATAATAATATAACCTAGTACTTTTATCCTAACAATATGTAAAAAAGTGCTCTGGATATTTAACCAACAACCGGTTATTGTCGTAAGCAGCTTTTTCTATAATACTACACGAAGAGTCACTAACAATTCCACGATATAGACATCAGCAGTTACATAGACTAGTAAGTCAGTTTTGAATTTAAATGTGATGAGGTGAATAATATTTTAAATATTTTAAAATTCTATTTCAGATTGAATTTTATTTAGATACTTGAAAAAAGCACACCATTATTTAGTAAAAATAAACTAATTTGGATTATTGAGATTTTGTACACTTCCATGTATTTTGTCACTAACGACCCGGGTTTCGCCTTTCGGCATCTTCAGCCATTCGTACGCTCGAATGCCTGAAGATGCCGAAAGGCGAAACCCGGGTCGTTAGTGACAAAATACATGGATGTGTAAAAAATCTCAATAATCCAACTTTCATATTGAAATTACATCAAGCACCCTCAGTCGATGTCTTAAATTATATAATAAAATAATTATTATCTTTTGTGTAAAAAATGCTGCGTATTCAATTTTTTCAAGCTTTCTTCTGTAAAAAAAATGTAATAAAATCATTGAAAGACTATAAACTAAATCAGTACGAAAACATCAAAATTATTTAGTGTTTATTTCGAAACATGCTTCCTTAAATACAGTTCTAAAAAGTTTTATGGAAAAGATTCTTCACATTTTCTTTTCATTCAGAAACACTTCCTAATTCAAAGTTTTATGATTGCTTGTTCCGCATGGAAAAACGAACTATTTAGGATATGGAGTTTTCCGTATATAACACGTTCTGTTTCATTTGTATCACGAAGAAAAAGCTTTCTAGACTTCAGGTATAATAAAAAAAAACTAGAGTTCTTCGCCGAGCTTTGTTCGTTCTTTATAAGAATACGTGTTTTCTCAATGGCTTTGTTTCATTATTTTATTCAATGAACATCAGTTACAAAAAATACGTTTATTCACTATGAGCTATTTCACAGAATATGCAATGATAAATAACAGGCAAAGTCCAACAAAAGATATGCACAACCCGATAAATAAAAACTATTATGTCAAATTTTATTTCGCTTCCATTTATTGAAAGTGGCAGTCGACTGGCTTTTAAAAATAGTTTTATTAAATTGGAAACATAATCTCTTATTTTCATATTTTACTGGACCAATAGTGGTTAACGCTTGTAGGGATACATGACGCTACAGGTTACGAAACGTAATACTATCATTTACCTTGTCATGCTTGTCATTTTCGTCATAATTATTTACTAAGCATAATTAATTATATAGCACAATTATAAGCATACAAATAATATTTTATTTGACCGATATTCGACACGGATTCTGTAGACGTTGCGATACATGTGGACACTCTGAAAAAGCAAGTGATGATGAAATTAGGAGAATCAGATTCATTCTGTAATCGTCCACCGAGCGCGATCCTGTCGCCACTCGCCGAAGGAACTCTCAACTGCATAATCGTCATAATCACCATCTTCATCCGTCCTACTGTTTCACGTCCACGTTTAGCAATAAACATTACAAACATATTTCTAAACGCTCTTGGCTTTACGTCTTATCTTATTAAATTGGATCTAAATCCCCTAACATTCATAAATTGAATAAATTCAATGAATTTGTGTTCAAAGGCATGAATCTCTGTGATATTTTAATTCTCTCTCACCGATCTAATTCTTAAAATTGAGTAAAAATAGCTATCTGCCAGTTTTCTCTTAATAACATTCCTATATACCAGTGTCTGTCAAACTTTTTTACCAGACAGCACACTGGGAAGGAAGATTTGTTGCACGGCACACCAAATAAAAATGACTTACAGAATGTAATGTACTTTATTTATACATATGAATAAATAAAATCTTAGTGTAGGTAACAATACACAATATTGTTTTTTAAACATACATATTGTACGAGTATAATTTCGTAAGTATACAGAGATGGTAAATTTCTTTATGGTGAAAACGATGCAATCGATTTTGAGATTTTTTTTGTCAAAACGCCCTTAAACATTTAAGAAAACAAACACGTAACTTCTCATCTACCATCTTTAGCCGCTCACGTTATTTTGATTTCATTTCAAAAAACCTTTCTGAAAAACCAAAGCGTCCAAGCTGTGACTTGTCTTGTCTACAGTTGTAATTTATCTTCATTTGTCGTGGCACACCTCAGATTTCTTGCGGGACAAAGTTTGACAGACACTGCTATATACTAAAACTCCCGTAGAAGAAAGTTGCAATGACTGAATAATAAGAATAACCGGAATGGATTGTAAAAAAAACTTTTATCAGAACAAATAATGTAAATAGAAAGAAATATATTACTCAGTTGTTCACTTTTTGATTTTAAGAGCGGCCTTTCTTCTAAAAACTTTGCCAAGGCCAGACATAAATGAAAATATTCGGGAAAATAATGTTTTATTCAAACACAACACTTACTTATAACAACGGCTGAGCGAAAACGCATACGCTGGTCTGCCGAATAACCCTTGTCAAATGTATTTATTTATACGAAAACGTCGACTATATACTGACGGATTATTGAAAATAACAATTGATTTCATCTTACTGAACACGACATTGAATTGACAGATTATCAACTGCCCTTGATTGATCTTGAACCGATATCTTGACCACGTCAATGTTCCATTAAATGGATGACATAATTCATCAAAATTAAAAAATGTTTTAGACGTAACATCTAAATTGTTTCGATGATAAAAAATAATCGTACGGAATAAGACAAATCTAAAATTGCCATGAAATAAAGAATAACAATAAATTAATACTTTCCTGGGGAATATTGTGACATATACTAACAGCGTTTTATTCTTACTATTTTGAACTAAAACACTGCCTAAAAAAAGTTGGTAATTCGAAATAGATTATTAAATTTAAACCATTTGACATAATGAATAAAATATCTCTTTTCTTCAGGCTGTTTTTGGCATTTATACAAAAGGAGTTTAGCCCATATAAACGGATATCCTGATATCAAATAATAAGGTTATTTCTTTCGTTAATTATAATATTATCTCTCACTTGCAGAACAAAGCCTAAATTGTGGTAATAATTATTTTTACAAAATCTTGTTGAATTAGCTTAATATTATTAAACAAACCATTCAACAATTTCTACAAAAACTACAATTTTCTTTCTACAAAGTTCTTTCAATGATGTTATGTTGATTAAAAGAAAACGTTTCATGTTTCGTTTGTATAGGACAGATCCTGTTTTTATTGTTAAAAAGTAATATGAAAAAAGAAATGGCAGAAATCATTTTAAATAAAAATTGATAACTCTGTGATTCTGATGGTTGTGTTACTAGTGTGGCACGTGTTTCGTCTCTCCTTGACACAACCAATGGAAAAATGAAGTTATCATTTTTTTCTTCAATAAATTTACGCAAAGAACCCATAAAAAACTGACTTTGTCAATTAATCACACAGTTTTATTAATAAACCAGTTCTAATCATACAATTGTTAAATTGCTTTTTAAAAAAAAAAATAATATTGTTTTAAAAAAGGTGGTATAAAGCCGTCAATACCCAAATAAATATTATTGACACAACTGACTTTCCCAAATGGATTAATGTAATTGGTTTATGCAACGGATATACCGCAACCAGGTCACACAGAAGAGTAATCATCAATCGCGATCAACTGAATGCAGTAATTGGTCATCGCAAGAGTGAGTTTTCTACCCACTCGTTGGCTTAATCGGCAAGGCTAATATCGGATCCAAGTTTTCGACTTGATAACAAAACGGGACCTGATTAATACCTGTCCCAATGCGGAACGTTGTGGACTACCAATGGACCATACCGACAGGAATTGTTTTAAAGAAAATTGATTGTGGTATTCAATCGCAATCGTATATCGGTGTGACAAAAGTGTATCTTAATAATATGATGAGTTTACTTTACCTTACTGATTTTCAAGAGTTTCTCAAAAGCAACCAGATTAACTTCCGCAATCTTGTCATTACTTTCTCTAAGCCAAGGATGCCCAACCAGTCCATCCCAAAGCAAAATTTGGTCGATCCCGAAAACTTCCGTGAATTTTGAAAAAATATATTATTTTATACAAATATATTTACAGCCGACGATAAAAAGCCGCGGCAATCATGCTATTCGTCTCGACTTAATTCGTCTATCTCCTGATTTCTTCATGCTTTGGAAGTACATATTTATACGAATCTTCGTTTTCCCATATGAATTATATGACATCCAAATATCGGACTCGTTTGACAGATAATGCGCTTTGCGACAAGTGGTTATCAACCAGATTACCTGCAGATTGCCAACAATACACAATGTCAAATATCTCATTACATTCAACATTTGAATAATTGTATTTGAATCAATAAAAAACCGTATAATCCCTTTGTTCTTTTTTTCACTCCTTCAAAAATGAAATGTGTATAATAAAAATAATAATGAATGTTATGTTGAAAATATACGAAAATACCACAATTTAATTATTTTGTAAGCATATACTTATCAAATAAAATTTTATTCAAATTTAAAACATTTTTAAGTTTGAAGGAAGGAAAAAACCTTAAATAAAATTTCATATAAAAATCATATTAGAAGTCGATCCCGAGAAAATTTTAAATTGAAAAGTAGCTCCCAATGTAAAATAGGTTCGGCACCCTTGCTCTAAGGGCTCTACCTTTAACAAAGAGTTTTTTTTTGCATTTCAGATGTACGATTCCTATTTAAAAAAATATGTATATTTGATTGCTATTCAGTTGATCAATCTCTATTCCTCAGGGATGAAAAGGAAAAAATGATGTTACTAAAAATTACTAGAGGTTCGCTCTCTCGACGTCCCGTTTTTAGGATTGAATGTGTATAAGAATGTAAAAGTTAATATTCACTAAGAAAACTATACTTTTTAACACAAACCCACAAACTTGTAGAACTAATATATGAAATCATTCATCGAGATTCGCATCCTTGGACAAAGCAACCGAATAGAATGGTTGAACCAGTGATTACACGTGGAAACGTGGTTTTAAATATATACAATATATAAAATCGTAAAACAATTAAAAACTACGCGTAATATGTCTTCAAGCAATTGAGTCACGCCAACATTGAAGAGTTTTTCAAGTCTCATGACGTTGGAATGACTACCGAGCGTAAACGACGCGGCCACTTAAGGTTACTTTGTTACTGCATTAAGGTCTACCTTTACATTTGTGGTCTTCAGCCGTTTTTTTTTTTAGTCGCATACTGAATTTTTCGATTATTGTAATTATTTATTTTTTCTCTTTCTATATTATAATGTCGTTAAAACATTTATATCATCATTGCAAAAGTAAATGCAGTTGATTTTTTACGTACGAATAATCTTCTTAATACTGCAGACAAAGCAACACCTCGTCGTCGATGTATCAGTAAAAATAAACGTAACACAGGTTAATTAGGTTAGGTGAGGTTAGGTTAGGTTAGGTTAGCAGGATATATTTTTATACTGCACGCTAAAGTGGCATCCAAAACTCATTAATGGTTAAGAAGTTATCCTTGTTCTATAATTTAACATGTTGCAAGTCATCATATGCATTAGATTTGACTGTCAAAATATTAACTGCTCTTAAGATAGTGTAAAAGAATGGGGAAACAAATAGTGGAGAGTTATTTTTAGCTATATTAATGTAAATTTGGGTAATGAATAAAATAGAAATGAAATGCAATAATATGCCTTTTATCAAAATCATACGACAACTGAAAAATCAAATTAAACAACTTTCACTTCTGCGCTTTATATCCTTTCACTGTAAGACGGAATTATTTACGTAAAAATAAGCTCTGACAGGTCAGCGAACAAAAAATGAAATTTTTTAACATCTGTTTACAATATATAAAAGTTATACTGGTAATTTTTATACAAATTATGTGTACACATACTGCAATTCGATATAAAGCTGTGACTACCAATAAAATATTTTATGGAAAAGTGCATATTTTTCCACTTGTTTCCCTGTATCAAATCACTACGATTAAAGATTATTGCTGCTTAGTTGTAGGATTTTTACAGACTACAGTTTACGGGAAGTGAATGAAAACATTTTTGTCGCACATGTGTATTTTGCGAATATGCTTTTAAAGCTCAATTTTCAGTTGGTCTATTTCGAAAATGAACGTAATATAGCTATCATCATTATCACGAACATGCTTCTTTAATCCATTAATGTATAATTGCCTCCTCTGGTATCTTTTACATTTTTATTTAACACTGATTTAAAAAAAAACGATTATATGTTTTTTTGAGAAACATCTACAAACTGAATGTACCGTACCTACCATAAAATTATCTTTAAGGAATGTTTTAATTTTAATTACGTAATTATTGAACGAACTATAAAAATAATGACGTGGTGGATTTCAATATATAAAATACGTGGAATGGAATAGCTAACTGCTTGCATTATTAAAACAGAATATACCAGACTCTGTGTTTATTCGAAGTATATGTGTGTTTTATTGTTATTTACAGCAAAGTAATATTGTTTCATTATTTCCCTTTTTGTATCGTAAATAATTTCATTTTGTGTTTTTTGTTGTTACATTTCTTTCAAATTAAATAACGCACTTGTATATCTATTTTATCATCTGGATTTACAAAAAATGTATTTGTATCTTTTTCATATGTATTTTTTTTCACGAAAAAACAATTTACATTTTCCATCTCTATATTGAGATATGCCATTTTGGGATTTAACTGTATATTCAAATGTTTTAGATAGGGATCCGATATAAGGGTTGAGTGTACGAAATTTATTAAATATTATTCATATCAAAAAGGTTGACATACTATGACATGGGGCGTCGGAAACAATGGGTATCCGAATGACATTTGGAGTGTCATCCAGTGCCTCGAGCTACGAGTAGCTAATGGGTGGAGGGGAGGGGGCACTCCTCGCAGACAAAAGACTGCTCCTTTAGCAACATTGTTTTTATCAGTAGCGCGCACAGGTATGCCAACAATAGCCGCACACTACAAATAAACACAGTTAATAAGACAAATATATTTAGAACTTCCCCACGCAATTTAAAAATTTGTTTAAACGGTCTTTCATTACATGTTACATAAATTAATTGTTGGGTTTCAATGCTTACATTTTTAATGGTAAAAGTAACTGTTATTAGCACCGGTTGTAAGTGATTAATATGATAAAAAAATTACTTTATTTCCTTCAATATAAACACAATGAATAATGTTAGTTTTAAATTCATAATTATATTACAATTAAAAACATCAAACGTTAAATAGATTTCCGACCCAGCTTTAAATAACTAGCGTTGTAAATATAAATGCATTTATTTATATCACGGTTTATGGTAAATATGCTATATAAACTTTTACACTGCAGTAAAGGAGTTCTACCAAATAAATAGGAAATCAATCGTTAAGTGCTATTAATTCGACGGAAGCTTTGAAGATATTTCAATATGAAATCGAATAAAGTTTCGTTTCTTTGAGAAGTCTGAAAATCATTTTGAAAGAAATGAAGCACGTGTTTCACGTTAGACAATCCTAGTGAGGAATAAAAAAGGCGACTAATTATTTGGTCAGAAACTAATTCCATAAATGGTCAGTAAATAATTACCAAATAAATAAAGGTGAGGTTAGGTTTAGTTATAAAGCTAACCATTTTATGTAAATATCTGACCGTGCAATTTAATAACTGACCATTTTTTATAAATTGCTGACCATTTATCGAATAATTTATTAACCTATAATTTAAGTATAATTAAAGTATAATTTAAGTATAATTTAAGACATCGACTGAGGGTGCTTGATGGAATTTCAATATTAAATTTGGATTATTGAGATTTTGTACACTTCCATGTATTTTGTCACTAACGACCCGGGTTTCGCCTTTCGGCATCTTCAGGCATTCGAGCACACGAATGGACTCGAACTGAGAACTGAGAGACTATAAATTTAAATTTAATTTATTAACCTTTTGTTATTTCTTACTGACCACAAATTAAAATACTTACTGAACCAATATATGCAGGCCAATCATGATTAAATACTGACTTAACTTACCACGTGTATACTGACATTTATTATTTCTTACTGAACAAAAATTGAAAAACATTCAAAAATAAGAAGGAATTCTCATACATTTCAAAAATTAAAAATAGTCAATTTTGGTTATTATCTCTTTAACACTTCATAAGATACCATTATAGTATTAAAATATTGAATTTTCTTAAAAATATTAATTTTATTGATTTAAGCTTTATGGCTTGTAACATTTTTTTTGTGTTTCGTTGAATTTAAAATAAAATAATGTTTTTTGTATTGTAAAGTACGGTTTATAAATAATTCACAGCAATAGTAAGTGGAAAATTATAATTGATTTACGACACGATGAAAGAAGTACTGTTTACCAGACCGCTTAAATTTAACAGCTGTAGTAAATTATGAAAATAAACTATAATTGACGGTTTGAACTCCTATTTATAATTAAAAGCTGTGTACACGTGTTCAATTAGATATAAAATATTCAAGAGAGGGGCCGCTTTACTGAGCGGGTACTAAATCGTCGAAATTAATTAAAAATAAACCCACATAACACGACGTAATTTATGAACTGATCGACTTTTAATCAGCACGCATCAACCTCCAGCTATTAATTATGCATGTAAATAAATACGATTCGTAAGTTGGAGGTCAATTGCTTCACTATTTCCAACACGCCAGTGGTATTTATGGAACACGCCTACAATGGCAACACTAATAATACGTGACGCACTTCCGCGCGGGAAAACCGACGGGCATTCCTAATTCGAAACTTTCCCCGCTTTTTGCTTTCCGCGGCGCGGCGCTGCGATCTTTTGTTCGCTATTTGATTCTTTTTTTTTTCTTCGCGTTTTTATGACTACCTAATTCTCGATGCTTTTGTGTTGTAGAACATCATTTTTATGAAGGGTTTTTTTTTCAATTTGAAGGCTTGTTTTGTTTATTTATTTTACACGGAATGTTTTTTATGATCAGGCGTGGTTTCTTTTTAGAATGCCAAACATTCGTGAAAGGGAGAAATTAATTGTAGCGAGTTTTTAAGAATGTAAAATATTTTCAAGAAAAGTGGTATTTAAAATATGCGCTGAATTTCTCAAATACATTATCATCATAACTCATAACCATCACTCAAAAACATAACAATTCTGTTTTCAGAATATTTTTAATTATTCACAAGTCATAGTTGTGGACTTTGATTTTAGCAACCGCAGGCAGATTGAGTTTTTTCATATCGGCAATACCATTGCATCGTTATTTTCCCAACCACTACAACAAACAGAATATTGTTTTAGTAGGTTTGTAGTGAAAAATATCATCGTCATCTGAAGTGTCAGGTACATTTTTCACTTCAATTACTTAAGGACAAAGAAGAAAAATGCCAAACATATCATTCTAAACTTTAGAAAAGTAAATGCAATAAGAGGTTTTTTTATATTTTTTTACCTTTTCCGCTCTCATTGTGGAGCATATAGTCACCTAATGGAGGTATCTCAAGAGAAGTTTTCTAAGGGAACTGCTTCTTACTCAATTGTTCAACAACTCCTTTTTGAAGAGAGTAGGGATAGAAGGATAGGGCTAAGACAGGACTAGTAAACAGCTTATTGCTGACGCTGTCATGTTTTAAGGATCGGCTGGGTGGGAGTGAATTTTAGACATCACAAACATTCACGACTACGAGTAGAAATCCATCAAACGATTGAAAAATCAATCCATGAAACTGTCCGCACCAGGACTTGAACCCAAAACATCCTTAACCGTAGCCAACGACGTTAACCACTGCACCACGGAGCCGAAAGAGATTAATAAAGCGATTAAACATTTTAATTTTTTGAACTTCGTCAGTTTCTCCTGTATTCGATGATAATATGTAAAATCATTGATCAAGATAATGTTATAGGTTTCAATAAAAATAAATAGGTTTCACATTTTCTGTGATAATTTTAAAAGGAAATATATTAACTTTATGTTTTATTTTACTTATTTCATATCTTCAACGTCCACTGAACTGAACTAATGCTGTTAAGCCAATAAATTTCTATATGATCTAACGTGACACTTTACAGTACAATTTTAAGCTTAATCAAGTATTAATAATCTATTTGGGGAAAAGTTTTGTAAACTTTCAGTCAGTTAAAAGCCTCTAACACAAATATTTATTCATTATTTAACGATATATTAATTTATTCACCATCTATAGTTGCTCTTAGAGTTGCTTGTCCTTATCCAGGCCAATTCGTCAGTGGAGATTTACGTTACTTCCTCTTGATTAATTTTCAATTTTTCAGTTATTAACCATCTGTTAAACATAACTCAAAATTTGATAATATTACCGACCATTATTGTTTTCTGCATATCAGATTATGAATCATTCGTTACATTTTCTCGTTTATTATTGAATATTTTATACTAATGGAACGCAGTTAACTTTTTCATAGAATATTGACGTTTTATCACCACAAAAGTTTTCAACTATCATTGACGCACTTCTAATATTCAGACAATATGTTATGTTGATTCACTACTCTGTATTTCGATCACCCATTGTTACGCCAAAGTGCATGCACAGAAATCTGTAACTTTCCTAATAGCTAATTAACAACTGGTTTCGTAGGCTTAAGTAATACCTCGGGTATAATATTAAATAATATACAGTGTTGCTTTTACAATACATCGTAAACTTCTGACAATTATGGTGATAGAGACATACATTAAATCGACGAACATAACAGACACTCACTGTTGCTCTTTTTACATGAGAGTGAAATACAAACTTGAATAATAATTTATCAATTAAAATATTGAAAATCAATAGCTTACAATTTCTAGAAATGAGTAAAAGCCGTAATGCAAATTAATTCGTAGTCAATATGTTTTTATTGAAGTGCAAAATTACTAAAAGTGATTTTCTGCCTTGTTTGTCGGGTGTGTTGATTTACCATTACATTGACACTTCATTGTAGTTCACGATACATAATATAACAGTTTGCATTGTATAATACTTATTTATTATAGACGAATCGAGTAATATTCAAAATTATGGAACCAGTTATTAAATGGTTATCAGATAAGTTACAGATTTCTGCGTGTGTACTTTGGCGTAAAACTGGGTGATCTAAATAAAGAGTTACCCATTAGTATGTGTAGTTAGAAAGTTGAATGAAATCCATAAATACTTTTAGTATCAATAATAATGGAAATGTGTAGCAGCAACTTGTGCATTTAATTAATTTAAAATGTTTTGCATTATTAGTTTGAATTGAATCATGTCCTTGAAGGATTTTCTCCCACTACGTTGGAAACAACAAAACAAATCGCACAATCGTACCAACTGCAGCATGCGGTAGAGAGCATTTGGTCATTCCGGAAGTGAGATATGGCACCTATCGAGAATCGATAGCCT
The DNA here is from genome assembly GCA_022494535.1 of Himalopsyche phryganea. NCBI lineage: Eukaryota > Metazoa > Arthropoda > Insecta > Trichoptera > Rhyacophilidae > Himalopsyche > Himalopsyche phryganea. Next base: position 986,177 of record JAGVSL010000059.1, on the reverse strand, counting down.
AATGTGTGTGTTTATCTCATTTAGGACCCCTAACTTGGTACGCTTGAGTGGTCAAGCGCGCCAGAAAAACTGTATATTAAATTATTTGTAAAGTTATGAACATAGCAAACTATTAACTCACTACAGCTTACTAATAATCTTTGCTCAAAATACGTATCAATGAATAAAAAATAAATGTAATGTAGATATTTCACAATTTTTATTTAAATAAACACACACTGGAACAATTTATCCTGAGCAGCAATACTATTTATGATTTGAGATATTATAAATCTGTATTGATATAACTACTGTGCTATTTAATTTAAAAAAAATCATATAGGGTTCAGTATTGACGAAAAGACGGTAATTTTATTTTTTCTATATTATTTCTGAGCCTGAAGTTGAAACATAAACGTCGTCATCTTCAGTAGCGCTGTCCACTGGTTTGCAGTCTAGTGCATCCACTTGTACAAATTCGTTTATCGATTTATAGATTCTTGTGATATCTTAAATATTTACCACTTATTTGATCCAGAATAACGGATTAGAATTAATAGATAACTTTTAATGTTGTACTAATCTATTCCTTCTAGTCTTAGGTACTATTTCTAAATAAGAGAGGTTGAGCTATTGCATATTAACCAGTTCTAGTAGAACAATATACCGTTTAGAGAAGCTCTATTACGACTCCACATCACGGTTGAAAAAAAAATATTGTATTATGTAGTTAAATAACTGAATATTCAAGTCCAAAAAACACATGTCTTTTGTGACTTGGGGTAACATTTTGGTGATCATAACAGCACATGATTTGCATTCCATTATTCGAAACCCTGACACCACAACCAAGTGGGATAACAACCCAAGGGCCTTGACCAATCAGCTACTGTACAGTAAAAAACTAACATAAAATATTTTTTCTTGACTAAATAAGAACTCAGTAGGTTAATTAAACAATTTATAAAATAAAACAATGAGAGATCATTAACAAAATTTATTCATTGCATTGCTCAGGTTTTGTAGTGCCTTTTTCCGGTACTTTCGCTAAACAAAAGTATGTAATTGCCTTAATTATTTATGTGCACGTAATTCTTCAAGAAAACATTTTACGAAACTTTTTATTTTAATAATGAACGCAAATATCTTGTAATCTTAAACTAGAATTCTCGTTTTAAAATATTCAACAACATTTGTTTAAACAGAATATTCGCTACGTTTAGGCACATTTAAGCGCGGAAATCCATCGTGTAATATCAGAAAATAAACGATACAAAATTGCGAGATAAAAGCAAAATGGCCTGATATCAAACCAGGCGTATGAATTTAATCATTTAATTCTATGTCTGCTCAGCGATAATCGAAAAAGAAATTTTCGAACAGTATTCAAAATCCTGTAATTGGTATATTGTATTTCATGTAACTTATTATATTCTTTCTAATGCTTTCATGTCAAAAATACTGTAAATAAACGAGATATCACTGAATCTTGCTGTAAGTGTTTATGTTGTATGTTGACGTGATTAAACTGCAGGACGTATTATGATGATGATGAAGTCGGTAATGTAATTCGGAGTAAATTTTTCACGGTCGGAGGCTGGCGAGAGACTGACGATTTCTTTTCTGTATTCTTCACTCGTTGTATTGCGTTTTCCAAATATGACATTCGACGAATCTCACGCCTGCGGACGGTCTCCTTTACAATCACGTACTTACTTATATTTGCACTCACTAATATCGCATTTCATAACTGCTATTGTGTAAAGTGATGAATGGACGTATGCGCTGGCCAAACATTTGAAATATCACATTTCAAGTGTATTGATAATAATAAGTCTGCAAAGCTGACGGTTGATTTACTGAGCCACTTAGATGGAATCGCGAGAAGCTATTTTCCCTATTTGAGTACGTTAAAAGCAAAAACGCCACTTTCCATAAAAAGTCTAAAATGATATAATTATGAATGCAAAAATATTTTGCAGATTATTGTGTATGTATACAACTTAACAGATCAATTGTAATGTCCTTAGAAAAATGTGAAAAATCAACTTATGAAATGAGTTTACATGCAAAGTCCATATGCAATGACATTACCGCAGTATCGGTTTTATATGATTTCTTACGAGACGACTTTAAAGGAAAGTGATCTTTTTGCTTTTAACGTCCTAATGTAATGTTGCATTTAGTAATTTTTTCAAATATGGCCTTAGTTGAGAATGTTAAGATAAAAAAAATTTACCAATATATTTTCCACCAACCAATTTTCAAAAGAACGCTATGTTTCATACGAATCGCATGCAATTGGATTTTTAAAATATGCACCAAATTTTCGTAAAACATATTTTAATGCAGAAGATCTCGGATACATTTACCCAAGAGAATGAACGCAAACGTTTTACAAGGGTTGACAGATATGACTTCCACTCAAATTTCATTAGCCCACCAATGAAAAATACACAAAACACCAACATTAAAAAACACTTCTCTTAATCATGTAATTTTACATAAATATTTATACTTTTATTTCTGCACAGCAAGTATAGCAAAATTTTCCAACTTCTGTGAGTGAGCAAAATATCGAAGAGTCATCGCTAAATCTCACGTTTTGTGTTTGAAAATATCTAACGACCATTTTATAGTACCTCCGCATTGCAAGATATCCCCGATAACAAACTTTCAAAAAAGATTTACTGAGAGAGGATAAAACTTTTCCAAATGGCTGTCAGCTTAAAAGCTTTATTCAATATCTCATTATGCCTGTATACTTGTAAACAACATTGATATCCTTATCAATATTCGGCCTAAAGTTGCTTTGATTTTAATGATATCAAATTGTGAAGCTTTTTTTCATACCCACCGGCCTTAATATAATGATCAAGTTTTGATTCTATTATGAAATAAATATAGTATTAAAAAATATCAAACACTATCAATAATTTATTGATTAATAAAAACAGTACATTTAAGATATAGAAAACCCTCTAAATTCCTACCGTTTTATACCATGTAAGGTTAAGCATTACCCACAAGCATTAAAAATTACGAGAGTGCGTTCCGTGTGTTTATTACAGTTGATAATAATTTGCTCAGGTACATAAAAAAGGAAAATAAATTTACTTCAAGTATTGATTGAATTGGAATTAACATCAATTCTAGAACCAGAATTCAATTATAATAAAGTTTCACAAGAATATTTTAGAAAGTTGAAACGAAAAGAAGTTTCTTAACGTTTTTGAAACAATCCATCGAAGGAAAATTTAATATTGTTTAAATGTTTTTCATGAAATGGATTTCTCCGAAAGAATATTTTTGCATTAAAATGTTATTAATGCAGAAGGACTTGGACACACTTACGCAAAGAAATGAAAGCACCTGTCACACAACTTACATAAGAGTTGGAAGAGATGGCTAATTGCATCATGGTAATATGCGATTGTTGGGTTCGTGGTGGTCAAAATTGTTGGCTACGGTTACGGGTGCCTCGGGCTCATGTCCCGATACAGACAATTTAATAAATTGATTTATGAATTTCTGTTCGTAGACATGGATGTTTTTGAATATATAAAACTCCCCTCCCACTCATCCGATATTAAAAATGGGCTCCTTTTATCCCTAATCTTTTATAAAAAAAGAGGTTGAGAAAGTGAGTTATAAGTAGTTCTCGTAGAAAAAATCTGTTAAGATACCTCCATCAGCAGGCCATATGCTCCACATTGAAAGCGGACATTGTAAATTTGCAATTGCCCATCGGATATCAATAGCGTCCTCCAAATGAAAAAGAAGCCGCTCAAATTCAAAAAAAAACACCCACAACGGATGTTAACGCCCCCGTTTAGAAACACTGGCTTAAGCCACCGCACTATTACTACCGTAGTGAGTTAAGTAATTTATCATGTTCAAGATAGTTAACGTTACTTCCGCCAATTTAGCTGCATATAGATAGTATCATTATTGTATGTGACTGATAGTTAATTAATTAGTTCTAAATATTTCCTGAAATAATGAAATTGAACTTAGAAAGGAATTCACTTACGATCTATTAAAATACAAATTATCGAATCAACTGCGCTATTTTCAAATGGGGTGCAGGTGTTTCAATGGCCGGGTTCGGATTTAGTAAAATATATTACATATAGCCCAGTAGTGATGTTCAGGAACATTCATGTTACTCGATTGCGTGGTTAAAGGCTAAATCCCAAAATGAACCGGTGGAAAATTTTCTTTCAAAGTCATATTGTAAGAAATCAAATAAAACCGATACTGCGTGTAAACTCATTTTACTCGTTATTAAAAAATGTGGACGTAGTAAAAATTAAATTGTTTTATTTTTTTAAATATTTATATAAGTTTATTCGTTTTAAGTATGAAATCGCAGATTTTTAAAATAACATGTAATTCAACCTATAGCCACTGAATTCGCATGGTCAAAAACACTAAATGCAATAAAATTAAATATGTATTCAATAATATAAAAAAAGTTATCATAAATTATTTGGCGATCTGAACCTTAAGTAGGTAAACATAGTTTTCCTGCACCCTTTTATTAGTTATAGATTTCCCAGCATCAATATTACTTATAATAAAGGCTACATAAGAGATTTCACTTCCCAGCGGAGAGGTAGACAATGGACAAAGGACATTATGCAGCAGTTAAAAGTTTCCAGGCGCCGAGTGATAATAATTGGCAAAAGCTCCGCCGTCGAGCTTCTGTCGGATGGCACAGACGCCATTGCTAACTGAAAGAGATATTGTCTGAACTCAGGCATCACGACTAAAGATCGTCCAGAATAAAAGTAGTGTCTACGAACTAAGTAACGGAAACCCGTTGAAAGATAAACCATAGGTTGAATATGTATATCAAATTTAATGAAATTAAAAAAAAAAGCATATTAGTTAATAAGTATATACATTTGTTTATTTAACTGCTGATACTCGGTGTTACATTATTGAATTAAAAGTTAAGGAAAATAGTGATTTAATCGTGATCGAATTCAAAATATATTATTATTGACAAACTTTCTAGTTTCGCTTCCAATCGAGTGTCAATGTAATATTAAAGTATGATTGGCTAACAAACTATCACGTATTTGTTTTATTCAAAATCAACTCAACAATTGTATCAAGTGTCAATTGAAAATGCTCGATGAGCGAAAGTGAAGGCGATTCGATAATAGACAGTCAACACAATAAAAGTGAATAAGTCATAACTGATTATTTATCAATCGAATAGAACTCGCATCACTGTTATTCATTCAAGTGTTTAGTATTTTTATCTGCCATTACAGAATCAAATTGCTGTATCGCAGTTGAAATCATAGTTGTTTTCTGTAGTCATCTTTGAAAAAAATGGGAAAAGCCGGACTACTCTGGTAGAACATATAAAAGTATGTTACACGTGAAAAGGAATACCGATTAAAACTTCATTTACTATGTGAGAGAGTAAAATTGAAAACGTCGCTACTTCTCGGGGAGGAGGTTGAGGAGGTTGGAGGAGGAGCGTCAGCACACTTCGACAGTCCCGAGTCCAGCGTGGTGACAAAGGATAATTCACAGGTTCCTTCGTCTTCCATTAAAACCCGGTCGTATTCAGTATACTTTCTCTTTAATTGCAGTTAGTTTATACTTATAAATTAATCAAAGACAGTTACACAAACACAAACAGATTTAAAATACAAAATTTCAATTTAAAGCACAGCAAGTGGTTTTATGATAGGGCCATCTCTTTGACCGAACCACCGCGGGGCTGTTTCGGCCACTAACCGCCAAGCCCCTAGGCCGAGGGATAAGTGATTATTTTCCTAAGTATCGCCCACTTTCTGTTTACTTCTAACGGTAAACAAACAAATGTGACAAATTATTTTTGAACGCCTTAGGAGAGATATTACATATTAAATTTGCCTGAATAGGAAGAGTCTGCGGATTGGTTTTGAAGACCCCTGTCCGCCCCATAAGTACGGGGCGGTGTCATATGATACAATTTAAACATTCTTTAATATGGCATACTTTTTATTCGTGTTTTTAAAAAGCATTCAATATAAAAATGATTTTTATTATTATCATGTTCAACCATCGAGCAATTTTCTTCGTTTTAATAAATAATGTCGTTTACGTTCTAGCAAAAAATGTTATGCCGATAATGTCATGTTTGAGTAATTTACCAGAACAGTAAGAATAATACTACATTAATTTAAATTGATGAAATATACTGTGTTTATTTGAGTCGTTTAATTATAAAGACTGGTAAGAAAATCGATTTGGAAGTGTTATTTTAATACAAAACGTTGCTGTTAGAAAGTGTTTTTGTTTACGGAATCTAATATACAAATTCATAGAAAACAAAATAGTCATATAGTCGTAGCTAAAGGTGACATTAAAAACAACCGGAGTGCTAGTCGACAAATTATTAGCAACATTTCTATATGGATAGAGTAATATGTTTAGATTACGCATTTCGTGTTGTGTTTTTTTATTATTTCTATTCCTTGCCCAACTTTCGTGAAATTTCCAATTCAATCTCCTAATGGAAGAAACCGTTCCAGAAAGTCTCACGCGCTTGCGGTTGCACTGTGGAATTGGAAAGCCAGTCTTGATTCACGCCTACCAAAAAGATTGCCCGCCTTCGGGTGACTTCACAGCTTTAACGGGATAAAAAATATTCAATCTTATGTGACACGCTACATAACTATTTCAAATGTTCTTTTAGGTGTGACTTCATAGATAATTGTAGAATCGTACAAAAAAATAAACATTTTTTCTGTATGGAAAAGCTGCACGGTTACATTTGAGTCGATATACTTGGTCATGTCATTTCGTTATAATCGTAGACATATCAAGTAAGCTTAAAATACAAATAATAAGCCAACACTTTCGATGAGTCAAAACTTTGATCGGTCATATCTCAAAACTACCGATTATCATCCGATTACCGTCGATACATTAAAATTTGTTATCACAAGTCAAAAAATAAAATATTATAAAATTATTTAACGATTATAATAGCGCATATTTATTATTCAAATATAATCTAAAGAAATAACGAGTGTGGTGTCGAGGTAGACGACGGACTCTGACTTAATCATAATGAATGGTAATAAAAACATATATACTCTTATTATTTTTTTGGGATTTTCTTGTTAAAAGATATATGTAATAGAATTTATTACTGTCCTTTTTTTTTAATATATTCAATATAATTATATTTTAAATATTAGTCTGAAAAGTGTTTCATTCAAAAATCTTTATAGAATCGTTATATTCAATAAATTGCAAATTCCGTCGACATCACTTTCTTAAAAATACGTTGTTCTACAATTTTGTCTCAGACATCAAACCTCGATAACCTACAATAAACCCTAATCTAGTCACGGCGTAAAGCAAATAAAAGCATTTCTGAAAAACAGGTGTCAACTCTTTGCTAGACAGGCTTGAAAAATTTACTATTTTCATTTAAATAAAAGTGCAATAGTGTAAACAAATACTTCGAGAGTGCAATTATTAAAAGAAAAAAAACATTTCGACGTTTCACATTTTTAGGCGACGGAAAACGATTGCGATTTTCGCGTATTGACAGAAAAACCTACTAATTCCTCTTAATATCCAAACAAAAAGTATAAAGCGTAAAAATAGAAAGGAAAAAAAAACATTTAATTTGTCTTGTGGAATTCTGTAGCGTATCAGGTATAATATACAATAATAGATCACCCAGTACCTATTAGGGTACGCATCTTCGCAGGAACTTCAATAAAATAGCGAAATAGTTTCGGTAAATGGCGTAAATAGCATCTGAGAAATAACGGGCGATCTGGGACAAGCTTAAGATGTTCCCGGCGTGGTTTATAACGCACCTTTATTCCCGAAATGTGATTACAGGTGGAAATGATGCGATCATTTGTTTCACATAAAGGCGATTCAACCGCGCCAAACGAGTGCCGTGGTCTCTTTTATATGTCTCCCATATAATACATACGTATCTTTTTACAACCGAGAAGTAATCTATAAATTATATCGCCTCCAGTTATAAAGGAAAACGTTGTGATAATATTTATTATTTTATACGTAAAACGTTAATTATTAATATATCGTCACTACGCGAATGGTTCTTTGTTCTTCCGATATAACAAAATTGATATTTTGGTGCAATTAATTTTTTTCCACGTCCGCTCCCGATGTGGAGCATATGGTCTCCTAATGGAGATATCTTAACAGAATTTTTCTACGAGAACTGCTTGTTACTCAGTTTTTAATGCCATAGAGTACTCAACGTTGTACCCACCACCACCCACTACGGCTTCACACTCTTAGAGAGTGTATTCCGCAGCGTAACAACGTTATGCGTGTTTCAAATGTTTGCCAGGAATGTCCGAAGAGAAATTCCTCAAGACTTGGTTGCATGCACTCTAGTGTGCAGGAGGTTATGTTTAAAATAAGTGTTAAAAAAAAGAAAAGGAAAAACAAGATGTTTAAACGTAAAATGGCTTGGAACGCAATTCCTTAACACATTAAGCCCCTTGTTACTCAGTTGGTCAACCTAGGGCTAGGAAAGGACTAGTGGTTAGCTAATCACTATCGCTACACCCCGTTGGGATGAAATGGGTGGGAGGGAGGACTCAGACTACGAACATAAATCCATAAATCGATTGAAAGGTCAATCTATGAAAACCGTCCGCACCAGGAATCGAACCCGAGTCATTCGAAACTGTAGCCAGCAACGCTACCAACTGCGCCACGGACGCCGACATATTAATAGACTGATTTAATTGGTAGAAATTCATTATAATAGGGTAAAATATCATATTTCGGCGTCCGTGACGCAGATGGTAACGTCGTTGGCTACGGCTACGGACGTCTCGGGTTCAATTCCCGGTGTTCAAGGTTTTTATAAATTATTGATCTTTCAATCGATTTATGGGATTTCTGTTCGTGATCTGGGTGTTTGTGAAGTCTAAAACTACCTCCTACCCATTCAATCCAATGTCTTTGGGTTGGAGTCCCGTTGCGGACAGTTTAATAAATTGATCTTTCAATCGATTTATGGATTTCTGTTCGTAGTCTAACCGTAACTAACCAACCCGATCCTCAAAAACGGGTCGTAGCGAGAGCGATTAGCTTACCACTAGGCCTGTCCTAGCCCTATCGAAAAATGAGAGGTTGAGCAACTGAGTAACAAGCAGTTCTCATAGAAAAATTATGTTGATATACTTCCATTAGGAGATCACATGCTCCACGTTGAGAGCAGACATGGAAAAAAAATATATCAAAGTATACAGTTCTATAAAATTGAATTAAAAATTAATCGTATTCCAATATCGTAACATTTTACGTGAGATGACATGATATTGTCTGTCTATTTTAAACAGTGTACATAGCTAATTTAAAATATGTTTAAGTGTAGTTCTGACGATGGTGTTAAGCCGAAATACCTTTCAATTACCAAATAAAATTCTGAAGAACTATATATTTAGCAGTTAATATATTTTTATAAAAATTAAGTAACAGTGAAAAATATTTATTTCCTTTTCATGAACCTTGAGTACTTTTTTTCATTTATAATAAATCAACAATCCATTGGCTAAATTGATAAATGGTGCATTCGATAAACCAATCTGAAATCGGAGGCTACTATGTGGTTATTCATTACATATATATTGATCAAAATTACACAAATATTTTCATGATATGTAACGTAATGATTAATACAAGTTATATTTGGCGTATTTTAAAACAAATCATTGATACAGCGTTTTCAAATGCTTGTCAAGAGTGTCCCAGGAGCAAAATTAGGTTTTTTTACTTGTTTTCTAAGCAGGGACTTCAGCTTGAAAAATCTTTATTTAGAAGTTTTTTTTCTAGAATACATGCATGAAATGAAATAATGTCTTATTCTGTAACTACTAGCAATAAACTTCTTATGGGACTGAGAGCCCGCTTCCTAGGTTACACATAGGTTGGCAACTGGTCCGTGAAAAGAAGCCGGAAAGTTGGTAACTGTTTCAATCATGCGCAGTTTATTGAAATAACACACCAGATATTAGAAGCGCAACCAAATAATGATATGAACCTTTAATGTCACTCCAAATCAACTCGAGAAGAGAAAACATCACGAACATCTATGGCCAATACATCAAATGTTGAATTGAAAATAAATAAATTGACATTGCCGGAACTTACACTACAATAAAGCTTCACTGATAAGCCACGAAGGCCGACGAGAATGAAACATTTACTGTTATTTTATTTGTTGCTTTGGTAATATGGTAAATAATTTGGTAAATAATAAAAGTCATGGTCGAAAAAATATCTTTTATTTTACGGAGTATGAATTTAGCTGTCTTTTTAATTATATCATCATTTTCCTAAACTTAGTTAAGTAAGTACGCTACAATACCATTTTTTTAAATTGCTATATTCCACAAAACCCCGTGTTCGTTTTGATATTATTCCACCAAATTTTCCACGTGGCTTTTTTGCAAAACAAACATTTAATGAAGCAACAATTTCACGCACGATTTTGAGTACAGTTTTCAATCACGCATATTTACCAGATCATTAAATTTCGACACAATGATGGTAATTAAATAAAATTGCCATACGCGAATCGTTCAATCAAATTAGTTTTATATTTATGATAAAGCTTTAATTTTATAATACTGCCAGTAATTTATATTATTTTAGATTAAAAGCTCGGTTTTATTGATAGAGCTTTTATTCCAGGGTATTAGCCATCGACTCGTAATATGCGTGATTAAAGAAGATGAAAAATTAACAATACATCATAAAGTTATTAATAACGGTTTATAGAATAATATTAACATATCGAATTATATTTAAACTCAGCCACGGAAACCTTTTATAAAAAAAAAAAAACCATTAACACATCACCAACAATATTAAAGGGTCTTTGAAACGTAGTGATTAAAAAAATAATAATTTTGATTTATGAAAAAAGTATTCAAATAATTCTACCAAATAAAAGTAATATGTTTTCTGGATTGCAGAGTTTGAGATTATTATGTAACCATGCACTGTTTGATGTCAAAAAATCAATATAGTTTAGTTGTGGTTTGTTAGTTTTACTCTATTATTTAAGCTACATAAATGAAGTAATGATTTATTATTACTCTTTGATTAGTGAGTTTTTTTTTACAAAAATATGTAATTTTGAATATTTTGTTATTTTTTACTATTACTGCACGTGAAAATATAAAACATTTTATTTTGTTTATGGGTCAATCTGGCGAGGATATTACTTATTATTTCAAGTATTAGATATTTTTTTTTTATTTGTATGCATTAATTTAACGCATATCTAAAAAAACGTAACTGAAATAATTCCTTATTACTTTCAAATAATTATCTAGAAGTATTTACATCCAATTGACCGTAGAATTTTATTGTCTGTGTATCTGTAAACATATCGTTTGCTATTTACGCTGATTCCAAGAAAGGAGTCACACTGAAATTATTTTTTTACGCTGAATTTATATAGCTACAGATTTGTTTCCAAATATTAACCTTTTTACAAAATTCTTTTGTCCATTTGATACAAATAATAAAAATAATGTGACTGACAAAAATCACTGATAGATATGTGTTATATCCATATCTGAAGATTTTTTATAAATATATGATAATGGCGCTAGAAAATAAATGACACAATGCGCCTCCGTACCGGTAAGGCAATACTCAAAGCGTTAAAGACATGAAATAACCGTACGAACCGAATTCGACGAAGTTTTCAATAGTAAATATCATTTTTTTGTATTGATTCCATATGTTTAGCGTAAGTTATCATGTTATTGATGAGCGAAACCGTTCCGATTCATTATAAACTGTGGAATTCGTATTTAAAAAAATATGTTTAAATTTAAAATAAATTAAATGTAATTCTTTTCTATCATTAATTGATAGTAATTTTAGCATTTTAAAATTGATGAAGTAAATACCACTTCTCTGGTGATATTTTCGATCTTGACTTCGACATATTTATGTATATATTGTATTTTGTAGTTTACAAAACCATTTGTTTTCAGTATCCCCTGATCCCAGATATAAACACTTTTTTGCAATTGTATTTTCTACTAGCTATGTCGGTAAACTTTCGCACTTCGATACAGCAAAAGTAAAACACAACACAGCGCAACTTTGATTCGAGATCACTTGCAACGGTCAAAGAATAATGTGTAAGTTTTACGGATAATTTACGAGGCGCCCGGGAAGAAATCGACAAGCAGATCTCAGTGGACTTTCGCCATTTTGAAGTTTGTGTAACATTGGTGACTGAGAGATACTTGATGAAATATATTTGGAATAAAGTTTTACCCTAGTTTAAATATGGTTTATACGCCTACAAATGTGTTGTATTTTATTTTAAAAAGTAATTTTAGCAGAGCCGTAATAATAATATTAGTCTAAAGAGAAGTAATAGGATAACACTTTTTTTAGGTAATTGATAGCTATTTTGGCTTGACGCCACCGTCAGAACTATACTTAAAATATTTTAACTTGACTATATTTATATACTGTTTAGGGGTGACCCACCCTTACCCATCACCTTTACGTTAAACAGTATACAAATATAGCTAGGCTAAAATAGTTTGAGTATAGTTCTGACGATGACGTTAAGCCAAAATAGCTATCAACTACCTTATACAATTGTTATCCTATTAATCCTCTCAAGCTTAAGTTTTTTATTACTGCTCTACTGAAATGATACTTAAAAATAAAACACAACATATTTATGGGCGTATAAACCATATTTAAAATACGGTAAAACTTTCAACTGCCTAAGAAAATTTTGTAGAACTAAATACTTTGAAATGTTATCCTATTATAATGGAGTTCTACCAGGTAAATACCAATTCAATCAACAAATTTAGGAGCAGTTCTTGTGACAGACAGATTTACTGTTTTATAGTATTTATATTATATTACAATGATCAGTTTCCCAAGTTTAAGATTTATCGAGAGACGTTTATTAGTTTTTGATTGTTTCATAGATATGTAGATGATTTCATCACGGTAGATTCTTTTGAATTGAATATAGTTGAAAATTTTATATGTACGTAAATAATACAACACATATTTTAGTTAAATATTGATGATATTTCATATCGTACACACCGGCTTACAAAATAGACGCAACTCTCTGCCCTTGACACACAAGCTGGTATGGAAATTTACTGGAAACGAGTAGAATAACATGTCAGAAATGTAACTCCAATTCCCAGGCGGGAATCAAACCCACATGTATCACTTGGCAGGTTATTGCGATATCGATTCGCCTCTGGGGGCTCCCTCGTTCTCTGTAAGCGAAATAATCCATACAATTGTTGGAGCTTTTCGGTGTTGCCGGATCTCTCTTTATTGTACGATATTGTTGTATTGTATCAACAGTACGCGATACAGGTTTACCGTGTAATCTGTAAGACGAAAATACACAAATGAGAATGCCTTCCGTATAATTAAAAAATATATTGCGATTAATTTTTCCAATATTATGAATCAGTCGAAATTAAAAAAACTTGATTCGGATTTGCACCAAATTCTATCAGAAAAATATTATATAGCATGGTGTTAAACGAACATTTTTCATCTAATAAATACTCACAGCAACATTAATAATGATTGTTTGCAACCCTCCTCAGCGGAAACAAAGAGGAACAAGGATCCGAGCTCCTTTTATACCAGCTTGAATAATGATTGCCCTTCTTAATTACTCACAATCTGTCATTGTGTCAAAATTGTTTTTGTCAAAATAACGACCTACTATATAGGTTAGCTTTTGACAACTTCTAAGACGTATCCTTAATACTATTATATTATAGCAGGCTCTGCTTCAGGTTAATTTCACTGACACGCCTGGCTAACGATGTGTGAAGTTAAATCAATTGGACTAACGGTTGATAGATTAATAAATGAAATAGTACTGTTTAAATAAAATTATTTATTTATTTATTCAAAATCAGAATCCAAATTTTACAGGCGTAAAGAATTTTTCATTTAATACTTTATAAGGTGCAATTATATGATTATTAGGTGATAATTATGTCAGCATACGGTTCTATATTGAGGTTTATTCCAGGAAAGTAGTCGAATTGAAATCAATTTTTACGATTAATACTATAAAGCAACGGATTTGTTTCCAAATATTAATCTTTTCATAAAATTCTTTTTTACATTTGAAGCACTTAATAAAAATAAAGTCATTGATAATAAAAATATGTGTTCGTTTCATATCTGAATGAAAATAATAATTTAATAGAAAAAATATAAGAATGGAAATATCTAATAGATGACAGAATACGTTTTTGACAGTCCGAGAGGAATACCGTTACAAGGACTGGTAAAAATCCCAATTTTTCTTTCTTCCTTTTCTCAGTTCTGGGGAAGTGAAATGAATTAAACTGTATATATTTCTTGCATTTACTGTTTGGGAGATAAAGTATAATGAAGTCTAAGACAAATTTGAATTGGTGGAATAAGAAAATTTTTATTCAATGAGGTATCATTGTAGAACTAAGAATATTAATAGTTAACGAAAAAATTACAGAACTAATTGTGTTAGGTCATTATTAAAACAAAAATATTCCACTTTGAATTTCAAGCTGGGTTATATAGTTATTAAATATTGATTATTAAAGCTTTAATGATTCAATCTGTATATTGTGACGCTACTTAAGCGAGTTTTCTAATAGTTGGACTACAGTTTTAATTATACAATAGAAAATTCTTCTATCTGTCCGTCACACAACAAGTATCATAAACCAAGCTTTGGAGTCACGAAATTTACACAGTCAATTATGTTTAGATATCGTATATTGATAGTGTGTCCGGCAAAATAAGTTTATTTTGAGTACTTTTCATCGACCATATCCGTTCCTTATATGGAGCATAAGACCACCATGTGGCATCTCCAAGATTTCCTGTCATCTTCCAATCAATAAAACGACAGTAGTCTCTAGTTCCACCAGAGTACTAATAATTTAAAGTCGATCAGGACGCTTCACCATTCAGAAGATAAAGCAGGGTTAAGGTTTTCCGGCATCATCATCAGCAAGTATCTCAGCTGGTTACAATATCTCTTCATTACCAAGGCTTGACAATATAAACGAATTATATTTTAAGTAAGTGTTTCATTAATCTAATTTTTTTACGATTACAATGTATAATATAACTTATATAGTTTTAGCTCTGTTAACTGTCAATTCTTGGTGGAAAGACTCTATATTAACTATTGATTGTATTACTTTAAATTCAATGTGGTTTTCTTGTTGATTGCAAATTATATACGGTATTTATTTATTATTCAGAAGTCGTTAACATTTTAATTGTATATCATCAAATTTCATTTCATTATAAACCGTACGATATTCTGTAAATTTTTGTCATAATTATACAATAATTATTATTTATACCTCCTCATTAGTCATTTATTATTTTATACAAATAATGATCTGTTTGATTTTATTTTTCATCAGTTAAAAATTACTTGCAATGTATAAAACATTCTGGGTCATTTGATAAAATTGTGGAATTAATACAAAAAATCATTATAATTTGCTTGAATTAAGTATTGAACCAAGATTTAGTGTTGACATTGATAATTACGGTTGGAAAATAAGGAAGTAAGATGAATTCCGTTCATTTTGGTTGCCTCATTTAATTCGACGCTGCTTTGTGAAAGCGCCGAAGATAAAACGAACTTCTCTTTACTTAATTTTAAAACTTCTTGAAATTGCCACGAAGAAATCATATTTTATCGTAGGCTTATTAGTTTTTTTTTTATCTCGTAAAGCACTGAAAGCTTTCATTTATTCGCTTTGATATTTATGCGTGTAGGAAATGGTACAGCTGGAAGCTCGAAGACTTTTACGAATCAACTTTTTAGAAACTCAGCCGTTATTATAAAAATATTATTTAATGATCTCATATTTCACAAAATTCTATTCCTTCTTACCGCCTGGGTGAGTTATGATATATCTTTATTGGAAATCACTTTCAATATAAAATTGGTTCATTACAACAAGCTCTTTATTCTTTCATTAAAATTGAGTTAATCGATGTACTATATTTACAATATTAAATCGAGGTTTCACCATTTGAAATCCTCAAATTTAAATATAAAATTGTATCAACTATTGAATTGGAATTTAGTAAGTGGACCCCCATTAAAATACCGCAGGTTTTTTCTTCAGTTCTATAATAATCAACGACATCGTCAGGATTGTTATAAAATGGATTTCGTTCACCCATATTTGTAATAATATAGAAGAGATGCACAAAAATCAACTCAAACATATTTAGATTGATTTTAAAACTGTCTATTTAATATCAAGATGACAGGAAACTTTCATGATGCCACTTGGTTGTCATTTAAATCAGATGCGGACAAAAAATGTGGAAAGCAGAAAGGAAGAGGAGTTATTTAGTTAATTTGAAACCTTCGATATGGTAGCCATGGATAATTGTTGACTGGAAAGCTGCATGGATGATACATAATAATAATAATATGTTTACACACGAAGGCTTCAGCTGACAGAATCTTTTAACAAAACAGTACTTAGCTGTATAAAGACAGTATCTATCCACCCTAGCAGAGACTTAATCCAGGAAAGTAGGAACACGCTGTACGGAATCCACATATAGTTTTGGTAGGAATGTAAGGGTAGAAAAATAAATATATATATACAATATAAATTTACTTAACGTTTTATAATAAGGATTTAAATGAACTTTGCAAAATGGAATACGCAGAGATGACGCATTACTATAATGGTGTATGCTATAACCGGGATTGTATTTGTTTATCTCTAACCACCTCAAGGAATTTAATCACGGTGTTGCGAAATTTAAAGCAGTCATGCTCTGAGATGATTACTTAAATTTGAGGATAAGATTTTTTATTTTCATATACTTAGTGATACATGACGCTACAGATTTAAAAAACATTACGCTTGTCATTTTTTTCAGCATTATTGACGAGGCATTATTAATTGGCAAATAATATTTTATTTGACCGATTTACGACAGAGTGAACGCTTTTAAAAGACAAGTCACGGTGGCGAAAGTAGGACGCAGACAATCAACAACAGTATATATGAAGAAAGAAGAAAGAACCGGAGTCATCGCCGTCCGAACGGGACTCTTTTTAATCGCGTCAAGCATAAAAAATAAAAAATATATTTCTAAATACTCATAAGCTTTCACTCAGGCTGGGCAACGTCATCGTAATTAAATGCAGTGTGTATGGGTTTGAATCCTATTACGGAATACAGATAACATAAATTAATTCTTCAAGGCATGGATCTCTGGGGTATATTCCGTCTCACTTATCCGAATCTAAAACGGTACGAAGCGAGAGTGATTTTTTTTATTCCGTGTCCGCTCCCAATGTGGAGCATATGGTCTCCTAAAGGAGGTATCTTAACAGAATTTTTTTACAAGAACTGCTTGTTACTCAGTTGCTCAACCTCTCTTTTTTTCGAAGAGAGTAGGGATAGAAGGATAGGGCTATGACAGGATTAGTGAAATCCATAAATCGATTGAAATATCAATCTACGAAAATCGTCCGCACCGGGAATTGAACCCGAGACATCCGTAACCGTAGCCAACGACGCTACCAACTGCACCACGGACGCCGAGAGTGATTAGCTAACTATTATTCCTGTCCTAGCAACGTTCTTATATCCTTACTCTCTCCAAAAGAATAACAAACAGGTTTTGTAGAAAACTTCGGTTAAAATACTCCATTAAGAGCCCATATATTCCACATTGGGAGCGGATGTCATAAAAAAATTCTGCTTATGTCATTTTTTAAATATTAATGCGTTTGAATTTATCTATAAGCACCATGCTTTTTCATTCAATCTTTTTCTGAGCTGAGTAGATTGGCAACACCAAAAGAGATCTGGTAGCAGTCTTGATTCGATCAGCCCGACGTATTAGGATTCTTTCAAGCGCGTTTTCCAGTAAACACGCTACTAAGATTGAATAAATATCGACTGCCCTGGTTCGGTTAGTAATGATTCAAAATTTCGGGATGCGATTTTTTATTCAGAGTACGATGCAGACACAAAAAATCTGTGTTGTTAACTTATTTATAAATTTACACTGATTGACAAATAAATCATCTTTTAAATGATTATCAATAAATTCTAACGTACTATTTTGCTAAGTAGGACATTGATTACATACATTAGATAAATATATGAACATATTTCCAGGATTATCCAACGCTATGACTACACAAAGATAAATAGATAACTTTTCATTAAGCTACTAGGAAACCTCAATTAATTATAAATAATCATTCAGTGATATGCCATACTTACTTTTTTTAACCATGTCCACATGTTAGCATTTCAACATATGATGTTTTACGAAAACTATTTTTATTCAGTTGATGAACTTTTCTTTTTTACAGGGGGAAAAGATGGAAGCACAGGACTAGGGGAGATGTTGGATAGATAGCTAATTACTCTCACTAAGGCCCGTTATTAGGTCCACAGACATTCAACATTTATATCAATATTATATCAATTGAAAAACAATAAATTGTAAGTACGGAGATTTCAGTTCGTGGAAATGGCAATCGAATAAGACTGGTTTTTAAGAGCGTTTGCTACTTGGCTACAAGATAAAATTTATTTTATACTTTTCTTCTAGTTTCGCTGCTAAAACGACCATGTTTAAATGTAGTTAAAGCATGACAGCATACGCTACAGGCTATTCATTTTATCAAAATGAAAAAGTATTCAACAACGAAAAGAAAGTATGAATATTCTCCCCTTCAGTAGCGGAAATTGTACTAAATATATTATTTTCTCCATCACTTGAATGCGAACAAGATGAAAATAAATAAATTCCCTTAGCTCATTTTTCGATTAAATAAGCTATACGCATCGACATAAATAACACAAAAAATCGTCAGGAATGTAAAAAATAAATCGTAGGGAATAAAAAAATATATACGCCCTTGCATTGCCGAGCGAAGGGGAAGTAAATGCACAGTCAGCGAAAATGTTTTGTCAATTTTATTCGTGAGTAATAAATATTTCTGTCGGCGTTTTGGTCTGGGTGAGTTCCGAATATTTGTCATGTCCATTTTTTTAATAAACATGGAAAATTCTCGAATATCTCGAAACTGTTTAGATGTTCGATTATTTGATATTCTTGTTTTTTCTTTGATTTATCATCGTTGCAATAATGTCAATGGCACGAATATGCTGTTTTGCGAATTTGATTCGGGTGCTGATGGATTGGTGAGAAGTTGTTCAAATTCCATTCTGCAACACAAAAATACTACTAGCTTGTAAAAATGGAATTTTATCAATTACTAGCGAGTACCTGGCATGCGTTACAATGTCACTCAAAGAAAGAACGTGGTATTTTAATTTCGGTGATTGAAGTGCGTTTGGATACACAATATTTTCTATCTGGTGCGTACACGAATAAATAAGAAGGTTTTTTGAGATGTCGCTGTTTGTACAAATTTGTTTCTTTTTTTTAGATTTCTAAATTCTTTTATCAGAAACCTTCACGGTGTGCGCACAACAACTCACAAAAGTTTCATCGAAATCGGATGAATTATATAGGAGCGCATAGCGGACAAACAAACAAACATTTATTTTTATATATTATATAAATTAACACATCAATACACTCAACTCAAACTAGAGTTAGCCATAAAAGCACATGCGTGTTTTTAAACTTGGCCATGACGATATGGTGTTAAAAATATTATTATAAAGCACATATTCAAAATGTAAAATTTTCTAATCGATCGCGTAAAGCAGACAATTTCAATAATAAAGATTAAAATAAATAACTTGTATCAGTTTGTTTTAATTTTTCCTTGCTGTAAAATTTTTGTTCCTCGATTTTTTTGCAATCACATAGACATTTATTGTTATAAAACAAGATTTCGTATTTTCAGTCATCAATAAAAATTTTCGAAGTAATAATTCTCTTAACTCTCAGGTGAACTGAATTATGAGTTTATTCGTGTACTCGAATACCTGAGGATGCTGAAGGTGAATCCCGGGTCGTTAGTGACGAAATACATGAAATGTACAAAATTTCAACAATTCTTTTTTTTCAAATATTGAGAATGATTTCGCAGTAAAACGTTTCTCTAAAATAATAAAATGTGCACTATAAAAATAAAATACAAATTTAAGTGCTCGCATCACAGAGTTTTATGAGAAACTAGCGAGTACACGGCATACGTTGCAATGCCACTGTAAGAAAGAAAGTGTTTTAATGTTTTAATTCGGTTTATTGAAGTGCTTTTGGATACACAATATTTTTTTTGGATTCTCTGGAAAATCTCAATAATCCAAATTTGATATTGAAATTCCATCAAGCACCCTCAGTCGACGTCTTAAATTATAACAATGGTTTTCCAAAATGTCACTATAAATGTGATTCTTTTTTTTAGATTTTAGGTTTGTTTTTTTAGAAGCCTTCACGAATGTGCGCACAACAACTCACCAAATTTTCATTGAAATCGGATATAAGAAAGCATAGGGTGCAAATAAACATTCGTTTATATGTATAGATATAACCAGTACCAATTTCTTTCGGTGAGTCATCCCCGAGACATCCCTAACGGTAGCCAACGACGTTGACCACTTCACCACAAACCCGACGAGCTCCATAGAATCTAGGACGACTAAGTATTAGTGGTAAAAAAATTACAATCCATTTTATTGATATTGTTTCTCAAAATACTTCATAATTATACTTCTTTTATCGAGGAATAACTGATGGAAACGTTCTTATAAAAACATGGTACTTATATTTAAAATCAATGGAATCGCAATAAATATTTCTAAAAACGGTTCGCTGCTGTAATTCACGAAGGGAAAATGGAGAGAGATTTTATACATCAGTAATTTATCATTGTCGTCGGAGGCTATCAATCGGCCTTCTAATGAAATATTCCTTTAAATACCTTTATTTCAACGAATCGCTTTTAAATCTTCATGCGGAATTTTTCAACGGATTTTCACGGAGGTTCATTTCTGGTATTTTAAAACTATACTCTTTGCGGTGTTATTTAAAAAATATGTAAACTGGAAACCTCCGAGTGGAAACTGATTTTTACTCATCGCAACCATATTGTAATAGCATTTTACCCACATTATTTTATTATTTTTCCTAGTAACCTATCGCCATATATAAATATCATCAATTTTACTCACAAAATAGTATGTACGTATAATGCTTAAAAAGTAAAAATAGATTTTTATGGAAAACGACTTTTTAATTTTATTTTGTCAAATTTTTAAAATTAAAAAAAATAATAATTTACTAACTACATTTATATCAGAAGCGTGTGGTGGTTTTATTTCTTTCTTACTCAATCACATGAAAAGTAAAGGCGCAAGCGAGATGCAAGGACATGCGGTACATGCTCTTGTATCTTTCCTACTCATACCCAAATAAGGTTGTGCGATAGAGATAGTGATATATCCACCGCACGCCGATGATTTCTATAATAAATTATCATAAACGTCAGGTCTGTAGTGCTGTGTTCAACGTCGTTTGCTACGGTTACGAAAAAATAATAATAAATTATTGATCCATCGAAAAATAATGAAATAATTAATATGTAATTAGTATTAACACTAAGCTGTCTTGATTTTCTTTTGATAAATATATAAATATATTTATGTATACATAAATGCACTCTCTGTCAGTTTTAATTACGCAATAATACGATCACGACAAATTTTACATGACGCAAAACGGCGAAAGATTCCCTCGAGTGGAAATAACAAACAAAAGCTGTCAGATTGTAAAGATTTGCAAGTCTGAATATGAAAAAAGCGCTCCGAGTGGAAAATTACGGAAAGTCAGCAAATATTATATTGATTCGGTGGTGAGGCACATACAAACACAAACATAGGCTCTGCGGGGACCCCCAGCCGTCTTATTGTGCGTCGGCCTTTCAATCCAAAGGCTTTACATCCCTGGTAATATTGTCGGATAGTCAGCAGAGGAGAAAAATATACGTCCTATTCTCTTTTTGCACGGATTATTTTTGCACTTTTTTTGCACGGCCTAAGAAAACGGACCAATTATTTTTTGATTCGCTGTTGTACGTATTTGATTCTTTTTTATAGATTTATCTTTAGAAATCTTTACGAGTGTGCGCACCAAACTTTCATCAAAATCAAATGAATGGTATAGTATATATTATATATATGCATAAAGGACAAACAAACAAACATTCATATATAATATATCGACTGTAGAAAGTCAAGAAGACTTATCCCTCCGTCTTTTCAAAATATTTTCTTTTCGATAATGACAATGTATACAATTGAATTCACGCTTTGTTCGGACTATACAAAATATTTTTTTTTGTGTGGGTTACGTGCTTTTTTTATTCCAAAGTCGCTATATATAGATGTACAGGACATTTCCACAAACTGCTGAATGCATCGTACATTGTATTTGTAATTATAATGTATACCTCATTTCTTGTTTGTATATGACGTATTAAATTGCATTTTAGAATTATCATTATTATGAGCAATTTATTTTTTGGTCAATATAAAAATTATGCAGACTTCAGTATATTTATGGAAGCTCCAAATTATAAAACAATTCAACACGAAATCCGTTATTTTTTATTTTTATACAGTGGCGCATTTTTTTCCCATAAATGACCACAGAGATAAAAACAAACCAAGGTCCAGAGACAACAAGTGCTATATATCATGCCATAAAACAGATATCACTGACGCAATGTCCGTCACTGAAACAAGATGACCCATTACTGCCAATCCCGGGTTCGTGCAGCCACAATGACTAGTAAAACTAAGCTCTGCGTCGAACCTTTTATCGGACATCTTCTATAAAATATATGGGTTTGTCATTTATTTCACTAGCTTCTTGCTATCTCATCTTCGCGTATATATTTCAATTTAGACGCAGCGAACACAATCAGGGTTGTCATAAACAATGTATTGGACGTATTAGCCAAATAAATTATATACGTACGTAAAAATTTGAAACATTAACAAAATGAAAATAAAAAATACGTATGTGATGTCAAGTCAAAATCGCGAAAAAACGTGTTTGTGTTAACAGATCCGTTAAGAAACAGTGATATTTTAGTAACATTTGCGTTATAAAAGTTTCGTGAATTTCGTAAAGAAACTTCTCAGGAAAGCGTGAGAGAATACAAGCTGTCAATATTCATTGAGATTTAAACAGTGGTACAACTAACCTAAAAAGTAAATGTGTCTAATTACTATGTTTTTCCACACTTTTCAATAAATATCTAAAAAAACCTTTTGTTTTTATTACTATTGTGTTCATTTTCTTGAAGCTCATTAAATTCCTCATCGCTACATACCTTACATGTTTCCTATATACTTCTTTTTTTTTGACTTAGGAACGTACTTCCTTAAGTGTCCAATTACTATAGCAGTTACCCTATTACATTAACATAACGATTTTTTTTTTCAATAATAATGAAAAGAATTTTTTCTCTATAAACTAAATTATAGTCAGTTTCTTTCGCGTAATTTTATAACGTTCGTTTCTGAAGAATATACATACACAAGAAAATATCACAGTGTAAAAATATGTATTATTTATTTTTAACCGCGTTCGCTACCAATGTGGAGCATAAAGACTCTTATTGGAGTTATGTCAACAGTAGTTTTTCTAGTAGGGATTGAAGGATAGGACTAGAGCAAGACTAATGGTTAGCTAATCACTCTCGATACGCCCCGTTTTTAAGTTCGGATGTGTGGGAGGGAATTCTAGACATCACAAACATCCATGCCTACAAACAGAAATCCATAAAGCGATGAAAAAACAATTTATGAAACTGTCCCTTTATGAACCCGACTTGAGTAACTGAATAAAAATCAGTTCTCGTAACAAAAATTCTGTTGAGATACTTCCTATAGTATTTAGTGTAAGCTATTTAGTACCATATGAATTATAGGGTTGACGTCGATGACCATTACTACGATGTGAATCGAAAATATCAACTAATCATATAATTTGTGTAAATTTAAATACTTTGTCATTTTTACCTTATTACAATAGTGTTCTATAAAGTAAATACCAATTAGATTAATAAAAAAATATTCATTTTCTAAGAATTGCTTAATGCGCCATTTTTATGAATATATCGTGGACGAAATGGGTAGGCAGCTGCCATCAAAAAAAGTTTAGACTCTTCATTCCAAAATTCTCGTCAATATTACAAATTTAAATCGAATTTGAATACTCAAAGCAAAATGAAGGCATACATATTACAAAAAAAAAGCATCGCGAAAATCAATAACAGCAAATAGCAGACTGTTTTACTATCTGGTCTTGTATATTAACAGTTGTCATTATGTTTTTGTTTTCCAACAACATTAAGATTTAATTAATTTTTTAACCGTTCTCGTTCTTAATGAACTAGTTTAACCATACCCGTCATAAATTACGGCAGGTATTGAAATTGAAATACTGAATTTCTAAAGTAGCTAATACATCTGAAACTGTGTGTGTATTGAAAATTTCATACCTACATGTAATACGTGATAATAATAAATCGTCTACACAACGGTCTGGGCGATTATATATAAGATACCATACGAAATGTTAGCGGAGAATTTCAACAAAATGTATCTGACGAGTGTAGTCGCTAGTCTATACGCAACTCAAATATTTATTTCGGTGAAGGGACAGGATAATGTGATTCTACACATCATTTAAGAATCAGATATGATTGTTGGAAAGTGGGAAGGAACGAGAACATCCTAGAAATAGTGTATTTTGTATACAAATCCTATAAAAAAATATTACTTCATTTAGTGTGATCTTTCTGTGTCGTATAAAAATTGTTATAAAATATGTTATTAAAAATTTATCTGATATTATTTTTATGTTGTGACCTTTTTTAGTTTAAGAAACCGATTTCTCGGAAACAATGTGAGAGACATCCAAATTTGTTAAAACCTAAAATTATCGCATACCGTCGTTAACCAATTTGCTCAAGGAAAAGCAGTAAAGTTCTTGTAGGTTGTGGTTAAATCATGCCTCTACTTGGCTTCAAAGTTCAAGCATAGTTTAAAATAGTTGGGTCCACAAAATGCATATCTGTATGAAACCGTATTTTGGCAATAAAAATAAAAAAAGTGCAGTGAAACTTACGAATAACAGAAATTAATGCAGTAGAACGAGGGAGTCAGGAGGGTTTCACTTAGAGGTTGTTTTCTTTGATTTTAATATAATTATTTATATCATTTTGGTTAAATAAAACATAATTTTTTTACTCCCACATTTTTACAATAACCAGAACCAGTTTTTCTCATCGAAAGCTTTATTAAATGATTGTGATACATTTACCCTTTCGTCGAATTTCATCCCGTCGAAACCCACAATGTTATTATAATCACTGGTAATTCTAAAAGAAGTTGGAAAGCGGCAATTCGCCACTGTGTTAATGTGTTGTTTACAAAATAAGGATTAAGGCGATTCTAGAAATGTTAACTCAGGTATCAGTGTGGCTCTCAGACGTATAATATTTTACCTCGTAAATAATATTTGTCGTATTTGTATCTTCTATATAAACGTTACACTGTTTACTGTCTGTCAGTTCGAGTCCATTCGTGTGCTCGAATGCCTGAAGTTGCCGAAAGGCGAAACCCGGGTCGTTAAGTGACAAAATACATGGAAGTGTACAAAATCTCAATAATCCAAATTTGATATTCAATTATTAGTATTAATATTATTGAGGTTTGTCATGTGGTAATTAAAAATTTTTTTTGATCATACTTTAGTATTTTCTCGGGTTCACGTCCCGGTGCGGACAGTTTTATAAATTGATTTTTCAATCGATTTATGAATTTCTATTCGTAGTCATGAATGTTTGTGATTTCTAAAATTCCTTCCCACCTAACCGATCCTAAAAAACGGGGCGTAGCTAACCACTATTCCTGTTCTAAACCTATCCTTTTATCCCTACTCTCTTCGAAAGAAAAAGAGAATTTGAGCAACTGAGTAACAAGCAGTTCTCATTGAAAAATTCTCAACATTCGTTGAGATACCTCCATTACGAGGCTATGTGCCCCACGTTGGAAGCAGATATGGTAAAAAAATATGTATTATTAATATTATATTGAAAAGTAATTTATTTGTCGTTCAGATATTTTGCAACTTATTCTGAAGTGGTTTGCATTGTTCATGTATCGTTTTTTTCAATTGAAGTAATGATTATATTAATATTGTTTTTTTATGTTAAATCAATCATTTAACATTAATTTGATATTTTGAAATATTCTAATAATACTGAATTTGATTATATAGGAAATAATTATGGTTTCGCATTGTAAGCGATGGTTGAGTTAGCAATTTTAGCATTTCAATCTATACTAAATGTGGAGTATGAAAATATGTTTAATATATATTTTCGGCAATAAATTGATATGGTTTCCTATTCAATACAATATTTAAATAAGATTTATTTGTAAATAGCACGTTCTTATGATAATTGAAGTAACTTGTGCTAGTTTCTGTTACTAAACCATTTACCAACATTTCATTGAAGGAAAATCTACATGATTACAAATAAACTATTTTGAGCCATGGTTAATACAACAAACAACAACGCTATGATAATTTCAAATGCTTAACGATGTGCGAAAATGAATTAAAGTGAATTATACCGTCAAGGTTTTAAAGTAAAATAACTGTTGCAAAGTCAACGAGTAACATAAATATAATTTAAGACATCGACTGAGGGTGCTTGATGGAATTTCAATATCAAATTTGGATTATTGAAATATGTTTGATTAAATAAATAGTTAAACATATTTTATTTCTTTACTTCCACATATTTATAATGATCAGGACCGGTTTCGCTCACCACGAGCATTATCAACTGTCAGTTGATACTGTTCGATGCAACTGTTGATGCAACTCAGTACAAATGAATTGTGTTTTATTTTTCAAAATATAATGTTTTTCCACCAAGAATTGACAGTGAACACCTTAAAAGTGATATTTTATTCAATATTTTCGATGAATTTGGTGCCGTTTCTTATTTATACGAAATATTGGAATAATTTATAATAGTGTGTTGCATGTTTCACCAGATCAGTCTTAAGTTAAGAATAAAAAAGACATGTAAACATATCGAGGATATACTGACAGAAGGAAGTCATAAAAACAAGTTCTGATATAATCGCACCCCAAGAACATTATAAAGAATAATCTTTTTTTTTTTTTAAATAAAAGAATTTTTTTTTGTACTACTTCACTCATCGCGGGCAAAACTGGTGCTTATCATTATAAACATGAGGAATTAGACAGGAATTAGACAGACTTTCCAACAGGAATTGACAGCTAAAAACCGTAAAAGTGAATAATCTTTTTGGCATACAAATCACAAAATTTGGTATTGGTGACTAATAATTATACAACACTTTTTTCCAGAATAAAAAGTGACAATATGACTGTTTTTTCATAGTGTTTTTTTAAGGCTATTACATTCTATGACTTCACGCGTTCTATCAGAACGTAGAGCATTAAATTGCATACATTTTGACATTTAAAACAGAAAATCATCAAAAACTGATTTAATGCTTTCTATCAGTATACCCTCGATAAATGAAATAGGTACATGGTGTGGTGCTTCTATCCCTTTTATTATGTAACTTACTATAAGTTAAGGATATCAGACGCTTACGATTTACTTTTGTATCTTTATTACTGAGAATCATAATTTCTAATGATTTTAAAATTCCCTACTTTATCACGGAATTTCTATTTAAAATAGTTGTTTAATTATATCAAATCATTAAAATAAAATATGTAAAAGAAAACTATCAACATACTTCAAATATAAATACAAATAAACAGTATCCCAGAAACCATATTGAATTAAATAGGAACGCGCTTTCGAGATAAGCATAGGTCGGCCATATTAAGTATATTTTATCAGATACGAGCAGTATGACAAAACAAAAAAGGGTTGTTTATTTCCACGCGACGTAGATATCTTATACGTCCAACATTGTAAGTACGAAAAATATTTGACCATAAAGTGTATCATGGAGTATTTTAGTTAAATAATTCTCAATCATGCACCTGACGGACGGATCACGACTCTCCTCCAGTTTTTTCGTGTCTATCAATATCAGTGATATTTGATTTTTCTGTATACAATAACAGTGGCAAGATGTTTCATTATTTCTTTGTATTACTGTAATATTATACAGCAAAATAAATCCTTTTATTATGGCGTACCATCTTTAATATTGAATCTGAGATACAAGTACAGGAAACATATGAAAACATATTGAGCCTAATAAATGTCGACGGGACTTCAGCGTGATCGACTTCGTTGGCTTGGGTTACGCTCCTCTCGGCTTCGAATCCTAGTTCAGACAGTTTCATAAATTGATTTTTTAATCGGTTTATGGATTTGTGCTCAAAGAGCAAGGATATTTGTGATGCCTGAATTCCCTCTCAACAATTCAATTCTGAAAACAGAATGCATCGAGAACGACTATCTAATTACTAGTCCTGTCATAGCCCTATATTTACTCTCTCCGAAAGAGAGAAGTTGAGCAACTAAACAATAAGCAGTTCTTGTAGAATAAATTTAAATCGTGTTTATGATATACTTTAGGAGCAGATATATATTTTTATTATTCTACAGGTAATTTAGCTAGGTACGATACGTTTATCAAGGTTTTGAGACGTATGTGATGGCAGTTAGCGGGGAAAAAAGTATTAACTTGCAATCGATAATATAGCCTGGCATAAAAAATCTCGAAAATAACATGAAACTAAAAACTTCAAACAAAAATTTGTGTATTATTAAATGTTTTTATTTCTTCTTTCATTCAATGTGTATAGTTTTTTTAAATATAAGTTCAATATTAAGTATAGTCACCGATGCATTTACATTAGTACATACGTACCAATACTTTGTTAGTTTCTTTTTCAAATTCAATTAATATGATTAACATTATAAAATTATGTGAACCTTAATATAATAGGAAAGACATGTGTCATTTGTTTTAAAAAAATGGCTTATTTTGAAATTCCGATCAAATTCTATTTGCCATCCCTGACATAGATTAAGCTGACTGCCATGGAGTTTTTTGAGCCTATTGGTTACACTGTTTTTTATTTCTTTTATAAACAAAAAACTAAAAGTTTTGCTGTTACATCATTCTGTGGTAATCAATTTGTAGAGGCTTAAGCGAAAAAAGTGGCATATTTAGTTACACAATCACAAGGGAATGAAATCATCAATTTTAATTTTGCGTTTACGAAGTTAACGCCGAATCCGTCAAAAATATTACCTCGGACATATTTAATATCCCTGTTACAAAGGGGCTGTGTATATTTCATATTATTTTGTATTTTGTTTCAACGTTTCCCTTTGTAGATAACGGGTTTGGTTTTCCGGCAACGCGGGGCGGAGGCACAACTTCCACTTTTTGCGGTTCACATGTTGTTTGCCTGTTCATTTTGTTATTACATTCATAGCTTTGTGGAACTTTCTCATCAATATGCGGAACTTTAACTCTCAAGCGACGGTACGATAATCACAAAAGCCAATAATCTTTATAACACCGCGGCGGAAATCGGCTTTTTTATGCGTGGGCGTAGCACACAGTAAGTGGTGGATGAAATTGATTTTGCTCGCCTTTTAATTTAAATCATTTTTTAAAAACAGTAATTAAATAATTTAGCATTATCAATGAAACAATTAAGCATTATCAAATTAAAAAAGTAATTATTTAAATTATTATCGACTTAAGTTACTCGTCGAATCTGGCAAATTTTTGTAATGTAAAGAATATTTTTCAAATTTGTTCTTTATATTTTAGTAAATGGTAGTTAAAAATAAAACTATTTTATCAAAAGCTCAATCAAATACATATATATTCTTCCCGGTCTGAAGCCGAATAGTAAACGTTGTTAGGCTTTCATCCTACTCGATGGTTACAAAATGATTTTTCAATCTCAATTTAACGATTGTATATAAAGATATGGGTGTCTCTTAGGGCATCCAATCCCGGACCCATTCTACGATCCCGGGATTTTGGGATTCGGAATTTCTCAATCCCGGGATCCTGGGATTGATCATTAAGTTTAATTGCATGTGTAAAATTGTACATTTAAAATTAGTGTACATTATTACTTTAATTGGAGTTTATATATGATTAAATATTTTTTGGGCATTTTATAGTAGAGCAAAATATTCTATATATACTAATAATTGATTGATTTTTTAGGCGTTTCATTACTTTTTTAAATCTTTATTTTGGTGTTAGTAAACAAAAAAACAAACGTCAGTTACTGTTTTATTTACTGTAGGTGTTAATATGTTTTACTTTGAAAACGTATTGGATTTCAAAATGTGTATTTTCAACAATAATAACCGGTAAACTATGTGGGAACTAATCAATACAGATGGCAGGCAATTCTGAAGCATATGCACTAGGGCTTCCAATTCTGGTCAATTAGTCAATCCCGTAATTTCGGTATTGTCTAAATATCAATCCCGGGATTTCGGAATTTTCTGTAAATATTAAAAAACAATTCATATTCCAAATTAAATATTTCCCGATGAGCTACAACGTATACCTCTTATTATTTATGTATAAATATTTTTTTATAATATCTGTATAAATTATACAAATATGTATTATGGTCTCCCTTCTTCCCTAGACAGTAAAAGATAATTTTGAAAACAATGTATCAGTAAATAAATTTAAAAAAACCATTTACATGCGTAAAAAAATATTTAACCATATTATTATTCGCTTCGATTGAAGTATTAATGGACGCAAATTTAATTTTGAATTTACAATTTAACACATGAAATAACCAATCACTGGATTGAAAAATTATGATTCCCAAAATCACAGATTCACAAAAAGAGTCCGGGATTAGATACTCTAATAGACACGAATAAAAACGCACACTATCATGCTGACAAAAAGTACGTCAATACTCTTTCACACAAAAATCACGCGGCCGTACAAGTCCGTTCATACTCGGAAACAAGTTAACTATAATACTACCGTATTTCTAAAGTAAACCCCTTTAATTAAACAAAATTTGAAAGCCGATTCGTAAAACTATGTTAAATTCGGTTACAGTTGATATAAATATTAATATTAAGTGTAATATTGTCCTTTCAATCAACTTTTTTACGACTTGTTTACAAGGCTACGTGTTGGTGAGCTAAAATTGTCTACCAACTTTTTGGCGTAACGACTCGCAGTCGATCAATAATAGTACCCTTGCCCAACTTTCGCTCTCTCATTATTTTTATTCGCACTAAAACCCATCGACCGTAATTCTAATAAATTTCATTTCCAACTACAACAATAAAATGAACGTTGCTATAAAACGCCGATACACGCGGGACGGGATGTTCGCAAAAGTTATCAAATTAAATTAAAAGCTTGTTCATACACGGCGCGTAAAGTCTATGTCACCGGGTCATAGACGTACGAGGGTTATCGCTTTCAAAGGCCCTTCGTGTAAAATATGCTCATTTCAACGCAGGCCGTGTTAACCGCATTGTTATAAGCGGGCTCGTGGAAAGAGAAGCAATTATAGAAAATAACAATTCAAATTTATGGGATTTATTAAAAAAAATTCAACCATATCTAGTGTTGCAAAAATCCCAGGAATTTTTAAATGCTGAGAAAAACCGGGAAAAATTTAGAAAAACACTGTAAATAGTCAACTACCTGTTAATTACGATACTTGGACACGTGGATATGTGGACATAAAAATATATGTGCAACTCACTGATTTTAACTTCATACATAAAAACAGAAATGTATCAGTAAATATTTTGTTTTCGTTTCAAGTGTACATAGATTTCACTGGTGATCAAAAAATATTGAATAAGTTCTTTTATCATTTAACTAATAAGTCTATAAAATTTGAGTTATTGAGATGTTGTACACTTCCATGTATTTTGTCACTAACGACCCGGGTTTCGCCTTTCGGCATCTTCAGGCATTCGAGCGCACGAATGAACTCAAACTGACAGTAAACATTGTCAACAAAATAAGAATTAAGGCGTTTCTCGAAATTTTAACTCAGGTATCAGTGTGGATCCTAGATTTATAATATTTTATCTCGTAAATAATATTTGTCGTATTTGTATCTTCTATATAAACGTTAGACACTGTTTACTGTCTGTCAATTCGTGTCAATTCGTGCGCTCGAATGCCTGAAGATGCCGAAATGCGAAACCCGGGTCGTTAGTGACTAAATACATGGAAGTGCACAAAATCTCAATAACTCAAATTTGATATTGAAATTCCATCAAGCACCCTCAGTCGATGTGTTAAATTATATTAATAACTCTATGTGTCCTCAAATTTAGGAATACAATGTTGGCATACGTATAAAATGCCATGCTTTTAAAATAAGCATTACTGAATGCTAAAAATGGTATACAGTTATCATTAATATTATAAAAATTGTTTTTTCTCAATCTTTGAGTTTATACTCGGGTAAAAACCCCGTTTTTTCCCAGTCTCGTATCAGTAACCATGTTCGTTGTACATTGACTTTTAAAAAATCTTCTCAAAAAAATGTACTCTTTATTTATTACTCTGCCGTAGTGGTCAATATCGTGCTCTTCGGTTGCAGGGTTCACGAGTTTGAATCCCAATAGGACCCTTTCATAAATTGATTTATCAAATCGTATTCAAAAACGTATTTGTCTGTGGTGTCTAAAATTCCCCACCCAACAGATTAAAAAACGGGCAGTAGCAAGAGCGATTAGCTTATTTCTAGTTCTATCATATGTTCGTTTTTCTGTGTTTATTCATTCCAAAAATTAGACGCTACGCGACTAAATAACAATTGGTCCTCGTTTAATAACTTACGTTGTGATAATATAAAAGTCTATATGTTCCACATTACGAAGACTGTAGATTTAAAAAAATCGTAATATATTGTTGAGCGACTGAATAACAAGCAGTTCTCGTAGAAAAACTTCTGTTTTGATACCACTATTATGAGTCCATTTGCTACACATTGAGAGCGGGCATGATAATAAAAGTATTTATGTTATCGTAGAACAGATTTTCTAAATCACTCCTTGCTTGTTACAAAAGGTAAATTCTTATTGGTTGCAGTTTACAGCACTGCACTGCCCAGTCTGTACGGTACACCCTACCCATGTTCGTAAGTGAAGCCAATTATCGGACAGAGTCCCACCTAACGGATAACGGCCCGCTAACGGATAACGGATAACGGCTAGCTAACGGGCAAACGGAATGCCGGACTGAAGGCCCGTCCGATAAGCTGGAATGCCAAGGGTAGTGTGATAATTGATGATACGTTATTGATTTTTAATTGCCGTAATTATTTACTGGTATTTTGGAAAACACCTTTACTTGTGAATGAAATTTTACATATGTATGGTGTAAAGGATTTATTTATTAGAATCAACTTAGATGAATATGTCGTCGGTATAGTGACAAAAGGCGTTCATTCTAAAAACCCTGTTTTGAGATTTAAGCATATCTTTCTATATAACTTAACTATTATTAATCATTTGCGAATTCGCTTAAGATTAGTAATACTTAATTATAGTTTTTCCCCACCAATATGAATGAAATTAACTTAATTCATATTGATTTCTTCAAATTACGTAACATATTCATGTAGTATGGCTGAGCTGGTTTTTCAGACGATATACCGTCCTAAAATCTATTGTACTGTATTCATTACTCAAAAAAGCCGATTTTCGACTTATCGCCTTCTGCCACTATGCCGACAAATCTTATTATATATTTAACATATAAGAGAAAGTACCTTTATCACGAAAATATGCTAAATAACTTTTTGACGTTTTATGAACATAATAGTAAGCTGGAAAAATTCCAAATATTAACTTGAATCCACAAATGTCAAAACTAAATCAAAATCATTAGAGATTTGAAATGATGTGTTCACTTTATTATATATGACAATGATTTGTTGTAGGCACCTGTAGCCGAGTGGGCAATTCTGTTGATATTTCATCCTACTTATTTGCGGGATCACGAGCTGAAATCTGATATAGATATAGTTCTGATGATGGCGTGAAACTAAAATAGCTTTCAACTGTACCTTATATTTTTTGTAGAATCAAAAAAAATATTAAATTAAATAATTTTATTTATTTATCTCAATCGAATAATAGCACAATTTTCGAAATTCATTGCCTACATGAATGGTAAAAAAAAAGCTTTTTATTTTAATAAATAAATATCCAAAATGATACACAGAAAAGACTTCAAGAGTATGTACGGAAAACTTTTGTATGTTTTAAGAATACATGAATGCAAACGGTCCATTTTCTTAATGAAAAACCAAGAATAGAATAAATTCGAATACCTTTGTAAGTCTAAAAAGTTTGAGAATATCGATCGTTAGCCTGAAAGTTTGGGGATTTCAGTAAATATCTCCTTCTCTGAAACTCGTGGATATCGATCCGCCGATGGTCGACACGGGACTCGTTTCGTCTCGTTTTGTCTCTCGCAGAGTGTAATGCGCCATTCCGCTCGCTCGGCTCTCGGATCGTCATAAGTAAAAGACAAGGTAGGTATTTCCGTTTTTTTATTCTTTGATTATAAGAGAAAAGGCTTCAAAACGTGATTTTCTTCGCTAAATTTATAGCTCGGACTGGAACGCAATGCTGTCGTCATGGATTGCCTATTTTAGTTCGCAACACGCCTCGTGGCTGAACTTTTCCAAGCTAGCTTTATTTTTTATATCGACGAAAAAAAATACACGCGATTTATTCAAAGGCGATATATTTAGAAAAATAATTATTATTCTACCAACGTATTCTCTCTCGGTAACATGAAATACAAAATTCCATAGACAAAATATTATATAATATTTTGTCTTATGTAAACGACAGTGAAAAGAAAATAACCCAAAAATTTTTAATACATTATATTTATAAAAAATAAAAAAACTTTTTTAATTCTAATTTCACAATGAATGCAATGCGATGCTTGCAATGAGAAAAACAGGTGCTGATCATTTCGTAAAAATGTGAAATAAATACCTACTGAAAAAGGCAAAATTAATTCGAACAAAAAATGGGTTCACACGACCACGTTCTTAAATTAATCAAATATTAAATTGAAAGTAATCAACCTTCGATATATCAATGGCCCAGTTCCATAGGACGATAAGTCAACAATTTGATTTTTTGAATTTCGCATATGTTACATGAATAATGATTTAAAATTATTCATATAACATAATATGTTTAATTCATAGAATAGCATTGGGTAAAACTGAATTTATTAAGTTATTAAACTCTCCTGTACATTTTGCTGAAATGTAGATAAGCAGCTTGAAATGTAGATAAGACGACGTTATGTTCTTGCCGCTAAGCTACAGAGTCCAATATGTATTAATAATTTTAATTAATCAATTGAATGATGCCGGATCTGTCGCCGCTGGGTACAAAAATTAGTTTTTGATTGATTTATGGAATTGTCATTCTACAGCATGTGTGTGATGTCATACTTTCTCACCCATCACATCTTAAAAACGGCACAATAAAAGCGATTTACTAACTATTCTACCGCATGGTTGAAAAAATATCAATATTGGTTCATTGTAAAAAAATTATTAGACTTAGCTTAGATTTCAGTTTTAAGAAAATCACTTTTTTTTTATTTCCATGTCCGCTCCCAATATGGAGCATATGGTCTCCTAACGGAGTTATCTTAACAGAATTTTTCTACGAGAACTGCTTGTTAATCAGTTGTTCATTCTCTCATTTTTTAATAGAGTAGGGATACAAGGATAGAGCTAGGACAGGTCTAGTGTTTAGCTAATCGCTCTCGCTACGCCCAGTGAGGATGGGAAGGGTGGGAGGGAGGACTCAGAGTACGAACAGAAATCCATAAATCGATTGTAATTGAACCCGAGACATCCGTAATAGTAGCCAGCGACGTTACCAACTGCGCCACGGATGCCGGCACTAAAAAAATCACTAGCTGCGAAAAATTGAGCGTGTTGCTAAAAATACTGTATTCGTCGAAATACATCACGACGTTTTTTTATCTAAAATTATTATATTTACAAAACACATTTTTCCATCAGATATAAATTCAAATGTATTTTTCAAATCGGAAAACGTTTACACAATAAAAATGTTTTTTTGTCATTTTATTTTACATAACTTCAATATATCAATGTGACGTAACATTTCATTTCAGTACATTAAGAAGTATCCCATTATGTTCGCATTTTAATCTGCCAGTGATAATAATAAGTGTTTTTCTTCAACACACTGCAAAAAAGATTTTTCTCTCGCCTTAAATCCGTTTTAAACGCCACACAATCTCAAAATCTTATCTTTTAAAAGTTGAAGCGACCGCAGTGCCTCAATTTTCAGAGAGAGCTTTTTCACCACGTAGACGTAGACCTACGAGAATCATAAATATAGGGGTTGTCAAGTTTGTAACACTGAGATCAATATTCCACAGGATTTACAATATTATTTTCAAGTCATGAAATGTTTAAATGTTCAAAGATATTCATGAAGTTTTATCAAATATAACATATTATTGTAAAAACTCCATTGTAGTTCATTTATTATCAGTTTATTGACATCGAATTACTTTATGGAGTAACTCAAAAGATGACAACAACTTAATTTTAAATCAGGATTTAAAAAGAATAATAAAACAGCTCAGCTCCACACTGAAAACTTAAAAGGGAAGTGAAAATAATTAACGTGAAAAACATTGTAAGATTTTAATATATATAAACATGTAGAGAAACGTGTAGGGAAACATAGCTCTGCGGATCGATGAAATGTGATTTTTCAAGTGTTTGACCAACGCATACGTCGAGTCATCATTTCACACAACAGCAGTTACGAAATGTAATATTACTGAGTGCAAAGATAAGTAAACACGTGATTGTAAAAGGAGACCGTCTATAAGTGTGAGATTCATCGAATGCTATATATGGAAAACGCAATATGACGAGTGCAAAATACAGAAAAGGAATCGTCAGTCTCTCACCAACCACCGTTCGTGAAATATCTACTCTGGACTGCATTACCGACATCAATATCTTCATCATTCGTCCTGCGTTTTAATCACGTCAACATGAACATTGGAAGCACATATTCATAAAAACATGTAATTTTATCATAGTGTGTTGTTTAATTTGAGCAACATTCAACCGGTAGGGCTTAATTTCATTAATTTATTAAATTGTGTTAAGTTTTTTATTCGCTCCTCAAGTTATAAATTTTTGAATTACTTACCAAAAACGATTCAACGTATAGAATACCATGCTGTGACTTACCTGTAAAAAAGAAATATAATGGCATTATCAATATTAATGTATTTATTCATGGAAAATATATTTTTAATGTTTAGATAGAATAAACAAATGAAACAAAAATTCTGTCTTTAAAGTTGTTTTTATTTTTATCTGTTCTTATTGTTGATATTAGGGCTTCCAATCTCGGGATCCTAAGCAATTAGTAAATCCCGTAATCCCGGGATTGACTAAATTCAAATACCGGGGTTTGCTTTAAAATAGTAAAAAAATAATTTATATTTAAATGCAAATTCTTATCCGATGAACTATTAAATATAAAATTCAAATTTCTATCCGATGAACTATAAGAACAGTTTTTGGCGTCCGAGTACCTAACTATTATTATAATAATAAATGTAAAGTGTTCTCCCTTTATGTCGCGCCTGCTGTAGACAGGGACAGATAATTTATTATTTTTTTGCATCATTATATACAAAAAACAGTTGAACACTATTCTATTTTTAGATGTGCACAGGTGAAGATTTTGCCATTAAACAGTAAAATGTCTTCAATTACTAAAGAAAATGAACGCGAAAAGAAAATTAAATATGAATATTCTGTTAGGAAATCCTTTTTGCATAATTATGAAGATACCATGTACCTACATATTTTATAAACATTTTTATTTGATGGCACGTGTTTATAATTATTATTATGTTGTATTATTTAATATTCTGTATTATTTAATATTTAAATAAAATCATCGTACACCGAAGTATTATGTTCTTTTATACGTTTTTAGGAACATACCTACCAGGCGCGTGCGGTGGTTTTATTTCTTTCTCGCTCAATCACATGAAAAGCGGAGGTGCAAGCGAGATGCAAGGGCATGCGGTGCATGCTCTTGTATCCTTCTTGCTAATACTCAAATTAGGTTGTGCGATAGAGATAGTGATAAATCCACCGCACGCCGATGATACCTACCTATCCTCTTGTTTTGTATAAACTGCAAATCTCTTTCACTGAGCTTTATCTACAAAAGATAACGAGAGTTGTCTCAAACAAAAAACTACAACTTAACGACCGGAAATAATAAGATAACTGAATTAGTTTCTATTCCTGATATATAAACATATTAGTTTAGTCATTTCAGATAAATGCCAAATCATTTTCGTCGAAGGAAATTTTACGTTTCATAAAAAAAATAGTATTTAACAACTCCTGTGTGTATGTAGTCCAAACGCGCTTTCTTGGGGTTAGAGATCATGGCATAATTCAAACGTTGAATCCAAAACGAAATTTTAAATTGAAAAAAAATGTGCTTGTATTATGTATGACGGACAATAAGTTTACGATGAAATAAGAAAGTATTTTTTTCATATTATAATAATTCGTTATTTTTGGCTACGGTTTTTCTATATTTGTTTTCGTTTCAGTCGTATTTAAAACTTATAATAAAATTATGTTGATTAAAACGTACTAACTAAACTGTCTGCCTCTGTTTTATAGTGGTAAAATCGTTACTCTAGTGATAAGTTTAGTATGCGTTCAATTCCTGGCAAGGTTAATGTCAAATTAACATTTTTTCAACGAAAATTCGAAATCTTGTCATGGCTGTTCGAGATGAATTCACTGTGAGTTGAGCATTTTATTCATATCATGTGATTTAAAGATTTCAAAATATTTGGCACATTGGTTTTTATTAGCTGTAATGGTAATCATATAATTTTAAGATGGTCTTATATAATAATTTATATTACTTCTAATACACTGAAAGACTTAAAACATAATGCATAGGTTATGAAAAATGGCAGTAGTTTATGTTGGTGCCCAAAAGGCTTCTATACTCGTGAAATCTTTTCTGAATTACAGAAGAACTGATCCAAAATCTGAATAATAAAAGAGAGCTTCAAGTGTCAAGATTATCAGAACTATATTGTGAATTCACTTCCGATAAGTTTCAAAACAAGGTAAGAAGAAGTTTCCGATAAGTTTAAATATTATTTACCTTATGTAGTTTGGTGAGTTTCTAAGGTGTGTATTGATAATCAGTGCCCATAACTGCTACAGTTTATACATAAAGTCTTTTGTCACTAAAAATGTAAAAAATAATTAAATGATTCTGTCTTAAATACATTAGGAAAACTTTGTCTCTCTACAAACTTAGAATAAATGCTTGAATGTTGATAGAAAGATCATTTAGCATTTAAATTTGACGGTATTTACGGTTGTTTTGCGGAGATTCATTTATAACATCGAATTTATTATTCCAATGCATATATACAACAAGTCAAATAAAATAAATAAATAAATTGGCAATTCGTTACCTTACTTTGAAAAGGTTCTAGCTGCACTTGACCATGTTTTGAGATACGAGCGTTTGAAGTTTTGACTGATCATATTTTGTATTTCGAAGGAAAAAATGTATTTTAATTAGTTAGTTGGCATATATTTATATATATTAATATGTTACTTGTTTTTCATATAATTAAATTCAACTGAAGCCCTTATATTAGAAAATAATGAGTATCTAAAGCTTTAATTAGAACTGACAACAACAGTTTGTTTAAAATGGTTTTATCGGATATTTCAATTTTATCAAACAACGTGTTCTGATTTTTGAGATATTTATTAATATTATATATTATCATGACTTACTGAACCCTATAAGCCAACGAAAATATTGTAATACAACAGAATAATAACTCATATATACTTTGAATGCTTGAACGAATTCAGTTAATTTTCGTCAATGACCACATCGATAGAACAATAGAAGTAAAGGGTAAAAAACACACCAACCATAAAGAGAAGAGTCTTCAACATGACGTTAAAATCTTTTCAAAAAGACTATGATGTGTATTTTTCTCTGTGAGATTACAATAATTAGTTATATCGATTCATAGAACCGTATAAAACAAATTTATGAAAAAAATCTGCGGATAAAACTCCGAAATACTGCTAACTCTCTCATTGAACAATATATGACTCTGAAATCAATGCATATGTTAGAATGTGGCTAATACAAAATTTTCCAAACAAAAGGTCATTTTAGGCCAAAATGTCAGTTAGAACCTTTTCAAAGTAAGGTAACGAATTGTAAACATTTTTGAATATAAGCCAAGTTAGAATAACGTACATCGATGACTTCTTAACAAATAATAAGTTAGAAAATGTATTTATTTTTGTGAATGGTAAAAATAATTATTAAAACAATCTTGAGTTGATAAATTCGTGGTAAGAAAACACTACTTAAATTTTTGGATTGTTTGTTTAAGCCAAATTTATTTTTCTAAAATATATCATAAAAATAATATCAAAGAAGACGCCAAGTGGGAGCTGAGACGCAGCTCTACGCCATTCTACTTACAGATGATTTCTATCCGAGTTGCTCGGATTCATTTCACAAAATTGCCTATTTACATAATTGATAGTGTCATTTACAATCACATTTCTCAACGTCTGGCGTCCTGTGACCACAATCACTCTCAACTCTGGCGAAACGATGCAAGCGTAGCTAACAAGAACGTATTTTCTCTACGACGTAGACTAGGTTAGGTTAGGTTAGGTTACAAACATACCCTGAGTTAGTCCATTCAATGAATAATTGTGTTGTAAAATTAAATTTATTCATAACTTTAATGCAGTATATAAATATGTAAGTCCTATGCCAGAAAATGATACCATATCCACCTCCATTGTGTTGCGTACGGACTTCTAACGCAACAACTTAATATACTTAAAAAAAATAAAACACAATTCATTTGTACTACTTCCACATATTTATAACGATCAGAACCGGTTTCGCTCATCACGAGCATTATCAACTGATAAAAATACAAGCATAACAGACTTATTTATAAAAAATTGAGTGTAAAAATGAAGGTATATAAAACTGACGGTTCATGAACTGAGACAAGAAAATACTGATTAGCAAACAAAGTATACATAAATCAAACAAAAGAGTTTACAATTAAAATGTTATGGACCTCTTACAAATCAATAAATACTTCACAAATACTGAAATCACATATATAGTTACATTAAAAGTCCATTAGCTGAGCAAAAATTTTTAATAACATTACTAATTATATAAGCAATAGTGAATCAGGAAAATTATAAGAAAAAAAAATTAGTGAACCATTTAAAAACAATCAAATATTAATTATGTAATTAATATTAACAATAAACAGCCATCTTAAGTGGATAAAGCAGAGCAGCTATGAGTATCCATTAATTTTTTTTAAGTCTTATTTCGTCAGAAATCTGTCTCTTTAAGCTAGAGTCAGTCAGGTACTACAAGTTTTTTTTTTTTTCATGTCCGCTCCCAATGTGGAGCATATGGTCTCCTAATGGAGGTATCTTGACAGAATTTTTTCTACAAGAACTGCTTGTCACTCAGTTGCTCAACCTCTCTTTTCTTTTTCGAAGAGAGTAGGGATAGAAGGATAGGGCTATGGCAGGACTAGTGGTTAGCTAATCGCTCTCGTTACGCCCCGTGGGGATGGGGGATTGGTGGGAGGGAGGACTCAGACTACGAACAGAAATCCATAAATCGATTGAAAGATCAATCTATGAAAACCGTCCGCACCGGGAATTTAACCCGAGATATCCGTAACTATAGCCAGCGACGAAACCAACTGCGCCACGGATGCCGACGACTACGAGTTAGGTTATTGTTATTTCCTTCTATTTTCAGTTTCGTATATTGATGTGTGGAGAAGATTATTGTGCAATCGAATTCAAAAATCCATTATGAATAAATATATATAAGTTTCATTGAAGGATTCAGACACTTTGCCATACAACTATGTGAATAAAACTACAACAGCATTAACCACTCGATAATTCTACCTTCTAAACGAATTATTTTCTTATCTTTAATTTTATAAATAGAATATTTTGAAAAACTATGAGCAGATGTGTTATTTCAGTTTAAGATTTGTTTATGACAAAACCAAATTTACATTATTAGTATCTTAAATGTTTTAGTAGTATGGGCACACATGTGAGTCTTAATGCTGTGTTGTCTATTATCAATTGCCACTCTTATATTTTTTATTTAATTATTATTATTCCTTCAGATATCGATACTACACATGTTTATCAGTGATGTTTAAATGTCACATTGTTTTTTTTTTTTTTGTTTAGTTCAAATGAACAGAAGAATTTTGTAAAAAGTTAATATTTGGAAACAAATCTGTAGCCATATAATATGAATCGTAAAATTCCATTTCGGTTCGATCGCTCCATTCCTTGGAATCAGCGTCAGTAGAGAATCACGTGTGCACAGAACGCAATACAGATCTATGCCCAAATTGGATGTAATTGTTTCTGGATTATTACTTCAAATTTATAATGAATTAATTCATTAAAATTTTTAACTGTATGATTCAGAATTATTCATCGAAACCTTGGGTAAACAAGGTTCTACCTGCAAAAAGTAAAACTGTTGAGAAGAAGCAATTTTAGATTTCATAAAATGTAACTTTTTGAAATAAAAACACTTATGCATTTACATACGTGGATGAAAAACACGGCCACTTTTAAGACTGTGTTTTCCTACACGCGGTATTTCTAATTACATATTCAGATTGAACCTTGATGCACTGTAACATTTGTATATTTTTCATATAGAACATTTTTCTTAATTGAATTTTGATGGATCGATGGACAACTGTAAGGTTTTTTAATTGCAGATAGAACCGTATTTTTAATGCGAATAAAACTATATTTAAAAGTGATTTTGTAAGAAAAACGGCAGATGAAACCTTGTTTACCTGAAGCAACGTCATAACAAAAAGAAAATATTTTTTTATTTTTGTGTGTGTATTAATACATAAGTATGGCTTAATTACTTGATTTTAATACGACGAA
Source organism: Himalopsyche phryganea (assembly GCA_022494535.1). Taxonomy (NCBI): domain Eukaryota; kingdom Metazoa; phylum Arthropoda; class Insecta; order Trichoptera; family Rhyacophilidae; genus Himalopsyche; species Himalopsyche phryganea. Next base: position 943,019 of record JAGVSL010000059.1, on the reverse strand, counting down.
AAGAAATTAAATAATTTAGTTGTAACAGAATTGCCTTTTTCTTTTCCACTATCTTGTAACAAGAGTCTAATTTATAATTATTTTAATGAATGGCTACGTTTTTGGTATTGAAATTCATAAAACTCAATATCAAGTGTTTTATGGCCATTTCCAAAGCTTGAATATCACGTTCAATTAAGTCTACTTGGTAACTCTCCTAGACACATAAAAAATGTGATAAAATATCGATAAAACGTGATATCATAATGCTAGGCTTAAATTTAACCAATTACTTTATCTCCATCGCTTAATTAAGACGTAAACACTAATTACAATTTTGTAAGACATGTTAATAGATTGTTATGACTGCCTATTAAAAATTAACATCGGATTAATTCTCAATATTGATTGGATGTAACGTTTAGGACGTTTATATTGATGATTCCATTATTTTAATTAATAACTTTTTGAGAAAAACACGATAGGATGACATGAGAAATCGAATGGAAAATATGCTTAGATTTTCTGTATATTATGAGGAAATAAATATTATCACCATAGTCGATTGTTAAATTCTCTGTTGAGGTTTTATTCTAGCCTACTGCTCAGTGGATGGTTTTAATACCCGAATGAGCACTCCGAAACTGTTTTCAATCGATTTATGAATCCATGTTATATTTTCATTGCTTTTCATGAGCGCCATTTGAAATCCTGAGAATGGGGCTTAAATAGAATAATCAAGTAAGAACTATTCCATTTCTGAGTGCATACTTTTAGTCTTAATCTTACCCTCTCTGAAAAGAGAGGTTAAAGAACTGACTTAAAAACTTTTTTTTTATATTACTTCTGCTAAGTTCTCGATTACTAAACTTGCAGTCGATATATAAAATATTAAAATAGTAAAAAGACGCACTTTAATGAGGAAAAAGTAATTAGTGCTCTTGATTTATATGTTGAAAGCAACGTCTCGATTTCCTTCCACCCATCGTATCCTTAAAACGGGGCGTAGCGAGAGCGATTAACTAACTACTAACTGTCCTATCCCACTCCTTACATTATTAACCTCATTAAAAAAGAGGGATTAAGCTTCTGAATAACAAGTGGTTCTCTTCGAAAAATTTTCAATGAGAAAAGCTAAATTAGAAGACCACATCTTCAAATTGAGAGTGACATACTTTAAAAAAATCTGTAAGTGTTTGTTTTTCGACAAGAATTGTAAAATATATATTTTGGTTAAAATTACCCTATATTAATGGACTTCTAGGAAGCATACCATTTAAATTGTCAGGACGCATTTCGATCAATACAAATTTTACATAACCCTCGACAAACAGCGAATTTTGTTACCATCATATTGTTTATAGTGGATTACGATATATATTGCTGTTTATCGAATGATAATCTAAATATTCTAAATTATACATGCTTAACAAAGGCAGCATGGCTTAACGTAAATGACAACGGATATTCTTTATCATTAACATTTTATTATATTATGCCCATTGCAAACACTAAATAAATATGTATATTCTGTAAACAAGTAACTATCGAGTATTACACAATATTATAGTACTATAAAAAAGAATATATACTTTGAAAAGTTAATAATGTACGTTGTGTTGAGTGAATTTCATAAAACATTTTATATGTATGGACGGAACTTCATAACAGCAGTGTTACACAACGAGCGCTTGTGACCTAGTCCATTTCGAATATTTTCACTTCGACAATTCCATTACAGTAGACATATATACAACAGTTACTGTGAATATGAAACGTCAAATTGGCAAGTCAAAATTACAATCAATACATGCTTATTCACCACTACTTTTCAGACATATTCAATAATTAATTTTTTTATACTTTATAATAAGCCCAATATCTTTATTCTAGAAAAATCCATACGTATAACTTACTTACATTATTAACCCGATTAACGCACTACGTTAACATGTCCAAGACATTATCTCGTATTTCCGGCAATACTAGAAGGAAACACTTGTGGATATATGCTTTAAAAAATAATTCGAACTTATAATATATATTATCATGACGTGCTGAACCATATAAGCTAACAATATTATTATAATACAACAGTAATTGAATGTTTGAACGAACTCGGATAATTTTCGTCAATGATCACATCGATAGAACAATAGAAGTAAAGGGTAAAACACACACCAACCATCGAGCGAAGAATTTTCGACATGACGTTAAAACCTTTTCAAAAAAACTGTGATGTGTATGTTTTTTTCTGTGAGATAATAAATAATAAGCAGTTAAATCGATTCATAGAACAAATTTATGAAAAAAATGTGTGAATAGATCTCCGGAATACTGCAAACTCCCTCATTGAACAATATATGACTCTGAAATCAGCGTATATGGTAGAATGTGGCTAATACAACATTTTCCAATCAAAAGATCATTTTAGGCCAAAGTGTCAGATAGAACCTTTTCGAAGTAAGGTAACGTATTGTAATAATATTCAACGCATGCATTCTGATGGTGCTGCTTTATGGTTTCGGGTCATGGCACCTCACTCTTTACTGAGGTGCCAGAGTAGGCGTAGACTGTACTGATGGTTGTAGCGAATACTAAGAGTAAGGTGGTTTGATTTTGTCATGAACTTGAAGGTAAGAAAGCGGACGGACTAGCCCCTTACTACTTTCAACATAAAAGCGACAATGGACCAGGCTTTGATATGTGATGCGGTTTCTGCCTGTCTCTTCTACCGGATGGATTCCATAACCATGGACGACCACTGATCGGTGTAGCTACGAGACGCTGGGATGACCTAGGAGGAAGCAAAAAGACAGACGAGGGACAGAGAATCTTGGAGAAATAGTGTAATGACCACGTGCTCATTGTATGTATGGAGTGGATATGGTTTTAAAAATTATTGTAAAAAGTCTTATAAGATTATGGCAATTACGTTAGTTTAAAAATAAATTTTAATGAATAATTGAATTCATCAGTACATGCTACATGCTAAGTATTATAACATATTTATGTATAAGAGTTTCTTAGCAAACATAAAAAAAACTGTTGAAATAAGTGCAAAAAAACGTATCAACATTATATTTAAGTTGCAACGATTGGCTTTCCTCACTAAATATTTGTTTCAGTCATTTTAAAAAAATAATAAATATACTTGAAAATAGCGGATGTGTTATTACCATATTTTTATTTGAGATAATTATCAAAAAACACACAATCGTAAATAAGAATGCTTTTCAGGGAAGCACTAGCAATTATTTAGATATAAATTCTTTAATTTGATACAAACAGTAACACGTTTCCTTTGTAGTGATTTTATTTTCCCACTAATAACGGCTCGATGCTTTCTTCGTTTGTGAAAAACAAAAAAGCTGGTGAACTTTGTAGACGAGGGTGAATTTGGAACAAGGGCAACTGTATATAGATCAATGGCAATAAATACTTGTTAAGTGTTAGATGTAGCGCCGCGATGGTGAGAGAATAAGGAGGTTCTTCCGGCCTACGAAAGACTATGGGGGGGTGTGGCAAAGCCGGAAGCAGCCACCCACAACCCCAACCACCTTTCCCTTAATTGGCGAGTTTGGCCACGGACGCAAATTAATTTGTCGCTACTTTTCTTTGTCCTTATAGAAGATACACATATCATCAGCAGTGAAGCATTCTTTAGTTAGAAGTTAGATGTCAATGAGAAAATATAATAACTAATTAACTATAGTTATAGAATGATTATGATGTGTGACGATTAAACGGTTTCAAAAAGTCGGTTTATGCGCGTCTTGAGCGTCGACAAAATACTGGCCTTTTTCTTGATTGTTCACTCGTGAACTCGCCTCTATCTGTATTCCGCCTTAGTCGTAATTTTGCTAACCTGCCTTAATTAATCTTTCTCAATTATTGCGTCTGATAAATATCACGTTTGCAGAATCTTTTCTTTTATAATCAAGTATTTATTTATATTTGAATTTGACAAATATCACGTTTTGTAAGTCTGCATCGTCATGTTGATGACTCGACTCCCTCTATGGAGCATACTTCCACCACACGACACCTCCAAGATTCCAAGTCAACCAGCAATCACTTTGCTTCATCTCAAGGCATGCCAGCACGGAGAATAAATGGGCCTACGTGAGGTAAAATGAGCCATTATTAAAAGTTTTTTAAATTTAACATTAAAACATAATATTATTTATCGATCTGAATACCTCAAGATACCTCATTTGATAACACTGCATCAAATCACTATCGGATTGGAATCTATCCACGAAACTACACCAAGACAAAGCAATTTGTTTTTACTACTACCAAATTTTTATAATGATCAGGGCAGGATTCGCTCACCGAAAACCAGCAGGACCACTGTTCAAGTGGCTGTCAACATTATTATAAAACTGTCTCATTTGCTATTTCTGTTAATGGATGGTATTTTTCTCAGATAATGGACTTTTCATATGGTTCAACTTTTGATTTTAATTGTAGACTATTCAATTTCGTTTATGTATAATTTGATTGATTATTTTTAAGTTATCGTCATAGTTCTTCAATGAATTGTTTGATTTACTCACCTTGTAATCATTAACATTCAATTTCATGTAAATAGCCTCGTTAAGATTTACATTTTATTAATTGATAATGCTCGAGATCATAATAAATTGTTCAAGTGGTATAAAAAGTATTTTTTAACTTTTAAAATATAATACCTTCTTACAAAGCATTTTTTCACCAAACCATATTTAAAATAAAAATAAGCTTAACCTTACACGAGACCGAGGTATTTGAGAATTTGCAAAAATTGGGTCGTGAGACTCGTGAGGCAGCCATTTAACCGACGATTTATCACTACTTTTGTCTATTTTAGACTCACGAATAGGTGGCGTAACCTTGCAAACCTAAAATCCCACGTGAAGATTCGCCGTGATAAAGTCTTCGATCCAATCAAAATAGAGCAAGGCCTAGCCCTAGCCAACGGGGTAGTGAGTGTTTCTAAAGAAAATCAGGCTCGATTTGCATACTGGCACAGCCTTGGGGGACAGGCGTTGCTTGACATTGATCGAGCATGAAACGACGAGCATTAAATGTTGGCCTAAGTCGTGGTCCGTATACTGGTCTAGATAAATAATATTATGAGGTCAAATTTAGCTTTATTTAGCCCCGAGAAATAATAATTTAAGTCGTAATAATTGTCAATTATTCTTGGTGTAAAGACAAAACATATATTAAAAACATATAAAAAAAAAATTTTGTTACGTTATCTAAGCTTTGATAGTGTCATTAAGACCGATTTCACTAAGCTTAAACAATAATTGAACATCGCTATTCGTACAGTCACAAGGTGTCATATAAAAACAATTGGTTTACAATTATAAAATAAATTGACAGGTTTTAAAGTACATTTGTTTAATCAGTTGATATTAAAATAAATTATTTGAATAACAGCCTTAGTAAATTCTAAAAAATCAATAAAATTGAAGTTTTACAGTATGTAGGTTTTTATTACTGTAGATTTTTCTAGTATATACCAATAAATAATGGACGTTAAACAAAATTGAAGACATCACTGAAGAATAACTTCACGTGTTATATTAAAAACTAAATAAAACAGCCGGAAAAAGATGATTTTAAAATGATTTCGCAAAAATTTGGTGCATGTCAATATTTTATAGTTACTCTTACTAAACAGGGGATGTTTTTCTTTTCTTGTTGTAAACAGGTCCGCTCTGAACGTAGAGCATATGGTCTCCTAATAGAGGTATCTCAACAGAAGGTTTTTCACGAGCACTGCTTATTACTCAGTTGCTCAACATCTCTTTTTCATGACTTGTAGTAAGCTTATCGCTTTAGCTAAACCCCGTTTTTAAACTGTTCGTACCAAGACTTGAACCCACGACATCCGTAACCATAACCAACGACCTTAACCACTGCAACACAGAGCCGTTAGGTGATGTACTTATTTTTAACTGTGTCAAAAATTGAGAAAGTTGAAACAGCATTTGTCTAGTTTTATTTATACTTTCTTAAGAAACTCTTTCAATGAATAACCTATTGTATCTATTAAAGTAGGGTCCGTGGAGCAATGGTCAACGTGATTAGCCACAGTTCAAGTTCTGGTACGGAGAGTTTTTTAAATTGATTTTTCAATCGATTTATGGATCTGTTCGTAGGCATGTATATTTGTGGCGTCTAAAATTCTCTCGCAACCAACCGATACTAAAAAACGGGGTGGAGCGAGAGCGGGAGATTATCTAACAACTAGTTTTGTCCTAGTCCTATGACTAAATCCGTACTATACAAAAAATATAGATTGACCGAATGAGTAACACGCGTAAAAAAACTAATGTTAAGATACCTTCATTACGAGTTGCTTCTTTCACATTGGAAGCGGACGTGGTAAAAAACAAAACTCCACTTATAATTAAGGGAACAAAATATTTTCTTTGTAATGAATACAATTTTGCAGTAATAATAATTACATACGTATTAAAATAAACGTGTTTTTCTTCTTTGGCTTAACTTTAATATGCAGGATAAGCCATTAAACCTTTCAAAAGAAAATTGCTTTTATGACAGATCGCCAACAATCTTTTTCTCATTTTTTTAATTACTGTTTGAATTACTTATGTTTTTCTTTTTTCTTTGCGTAATCATGGTCGTACAAAAATTACATTAGATCATTAAATTGAAGACGGCTTAAGAAATTAACTGATTAATCACATTAGGTACCTATCATTTAACCACATAAAAGCTTTAATGAGCTTTTTAAGACATATTAAATCCCAGGAGTTCTAATCCCTTAGCAGTATCAGAGAATAGTATGTCGATGCTAAAAGGGCATCAGAGCTTTAAGGTTGTCGCCTCCATTTGTCAGGTATTGTGGTGATTTAAGGCCGCGTCGACCTTTTACTCCAAAAATAGCTTTGAAAGCCCGACTTAACGCTTTGTTTAAAGCTTAGTTTTCGTCGAACGGCATAGAGTCAGAGTCAACAGTGACCAACCATACACGGTAAGGCTTTTTTAAGTTTGTTTATTTAATGTACTAATTAGCGATGATTATCTGTGTAATTCACACCAGCAAATATGTACACATGTGTGTATATTTAAACGGGAAAAACGTTAAAAAAATAAAAATCAGTAAGAGTCAGTAAATTCGGGATTTACTTTTTGTGGTACATCACGTCCTGTAGCCGAGTGGCCAATGTCATTGGCTTCAGTTACGGCTCTCCCGAGTTTGAATACCAATACGTAAAATATTATAAAATTTATTTTTCAATCATGGTATGGATGTCTGGGATTTTTGAAAATCCCCTCCCACCTTCCACCCATTCATTCCCAAGCAGATCGTAGCGAGAGCGATTAGCTAACCACTTGTCCTGTCCTACCTTATACCCTTATATCATTACTATCTTTTAAAAAAGAAACGTTGAGCAACTAAGTAACAGCAAGGTCTTGTAGAAAAACATTTATTAAGATATGTTACATTATAAATCCATGTGCTAAACATTGGCAGCGGTAATAGTTACAAAAAAACAATTTTTACTAAGCGAATCCTCATCTTAATAAGGTACGCAGGAGGAGTAAGGAGTTCCGCCACCACTACCTACTGGTTGACAGCCCGGTGTAGTGAGTGTTTTCAGTAATACAAGAAGCGCCTGAAAATGATTGCCATGAGTGTCTCGGGAGCAATCACTAGATCTTGTGTGCATGAAATTAGATAACCGCGTATAATGGTGGCAACGGAGAGCTGTTTCGACGAGGTTTGTAATATATTGTTTGAAAATTGAAAAATATGATTATCTTTATTCAATACAAATCACAAATTAAACCTTTTCGTAGATTCTGACTTTCCATTATTTCTGAAAATTTAAATATAAATTACATCTTATAAGCTGATTTATTTAATTTAAACTTCTAGCTGTTTGGCCAATATATTCATCCGGACAGTTAGCGTACTTAAGTGTCAAATCTTTCGAAAGATAGCATTGTTTATGTTCCATTGATAGTGTAAAAAAGCGCGTAAGTTTGTACGCCCAAATGTCAAGGAATTTTCGCAATAAAACTGTGGGTTGTATAATAGTATAAGGGCAGTTTATAGATTAAGCGTGTTGGCTTTAATATGGAAAGGAAAGAAAAGCCACGAGGAAAAACTTTCATCGCTATAAGCATATGCAACATAATGAATGCTATTTTTTTATTTAAAAATGTTAGAAATTTTGGCAAATTGGGTTAAGGTTTTGAGTTTACCTCGCCTATTAAGTTATGCAATAATGGAAAATTACAAACATTGTAGGCGAGTAAGGGAAGTCCAATACTTTTTTATTTTACGAAAGAATTCCGATTTTAAATAACACAATTCAAGGATCAGAGAATTGCGGAAACTTTTTTTATACAGTTATCTATGCATTACGAAAATTAATTCATAAAAAATATTCATAAAGATTAAAAACATGTAGCTAGAGTTTTAAGAACTTGACAATTATCGATTTAGGTATCATTTCTAATAATATTATATCGTCAGCATAGTGGCAGAAGGCGATAAGTCGAAAATTGGCTTTTTTTAGTTATGAATGCAGTACGATAGGTATTAAGACGGTCTATCGTCTGATGAAACAAGCTCAGCATTATTCCATGTATTGTTTATGTGGTATGAAGAAATCAATAATATAAATTAAGTCAATTTTGTTTACAGTCATTAGTGGTAAAAACGTATAATGACTAATAATTAAATAGAATTCGTAAATGACTTTAATTTAATAATTAATGGCTAAGGTATGAGAAGACCCCGGATCGAAGAGAGGTGAGCGGCTGGTTATCCGGAGTCCTGGAAGGGCTGTGATCTCAGACAAACACCATTTCAAATCCGGTTCAAAACTTATCTATTTTCCATCCAAGATGCAGTGGTTTACATTACACACATATATAAATCCTAACACATAAAATTGATTCTACATTTACATTTACTTAGCAACTAAATTTACTTTAAGTTATAGTACAAATGGCACGACAAACGATTTTAAATTAAGTCCAACGCAAATCAAAACACAAACAACTCGCATCGTTACCTCCGCCGCAACTCGCCCGGCTCGGTGGATCGTAATCGACTGTCCACAAATACAATTAAAAAAAAACTCCCTGTACCGTCGAAGCTACCTCTTTCCGTAAAAATGGACTCGTCCAGCGGCCGTAGTCGGCGGCTATTGAACTACATGGTAACAAATTTTGGGGCGATTCTGCGAAGTATTGCTGTTGCCGCTGGGTGATTTCAGTTCTGGACACTAATGACACATATACTTAACAAAAACCAGGGTGTGTCAGGTAATTAAATAGAAAAGGTTATATTTAATCATTTTTTAAAAAATCGATTATCTCAAAAAAAAGTTTTTTGACTTAACGTCTTCTGCCACTATATTGACAATATTAACCTTCCGTATAAGGTGGATAGGCCACCGATGATGTCTTAGGTGGTGAAATGTTATCTATTTAGCAGTAAATAGTAAAGTTCTTATCAACAAAATTGACATAAATAATTTTATATATAGTAATCCAAACGGCTCTAAAGACGCTTTATTATTATCACACATCACATGTAGGTATAAAAATTGTCTCATTACGTTCGCGGTGTGAACAATACACACACAATTCCGACTTACTAGCTACTATAGACATTCATTATTTCAATTACAATACCGTCATCTATGACGGGTACGGTTATACTAGTTTTTAATATTACCTCATTTTTCATTTCATACGAAATGAGTTTCAAAACAAGTTGTCAAATTTAATATATGGACGAATCAACAACATTGTTTCGTTCATTCAAGACGTAACGAAAACAAATGACAATCAGTTCAATTCTTATTGTATTTTCAACGATTCGTTTGTTTTCTCATTCTGCCTGCTAAGAAAATAGCAATGTAAGAGCGGAAAACAATTGATTCACAACGATTATGATATTTTCAAAGAACCGAAAGAATGACTCTTAAGTGTTAAAAGATTAGAACGTTTGAATTCGTTCATTCGCAAAAGGCGCATGCCGACCAAATATGAACCATCGGCGTGCGGTAGACTTATCTCTATCTATATCGCACAACCTCGCTTGGGTATGAGCAAGTAGGATACAAGAGCATGCGCCGCATGCCCTTGCATCTCGCTTGCACTCTTCACTTTACATGTGATTGAGCGATATAGAGAGAAAACCACAGTACGCGCTTGATATATACATAATTTATCTACCATGATATTATAGAATATTTGAGTCAACATATAACAAAATAAACGCATTTTTCGTCTGACAAAATGTTTTCTTTACTAAATAAGATTTTCAATATTGAAGAAGACTATCCTAAATGGAAACCCATTACCATTTACATTTTTTTGACATTATGATTGAAGATATAACATCGATCATTTATTTTTTCATTATTGGAAACGTATGAAATACTTTATTTTGGTATATTTTTTTGTATAAATATAATATGATACTTCACTTATTTCTCACGATGTTCAACCTTCACCGAAAATGATTATACCTCGCGAAAGTTAAAACATTATTTTGTATAAATATAAAACTGTTTACAATGGACGAACACCGATTAAGATAAGAGTTGAATAGAATATGCAAAATAATCTGATAAAGAAACTTATTTATAATACCCATAAATAAAATAAAAAGCAATGTTTTTAGTGTACAAGGATCAATAGAAGTTTTGGCATCACGGTATCTTAAAAGCTTGACTATGACAAATCTAAGCAATAAAAAACGATATCCCACCGTAATGTTATAATGCTCTTTATATGTTAGATGTGTGGAGAAACGAATAAATAAGACGGACATCACCGACGAGATAACAAGACTGAACGAAAGCTACCTACAGAACGCGTCATACCTTACAGTGAGCCGGGTGGTAGAGAGAAGACGATTTAACGACATAGAAGCTGGACTTCCTAAACTCTGAAAAGGCAACAATAATTTCTTAAGTTATATTTTTAAGAGCGAACTTTACCTATGCCTGCAGGGTAAAGTGTTCAAATAATTAACGTGTTAACGTATGCCTGCGAAACATTGACTCTCAATACACGAGAGGTTCAAAAACTAAGAGTGGCGCAACGTGGCATGGAAAGGTACATGTTGAGCATAAGGACCGCAAAAGAAATCAATGGGTAAGGAAGCAAACCAGAGTGAGAGATATGATAGAGGTCACCAAATTGATAAAAATGGCGGTGGGCCGGACATGTCGCACAGCAAATGGACAACCGCTGGGTAAATGCAGTCATTCAGTGGTACCCGAGGAGCACTAAGCGGCCTCAGGTGCGTCCAAAAACCCGTTGGATTGACGAGCTTGTCTGGTTCGGTGGAAGTACGTGGCAGTGTAAAGCTAGGAACCGAGAAGCGTGGAGGGAGCTGGGGGAGGCCTTCATCCAGCAGTGGATCGACCCCGGCTGAAAATGACACAGGACGAATAAACACATTTCAAAAGATGCATTCTTTTCGATATATTTTGCAATTTCCAATATGAAATTAAAACTGATAAGATCAATGGAATGAGAATTTTCAAAGTCACTCGGACATCACAAACTTCCATCACTGCCTAAGATTTCAAATATAATATTAGAATGGAAAAGTTTAAATTTGATATTGGCCTTGCTGATACTTGAACCCACCTGATCGCTTCAGTATAACTCTTGCCAACAGACCAAAGATGTCAACTTTTATCTCTTAATTGAAAAATATATCATATCTTTAGATATCGACAACAGTCAACAATTACGTGATATTGGCGAATTTATCTTTGACAAGTTTGACGCAAAATTTTCTTGTGATATTTGTTAAATTAACATTATTTGATGCAATTTTTTGTAATTTTTTATGACACTAAAAAATTTAACGCTGTATGCCTCTAGTCAAATTGGGCTTTGTTCAAAGATAATATGATTAGCGACTGAATACCAAATTTTCGCGAAGTATTTCAGTGGCCTGGTCCGTGGTGCAGTGGTCAACCTCGTTGGCTTCAGTTACGGTGCTCACGGGTTCAAACCCCTGTACAGACGGCTTCATGAATTGATTTTTCAAGCGCTTTATGGAGTTTTGTTCTATTGTTTCCAAAAATGGGACGTAACGAGAGTGATTAACTAGCCACTAGTCCTGTACTATCGGCTTCCGTGGCGCAGTTGGTAGCGTCGTTGGCTGCGGTTATGGATGTCTTGGGTTCAATTCCTTAATCAGACGGTTTTTGTAAATTGATCTTTCAATCGATTTATGGATTTCTGTTCGTTCTCTGAGTCCTCCCTCCCACCCTTCCCATCCTCACTGGGCGTAGCGAGAGAGATTAGCTAACCACTAGTCCTGTACTAGCCCTATCTTTTTATTCCTACTCTCTTCGAAAAATTAAAAGTTGAGCAACTGAGTAACAGCAATGTTCACGGGAGAATCACGCTGTGTCAAAGTTAAAATCGACTCGCGAATACTTCACCTAAAATAAGCCTCAGCTCCGGTATTCGAGAAGTAGGTAGTAAATTCACAGTTTGAGTATCGCTCGGTCGCGGCCCAAAATGTCACTAATCACGCAATCCAACGTTAGCGTGTTTCGCTAGAATGGCCGTTATTGTGAATTATTTAATATCGCACACGGAGCCCAACGCTAAATTTAGGGATAGGTCTGGCCTGACCTTATGAAATAGCGAATATTTTATCATTTAAAAAGTTGTTAGAAAGTGAGCTTATGCAAGGAATTAGCTTACTGCACAAAGATTGCCAATCTGTGTGTCCCTTTTAACGATGCGGTAACGAACGATATTTAAAACACAATTATACAACTTGTAAACGTACCGCTTTTGTATAGTACACTCATTAAGGATGAAATTTCTAAGCCTTGCAATTACATGATGCCAAAATATATTTCGGTGATGAAATGATCATTTAACAAATAATAGCTTAAAAAATGATTGATCCGCTCTTAATTTGGACCATATGGCCTCCTATTGGAGGTATCTTAAAAGAAATTTTCTGTTTTCAGTTGTAAACTGCTTGTTACTCATTTGCTCAACCTCCCTTTTTCGAAGAAAGTAGGGATAAAAGGATAGGGCTAAGATAAGATTATTGGTTAGCTAATCGCTTTCGCTACGCCACATTTTTTGGATTGGATGGGTGTGAGGGAGTTTTCTGGACATCACAAACGTTCATGACTATCAACAAAAATCCATAAATCGATTGAAAGACCAATTTATGAAACTGTCCGTACCAGTACTTGAAAATATGTACCCATATTTTTATTATTTAATTTAAATGTTATCTATATTGGCAATATATAAATTAAAATATTTATCTTTCTGTCTGTAACGCACAACACTACAGTGCGTGCCCAGAAAGAGAGAGTATATGTGTGTGATTTAGTGTTGATCAAATATTGACAAAGTCGCACTCTTACCTGGCTTATAGTACACTAAATAATTCAAAAATGTTCAATGGATGTTATTAAAATGAAGGAAAACATTACTTCAGATTTTAAGAACTTAATTCTTAATTTATTGTAACCTTTCATGATTTGTGAAGAAAGTGTAAATATCTTCTTATCCATTTTCGGTGGTAACATTGTAGAAATTCTTTTTTTTTATATAAAATTACGAAATAAATAATCTTACGATACAGTTAGTCTGAAGATACTTCTAAATGAAGCAAACACGTAACACATTTAGTAATACTAATTTAATTTCATATACTCTAAACTTTTTAAAAAATTGTGTGTGATTATAGGGTGATATTATCTATGATATGACAATTTATTGAAGAAAATAAAATCAACTTGGTAAGCATACTAAATATGTGAGTAAAAATTTTATTTTTGTACAGAACTCGTAAAAAAATAACTTACATATATTTCAAAACTTTTTAATCCAGTGCGTCAATATATAAAATTATATTGATAAAAATGTTTTTTAATTCTATCAAATATTTAAAAGAAATCAACATTTTAAAAAAGTTTAACAACTATTTACTTTAAGGGATTGGCATTAAGTAACTAGCTACGCGAAATATCCGTCTGATTTATGGTCATAACTGAAGTCTCGTAAAAATACTTGTAACCCACTTTCATAACAAAATTGATTGCTATAAAACAAATCATAATACTACAAAAAAAATCATCACGCAATATGTGTAATAACATTATATTTTAATAATAAACAAAACAATTTTATTTACAGTTTTACTATTTTTTAATAACAATGTTATTTGTATTATAAAATTTGACGTAAACAACGAAATAAATTAACCAGTTTTTGTATCGTTATGAAGCAAGCGTGCAAGTTGATAAGTCAGTTTTATCTTTGTGTACAAGAGAAGAAATTTAAATCTTGGTGAGTTATCAAAAATTCAGATTAAATGGATAATTCCTAATGGAACACTAACTGAAAAACACTAGTTTTGAGTAATTGAACTTTGAAATTTGTCTAATGTTTGAAATGCCTAACCTTTTTCATTTTGTGTGTTTGTAAAAAACTGTTTTTAACCTTCCCTTATTCATGCCAATGCTCATGCAGTCACATTACGTTACTGTGTGGGGTTTGTCATATAAACGCATTTATAAAGCAAAATTACAATTTCAAAAAGTGAAATATGGTTTTATGCAATGTTAAGTAATTATTTGACGTCATGTTTTGTGTGTAAAACCTGAAATGCATATAAAACAATGCGAAATTATCGAAAGACGCAAGAATCGAAATTCTTCATAGTAGAACAGGCTTATAATATTGTCTTTTTCGGTGGTAAAATTGATGCGGTTTTCAAATAATGATTAATTTTACAAAGAAGACGTAAAGTGTAGTGTATTTTTAATTATATGTAGAACTATTTTATTTACAAATAGCAAAATTTTCAATTTTTTGTCTGACCTATTTCATAAACAATTTAAAGGTTTAATGGCCGAAGTAACGCATTGTTACACCATGAGTACGGAAGGGTTAAGTAAAACTACAATTTATAAAAATACGTGTGTTTTTCCATACGGTAGAAATAGGAAACATTTTAGTATAACTAACTCAATATGTAATTTTTTCAATTTAGTGTTTTCTTTCAGAACAGAGACGAAATACACATATTCAATGTATCTTCTTCGTAGATAATGACTAGATTGACTAGCATACCAAGTTTTGCAAACACACGCTGACAAGTAGTTTATTGTGAGAATAAACCCAATATGACAAAAACAAACATAATGTTATCAACTTTTGCCACAACTCCACAGAAATATGAACTTTAAAAAAATAAAAAAACAATTCATTTGTACTACTTCCTCATATTTATAATAATCAGAACCGGTTTAATGGATACTCATAGCTGCTCTGCTTTCTCCACTTAAGATGGCTGTTTATTATTCATATTAATTACATACTTAATATTTGATTGTTTTTAAATGGTTCACTATTTTTTTTTTCTTATAGTTTTCCTGATTCACTATTGCTTATTGCATTAGTAATGTCATTAAAAAAATTGCTCAGCTAATGGACTTTTAATGTAGCTATATTTGTGATTTCAGATTAGTATTTATTGATTTGTAAGAGGTCCATAACATTTTAATTGTAGACTCTTTTGTTTGATTTCTGTATAATTTTTTTGCTAATCAGTATTTTCTTGTCTTAGTTCATGAACCATCAGTTTTATATAGCTTTGTTTTTACACTCAATTTTATATAAATAAGCCTGTTATGTTTGTATTTTTATCAGTTAATAATGCTCGTGATGAGCGAAACCGGTCCTGATCATTATAAATATGTGAAAGTAGTACAAATGAAGTGTGTCTTATTTTTTAAAAATATAATGTCTTTCCACCAAGAATTGACAGTTAACACCTTAAAAGAAATATGAATATTTGTAAATGGTTAAAAAAAAATGTTTTCCTCATTCAAAACCTTTAACTGACATTATCTTTGAATACTTCGCTAGAATGCATTCGGGAAAAGAATATTAAGACTTAGTCTGTAGCTAAAAGTAGCCAGGAAAAATAGTAGGTAAATATAGGTATGATAAATATATTTATATATGTTACTGCTGAAGAGACTTCAGCATTGCTCTTCCTTTAAAGCTAAATATAATATTAGCGTTGTCTATGCCCAGTGAATCAATTTCTCATCGCTAACTAATTCCTCTCATACAACCTCATGAATGATTCATGTTTTGTATATTCGCCGTTGGAAATACATTAGCGCTGTGTCTTCGGTTACCGATCACATCTCGGTCCGCCCACGCCACTCTCAGCAGCCGAAAAACCCGCCCACGTATTTTTATTATATTTTTTTATACTTTACGAAAAAAAACAACTTCATTGTTTTAAAATTCCATGCATTTAAAATCGCGATGCGTCGCTAAAACTGGAATCTGCTTTTTGAGCCGACTACAGTATACACTATATACAGTTACTTACATACGTTGTTTGAAAATAATGATACTTAAAAAATGTTGTCTGTTGTTTGGGTTGGGTTGTCATTGAGATTTTTTAGTAAAGACTAAACATAGATAAGTGTTCAATATCACAAAATTGTAAATCGGTATCATGACATCTTCGAAACTATTTATGTATTACATTTGTTAGTCCTGTAACCGATTGTTCAACGCCGTTGATTTTTCCAACAAGATCAAATACGTGAATGAAAACTTTTTGAATAGTAGAAAATACTCTTAAACAACTACATCCTTATTTTAATTACTAAAAGACCGAGGTTCTCTATTCAGAGAGGGTAAAAAAATGACTTACAAGCCGTTCTCATAAAAACAAGTTAATAACAGAATATCGATCAGTGATCAATGGAGTTGACTGAATCAACGAAATATTAAAAACAAAAATCAACTATTTGATTAAATTGTAAAACAAACGTGCTGTTAAAAATATAAACGTGTGTTTTTGATAGCTATTTTGGTATCACGGCATCATCAGAGCTGTGCTGAAAGAGGTTTTCGCTTTGATATTCAATGACTTCTTTTGAAGTTTGTTTGACGTACATTTCAATAATTTTATTGTTGAAACTTTGATATTTGATAAAATGGGTTAGATTCTTTATTCACAATTGATCAATAATTACCGATTTTTTTATATTTCAACAGCACGTACACAAATGCATGAAAATTATAATAAAATACAAACTATTTCATTAGTTTATATTATACTGTCGCTTTTTAATTCGAGTCCCAGCAAGATTATTATAAAATTAGATTAGTGATGATTTTTCTCATCGAGTTAAAACATGAAAATATCTTGTAATTTGGGTATTATTAGCCATTATGTAATTCCGAATGTATTTTTAATAATATTTACTAATTACTAGGTACGGTAAATTGCATTATAATATAACGAATTATTAAAGTTTGTTCAAATTGGTAAATCGATGACCGAGTAACTTTCGATTGTAAATGGCGCCTTATCGTGAGACAGGGAGAGCAACGCTGGGGAGAACCTTCATATCCGTCGAATATTGTCGCCCGGGCGCCATTTTATCTCAACTTCCGGCGGGTCCCGCTTCGAAATTCATCCAGAGGATTGCTAAAATTAACATACCTCTCACCTGTCTACCTGCGTCGCCCATAGAGGATTCATGATATGTATATATAATTATTGTCATTGGACGTAATATGTGAAAACTTCTATTATAATTCTCGAAACAAAATGGTAACTGTATGTTATTATGCTTTCACGGTTTTGTCCGAATTAATTTAATTTTGGGTTTATGCTATGTCTTGATTACCACCAATCACACTATGTTTCAAAACCCAAAAGCATCAAACAAATTATTATTCATCATTACCCATCATTTGTATCCAGTGTTCTGGAATCAACTCCCGGAGTCCACAAAGTCAGATGTTGCCGAGCATTCCATGGAGTATGGGCAGACGCTAAAATACGAACCAAAAATAATGGGTCGAAATAAGCGTTAGGTGAAAGAATTGATAGTCAAAACATTAATACGGTTGAAAACATAGTGGCTTCCAGGCGACAATTCAAGACTTGCAAAACATTCGATTTATCGAAGGCGCGTGTTCGAAAAATTGATGCGCACAAAACTCACCATCATTCTACGACCAGCGTTTGATATCACTTAAGCTCATTCATATTCCTTAGAGCAGCGTTCATATAATCAATCATAAAAATTTTAGTGTTCCAGGACTTTTAAAATGAAAACTGCCAAGACTTCTAAATATATAGGTTTTTTACTTATATTACATCAAAGTATGGATATCATCCGAAACTATATAAATAACACAAGATTTGAAATACAATTAACTTTAAAACGGTGTATTCCACACCGAATAAGAAGAGTGTAAATCCGTAATTAAATATTAAATAATATAATGAAGTTCTCGTAATTCAATCAATAAATAAATTTATCTTTCTTTTTTGCTTGAATTTATAATCGCAAAATATTATAAGGTATACGAAAAAAGCTGTGATTCTACTTCTTCGTGGATAATATAGATTTTCTATTAAAAAATCAATTCGAGAATATAAGAGACGACACGAGAATAAAATGCATCGACAATTTGCATAATTGTGAAAAACTCCGTTGGCCATTTTCCTCGGCCTGGTTCTCTTTTCCGCGCTATCACTCGTTATTTTTCTCGTGTTCGATTGTTTTCCGCTACCTGCCAGTCTGCCCGTTTTCCCGACCTATTGTTTTCCCAGTTTCGTTTTGTTAGTTTCTAAAACTGTGCCGAGGAAGAGTCTACATAACATTATATTCGCGACGTAGAAATCCAAACTTTTCTAGAACTTGTGAAGAGAATAAATAATGTTATATAAGAAGTAAACTGGAGGTGTGGAAAGTAAACTCTAATGAATAGCAAACCTCGTGCAACCATTTGTAATGAAGCATATTATGAAACCATTAAACAAGATAAACACAAATACTAAATTAGCCTTTTTTGTATTTATATTAAAGAGAATATGTTGTTTAATACAACCTTCTTCAAGTGAAATAATAATAAAATGTCTATTAAGCTTTCTTACTCAAACTCAACATTCCAGATTTCTTATACTAAAAAGAATCTAGTCCATTACTTTCAAAACGCGAGCGACTAAGGTTTTACTTAGGGAATTATTTATCTGTTTTTTTTCTATAAGGCTGCACTTAATAAACTTCCGTTTAATATGTAATTTTCTGTATTTTTAAATGAAAAGATGGTGGTTGAATCACAAAGCGGTATTGAAGACTTATAAAACAGCAGGCTCTACACCTCTAACCTAGACGCAATACTCTTTTTCTGATAAGGCCAAAATCTTGTATGGATTTCTACATAAATTGTAATATTTAAGAATTAGAGCGCAATTTTTATTATGTCTTTTATTCTCGAGGAGATTTCACATGATTGTTTTAATGCTTTTAATTAGTTTATCACAAAAAGAATTTGTCTTGATCTGTATCTCCGTCTGTAACACACAGCATATATCCATTCTCTCGATATGTGTATGGTAAGGACACCTGTGATTTCTAAATTTAGATTAAAAAAATAACATAACTGTCGCATTGCAAACAATTTAAATATGTTGCAATCTTTCAGTCTTACTATAAAAACCATCCTTAACGATCTTAGACATCGGCTATTTAAATGTATGTTTTTAATTTTTCTTTTCAATGAGGTGACACTGAGAAATATACAAAGCCTTCAAAAACATCAGCTAATAAATCCTTTACTGTTGCAAAAAAAAAAACACTCAAAAAAAGATCACGTCCAGAAGGACGAAATATTAATAATTCACGAAAAAAGCGCCATAGTTAATTATTATCATCGCCCGACATACATGACACGGCTAAGGGTTGAGAACTCCGGTTTCAGGGGTTGCGAAATTGCTGTAGAGGCAGACAGGGTCGTTTCTACACACCCCTTTTGTTTGTTCTGGGGGCAATTTGTCCGTTTGGCGGCTTTATGAGATGTACAGATGTTCCCGTCATATACTTATACTGACTATAGCTTCACAGTTCCACAATATTCGAGCGTATGAACACGGCCAGAGATCTGTTTTTGAAGGATTTATCCACAACCTTATTTTGGTTGTACGTAAATAGTTTTATAATAATAATGCTATTGTTTCCGGAGTAAGTTATGAAACAACAGAACTAACAACACATATCCTGACTAGTATACGACATCAGTAGCATATTTTAAAATTAAGTCTTGACATATTTTACATTTGTTAGTTATACCTTACGAGATAAGAAAGATTGTGATTTGAATAAGAAAAAAAAGAATCATAATGACTTAACTGAAGGAAAGTAACACAAAATATGGACAAATAAATAGCTCATCGGAGAAATAGGATAGAGTTGTCACAGGGAATTGGGTAAGGTTTGCCAATCTCGCTACACTTTACTTTGCTCTGTAAGGAGAAAAATATGTAGTAATTAAATTTTGGGCACCAAGCGTGAAGATACACACTGAAGAAAATATAATAATAAGGAAAATACGGCTACCGTTAAAAAACACATTTAATATGGTTGCAGAAACCGTAGATGCACAGAATTTAAATTATAAAACAAATAAAATCGAAAATAACACGACGATACAATATTTATGAACAGATAGTTACATTTAAACAAGAAAACTATTATAATATATATATTTACGAACTTATGTATATAACAGCTCGGTGACGAACCCGGGTGTCCGAGACCAATCTCCGGCACGTTCCCTACACGTCCAGCTTGTTCCACATCCTGGCGCGTAAGAAGGTTTTAAGCGCTATATTTTTAAACCATTCTCGGCAAGACTTCCCCTTGGTTTCGTACCAACGACGCACCTATGTACTTATCGGCGATAGGTGACGATCGTTATGTTTCGATGAAATCATAATAATTGGTAATGTATACACCAATTCAATGAATCTTCTTCATAGATAATGAAAAGCAATCTGAGTTTCACCACCACACGTTGCCACTGACAGATTTAATATATTCATTAATTTAAAATAACATATTGAAATAAAATTAGCTTTATAACATCATATTGAGACACGCATTCGTTTATAATGCGAGTATTCCTAAAGTCAGTCGTCGCCAGTGGTCGTTTGAGCTTAAAACTGAAATAGCAGTGGATACATTTAAAAAAACAGATTTTTTAAATTCATGTAGGTAGTCTTGCCACTTGCCAATGTATATTTGCATTATACTGACCTATATGATACAATTCGCATTTTAAAAAAGCACATTTTTACTTCGCAAGTTTCGACAAATTAATGTTGTATGGGTTTCGCTAACAAAATAAATTTTATACTGCCATGCTTTGAATCTGTGTGTTTTTATTGTTCTGTCCACTCTCAGTAAATTTGCTCGCGATATTTATGAAGTTTCATAGTGATGGCCAAACACTGGGAACAAAATTTTGGAGGCTGACCACTGGAAGAATTGGTAGTTTTTTGTAAGCTTCTATTATTTTATGCTTGGTACAATATTAATTATTTTATTTTTAGTCGGTTACATTACTTAATTCCTGTTTAATGGAATAACAGCGCAAAAAATATGTATTTATCATTCATTTACTCAAGATCTCTTTTGAAAGTACACCTGTCGCTTAACTGGCAGACCACTGGCGAAATGACCCTATTAAGTATTATATTTTCAGATATATTTCCCGATGTGAAGAATAAGGGTTTTTAATAAAGTTTATCTCAACAAAAGTTTTTATACGTGAACAACTTGTAAATCAATCGTTCAATTTTTCGATTTCGGAGAGAGTAGTCACAGAAAGATGCGGCTAGGGCAAGACTGGTAGTTATTAGTTAATTAATAACTTTGCATTAGTCAACGTCAATGGATTCCATTACGAGCGTCGTAGATTATAAATATAATGTTTTAAATAGCGTGAGAAATTAGCTAACCACTTTTCCTGTCCTGGTGAAGGACGCCACAGATCTCTCCTTACCGATTGTCCTCAGAGCAGCGGAGTGCAGAAGTGAGTGGCGAAGGATCGTTCAAGGAAAAAGAGTTGTTGCAGTAGGTGGAGGTTGCGACCTTCACACGTGAGGAATACGACTTAGATGAAAAATTCTTATCCTAGCCCTATCTTTCCACTCCTACTCTTTTCAAAAAAGAGAAATTGAGCATGTGAGTAATAAGCAATTTTCATCGAAAACTTCTGATGATTTACCTTTATTAGGAATCCATAAGCTCCACATTGGGAGCGGATATGATAAAAAAAGTGTTAACTACTCGCTGTCATTACGTCCCATTTTAAGGATCAGGTTTATAGGAGAGAATTTTACAACTACATATATCCATACTTTCGGACACAAAAACAGAAATCTTTTAAAATCAATTCAGCACGAAGCACGAAGTTTACCAATCAGTTAAAGGTACGGTTGAACTAATGCTGAGCTAGCTGTCGAGTAATACTTGACAAGGTAATGACTTGTTATAATGAAGTTTTACCAAGTACCACCGTGTGAGGACTTTAATTATTATTTAAGTTTAATGTGCTAATGTCATGCAATTGAATAAAAAAAATACTAATATAGTATAGTGAATATTGCATGTAAACAGCTTTCACGTGTCAAAAGTGAGCGCTTTAAATCAGCGAAAATTCGGAATGCGTGGTATTACAAACTCCGTCACAAAGGTATCCCCCGTGTCACACACACTTGATGCCAAGTAATTAATGTGAATTAGCGATGAGAATTAATGTCAACAGAGCCGGATGAAGAAATATAAACGCATCGAAGTTTAAAAGCAAAAACCGACATGTCTTCTTCGCAATGTTAGTATAATAGTAAGCGATTTTTTTGATTTGCGATTATTATTAGTTTATTTTTTCCATATTATTGTATTTCTTATTGACAAAAATACGCTTTTTTATCAGCCATTCAACCACTAATTGCAATACATGTAAGGTAAATAAAATTTAAACATTGAAATTAAATTGAACGGTTGTATGGTTTCCGTGGAAGTGTTCGAATACTTTTTTTCGTATGCTTTTGTTGGGATTTGTAAGTTATATATTATTATAAGTGATTATAGTTAGATTTTGCAAATCGTGGACTATCGCTTTTTGTTTTTAGGCGATTCATATGTTAAATAAAAAAATCATGCTGTTAATATTGTATACTTGTATGTTGTGCATTAAGTTAGTTCATTCTCGTTTACTTTTTTCAATAAAACACAATACATATTTTGTATTAATTCCGCATTTGTATAATGATCAGAAGTGGTTTCGCTCATCACGAGCATTATCAATTTCATTTTCAATTAGATCAGTTGATAATACTCGAGTTGAGCGAAACCGTTCCGGATTTTTATACAAATGTGGAAGTAGTACAAAACCAATTGTGTTTTATTTTAAAAATATAATGCATTTTCAACAATAATTGACAGTTAACACCTTAAAAGTCAGTAGAAACTATTTTACTCTGTTAGATAAATTTCAATCATTCATAAGGTTATGTTTTTCTTGTTGGAGTTTGTCTATTTTATTTTTTTTAACATTTCATAAATTAAGACATCGACTGAGGGTGCTTGATGGAATTTCAATATTAAATTTGGATTATTGAGATTTTGTACACTTCCATGTATTTTGTCACTAACGACCCGGGTTTCGCCTTTCGCCTTTGTCACAAAGGCGGACAAAGGAAATACCACGGTCCTGTTAACGCGAAAAGACTATGTTGATAAGTTTAATAACTTTCTCGATAATAACGATATAGTCGAATTGAAAAAAGATCCTACATTAAAATTTAATAAAAATATTAAAGAGGTTATAAATAGTTGTAGCATTACAATCAACCCTAAGGATTTGTCCTTTTTATCCACTAGAAATCCACAAGCCCCCAAATTTTATGGGCTACCGAAAATTCACAAGGATTCAATACCAATCCGCCCGGTAGTTTCATATATGAATGCTCCAGCGTATAAACTTTCCAAAAGAGCTAACTCTCTCATCCGCAATCACAGTAAATTCAAGCCATTGTATAGTATTAAAAATTCATTAGAGTTAGTAGATAAAATTAAAAATTATAACATTCCGTTAAACGCCAAATTAATTTCTTTTGACGTTGTTAGCTTATTCACTAATGTACCTGTAAACAAATGTAAACAAATCATCAAAGATACCCTTAATACGCGTAGAGTTAATCCTGTCATTACTACGGAATTACTTAATATATTAGACGTTTGCGTTGACCAGAACTATTTTCAATTTGATAATAGATTCTATGAACAAACCGAAGGCCTTGCAATGGGAAGTTGTTTGTCACCACTATTAGCAGAATTTTACATGAACCATTTAGAAAACCTTATTTTCAGCAATAAAACAGAAGTTAGAAACGTAGTTTATTGGTTCCGTTACGTAGATGACATCCTTTGTCTATTCAATGGAACTGAGAGACAAGTTTCTAACCTTCATAATTTTCTTAACTCACTAGATGATAAAATTCAATTCACTTTAGAAGTAGGGGGCAAGAATATAAATTTCCTTGACCTTAATATTGATATTAAAAACACCATTCATGAATTTAAAATTTACCGAAAACAGACGTTTTCAGAAGCCACGATCCATTTTAAGTCAGACCATCCTTTCTCATATAAATTGGCTGCTTTCCATTCTCAGGTTCACAGATTAGTCACTATACCTCTAAATAAATTTAATTTTGAAAACGAACTAAACATTATTAAACAAATTGCCATTAATAATGGCTATGAGGCGTCTCTTATAGATAGTCTTGTATCAAAAAAACAACGTAAATTAGCAGAAAAGATGCTATATTTCGGGAACTTGTCTAAAGACATAGACCGCCCTAGAATCTGGCATAGAATAAGTTATTTAGGTTGCACAAGCTTTAAAATTAAAAAACAACTCGCTGATAGTGTTAGACCGGCGTTCTATTGCAAAAACTCTCTAGGCAAATTACTTATTAACAATAAAGATAGAGTAAACTTTAAGAACAAATCTGGTATTTATAAATTACAATGCAATGATTGCCAACATTTCTATGTGGGTAAAACCACATGTACATTAGATATAAGGGTATCAGAACATTTAGCTGCCTTTAGATTAAAAAAAGAAACTTCGACATTCGCAAATCACTTGCTAATGGAGAACCATACGTTTAATGCGGATGATGGGGTTAAACTGTTGCATAAAAACATGGGGGATCATAAATTATTTTATCAGGAAATTTTAGAAATTAATAGAGGCCAGTTATACTCCTTACCAATCTTGAATGAGCAACTGAACCTTCCTAATTCTCCGCTATTATATCCGATACGTTGAAACACCTAACAGATTTCACTAAATGTGGAATGATTGTATATATTTACCCATTCGTCGAATTACATCCCGTCAAAACCCACAATACTATTATAATTGTAAAATCACTGGTATTTCTAAAAGAAGTTGAAAAGCGGCAACCGCCTTCGGCAATCGCCACTCTGGTAATATGGTGTTTACAAAATAAGGATTACGACGATTTCCGAAATTTTAACTCAGGTATCGGTGTGGCTCTCAGACGTATAATGTATTGCCTCGTAAATGATATTTGTCGCATTTGTATCTTCTATATAAGCGTTAGAAACTGTTTACTGTCTCTCAGTTCGAGTCTATTCGTGTGCTCGAATGCCTGAAGATGCCGAAAGGCGAAACCCGGGTCGTTAGTGACAAAATACATGGAAGTGTACAAAATCTCAATAATCCAAATTTCATAAATTGTTCTACAAGAACATCTTTTTATTCATTAGCTCAACCTCTCTTTCTTTGAATGTATTAGGAATAGAATAATGAAGCTGGGACAGAATAAGAATTAGCTATTCGTTCTCGCGTAAAAAATTTAAACATCAATCTATTTGTTAAAGTCACCTCACATGTAAACCCATAGACACCGCAGCTAAAAAGAATGACGACTCGGCTATGGCCGTAGCAATTATTTATTTATATTATACATCTAACCTTACACGTCATTATTGTAATAAATATGTTAGTCGGATAATCGTTGAAATTAAGGGTTTATTAAATTCTTGCTGCGGTTCTGTGGTGATGTTCTTCCGCGAGGAACTAAATACGTTGATCAAACTGCGTGATTCAAATTACTGCACATTAATTTAATTCAAAGGGGTGATAAATTTAGAGTTGCTTATAATGCATGCTTTAGTGTCTTTTTAAAAGGCAATATTCATGACAAAAAATTTAATTTAAAATTTATTAAGAATGCAACTAAGCATTCGTCAATACACATCACTAGATATTTCCAGTTACTTTTAAGCTTTTTATACTGTATACTTACTATAATCATATTTTATATGACCAACCGTAAATTATTAAATCGGGTTACAATACATTTACTCTTTAAAGTCTGAAAGAGATTAAATTATATTTAGCAACCATGTACGCTTTCAATGTAGACCATTTGAACTGTTAATGGAACAAATCTTTGCAGATGTTGTTCTACGAGAGCTCAGTCGCTCAACCTCCCTTTTTCAATGGAAAAAGTAGAAAGGAGTGACTAAGACAGGACTAGTGATATGGTAATAACTCTGACTTCAATATTACTGAATCACAATCAAATAATAAATTAAATTTCCTCACTCGGATTTGAAGCCCTTAACACCGCAAACGAAGACAACGATGTTGAATAGTTGGCTACAGGTTCAGTAAATTATTAAACCTTAATGATTCTTCATTTAATTTTTATCTAGAAAAATAAATAAATCTATACATATAAAGATGAATGTTTGTTTGTTTGTCCTCTATGCGTTCTTTTACCGTTGATTCGATTTCGATGAAATTTTGGTGAGCTGTTGTGAGCCCACCCGTGAAGGTACATAAAAAAAATCTAAAAAAAAGAATCGAATAAGTACAAACGGAAACATCTCGGAAAAACTTTCTGATTTTTAGTGTACGCACCAGACAGAACAAAAAATATTGTCAATTCAAAAGTACTTCAATAAACAGAATTAAAGGAGAAACCTTTTCTTTCTTTGAGTGGCTTGCAACGCATGCCGGGTACTCACTAGAATTCAATATATATTATAGTGTGAATGAATTATTACATTAATATGTGTCCACAATTTGCATTTATTGTTTTTTTTTCCATGTCTGCTCCCAATGTGGATCACATGGTCTCCTAATGGAGGTATCTTAACAGAATTTTTCTATGATAACTGCTTGTTACTCAGTTGTTCAACCTTTCTTTTTCCGAAGATAGTAGGGATAGAAGGATAGAGCTAGAATAGGACTAGTGTCTCGCTACGTCCCGTGAGAATCGGATGGGTGGGAGGGGGTTTTAGATATCACAAACACTCAGACTATGAACAGAAATTCATAAATCGATTGAAAGACCAATTAATGAAAACCGTCCGCACCGGGAATTGAACCTGAGACATCCGTAACCGTAGCCAATGACGCTAATAACAGCGCCACGGAAGCTGACAATACTTTGATTTATTCACCATTATTGTCATCAGTTTTAAAAAATAAAACACAATTCATTTGTACTACTTCCACATATTTATAATGATAAGGACCGGTTTCGCTCATCACAATATATGTCTTTCCACCAAGAATTGGCAGTTAACACCTTAAAAGTGATTGTCATTAGTCTTAAAAATATCTGATAACTAAAGACGTACAAAACTAAGCAAGTGAACGTACAATTACAGACGTCTAATGTCTAAAATTTATCGGCTCCGTGGCGCAGTCGTCAACGAAGTCGGCTACGGCTACGATGCCTCGAGTTCAAGTCCCGATACGGACAACTTAATAAATTGATTTTTCCTGATTGATGATCCTAAATACGGAGCATAACGAGAGCTATGAGCTAGCCACTAGTCCTGTCCTAGCCCTGTCCTTATATCCATACTTTATTATAAAAGGAGAGGTGGAGCGACTGAGTTACAAGCAGTTTTCGTAGAAAAACTTCTATTAAGATACGTCAGTCTACGTTGTGAGCGGACAAGGTAAAAAAAGTATACAAAAATTAAACACTTTTATACTAATTCTACAATGCGGCAAATTGAAACCAACGAAATTCATTATGTTCGTGTGTAATTGAGATTTCTATTTGCAATTTCCGCTGACTTCTTGTGTATTTTCTTTTGCTTCGTTGTCAGAAGACTGTCCTAAGTATTTAGATCCCTCTAGAGTTCCTGTCCCGTATTTTGCGTGCATACGTAACAACAAAACGTAACTTACGAATTCGTAGAATAGTATACGCTCCAGACATACTGGAGGGTTACTTCTGAAGATCATATTCAGCCACCAGCAGCTCTTTCCAGACACCTTATCGTTGTCATCTTGGAGACTACTCCAGAATTAACTAAGTATAACATTGAGGGTATACTGACAGAATGCATTAAGTAAGAAAAACAAGCTCTGAAAAAATTATTATTTTTTCAAAGTACACTCTCTCTCCAAAATACAATTGAGCCCATACGTGGAAAGACAGCTTTAGTCTTTACTCAGTTTTTTTTTTGTCAACCTTCAAAAAATACGAAAATTGTTTAGTGATTGGATCTCATTTTAAAGACGACAGAGCAGGCAGGCCTCGGTCAAATGATGTAAATTAGAAAATAAAAATCATTTTACATCGGTTTTAGGTTTACAAATTCTTACCCGTCCAATTGATGTAAGCCTCTATTATATCAACACTCCCGACGTATAATCATGTATTTGCAAACATGGCAATTTACAGGAGTGCAATTCAAAGATTCATAACGCAACTCATCATATAATGTTTTCGATAAAAACAGTTTTTACTCTCTCCTGAACAATTCCAATTGTGAGGGTTTGTCATCAATTGGCCAAAACACCGTTCACATAAAATATATATATTTTTTACATGTCCGCTCCCAATGTGGAGCGTATGGTCTCCTAATGGAGGTATCTCAACATAATTTTTCTATGAGAACTGTTTGTTAGTCAGTTGCTCAACCTCTCCTTATAAAAGAGAGTAAGGATAAAAGAATCGGGCTAGGACAGGCCTAGTGGTTAGCTAATCGCCCTCGCTACACCCCGTGAGGATGGGATAGGTGGGAGAAGAGGGAGTTGTAGACAACACAAACAGTCAGACTACGAACAGAAATCCATAAATCGATGAAATATCAACATATGAAAACTGCCCGCACCGGGAATTGAGCCCGAGACATCTGTAGCCGTAGCCCACGACGCTACCAACTGCGCCTCAGACGCCGACGTATTATATATACATATATAAAATCCAAAAAATCTTCTTAAAATTGTCGATATTCTCTTTACCAGTTGTTTTATAAAATTGATGTAATAATATCTGAATTGATTGAATTAATACTGAAATATCATCTAAGAATATTTGAGTAAAAAAACAAACAAGCCGATCGTGTTCAATGACTAAAAGTGGTTCTTGTCGTTTGTCATCTACGATACAAATACTTCAGTAACAATAATGCTTCCAGGAATAGTATATTATACTGTTTTGATGTCTCCCTACAAACTCTATCACATTCTGAAAAAGTTTTCATTAGAAAACTTTTCGTCATGAATCGTGATATCATAGTTTGATTACATTCCTTAAAAATGATAAGTGCAACGGTTTAGAAATGTCAAGTGAATAGCAAAGTTCACAAAATGGTGTCATCTAAAAACATTAACAATGAAAACTACAACTGCACAGGTACGTTCTTATAACTAATTTATATTTGAATTCTTGAGTATAGACACGGCTTAAAAAAAATGATTTTTACGACATGTTTTATTAACATGAATAATTATATTAAGTGCATAAATAAAATGCTATAAACCTCAATAATAACCTAAAATAACTAGGCTAAGATGCTAATAAATCAAGCAGTATTTCACTTAACGATCCACAAAAGCGATGCAATAAAACGCAGTTTCTAAAGATGGTTATATGGGGCGGTATATGTACATATAATATAACGTGATTTATTTCCATACGCAGTGCACAGTTGTCTTAACACATATGATTTTCCCAGCCAAATATGATTCCGTTTTATTCTGTGTCAACCCCATTGTGACGAAATTATTTGGAGAGACTCCAGAATAAATAAGCATGTACGCGTAAGACTGGCGCGAAGATTATCTCTAAGGCAAATAAAATACTATACCAAAGTGTAGTGTGTTTCAGAAAAGAACAATCGGTATTTATTCAAAAAAATAAAGTGGCCGAGTTGGCAAAGATTGCTTCGGTTGCAGTGTAGACAGTAACATAAAATTTCATAAATTGATTATTTAATCGATTTATAGATTGGTCTTACCAGTCTTATCATTATATGGTCACCATATCTGAAAAAGAGTTTGGTGAGTTTGTAGCAAAAAGTTCTCGTAGAATAACCTCTGTAACGAGGTAAT
Source organism: Himalopsyche phryganea (assembly GCA_022494535.1). NCBI lineage: Eukaryota > Metazoa > Arthropoda > Insecta > Trichoptera > Rhyacophilidae > Himalopsyche > Himalopsyche phryganea. The sequence continues at coordinate 912,746 of JAGVSL010000059.1, read as the reverse complement.
ATGATCCACATTGAGAGCGGACATGGCTGCAAAAGAAATTTCTTTACTACAACTATTTGTAAAATAAATATGAAACACAGCATTTTGCACTAATTGTACCAATTTTATCGAGTAATCAGCAGCGATTACAAATAAAATTGAGCAAAGCTATTATACCAATTACAAATTCGAAGGTATGTACATAATCGTTTCCTGTATGATATAATGTATGATTATGAAAATAAATTACGGATTATCCTTTGAATAATGAAGAAATTAAAAAGATAGATACCATTTGTAAAAATACTATTCATTAAAAAAATTGGCAAACGGGAGATATTTAGGAACAACTTTAATTGCATATTCACTTTAGAGCCATTTAAATAATTACTAGTACAATAATAATAAATGAGTTAAAACGTAGGTTCTATAACCAAGTGGTCAACGCTGGACTGTGGTGTGTTATGGCTTCATATTCCGAAATATAACCCTTTAACAGTATGTTATAATACCTCACAGTCCACTTCCCATCAACCTAAAAACGGACTGATAATAGAGCCACTAGATAGCTTTCTGAACTCTATCGAGTCTTTCTTAACATCTCCAAATAGAGAGGTTGGGTTTGTAGCATCTCGCATAAAAACACATTCTGCTGGTCTATATTTTGCACATTGAGAACGGACATGTGTAAAAAATAACCGTTCTTGATTTTTGAAATGGGTTTTTTTTACTAAACGTTCACAGTCAATATTTGTAATGAAATATTGAACTTGTGATTTCAACTGAGTAGACTAATTTAAGACATCGACTGAGGGTGCTTGATGGAATTTCTATATCAAATTTGGATTATTGAGATTTTGTACACTTCCATGTATTTTGTCACTAACGACCCGGGTTTCGCCTTTCGGCATCTTCAGGCATTCGAGCACACGAATGGACTCGAACTGAGAGACAGTAAACAGTGTCTAACGTTTATATAGAAGATACAAATGCGACAAATATTATTTACGAGGTAAGATATTATACGTCTGAGAGCCACACTGATACCTGAGTTAAAATTTCGGGAATCGCCCTAATCCTTATTTTGTAAACACCATATTAACAGAGTGGCGAATTGCCGCTTTTCAACTTCTTTTAGAAATACCAGTGATTTCACAATTATAATAGTATTGGGGGTTTTGACGGGATGTAATTCGACGAATGGGTAAATATATACAATCATTCCACATTTAGTGACATCTGTTAGGTGTTTCAACGTATAGGATATAATAGCGGAGAATTAGGAAGGTTCAGCTGCTCATTCAAAATTGGCAAGGAATTTAACTGGGCTCTATTAATTTCCAAAATTTCTTGATAAAATAATTTATGATCCCCCATGTTTTTATGCAACAGTTTAACCCCATCATCCGCATTAAACGTATGGTTCTCCATTAGCAAGTGGTTTGCGAATGTCGAAGTTTCTTTTTTTAATCTAAAGGCAGCTAAATGTTCTGATACCCTTATATCTAATGTACGTGTGGTTTTACCCACATAGAAATGTTGGCAGAAATTCCATCAAGCACCCTCAGTCGATGTCTGAAATTATATAAACTTTAGAGCTATTTAAATAATTACTAGTACAATAATAATAAATGAGTTAAAACGTAGGTTCTATAACCAAGTGGTCAACGCTGGACTGTGGTGTGTTAAGGCTTCATATTCCGAAATATAACCCTTTAACAGTATGTTATAATACCTCACAGTCCACCTGCCATCAACCTAAAAACGAGCTGATAATAGAGCCACTAGATAGCTTTCTGAACTCTATGGAGTCTTTCTTAACATCTCCAAATAGAGAGGTTGGGCTTGTAGCATCTCGCATAAAAACACATTCTGCTGGTCTATATTTTGCACATTGAGAACGGACATGTGTAAAAAATAACCGTTCTTGATTTTTGAAATGGGTTTTTTTTACTAAACGTTCACAGTCAATATTTGTAATGAAATATTGAACTTGTGATTTCAACTGAGTAGACTAATTTAAGACATCGACTGAGGGTGCTTGATGGAATTTCAATATCAAATTTGGATTATTGAGATTTTGTACACTTCCATGTATTTTGTCACTGACGACCCGGGTTTCGCCTTTCGGCATCTTCAGGCATTCGAGCACACGAATGGACTCGAACTGAGACACAGTAAACAGTGTCTAACGTTTATATAGAAGATACAAATGCGACAAATATTATTTACGAGGTAAGATATTATACGTCTGAGAGCCACACTGATACCTGAGTTACCTTTCGTCGAATTGCATCCCGTCGAAACCCACAATACTATTATAATTGTAAAATCACTGGTAATTCCATAAGAAGTTGGAAAGCGACAATTCGCCACTCTTTAAATGTGGTGTTAACAAAATAAGGATTAAAGCAATTCTTGAAATTTTAACTCAGGTATCAGTGTGGCTCTCAGACGTATAATATCTTACCTCGTAAATAATATTTGTCGTATTTGTATCTTCTATATAAACGTTAGACACTGTTTACTGTCTGTCAGTTCGAGTCCATTCGTGCGCTCGAATGCCTGAAGATGCCGAAAGGCGAAACCCGGGTCGTTAGTGACAAAATACATGGAAGTGTACAAAATCTCAATAATCCAAATTCGAGTCGACTAATTTTATTGTGAAACACCTAGTACATGTGCAAATGCCAAAAACGCATGGTTTGAGAAAGTTTCGAGGACAAATTTTATGCTTGCGTACACTCGCTACAATAATTTCTCGTGGTTTTTGGATAGCATTTAATTGTTTCTTCAAATAATGATTACAGTAAACAAAGAATTTATTGCGGGTGGTTTTAAATAAGCGCTAAATTCATTACACTCATTGCAAACAAGAAAAACATTTTAAGACTTTCTATCTTAGAAGTTTAAAAGTGTGCAAATTATAACTCGGCATTAAGGTAAACGTGCCAGTAGTTGACCGTTTAAGAGAAAAATTCAATAAAAATAACGATGACGTTAAGCATTAGTCCGAATGGTGACTGAATCAAGTGTATTCATAATGGATCAAATGTCTAAAATAATATTATTTGACAAATATTAGAAAAAAGCCTGTTATAAAAAAAAAAAATGTTCCCGTAGTTGACAACTTTTTTTTTCAGTAGTTGACCATACCTAATCAGAGGGTTTTATGACAACCTTTCATCAAAGCTTCCTGTAAGACCACTCTTGGTTGAATCAAGTAGCATATGCTTACATTCACTGATATCCTTAACAATTCTCTTAAGAAATTCTGAATAAAATTCTTACTACATACGGTGTTCTTTTCAAATTACCGCTATGACACTCCAATGACATATATGGTGATGTGTTAGGTCCTCAATCCGACAAAAGAGAGTTTCACTTGTCTTAACTCTACAATTTAAAGCAATTCCGCGTATACGTTTCTTAGGGCACTTTTATTGAAAAAGGTCAAATACTGGTTAATGGCCAACAACCCGTACATTTACCTAATTTTTAATATTGTAATTACACATATTAAAATTGTAAAAAGTATTTCGTTTAAAACAATATTATATAACCGTTACCCATATTGTTTGATGGTTATTTGAGGTTATTATCTCAATTTAAATAATAAACATATTTCCATTGTATCTTTTGAATTGAGAAATTTGACGTAATAACACAGTAATTTAATGTAATTATTAGGGAAAACGTTTTTCGGAAATTCACAAATGTTATTATAATATTTGCCAACAACCAATTGAATTACGTATTTAATAATTCACTATTATAGATAATTCACTAATTTCTTTAAAAAAATCTCAATCTGCTGTTTTAATGAATATGTACGCATTAGTTCTTAAAATAATCAAAGATTTGCTCAGTTAATAGATTTTAAATGTAGTTTTATTTTTTATTTAAGATTAGTATGTATTGATTTGTAAGAGGTCCTTAACATTTTAATTGTAGACTATTTAATTCCGTTTATATATAATTTGTTTTATTAACTGTAAATTTCTTGTCTTAGTTAATGAACCAGCTGTTTTATACACCATCTAATTGTTAACATTCAATTTCACATAAATAGCCGTGTGATGATGGTTTTCTATCAATTGATAATGCTCATAATGGAAGTAGTACAAACAAATTGTGTTTTATTTAAAAAAAAGTCTTTGATTGTAAAACAAATCCCAGAGAGTTTGTGAAATATTGTACCCTGGTTGATCAGTTTATTTTACAATGTTTTTGTATTGAGTTTCTTGTAGTGCTTCTACAGTTCAATATTATGTGCCATTTCAACATAATATCACAGCAAATAGATACAATTTTCTCCATAAATCCGTAAAATCAAATCGTAATTAACTCTTCTATCTATCTGTGTGTCTGTAACATAACATCGAGCGAAACATGGACGGGGTTGGAAATGCGGGGTTGGTTCTGGGAACTGTGCGCCATCCAGGAGAATCGTTTCAACCCCCGCGTTAGGAATTCCGAGAAGAAAGAAATAAATTATTGAATTAAACATGACGCTTGGGCAGCTAAGCGGTTAAACAGTGGGCGGGAAATGCGATAAGATTTAAAACTACTCGGCTAGACGCATTATATTAGAATTAAAAGTCACAGTACTACGAAATTATTTTGTTGAGATTATTTTCACGTTAACTGTAAAATATGTGAATTTTTTATCAGATAGTCACTGTAAATTAATAAATTTACAAATACTATAACAAATAAACGTTTATGACCCCGTAGCTCTCAATCCAAGCGTAGTTTGTGAGGATTTCAGAATTAAAATGCTTGTTATTTCGGTATCTCGCCATTATCAGAACTAAATAGTTCATGTCTGTGATGTTAGACATAAGTATTCATGATTCATTCATTTTCTTATTGAGCTTATCTCATGTTTTAAAAAAAAATCTGACCCATAGGTAAGGTGTAATGTTTTTAGTTTTGTAAATTATTATAATAAAAAACTTAATATTTATGAAATAATAAAAAATACCATTCATTTTATATTGACAGATGAAATTGCCACGTGTCAAAATTCAGCACAATATGCATACAGAGAGGGTGCGCTGTGAGTATGTGTATGGATAGGTCTCGCGTTACATACTGACATATATTTATATCAAAACAAATGTAAATTTTCATTAACATATATTATACTGTGCAAAAAAAAGAAAAGAAAGGTTGAGCAGTTGAGTAACAGGCAGTTCTCATAGAAAAATTCTGTTAAGATACTTCCATTAGGAGACCATATGCTCCACATTGAGAGCGGATATGGAAAAGAATTATTGTGCAATAAAACAATATTTACCCGCGGGATCTTATCTTTTCAACACCGTGCAAAAATAAAACTTTCATTCAGTACCTAAAATTAACCAAATTGAAAAAAATGGGTGAAAAAGCTTACCTTTTATTTATAAATATAAAATAAAATAGCTTATTTTAGCACACAATTATTCTTTCTTAAGAAATTAATTAATTAATTAAAAAAGTATGTAGCTTTCGATTTTAATTAATTAAGTATAAAAATACTTAGAGCAACTACTTAAAGTATTACGAACATTACTTGGCCGCCGCCAAATTTGCAACTAGAATTGTCACTCTAGAATAAATTACCTCAATTGCCATTAAATATCAGTTATGGAATTTATTGAAATTTAAGTTCTGGTTGAGTATGGCAACATTCCTATCGCAACGGTGGCGCCCTCACTAGCGACCAAGTTAAATTGGTACATATATAGTAGTAAATGTATATTTTATACATTTATGACAGAGTCATATTAAAGCAAAACAATCGGCATAAAAAAAACAAACAAGTACATTTCTTAAGCCATGTAAAAAAACGTATTATTATCAAATTTTTTTACGTATTTTCTATATTGCAAGAAATTTGGTGGTTAAGATGAGGTATTTGACTCATCAATAGCTTGTAAGGGGCGTTGGTTCAAATAAGGTTTGGGAACCCGTTTTGAACTGAAAAACTTCCAACAATCAATGTAATTCGCTATAAAATGGTTAACTGTGCCATCAATTGAACCTTTTTGAATTATTAACCCCAAAAAACTAGTCCGCTGTACGTGTAGCAGTCATGTTTAATGTTTAGCGAACACGCTTCACAGCAATTGTAAAGGTTAAACTTCCCGTTGTTCTCTATTTCTAATTGAGTAATAAAACAGAATTATCGGGGCTCATTATTCATTTCATTGTCTCGTCATTTAGCACTTCGGATCCAAAATAACATCCACAGAAAATACTTACGCTCGATTTTGCATAAATCTTTTGTCAAGCGAAAGGATTGTTCTGAGAATCGTCTTACTTTATAGAGCGGCAAGAGCGTGCAAATCAAAAGTTCTTGAGAAGGTTGGATTTCATTGTTACAATGATTTAACCATAGCGCTAGATTGAAAGAAATCAAATTTATTTTCGTTTACTGGTGAATCTTGCCGGGAATTGTGAGAAGTTGGTTTTCTCAGTATTTACCGTTTTGTAAAAGCCACGTGCCGATGTGATGACTGTTTTCTATTAAGCAAAAACCGTTATGAAAAATTAATACTCATTCCACAATCACGATGTAGAACTATGTGGAAATGATTGTTGTGTTAAATAAACTATTTGAGCCTATCTCAAAAACTGTTGTTGTGTAAGAACTTGTTCTTATTAAGTCTCACAACCTTTATTATTTTATTAAGTACAATAGTTGAGAGTAAGAATAGAAATAAGGATAGAATAGGTCATGTAAGAAGCTAATAGTTCTCACTACATCCATTCTTTAAAGTCGGATGAATGCGATGAATTTTTTAGACAAAATTGATATCCATGCATTCAAACACAAATCAATTTATGAAATTGTCAGCACTGGGATTCGAGCCCGTGGATACCTTGACCAAAGCGTGCAATGTAAGGGTGCGAGCGAGATACAAGGGCATGCTATTGTATCCTACTTACTTATACACAAGTAAGGTTGTGTGATAGAGATATATATACATTACCTGCACGCCGATGGTGTGCACCCACCAAATCATTTGAACAGTATAAAATCTCAATTAGTCTAAATTTCATAGAAAATTAAAATAAAACACAATTTACAATAGGTATTTGCTCCATTATTTTTTAATACGATCATAACCGATTTCACTCGCCGTTTTATTCTCATAAGCAGATTGTTTGAGTAACTCTATGAATGGATGAGAATGGTACTATTTTATCATGTTATTCTTCGACCATATTCGCTCCCTATCTGGAGCATATTTCCCCTACGCAGCGTCTTCACGATTCTTTGTCACCCGCCAATCGCTTTGCTTACTCCCATGACACGCCAGAGTCCCTCAGCTCCATTGAGTAAGTTCTGTGGATAGTACCCAATGATATTCCAAGACTTCGGAATCCCACCAGTTGGGAAAAGAAGCAAGCAGGGTTGAGGCTCTCCGGAGGCATCCACAGCACGTGACTTAACCAGTTCCAGGGCTAACAGGGTGCTGTCTGGCACGTTCCCAAATCCGTATTACTCATGAACTCAACTCACCTTACCCCCAATATCCAATGCAAGCATCTACTATTTAAACTCAGTCTGTAGTTTTTCTGAGTCTTCGTCGGTTACCATGATACGCTACCGTGAAGCAGCACAGTTAGAATGCAAACGATGAACAAATAGCATTTGGTTTTAATCGAGTAAATGTGACCCCAACTATTATTCCTAATCGTGTGGCGAGCTCTTTCGTTGACCTACCGTCTACCAAGACGTACACCAACATCAGTATTAAATTACATTACATGTCTTAAATGATTCCAACTGTTTTATGCTTGACGCGATTAATCAGTATGACGGATAATGTTGATGATGTTTCCCGTTCTGCGAGTGGCGATAGAATGCAATTCGGTGGACGATTACAGAATGAATTCGGTCCTTTCTTTTTTGCTCATATCTAATACCGCTTTTGACACCGCCTTTGACTTTAATCGTAATGACATGTCTTTTCAGAGCGCCTTTATCGCAGTGTATACGAAATCCGTGTAGTATATCGGTCACTGCTTGGTTTCACTGACTGAATTTTATTAATTATTATAAAATATTATATTTTTTTAAATGTATATAATAAAAATGCTAAACCCTCTTATATTTAGCACTCTGTCATTTTGCTAAATGATTATGTCTCCAGCATTTAAAAACTCTTGGAACATTCTAAGTGATTAAATTTAAATTTTTCAGTCTGAAATGTAAACAAATAGCAAACCTTTTGCATTCCTTTATTTCACAAGTCTCTTTGGCTGTTGTTTTATTCATAATTACTTTCGTAGATGTTTTTGTCGTTCTCTTGAATTTTTCCGCCACTTACTATGCGTATGTACTTACAATATCTAGTATGCCTTTCATATTCAGGGATAAAGTATTTTATGATTAGTTTAAAAAGTATTTCACAGTTTGTATTCATGTATCAATATTATTTTTAAAAAAATACGCCTGCAATGATTTGAAATCATAGTAGATTACCGCTGATGGTACTTTGCAACTAATTACTGTCAGTAACTAATTACTGTCAGTAACTAACTACTGTCAGTAACTAACTACTGTCAGTAACTAATTCAATCAATTCGACAGGAAGTAATTAGATCAACTTCTTTCTGGTCAGAATTTACATTAACTGGTCATTTATTGGTCAGAATAACAGAGGGCAGAATAAATAATTTATGGACAGTATTTTCAGCGTAACCTAATGTAACCTTTTATTCTGACAGTGCAATAATTTTATTTAGACAATCAAAGTTGATTCGAATTCTGACCGTTTATTTGTTGACAAATAATTATGTTTAGTCAGTAAATAATTGCCAAATGGTCAGGTTAAGTTAGGTTAGGTTTAATTAAAAAACTGACCGTTTTATTTAAACTTTTTTTTTTACATGTCCGCTTCCATTGTGGAGCATATGGTCTCCTAATGGAGGTATGTCAACAGATTTTTTCTATGAGAACTGTGTGTTACTCAGTTGCTCAACCTCTCTTTATTGAAGAGAGTAGGGATAGAAAGATAGGGCTAGGGACAGGACTAGTGATTAGCTAATCGCTCTCGCTACGCCCCGTGAGGATGGGATGGGTGGGTGGTGAGGAGGGAGCTTTAGACAACACAAACACTCAGAACAGAAATCCATAAATCGATTTAAATATCAATTTATGAAAACTGTCCGCACCGGGAATTCAACCCGACATCCGTAGCCGTAGCCCACGACGTTACCAACTGCGCCACGGACGCCGGACCGTTTATTTTATTAACTGACCATTTATAATACTTACTGAACATTTATTAAATTTACTAACCAAACATTGAAATAGTTACTGAACCAATTAATGCAGACCACCAAGTTTATCGATTCTTTTTTGACAAAGAAAATAATTGGGATAGATGGAAACAAGTAAAGTATTTTTATCCGTTACCTGAGTACAGAGTTTATTGAAAGTGATAATGAAAAACACCTTTACAAATACTTGCTGTGGAAAATGTTATACCTTAGTTTCACTCAATTATCATGAAATTTAAAAAAAAATATCTTGAATACGAATTTCGTAATTTTTAGAAAATTTTTGTTATTGATTATTCGAGATCGGTATCCTTTGTTGTTTCCTACAAAAGAAGCTTTCAAAATCGTACTTTAGATAGCGATATACAAAACTACATGCAATAATGTGTTAAAATGATGTACCCTAAACATCTCCATGTGATTACTTATCCAGGTTTCATTTAAAAGTTGGAGGTAGGAAGAAAATTTTGTCACTCACGTAAATTTCAAAAGTGGACATATCTTTAAGTAATATATAATAACCGAGTGATCTACATCGCCGGCTTCTGTTGTGATGCTCACGAGCTCGAATGACAGTACGGAAAATTTCAAGCATTGATATGTCCTGTTGATGGATGTCTTACGTATCTAAAATTCCCTCCCACCCAACTGGTACTACAAACAGCGCGTTGCAAGACTCATAAGCTAACCATTGGTTCGGTTCTAGACCCTTAATTCTATTTTTACTCTCTCCGAAAAAAGCAGATTAAGCAACTGAGTATGCGTAATAACATGAGCTTCTTATAATGGTTTAAATACGAGTGATGAATTAATGTTTGTTTTGCCGTTAAGGAGATTATTTCCTTTATTATGAATATTAATTTCCAGTTGTTAAGATTAATTAATAATATCATTTAAGATTCTTTTTTAAAAACACATCAAATATTTTAATTATGATGTTAGAATACGTGAGATGAAATAATTTCACGTATCTCTTCTAAATAGTATATTGACAGTGTTTTGGCCAATTGATGTAACCTTTAAAATTGAAATTGTTCAGGGGAGAATAAAAACTGTTTTTATCGAAAATATTATAATATAGAGAGTTGCGTTGTGAATATTTGAAATGCACTTCTGTAAATTATCATGTTTGCAGATACGGGATTAAACGTAGGGAGTATCGATATAATAATGGCTTACATCAAGTGTCCGCGTCAGATTTTTAAAATCTAAAACCAATATAAAATGATGTTTCCCTTACAAAAGGTGCTCAATTTATTTTTTTAATTTACATCATTTGGCTGCCGAGACCTGCTCTATCGTCTTTAAAATGATATCCAATCATTAACTCATTTTCGTATTTTTTGAGAGTTACATCAATTGGCCAAAATACAGTCGGTACATATCTAAACTAAAAAATGTTTAAGTATAGTTCTGACGGTGGCGTTAAGCCGAAATAGCTATCAACTATCTAATAAAATGTTGTAGAACTAAATAATAAATAATAGGATATTTTATCTTATTAGTAATGTATCATAACACCTTAGTAAAAGTATAAATGTTTTCTGTTTGATAGGACTATGCTATATTTATATAGTTCTTAGTAGAATAAGCATTGCAAATATGATCATATTGTAATAAGGGTATTTATAAATAATATTCTTCGTATAATCAAACAATCTCACATAAACTTTAGACAAGCCACATGAGCGGGTCGCAAACCCACGTAATAAAAATCCGCAAAACATTTTCTCGGAAAACTCGCTGCCAAATCAAAAATATTGCTGCAGAAGAGACCCGTTATAAATTGCGGTAGCCTTTTCTGAGAATCCGTCTCTCCGAGAATTTCGGGATGGCATAAATCTATCTGCCAAAAACACAGCGCTCCTCTCTGTCGCCCAATTGACGCCCACTGACTGAGAGTGCTGGGGGTGGCCCTGCTCTACACAGTGGGTATATATTTGTATGACACACCGATATTATTCTTGTATATTATTATATTAACCCTTTTACTACCCAGCCAAAAAGTGCGGACAACACTATTACGCCCGAGAAAGATCGAGTAAGTAATAATGTCAGTGTAAAAGAATACTTTTTTCTACATTTAGATCTATTCATTATAGTACATCGACTGTGGAAAGGAAAAAGGACGTAACCCACATCAAAAAATATTGTGTATAACTCACACAAAACGTGTTAATACACTGTATTGATAAATATATAATATATTGACTGTAGGAAGGCAAAAGGACGTATCCATCCGTATTTTTAAAATATTTTTTTCGAATATCATAATGTATAAAATTAAATACACGTTTTTTGTGGGCTACACACAATAATTTTTGTGTGTGTTACGTCCTTTTTCCTTTCCACAGTCGATATATCGATGGTGTTTTGGCCAATTGATGTAACTTTCAAAAAATACGTAAGTAAGTTAATGATTGGATCTCATTTTAAAGACGACAGAGCAGGTCTCGACCAAATGATGTAAATTATAAAAATAAACTGTCCACTTTTTGGAAGGGGAACATCATTTTACATTAGTTTTAGGTTTAAAAATTCTAACCCGGCCACTAAAAAGCCATTATTATTTCAACAATCCCTACGTATAATCCCGTATCTATGACATGACAATTTACAAAAGTTCATTTAAATGATTCATAACGCAACTAACCATAATATAATATTTTCGATAAAAACAGTTTCTATCTTAAACAATTTCAATTTTGAAGGTTACATCAATTGGCCAAAACACAGTCGATATTATATTATAGTACTGATGTAAAAATGGTAACCTTTTTTATCTGCTCTATACAGCGAGAGTGACGAAAGAAGGATAGGGTTGGAAACCATTGGTGGTTTCCGGCTAGTAGCCGAGGGGTCAACATTGTTGACTTCCGGTGTTCACAGGTTTGAATCCCTGTGCAGACAGTTTACAATTAATTTTCAATCGATTTATGAATTTGCAAAGTCATGGATTCATGTGATATAAAAGTTTAATATCATTTACCTGACCCTAAAAATAGGACGTATTAAGAGTGATTAGCTAACCACTACACCTATCCTAGCAATATCCTTATAATCTTTACTTTTTCCGAAAAAAAAGGTCGAGCGACTGAGTGACTTGCAGTTCTCGTACAACAAATTCTGCTTTATTAGGAGGCCATATGATCCACAATGAAACTCGGCCATGGTTATGTATTTATCTTTATATAATATCTTCAGTTATTAAATTCAAAAATCAGTTTTTCAATTAAATCCAACCTAAGCTTTATTTATTTTGCAATTACTTACTGACCCAACATAATTACTAAGTGACCATTTAACGAATTTGGTTACTGACCATTTATGGCATTAGTTACTGACCAAATAATTAGTTGCCTTTATTTATCAAGTCGATTGAATCAAAACTTTTTTTTTTTGCTATAATGGTGATGAATATTTCTGTGGTCTTATGGAAAACGTTAATTTTTGACATATTGGGTTTATTCTCACAATTAAATATTTGTCAGTGTGTGGTGGCAAAATTCGTTATGCTAGTCCATTATCTATGAAGAAGATCTATTAAATAAGTGTTTTATCTACATAATTTGAACTTTTAATTACTTCTCAATTTCTGCCATAACATCACAGACGTATTGTAATGTGTTAAATTATAATATTTGTTGAGCGAATGTTTATATGTTGGTTGCCCTACCTCCACTCGTTTTGCGTATGCAGCAGCTGTTTCACGACAGCCTTCCATAACGCAATAACAATCAAGAAAAGAAACGGATTTACTCTCATATTATTATTATAATGTTTCTCACAACATATTAAAACTATTGAACAATGTTTTATTTAATATTTATTATTATTCTAAATAAAGTTATTTTTTAATAGTATTTTGAATTATTCGTTTTTTCGTACCTGTAACATTAACATATATTTTTTTAGATTTACTTTATTTTTAAAAAAGTGCCAATGCGCCAGATATTTTGAATATTGTAAAATAAAACTAGATAAACTTGATGAGAATTTTTATAAGCTACTCGTGTCCAAGATCACAAATTCACATTGAAAAAAAAAACTGAATTTGATATTGATCTTGAACCATGACCAACCTGATCGATTGGGCAAAGCTCTTACAACTAGAACACAGAGGCTGACACGATTGACAAGCCGATTCATTTTTATTATTTTTATACACAAAAGAAACATTCGATGACATATTTTTAAAATTTTAAAATATCACTCAATAATAATTCATGCTAGCGAATCAACCAATAGTGAGAGCTACTAGAACAAAAAAAATTTTTGGTGGAAAAATACTTCTAATATGTGACTGAAAATAAATTTATAGACAATGCTTAATTTTCAATACTTCCGGTGATTATTTCCAATCATAAGATTGGGTCTTTGCAAAACATTATTATGTATAATCTTGTATGTCCGTTTAATTAGAATTTGCCGTAGCACTAAAGTTTAATCTACTCCGGGTTGAATTTAAAGAGGAATGGAGAATATGGTATATCAAATTTATCGAATACCTCAAAGTTGACCTCGGTTGACATCAAGTCAGTGTGGTATATTGGACCCATACGAGAACGGGCCACAGCAAACAGCTCTGCTCGTTCGGCACTCATCTCAAGGCAGAGCCACAGAACGGGATTAGCGTCCCGATGGTTGTGTCCACAAGTGCAATCCGACCTTTCAGCCAACTTTCCCAGCCCAAATAGTTTACCGTTGAACTTGCCATGGCCGGCTATAAATTGACAAGCCCCATAAAATGTGCAATAGGTACTACGTTTATTACTATATGAAGTGTCCCAACGTGCAACTAAATGTCACTAGTGAATATAATATTGGCTAAAAAAGAATAATCAACGCGATACCAAATTTAATGTATTAAAAAAGCATCCCTGCCTATTTCCAAACAAAAACGAGCTGCCAACATTCAAGTACTCTCAAAATAAAATTCTATTAAGTATTGTAGGTGATCAATTAGGACAGTGAGTAATAAATCTCTTCGCGATGGCAGTGTTGGAACTCCGCCTATAAATTTGGCCACCCATGGTCTTGCCACACTTGCCAAGCAGGAGGTGGCAACCCTGCTGTGCAAAAACAACAGAACTTCTGAGAGCGTCGATGCGTGGTTCGAATTAATTCCAATTTCAAATCTAATGTATAAAAATTAATGTGGGTTTGTTCGTATCTTATGCATTGCAATACCGTTCATCCGATTCCGATAAAACTTGGTCAAGTTATTGCTTGCACTTGCACGAATGATATAAAAATAAAACAATTAGGCCCGGCCTGGCCCGAGCCCGACTATCAGCTTTTTAATTTTTAACACACATTAGGTCTTATAATACCCAACTATAATGTATAAAAATCAATCTCACAAGCCAGATATATCTGAAATAAAGAATCAAATTCGTACAAATAGCGACATGTCGGAAAACCTTCTGATTTATTCGAGTACGAACCAGACAGGAAACAGAAAATATTGTGTCTCCAAAAGCACGTCAATAAACAGAATTAAAATACCAACACTTTCTTTCTTTGAGTGACATTGCAACGCATGCCAGGTACTCACTAGTATATTATATATATATATATATTTTTTTTTCCATGTCCACTCTCAATGTGGATCATATGGTCTCCTAATGGAGGTATCTTGACAGAATTTTTTCTACGAGAACTGCTTGTCACTCAGTTGCTCAACCTCTCTTTTCTTTTTCGAAGAGAATAGGGATAGATGGATAGGGCTATGACAGGACTAGTGGTTAGCTAATCGCTCTCGTTACGCCCCGTGAGGATGGGATTGGTGAGAGGGAGGACTCAGACTACGAACAGAAATCCATAAATCGATTGAAAGATCAATCTATGAAAACCGTCCGCACCGGGAATTGAACCCGAGACATCCGTAACCGTAGCCAGCGACGAAACTAACTGCGCCACGGACGCCGACAATATTATATATATATATTTAATTCGTGTGCATAACATTGATATGTATTATTTTTAAACAATGTTGGCTCCAAATGTAAATATGGACTTCTAATAAAACTTATTTCAACAGAAGTTTCTACTAAAACTGATTGCTAATCGATTCCTCATCCTCTCTTTTTCGACGAGAGAAAGGGTAGAGTAATAAGGACAGGGGAGGGTGTGAACACCATGGGACTAAGGAAAAACATGTGGCTTCGTTTTTAGGATCAGATGGGTGGAAGGGAATTTAAGACATCACAGACATTCCTACATTTTACTACTACAAAGTCATAAATTTATCAATCGCTTTATGGGTTTTCTGAAATTCAAATCAATTTTATTTGAAACTTACGCTAGGTGATGTTCTTTAGCCCTTTGGATCCTAGTCTAGTCAAAATCTTTTGAAATGAGGCCGATAGATCGGTCCCGTAGGACTAAAAGTGTTAACTTACCTTGAAGTCATAATTATATCTTTGTTTGAAATTGATCTTCTTGTAGAATATGAAAAGAGCAAGCTTTTAAACAAACGCCCTTTTTTTCCTTGACGGTCATTACAAAATTATTTTAATAATAATATATCTTATTATAAATACATTTTCTGAGAAAGACGAGTGAATTGAAATCAAATTTTGCTCTATCCTTACTATCTCCGTTTGTACATAGTTCATGTTAAAAACTCTATATTAGAAGACAACATGTTACACATTTGAAAAAGATTTTTTTTGGTAGCCCTAAGCCTTGAAATCTCTTGAATACATATAATATATTTTAATTGTTAACATTGCACATATCCATGCCTTTTGGATACAAATTTAATATATGAAAACATCGATGCAATGATTTAAGTCTTTCACGACGTAAGTAAGCATTTATTCGGATGTGGAACTTAAATTTGACTACAGAATTCGGCTTGCAGTTTTAAGTATTATTTTTAAAAAAATGTATTTTTATAAATCTATAGCAAACTCTTTGATGGTTGTTTCTGGATTGAAAAAAAATGTTTTCATAAATGTGTCCCGTAGCTCAAAGCCACAAGCTTGATTGGATGAAAGATTAGCATAACCAACACTTGCAGTTTTCATGGCGATTTCTATCCGTCCCGAAATAAACACTTTTCAACTAAATTATTACCGATTGAATTCAAACTACGAATAAAGATTACCATTAATATAACACTATAAAAACTTATGTTTGCTTAAAGGTTTATGCAGTAAGATTATAAATATTAAACCTTAAACAGTTAGCGCAATAGTATAATAAGGAAAGCTTCAATCAATTGGGATGTTTTTAAAATTGTAAATAACTCGATTTTATCAATAATTACTAAACGAATATTCAATATTTCCCATTTAAAAAATGTCGCTGTTCTG
The DNA here is from genome assembly GCA_022494535.1 of Himalopsyche phryganea. Classification (NCBI taxonomy): domain Eukaryota; kingdom Metazoa; phylum Arthropoda; class Insecta; order Trichoptera; family Rhyacophilidae; genus Himalopsyche; species Himalopsyche phryganea. The sequence continues at coordinate 896,166 of JAGVSL010000059.1, read as the reverse complement.
AAATGTGAAGCTTTATACCCTTTCTTGATATTTATTTACGATATCCAATTATAAGGAGTGAGAAGTTGAAGGAAAACAAGTCCAATGTCAATAATTTGATTAAAACTTCGATCCCTTTGTACAAATTACTGCTATTTAGTAACTGAAGAGTGAATACTGTTCAAATTATATTATAAAACTTACTGGACAATGTTGTATGTTACTGATATTTAAATATGGGCCATATAATATCCCATCCAAATTCTTCTTTCTTTACTGTCTTCGAAGAGAGAGATCAAACAACGGACTTACAATTATCTATTTATATTGATACGCTTCATTCAGAATCCATATACTCCATACTGACAGTGGATATAATCCTTCCTTCAATCTTAATATATTCACCATTACCATTCATCCAATTTCTATCAAACTTTGGTGAGTCGTTGTGCGCACACCCGTGAAGGTTTCTGAAGAATATAATTTAAAATCTAAAATCTTAAAAAAAGAATCAAACACGTACAACTGGCGACATCTCGGAAAAACCTTCTGATTTATTTGTGTACGCACCAAACTACGTTCAGGTCATGAGTCAGCCAAAAGGCAATATTATTCATAACTTAAATCATTTATTTCACATGTGTTATGAATATCGTTGGAAATATGGAAACAATTTGTTTGAAAATTATAAATGGCTGAGAAATATAAATCTGGACTTTGGGTCGGGTTCGGGTAACACGTGTGATATTGAGACTCGGGCTCGTGCCAGGCTGGACCTGAAGATGACGGGCTCGAAACGGGTAATTTTATGAAATTTCGGCACGTGCAGACCTCTAATCCAAAAGCATTTCAATAAACAGAATTAAAACACAAACTCTTTCTTTCTTCGAGTGGCATTGCTACGCATGCAGGGTACTCACTGGTTATTAACAAATGAACAGTTACATTAAAAACGACTCGAACAATTTGGTCTGACAATATTCACTATTATTTCCTCATCTATTCATTGAATTTATATAAATCTATTCCTGTTTTGATTTCATTAAAAACGTTTGCAACTTTATATTGTAAAGATTTCAGAGGCTCTCAGTAAATTTAATATATATTTAGGATATATTAAACATCTTGATTGTCCTTTAGAGAACAGAACATTACATTCTATTCTAATTTAAATTTTGATGCCAGAAGCATGTGAGTAGATATAATACACAAGCGCCGTAACGTATTTTCCACATAACTTGATGCTAAGGGATGACAAAGGTAAACGATCTTGAAAAACAAAGAGCTTACTTGTGTAAAGATATTTTTTGAAACAGGATGATTTAAATACGGAAACCTGGCAACACTAACACAATGTGCCATTATTATACGATTTAAACTGGTTAAATTTGTTTATTGTGCGTTTAATTTAATACATTTTCACCGTGTCCGCTCGCTATCAATGTGGAGCATAATGACTCATAAGGAAGTAGTTTTTATTTATTCGTTCAACCTCACGTTTTGAAGAGTTCATGGATAGAATGATAAGAACTTTTGATTTACTTCGTTTTGAGGATCGCATAGGTGTTTGGGGTCCGACATCTATACCTTGATCAATTTATTTGAAGTAAAAAATAATTATATTAATATTTGACAATACAAATAACAATATCCAATGCGATAAGTATTTATAACTTTTTAAATCACACAAGATAAGCTTGATAAGATTTTTTAAAAGTTATTCCTAATCATACCGAGGAGAAAAGTTATCACAAACAGCCATGTCCATGTCTGTGATCACAGATGTAATTTAAAGAAACCAAAATTTGGTACTGACTCAACCGAAGAGAATGACATTGATTCGAAAAGCAGATACTGCCCTCACATGCGAACTTTTTTATCGACTGCCAGGATTTTTTTTTATAGGGTTCATAATAGTTTTATTCAGTATTTTTTATTCGTACAAAATATAATATATTAACATATGTAGTGCTACCTTCTTTTTTTATTCAGTTCGCTTAAAAAAAACATTCGTAACGGTGTAAAAAAATTAAAATATGTTACGTGTATTATTCGGAATAATTAACTAAATATTTATTAAATCTATCCGCTGCTGGACGAAGGCTTCTTAAAGCTGCTTTCACTTTTCTCGGTGCTGTGCGTTGCGTTGTCACATACTTGCGCAGAACTCTATCATTTCATCAATCCAGCGGCCTCTAGGTCCATTCGTGTGCTCGAATGCCTGAAGATGCCGAAAGGCGAAACCCGGGTCGTTAGTGACAAAATACATGGAAGTGTACAAAATCTCAATAATCCAAATTTGATATCACTGTAAGTTAAAAATAAAAATATCATGCTGTAGATAGAGAAGTATCCTTAAAAATCCCTTATAATATAAACTAGCTTTGCGCAAACCCTTTTTGAGAATATAAGGATTTTTATTTGAACGCCGGTATGTATCCCTGGATAGCCGTGTGCCATTATTATACGTTAGAAATGATTAAATTTAACGTTTCACAATTCAACAAATAGTGCTTTGATAATTTTTAATGCTTAATAATGTTTGACCCTTTGGACTGACTTACTTCTATGTTAAGAATAGTTATGGTATCTGATTATCTAAGATACATATTAAATACAATAATTTACCCGGGATCGTGGTCGAGAGGTCTAAGTCGTTGACTGAAGTTACGGTGGGCACGTATACAAATTTCTGTACGAACAATTTCGTAAATTGAAAGGCATGGATGTATATGACGTCTAAAATTCTCTCCTAACAATCCAATTCTAAAAACAGAGTGTAGCGCCAGCGATTAGCTAACCACCATTTATGTCCCAGCTCTATTCTTTTATCTCCTTTCGCAGCTCTTGTAGAAAAAAATTGAGATAATCTAAGGGCTGCCAGGTATGCCGGTATTCCGGAATTGTCCCGGTGTCCCAAAGTTTCTTTCGCAAAAAATAAAACAAAATTTCTACAATAGCGAAGTCATCAACGGTCAATTTGAAGCGAGGGAACAAAATTTTATTACTTTCTACAGAAGACTATATATAATACAGAATAAACGACCGAAATACTAATTTACATAAGAAAGGTTTTTCAATTTAATAAGTGAACTCTTTACCATTCTTGCAATATTTGTAGCTATGTAACTTCTTTCAATATTCTTATTTTTCTGTTTTCTTCATATCTCTTAATTTATTATTATTTATTTTATAAGAACTAAACACACAAACTCAGCACCTACATTTTTTGTAAGATATAAAAAAATTGTGTAAAATATTCCAATAAATTTGGCATCCCTAGGTAAATTCAAGTTTAATTTACATTTCATTTTTACATCACCATTTACCATTCAAGACAAAATAAAATTTACAATATTTCTGTTATGCAGTTATGCAGAGTTATTTTACTTTGGGGTTCATGGTCAGGTGTTTACTTTAATAAGGAGTCCATGTGCATTATTAGTTTGGAAACCACTGCTCTAGATTCTAAAGCATCACGGCCTGGTTATGGCGATTGATATTTAGATAAAGCAATTTGTAAAATTTTAATGAATAAATTCATTTCTCTCCTTTGTTGATATAAAATTCAATATAATTAGGAAACCATTAGGATCACAATGTCTAATTTAAAATCACAACAAAGGGTTCAAATTCATTTATTTTATTCGCGAGCTGCCTCCGATCACAATTCAAAACGATGTTAAACTTCTCGAATCAAAATTTAGAAATTTTCGAGCCTTGTTTGAGCCGCTTTCCTGACAAACAAAAGACGCTCGCTTTTCCGCCATTGTTGAAAAACTAAGAGAGCCTCTCCCCGTTTTTCCTCTCACCGTGATTCAGATTCTTCTTTGATGTCATTTTCCTTTTTTACAAACAACACAAAAGGATGTTTGAGTATGTCCATCCAATATAAAGTTCATGGAAAACTTTTATTCTTCCGAAATTTGAACGAGACTTTTTCTAGTGTCGATTGGACACTGCTGAAAGATATTGATTGGATTGTGACTATTATATTCAGTAGATGCGATAAATATTTTGTGTCGCACAGTATTTTTTATTTATCGCCAATGTAGTGGCAGAAGGCGTTAAATCAAAAAACTTTTTTTCTAGAGAAACTACATTTTTGATAATCATGAAATTTTAATATAAGGTAAAAGTGCCAGTAGTTGACCGCTTAAGAGAAAAATTAAACACAAATAACGATTAACGTTTAGCATTAGACCGAATGATGACAAATCAAGTGCATCCATAATGGATCAAATATCTTAATTAATATGATAAAAGGTCTATTATAAAAAATGTGATCAATTTTTAACAACCATGATTTTGTGTCAGTAGTTGACCATCTAAAAAATTGAAATTTCCCGTAGTTGACCACTTTTTTTTCAGTGGTTGACCGTGCCTAAGCAGAGGGTTTCATGACAACCTTTCATCAGAACTTCCTGCAAGACCACTCTTGGTTGAATCAAGTAGCATATGCTTACTTACACTCACTGATATCCTTAACAATTCTCTTAATAAATTCAAAATAAAATACGTACTGCATAAAGCGTTTTTTTTGAATGGCCGCTATGACACCCGAATGACATATATGGTGATGTGTTAGTTTCTCAATCTGGCAAAAGATAGTTTCACTTGTCTGAACTCTACAATTTAGAGCAATCCCGCGTTTACGTTTCTTATTTTGGGCACTTTTATTGAAAAAGGTCAACTACTGGTACATTTAACTTACCTTTAAATAATTAATAGAATCAAAATTAATGCTGAAAAGAGCGCGGCAGTTATGTTTTCTAAGGGCTTCATTAGAAAACCCAATTTTGATTGCATTCGCATGCACAATACAGAGATCCAAAACAGTCAAATACCTTGGACTCACCTTACATAGTAGACTTAAATTCAACGAACACACCGCGATCAAAAAACGTCAAGCCAATGCTGCAAGAGCAATATTAAACTTTATGTTAAATGCGAGAAGCAAACTTACTCTCAAAAGTAAGCTGCTCCTCTATACAGCAATAATTCGCCCAATTATGGTGTACGCTACTCCGGTATGGGCTTATGCTCACCACAAGCATCTGAAGACTCTTCAGATTATTCAAAATAAATCATTGCGACAAATATGTAACTCCCCGTGGTATGTACGTAACTCGCTACTACACAGAGACTTAAAAGTACCTACAATTCGAGAGTTCGTTCGCTAAATGTCTCAAAAGTTTCACAGTGATGTAGGCAAACATTATAACCCAACGATCTCTTACCTACAAAATTACGATGAGACAATACTTAAGAATTCGTTTAGACCGAGAGTATTTCTGTTCAACGACCCCCCATAGATGTAAACAGGGATTTTCTTTGTTTAAATTAAATAAACACGACCTCTTGTAATAGAAAATGACTTTCCTCTAGATACTTCCTTGCTTATTGAATGTTCATGTGTGTATGCGTTGGTATATATATGTATATCTGTGTAGGTGCGGTATGCGGGGTGGTACATTTATATAAATGCAATTGGTGCCCACGTGAATTGGCTTCATTGTGGATTGTTTAGCTCCGCAGCGATCACGCCCTTCTATCAGCAACGATGGAAGTGGGAAAAAAAAAAAACATTAGAGATGAAGGAGACTTAAAGAACTATGACGCTAACGCGCCTTAGGACTTAATGCTCCATCAAATTGATATCCAAAAAAAAAAAAAATATAATTAATATTATTAAACCTATAACTATTGTACTCATCACTTCATAAAATTCGTTAATCAATAAAGAATTCAATCCAAGCATTGAAAAACATTTAGTTATTTAAAGTTTTTTACCACGAAGAACTTTGTACGGAATTGCCTCAATGCATAATATATTACTTCTTCAAATTACGTAAAAAATACATTTAATATAGCTGGGCTTGATATTTCTTGAATTACCGCCTTCTGTCATTATAACGACGATGATATTGTATTATTCAGCCAGCCCTGTGGGTTACTAGTCGACATTCATTGGCGTTCAGCCTACTTAATAAGATGGTCTCTGAAGGGTTACTTTCGTTAATAGATTTTCAATCGATGTATAGATTTGTACTCAAATGCAAGGATGTCTGAGCTATTTACATTCCTTCCCACTCAAATTGACCAATGAAAAGGGACGTAGAGAGAGCTTTTAACTGACTACTACTCCTTAGCTTCGTCTTAGCACAGTATTTGTATACTCAAGATCTACAGAAAGAGAGGATTTGCCTTCTAACGAATCAATAAATTGAGAGTTGATAAATATGGTTGTTTTTAATATAATCTGTAGAATACAATTTACATGAGTTTTTATACAACTCAGCTACAGTACCAACAAAAAAAACTAAGTGATGATGAAAATGGCTTAATTCTGACTCATACGATAAAATGTTATTTTTATAATAAATCCCTATGCATGTTGTAAAATAAACGTATGACAGAATTTTCTCTCTCAAAAGACTACCATTTTTCAAGTTTTTTGCGGACGTAATCTCTGCGTGAAAAATGGCCAAATTCTAAAAATTCGACACGCACTAAAGCGTCCAATTGTAGACAACATTTTTATTATGTGTTCAGAAATGGTGCAATATTTTTTCACTTAGTATGCGCTATAGTAGTTATTCTTCAATAATTTCTCTAATAGGTTAAGGTAGTTAGGCTAGGTTAGTATACTAATAAAGATAGATTCAGGCGAATCGATGTACAAATTAATTAAACCCATTCTTACAACATGTATAATAATATTTATACTATAAGTCCTGTAACCTGTAGCCAAGTGGCTAACCCTCTTGTGTGCTCGTGTTAATAAGATGCTATGTCCACTGGTTTGAATCCCGGTACGGACGATATCATAAATTGATTATCAATCGATTTACGGATTGTAATTCAAATGTATGGATTTCTGTGATGTTTATTTTCTTTTCAAAATTATAATCCTTAAAATACTTATCCTTTCGTAACTACAGCCATATATCTTTAACTTCTCCGAAAATGAGATGTAGAGTAACTACATTGTCATTACAAGCAATTCTTTTTGAAAATAAATTATATTCACACAACTGTGTCCGTTGAAAATAAATCTACTGATAGTGTTGCCATAATGCTCAATAATCTCGGATAAATGAAAATATTATTAAATAGATGTTGATATAGTCGACTTCAAATTATAATACAATTGCTGTTTGTTCATTAAGACGGTATCGATTCTAATCGGCAAACATGCTGGCAGCTTCAGGTAAACTGTCCCACAAATATAATTCAAGGTAATTTGATAATCTACTTCCGAGATGATATGACGTAAAGTTGGACGCGGCATCGTGAGGGTGCCGATCCGACAATGTTTGTTGTCAAAAGTGATGGAAACAATCGCTCCCGGCTATAAATCAACAATCCGACTAGTCGGTGTGTCAACATTGACGTGAACAAAGGATTGCCAGTTTAATTTGACGCACAATCATCGCTGTCGTTTCAATATTGTACTGTTTTGACAGTAAATTAAAGATGATTTACTATAGAACCAGTAATTCGCAATTTAATTTGAGATCTACCAGTATTTTTTGTTAGGTTTGATTTCGAGTACTATTCGTAGAATGTATTCGTCAGAACTGAACGATGATAGCATGTCATGAAAGGAAGCAAAGGAATTGGCAGGTGACAGGGAATCATGGATGTACCGCTTAGTGGCCATATACATATAAGAAGCGAATGTGGTCTAAGGCAGTGCTCCGCAACAAGTGTGCCGCGAGTGCGCCGTGAAACGACCCCAAATGTGCCACGGTACTGCGTCCAGAATTAGAAAAAAAAAAGTATTTAAATTTTAGAAACAAATCAAGGCTATTTATTGGCTAAGATCTCCGTTTGAATTATTATCGTTAAAAAATATATTACATTATCTTGATATTTAATTGAAATATTGTATAAGTGTTTGCAAGGATAGTGCAATTGCAGTGATGGGGAATAAAATAGGGTTTATCTTGTGTATAAAATAACAAATCTCAACGTAGAAAATACACATTGCTGCATATATTGAGAAGTGTAAATGAAATTATTACAAACAATGAACGAAATCACTTTTAAGGTGTTAACTGTCAATTCTTGGTGGAAAGACATTATATTTTAAAAAACAAAACACAATTCATTTGTACTACTTCCACATATTTATAATTATCAGGACCGGTTTCGCTCATCACGAGCATTATCAACTGATAAAAATATAAACATAACAGGCTTATTTATATAAAATTAAATGTAAAAATGAAGGTATATAAAACTGATGGTTCATGAACTGAGACAAGAAAATACTGATTAGCAAACAAATTATACATAAATCAAATGAAAGAGTCTACAAATAAAATGTTATGGACCTCTTGCAAATCATTAAATACTAATCTGAAATCACAAATATAGCTACATTAAAAGTCCATTTAGCTGAACAAAATTTTTAATGACATTACTAATTAGTAACGAAATATCAAAATAATATATATTCTCACATCAAGAGGCTTTTAAATACGCAATTTTTGTTAATTGTTGCATCACTTTGAAAATTTAAAAGGGTCTATTTAGTTTAAAAAAAAAAAAAATATGCTGTTATTTTAAATTCATATTATAAAAACAATTAACGAATTGTAAGTTTTGTTTAAGAAATTTACATATTTCTTGCTTGTGGTGTGCCGCGAAATATTAACGAGTGCTTAGGTGTGCCGTGAGTGAGAAAAGGTTTCGGAGCGCTGGTCTAAGGCACTATAAGGAGAAGAGTTTTTTTAAATTTTTTTTAAGCATTTTTGATGGATGTTTGTGGAAACTAATTTTTAGCATAAATTAAAATTTATAGCTTTGTTACCAATCAAAAGAGGCGAAACACGTGCTCAATGCTAAATCGTAGGTACTTAAGCAGTTCTATCAAAATGGAAGATTATATTATTTTAAAAAAAACTTTAATAATTCATTTAAAACAAAAAATCTTGAAATTTAAACCACATATCCGGTTGTGATGGAAAATCTTATAATTAATTTTGGAAAATTTTTAATCTCATTGATCAAAATTTCGGGATTATATATTTCTCGGGATATTGTTTGAAATGTTCTCGAGTTTCGAGAATATTAAAACCGTTTCGTGATTCAGCATTTCGACATTTAATGCGATCGTCACGTTGATTTCTGTATCGTCTTATAAACAGCGAATTCAAATCTAAAAAAAATGTAATCATTTAAATATGCCCCCAGAAAATGCATTTTTATTAAGTTTTTAGGAATCGTATCCATAATTTGTGTAATCACTCAGATTTATTTTAAGAATAGAGCGGCCGTCGACCTGCTTGGAATCGTGGGCGGACACATTCGGCCGACGGCCAGTATAAAAATATTGGCGTCTGTTTGTCCTTAATGAAGCGCACGTTCTGGGCCTTGTTTATGCTTCCCCACTTTCAGTATTGCCATCGCGTCTGTGTTGCCATCAGAATTGTTTTTTTTGCCATATTTGCTCCCAGCGCGGAACATATCGCCTCCTAATGGATGTATCTCAACACAACTTTTCTTTTTTCGAAGTGAGTAGGTATAGAAGGATAGGGTTAGGACAGGACTGTGGTTAGCTAATTGCTCTCGCTACGCCCCGTTTGAGGATCGGATGAGTAGGAGGGAGTTTTTAGACATCACAAACATTCATGACTACTAACGGAAATCCATTAATCGATTGAGAGATCAATTTATGAAGCTACCAACTGCGCCACGGACGCCGACGTATTGATTAGTCTCCCACAAATGCATATAAATTGGGATTAACCAACTTATATTGATAATATTGTTTAATTGAACTAATAAAATAACATGATGTATTCTCAACACAATAGCTTTCATAAATACGAAACGTCACATGTTCTAAATCACACGTACGACAATTATTATGCTTGAGCTGAGAAAAGAGTCAAAAATTCTATCACGTTCATAGGCAATATTTTAGTTTCGTGATGTTTGAATTATCTTTGATTTCACAAAAAGTATCGACGAGAAATACATTTACCATTAGGAAATGTTGCCATGCGCGAAACGGCTAAGTAGATAATGCCGAATGATTTATAATGTAAGAATTTCGGTTTTGGTTGCTTAAACTTTTGATCACTTTATAGATTGAAAGGCGATGTGTCTTGTGAAACATTGCAAACCTAAGAGCCATAAACCTCTCTTATAAAGACGATATCTTTTCACCTTTATCAATCATTTGAAATATTCTATTTCAGTTTTACACGGTGAAATATTTCCGCCATTTTTTTTGATAAACACAGCTATTTTTGAATAAAATAAAATAAATTAAATACAATGAATTATTATAGATGAATAATAAAATATTACCTACGCTTTTTGAGATTAACCGTCACTAAAAGTTATTATGTTTAATGGATACACTATTCAACTTGTGCATTATTTTTTCACTGAATAGATAATACATTTTTTGCATGTCCGCTCCGAACGTGGAGCATATTGTCTCCTAATGGAGGTATCTCAACAGAATTTTTTCTATGAGACTGTCTGTTACTCAGTTGTTCAACGTCTCTTTTTTCAAAGATAGTAGGGATGGAAGAATAGAGCTAGGGCAGGACTAGTGGTTAGCAAGCCCCTTGAGGACCTGATAGGTGGGAGGGAGTTTCAGGCATCACAAACACTCCGACTACGAACAGAAATCTATAAATCGATTGAAAGATCAATTTATGAAAACCGTTCGTTCCGTGAATTGAACCCGACACATCCGTAACCGTAGCCAACGACGCTACCAGCTGCGTATATAGATAATGTATTGTGTAAAATTATTTCAAAATTTACTTTCCGGAATAATTCCTCTAGTTTTAATGAGGAAAGAAATGAGAATATAGATTATACATTGGAACTCCGATCTATCGTTCTCGCATTCAGCGTTTTCCCACATGTGCTGTTCATCTTATACAGTCCTGGCTAAATACCCATAAGAACAATGTTAAATAACCGCACACTCATCATTAACCGATCTATAGTTTTCCTCGATTTATAGTTTAAATACTGTGATCCCGTCACAAATGTTTCCTCGTTTTTGTCGAACATTTATCGTCCCGCTCATAAGCACGTGCGACCCCATTCAACCAATATCGTAAAAAAGACCGAGATTACAAACATGTCTGCAAGTGTCGTTTTGTTGTTATGATGACAGCCCATAATGTTGATGACTCACCTACTGAGGATCTATGTACAGACTGTTCAGTCAACTCTACTACGTTTATTTTTGCCTTGTATTTCGCATCATGAATTATTCCATCTTGAAACTAAAATGCCGCCTATGAAAAAAGTTATAACTCCAGCTGAAAATATTCTGGCATTCATCGTTTTCCCGGATTCATCGGTTTTTTTCACGGTTCCTTGAAAAACGAAAAATTCCACTGTATTAAATTTTTTTCAGAATAAGTTTGTAGAGTTACAAGCCTTCCACAAGGCCAACGACATTATTCGACTTCTAAATAAATCTCGTAGCACACAGAAAGTGCTCGACGAAATTATTTCACTCAATACTTCCGACACTTGATCAATTTTTCATAGAATTTAACCGGTATAGCGTAACCTCTACGCTAGAAAACGTAAAAAATCCATTACTCGCTTTTAGCGTACATGACATATCGACTAGGGATACCAATTCGAAAATTCAATATCCGAATATATTCGGCCATTTTTTAACAATTCGATATTCAAATATTTGTGACTATTCGAATAGTATTCATAGTAGTTTGTATTGAAATATTTTAAAATCGACAAAAGATGACATCACAATTTTTCCAGATTTCATGTACAATAATGAATACCCAACTCGGGCACTTTCAGTATCATCCATAAATCATACCACTTGAGTTTGACGAATAACTTGGGGCTAAAAAAACACTGTTTTAACATGCCGTAATTTCAGAAATTGAATAAATACCGTTGGAATAATCCGACACAGCTGCAAATTTTAAATATTTTAATAAAATGAAACGGTTCTGGAATGTGTATTTATATTGTCTTTATCTAGAAGTTGACAGAAATGGGAAAAGATTTAGTTGTAAATTATTATAAGATTTTAATATCTCATGAAAATATTATATTTATATCAGTGATTAAAAATTTTGAATAAATGTGATTTTCATCATTATGGAGGTCGTTTTCTTACAAATTTTAATGTGCTGTTAAATAATTATTTTAATATAAATTTAGTGTTATTTTAATCAAATCAATTTTTTAATATATTTTCATACTATTCAAATAGTTTCAGTTTTACTATTTGATATCCGAATAGTTGATAATGGAGAATAGTTGGGATCCCTAGAACCGACTCCCCTGCAGAATTGCAAAGCAGACTGAGAAAGGGAGAGTGCTGAAAAGGTTTACGTTAGATTGTCTACGTGTTACGTCTTAAGCGGCCCTTTTCCAGGATTAATTTATCCCGGTGGCTTTTCACCACTCTGATTTCAGGACGCGACTTGTGTTTAAGAAAGCGTTAGTCAAAAATTCAGTCAAGATAATCTGGTTGCCCAAATAGACGAGAGTAGATAAAATTTAAGAATCACGTCAGAATATTAATTGGTGATAACAACTTTACAATTTACCTGACATAATATCAAACTCAGTATAAATTCTTTGATGACATACTCTGAATTTGATTTAAATAAAGTGGTCACAGATACAAATAGTCAACGTCATGCTCTTCGGTTTTGCTGTGCATGAGTTCGAACATCTGTAAGGAATACTTTAATAAATTGATTTATGAATTTTTGTTCAAATATTTATTCACTGTTTCTTAATATTACTATTTAAAAAACGTCACGTCGAAGTCACCACTTTAAGAATCACGTTCTTAGCTTGTATAATTACCTAGGTTGCAGAGTCGGAGTCATAGAGTCGCGCTGTTTTTTTCGGAGTCGTAATAAGAGCGACTCGACTACTTTTTCTACTAAATTGCCTATAATATCTTCTTGTCCTGCAATATATTTACATATATATTAGGCGCGTGCTGTGGCTTCATCTCTTTCTCACGCAATAAAATGAAAATTTAAGGTGCAAGCGAGATGCAAGGGCATGCGACGAATGCTCTTGTATCCTTCTTGTTCATACCCAAATTAGTTTGTGCGATAGAGATAGTGATAATTCCACAGTACGCCGATGATATACATGTATATTATGAAAAATTCGGCTATCGCCTGGATTGGTTGGTTGGTGTTTAACCCATTCGAATCGATTACCACACAGTTGCTAATTACTGACGACACGCGTCGAGTGGGCTTAGCACTGAATGTATTAATTTGAAGACCACACAAATAGGAAAGGTAGGAAAAAAGCCTGGAAAAATGTTGGAGTCATACTCGGCATCGGTGTCGGAGTCAGGCTGTTGGCCAATGTAGGAATTAAGTACCCCTGATAATTGCAGAGATTTAATTTAAGAATAGATCGGCCGTCCAGAAGCTTGGGTGGAGCCGTGCGGAAGACGGTCAGTGAGGTAGTACAGCTTCTGCCCGTATCTATGATTCCGTTCTAATATTGCCATGTCGTCTGGGTTGCCATCTGTATTGATTCGTTTCCCACAAAAATGGATGTAAGTGACGTATAAAACTCTTTTCCACCAAGCCAATCGTAAAATTGGATCAATTGAGAGCGATTAACTAGCTTCTAGGCTGGTTCTACGTCCTACCTCCATAATTCTATTTAAATTTTCTCAGAAAAAGAGCGGTTGATTGACCAAATAACATGAAGTTTTTTTAGAAAAATTTCTATTGAGATACCTCAATTAGCAGTCTCTGTGCTGCATATCGGTGGTGTATTAAAACGAGAAAATAAATAACTGAAATACGAGGTATTCCTGCAAACATTTTTTACTGAGTGGAAAAGCCATGATTTAAAAAATATCTTCATCCAAAAGCATTTTTCAGCTTAATTGTTTATTAAAATACACTTGAAATATTTTAGATGAAGTGTTATTAGAAGAGATATTTATAAGAATAGTTGAACGACAAAACGATGGCTATTGATATATTTACTTGGTCTTATTGTAGGAAAAGAAAACAATTTTTTTCAACTCGTTTTCATCAAAACTAAATAAAAGAGTAAATTAAAAAGAGATTAGTGATAGAATGAGAACGTATACAGTTACACAAGAATGGCTATCGTATTTAGTTTGTTATCTAGAATTGGAACACCGCCAAATGTGGCGCTAATATCTGCTCTATATTTGAAAGTTTTTTTTGTTTCATATCAAACAAAAGCCATCTCGTTTGACAGTTGGTTTTTTTTAAATCTACCATGTCAATTACTGCTATTAATCAGTGTTATATGTTTCCGTTTAAACTTATAAAAAGATGTAATGATTCTCATGAAAACGTTAAAGAAATATCATTTGATAATAAACAAAAATTGATTCGCTGAAGAATACAAAGGACTCAACTCGTTTTCAAATTTCTATTTTAGACAAAAATTAAAGATTAATTCACTATGAGGTAAATTCAGTTTGTAATAGATCTTCTTAAGAGGTGAAAATTAATTATTTATAACCTCCCAAAGGCTTTCATATTTTCATCACGTCTTAAGCATATAATTAATGCTTTCAATAATGTAAGAAATATAATATAATCGCTATTTAAGTTTTAATTCTGCATTGTTTTTACGTGATCGGCTAAACAGCGTTTATAACCTGAATTTTTTTTTAAATTTTGAATGTATCATCAACAAAAAAATTACATTGTATCAAAACACCAACCAAGCAGAATACTTAATTCTTTACTTTTGTAATTTAAGATATCGACTAAAGGTGCTTGATGTTATTTCAATATCAAATTTGAATTGTTGAGATTTGGTTCATTTCCATGTATTTCGTCACTAACGACCCGGGTTTCACCTTTCGGCATCTTCAGACATTCGAGCACACGAATGTCAGTTCGAGTTCATTCGTGTGCTCGAATGCCTAAAGATGCCGAAAGACGAAACCCCCGGTCATAAGTGACTAAATACACAGAAATGTACAAAATCTCAACAATTCAAAATTCTTTACGTGTATGTGAGGTGTTACAGTAAATCAACAGCATTTGTGGTTTTGGTGGATTGAAGTAGCTATATTTATTTTCACTTTCAGAATTTCCCTAATAATTAATCATTTCCAGGCTTGTAGCTGAGTGGTCAACGTTGTTGGCTTCAGTGGAGGTGTTCACAGGTTCGAATCCCAGTGCTGACAGCTTGAAAGATTGATTTTCTTTCGATCTAAGGATTTGTTTTTGAAGCATTCGCATTCGCTAAAGTGATTATGTTACCACCATAACTGTCATAACACTATCTTTCTAACCTTACTCTTTCTGAAAGAGAGAGGTTGAGCTATTGAGTAACAAGCAATTCTCGTAGGACAACTTCTGTTCAAATAAGATATGATTAAAAGACCATGTGCTCTTCATTGGAAGTGGACATGGTTGCAAAAAAAATCGCCACATTAATTTTCTTATCCTTAACTTTTCAGTCAGCAGCCGTTGTATAGACTCCAGCTTGACTAATTTATTGAAAAGCTGCCTATAATTTTAGAGAAGAGGATAAAAAGTCACGCCGATAAGTTTCTTCGAATATTCGAGTTGAGAAGCAGCGCGGAGGACTGAGGAGGCTAAAAGAAGGTAGTGGAGGAGGTTAAAGTTCAATTTGGGTATAGCCTATAGCCATACAAGAATAATAAACAATTTATTTTTTTTCGATTTGCATAACGATTTACAATTAAAAACATTTTTTTATATCTTCATATGTCACATTTTTGGGATTTTATTTTTCGGAATTATGCACATAAGCCCATTGGATGTAACCGATTACTTCTAAATACGATTTTAGGTATATATTCAGTCGCGATATCACCAAATGTTTTTTGTTTATTTTCCTGGCCGGACTTATACTTTACGTTCCTTAAATCGGTCAAAAAAGGTTGAACGAAAATCCTAGTAGGGCACTGTTACTAAAACCATACCCTGAATTTAAATATATTTGTTGACTTGAATAAATCAACATATTTTATTGGATTTCGTTTGACCGAACCGGGATTTAGACTAGGGGTCTTTCAAAAGCTGGTCCGGCTCGCGAGCTACTGGCTTATTGCTAACTTACACATGTGGGCCAACCTCAAACCTATATTTTTTCGTTGTTGAAAAAAAGTTTCAATCAAACTTTAGATAAATAAAATTTGTCTTTTGCTATCTCGATTTGGAGTAAATTAGTTATTTTTTTCTCCTCACTGTTTTGGTGTAGTTTATGAACAATTTGCTATGTTCACATTACTAAGTTTCGTGTGTTTCAATTTGATTTCAGTTTTTGTGCGGCAATCGAGATTTAAACGGTTTTGCTACACATTTAAATTGATTTTTGATTAAGCTTCGAACGGATTCACACACAATCAGAATTTAACTGTGAAGGTTAAAAATAACTTAGAATACTTCAAATACGTAAATAATGCATTTGGTAAAATTGTTTATTGTATTAATATTTTCACCCATATATTATAAAAAGGTTACATTGCTTCATGACTAAATGATATTAACGATTTTTCTCTTAAAAATTATAATGTTCTAACCGTCGTCAGTTTGAATAACTGTCGTATACCAATTGCATATTTTCCAAAACGTTTGACTTGACTATTTGGTCGGCGAAAGGGTTGGTTGTTGTATTTAATATTTATCTACTGAAGAAAGAGTTTCTTACAAAAATTAGACTTGAAATTTTCTGGATTTCTTGGTATTTTTAATTTTTGTGGTGACAAGTTTGAGAATTTGATTTGCGGCAACCATACTACCATCTATTTTTTATATTGTTATTTTAAATAATATCCATTTTGCATCAATAAAAACAATAAGAAAAGAAATACACTTGGGCCTCGTATAACACGTTTTTATACAACACGGTTGATGAATTACGCCATATTTTTGTAAAACACGCTTTATATAACACGGCTTCAGTATTTTTTTTTTCAAAATGATCCTATAATGAAAATAATTTTGAATTTCAAGAGAGAATTACAACAGATCTTGGCCCCTCATCACGAAACACGTAAAGATCTATTCCCTAAATTTTAGGGTTTAAATATTATTTATGCGAAACGGGATTTTCAGCACTAGCTGCAATGAAAACCAAATATCGAGTCAGTTTATTAATCGAAAAAGAGCTACGAGTGGCACTCTCTACATTACCCCCAAAATTTGATAAACTCTTTGCCAATAAACAACAACAAATCTCGCATTAAATTTAGTAGTTGGTTTCTACGATTACAAATAGTTGAATATTAAAATAAATACGAATGAACATCAGGCGCGTGCGGTGGTTTTATCTCTTTCTCGCTCAATCACATGAAACGTGAAGGTGCAAGCGAGATGCAAGGGCATGCGGCGCATGCTCTTGTATCCTTCTTGCTCATACCCAAATTAGGTTGTGCGATAGAGATAGTGATAAGTCCACCGCACGCCCATGATCTACATATGTATTATAGCAAAACCTTGTTTTATTCTATCATTTGTAGTTATCAGTTTTGTTTTTGTAATAAAGTTTTTATTATTTAAAATGTGTCGATATTATTATACCTATTAAAAAAATAAAAGGTAGGGAGTCGCGGGAAAAAAAATTGGTTTTAGGGTAGGCATTGTAGCATAATGGCTGCAAACTACTACCCTAAAAGCTAACAATCGTTTATTACAGAAATTTTAAAGCCTAAATACAAAAATACTCCAGAGTCTTCCGATAATGGAAACTCACAACTGATCTCAAAAAAGAATCGAACATACAGAATTGTAAGTGATAGCGATGATGAATGAACGACCTATTTTATAATATTATAGTTTAAATACTTAAATGTATATTTATTCATTTTTTTTTTCAGTTCATAATGCTCGTGATGAGCGAAACCGGTCCTGATCATTATAAATATGTGGAAGTAGTACAAATGAATTGTGTTTTATTTTTTTAAAGATAATGTCTTTCCACCAAGAATTGACAGTTAACACCTTAAAAGTATATTTTTTCAATTAAAAAATAAGGGATATTAACAAACTTCGATATTTGGAACGCATACTCAAACTTTGTATGAGCTTCAAACTTTGTATAACACGGATTTGTATTACACGACGTTTTTGTGGAACCATATGACCGTGTTATACGAGGCCCAAGTGTAGGTGCATTTTTCCTATACGTCGCTCTACATAAATAATCCAACTCTAGATGTCGTTGTCGGTTCTATTTTTGAAATTGGAACGTATCGTGTCTTATGAGAATAAACAATATTGGTATTAAAAATAAATGAACATCAATCCATAATGTGATTTGAATAATCTTGTTCCATTTGATGGATGCATCATCAATTTATTATGAGTATATTTGATTTGGGATTATCAAATGAGTGACAAATTTGACAACCGAGTGAAACTAAATTTTTAATTGCAAGCAGAGCCCCGTTTACACGTCATAATTGCTCCCATTAGTAGCGAAATCGAATAGCTGTATTGAATGAACTCGTAATTAAGCCCTAACTATGATAGAGAGCGAAAAAATTGTGTTCAAAATGTACATTTTAAAGTTGAACGAATTTAGTTGCGCAACTTCATAGATCGCCATCTTCATTCCTCTTAAATTTGAATATAAAAAAAAAGGTTTTTTCAAAAAAATTGAGTGGTAAATAACAAACTAACCAACTTCTTTACACATTTCATTTGTTCTTGAATAAAATAAAACACACATTTTTCTACTCGTTTCACAATTGTATCACCTGATTGCATTTCATTTTATTTAATTCGGTTTAGATTTAAAGCAGAACTTAAAGTCCTTCTCATCCATCCCATCCTCACGGGGCGTAGCGAGAGCGATTAGATAACCACTAGTTCTGTCCTAGCCCTATCCTTCTATTCCTACTCTCTTCTAAAAAAGAGAGGTAGAGTAACTGAGTAACAGACAGTTATCATGGAAAAATTCTGTTGAGATACTTCCATTAGGAGACCATATGCTCCTCGTTGGGAGTGGACGTGGAAAAAAATTCATTCGCAATGTACATATAATGATGTTATAATGGAGTACATTTTTAAAGCCATGTCCAATATCAACCCTTATGGAGGATTTAAAAAGAAATTATTTTACACGAATTGGTTGTAAATTAGTCATTCATTTTTTTTGAACTTTGACCGTTTCGATTGAAGAGCATAATATGGACTTCGTATCAAACAATTCAACAGATGATGTTCTTCCGTGAAATCGTTGATAGTCAGTTGCTCGACCAGTCTCTTTGGAGAGGATTTTGCTGTAGTTAGCCAGCTATACCCCGTTTAAAGGATTGGGTCGGTACTACCAACCCAGTCGGTAGTCATTAACCCGTTGAACGCGCTGGACATGTTTACATGTCCAAGATTTTGTCTCGTATTTCTGGCCAAACTAGAAGACAACACTTCTATATATATATGCTTTAAAAAAATATTTCGAATCTTTAGGAAAAGAAATTAGGTATCAGATCCTGAAAATTTCAAATAGAACTCAAGGAAATATATTTTTCAAAAGAGCTTTCGAATTTCAGCTTTAACTGCCGATACGCAGCATTAATCATCGGCTTTATGTATTACACATACTTATGCGGCTACGCGCTTGCTTGTGTGCAGGTTGGCGATATATATGAAGACTGGCCGTAGCCATTTTGCTTTGCAAAGTCATAAATTAAATGTTCTTCAGATTGTTCATTTTCTTCGAGAACGCGACGAGTTAAGTTTACTTCTTGATGTATTTGGGATAACTAATATATATTTCACATACTTTTTATTTTTTACTGTTAAAATTGATCTATTTTTAGCCATAGTGAGCGTTTTAACTGATTTATTAACTGAAAATAAATTCTAAATTTAAAAATCATAAACTATATACGTTTGAAGAAAAATTAAAAATCAATTTATGAAAGTGTATTAACTGGGTATCCGTAAACTCTGGACAATGCAACTCAAGACGTCTACCACTTGGCTATAGGTCAGAAAAAGAAGTTTACTTATAGCTTTTTCTGCGCTTCATTTCCAGGAATCGATAGGTTAAATGGAAATAGATGAAAATATTACAATTTCATTCGAAGATTCAACGAAATAAAACGGAGGGGGGCATTCAAATTTGATTCCTAAATGTATTTTACAAACATATTGTTAATCTAACAACAATTTTAAAGATTGCTGAACGCTGTTGTATACCGGAAACCTTGGAATGAAGAAGCTTTTTATAGTGATGTAATTTTACTGTTTTGCGCCTCGCAATGCTAAAGCCTATTCCAATGCAACTATCGCGAATGATCCATATTATAAGGAGCTACACAGTAGATATGACTCGATCTCAAATAGCCTACAACACGTTGTTATTTGGTTTGATACACCTGACGGTGTTGACTCGGTGCCCATAAAAACGTATCGAAACTGTTCAAATCGTATTATCGCAAAGTCCCTTTCATTCGTGAGTTCTACGAGACTTCAAATCCATACTTCCCCCAACGCCTTGCAGTGGCGTCTTTTGTTGCTCTACGAAATAAACTATTAAAGTAAATCTTTCAATGCAACGTTTAGTTACGTTCAAAAGAAAATCTGATATTTTTCTTTAATAAAATACGTGTATTAAAACATGTGTCACTCAGGGTAAGGGTTGAGAAAATGATACTGTTTGCCAGAATGAATCCAAAAGAAATATTTTTTCTCAATTACTACCCACATTTGTTTTGAATGATCTATTTTTTCAAAAATAAACTGATTATTTTGATTATCTTATTTAAAACCACTTATTAGTGTTTTCTATAGATTCGGCGGTAACTTTGTGGAAGTTCATTTTTAATATAAAATTAAATTAAAAATTGATAACTTAGTTATTCCACTTGGTTTATCACTAACGTGACGCGTTTCGCCTCTTTAAGAAGCATCTTCAGATAAATCTTCACTTATTTGTGATTTAAAAATGCGTTGCTCTCATATCTTCTTCCTAATGTAGTGTTTCTTAACGGGAGAATATTTATTTATATCCTTATCATTTAGGTGGCGGTGCTGTAATCTAAACGAATTATTGCATATCCAACCATTCATTTTCTGTGAATCCGAGTTCTTCTGCATTAATACCAATTAGTGGCCCTCATTTCAAAAAATCCACTGTATAAAATAGTAACTGTACTTTTAAATTCGGTTTTCGCTTAGGAGGGGTACGAACTAAATAGTTTTATTCAAGTAATGAGGGCGATGACTATAATATGGTTTAGCAACACTGGTATTAAGCAATATTATGCAAAAATGATATTTTTGACTGCAATTAACTTAATACAACAAAACAGTTATCTCACACGTTCAATAGAGTTATAAAGACCTTATCAGGTTTGCATTAAGAAGTACGCATTATAGTAAAGGGCTGAAATCTCTTATCCGCTTTTCACCACACCACTGATCTCCAGAATTACCTCTGCCCTATATTCTTTTACATTCTCTCATTCGTTTTGAAGCAGAGAGTCAACGACTCGATGTGTTTTCTTGTATTACAATCATAACGATTCAAGTAAGAATATTGCCTACAACAATGCTTCGTTTGGGTAAAGAATACTATTCAAAAAGTTAAGTCGATTCTCTAAAAAAATAACCATATCCGCTCCCAACGTAAAGCATTTGAACTCATAATGGAGCTTATCGCAGCAGAAGTTTTTCTACGTCAATCACTTGTTACTGAATTGCAACTACCTCTCTTTTTTCGAAGATAGTAAAGATATTAGAGTAAGGCTAGGGCAGGACTTTTTTTCGTACACCATCTATTTATCAATTGAAGAATAAATTAAGCCGTAACTGAAATCATTGACGACGTTGAAAAAAGAAAGCATTATTTCTCTTCCTGCTTTCTTCTACAGAAGGTTACAGGTCATCGCTAGGTTGTATTATACATTGTGGTGTTAGAGTATGCTCTTGACCATGGTTTCCCGCTGCCTTTTGCTACAGAAACCAATGCCTTTTTATCGATCCTAGTCCGCCAGTCTCTATTTAGAGTTGGGAAAAACAATTTTCATTTGTATTTGGCATCATGCCATAAAGTACCTATATTGGTTATCCGTAGAAGTTTAATATTATTTTCTACCATGTTCACTTTCGACGGACTAAATGAACTCCTAGTGAAGTATCTTGACAGAAGTGGTTTTACGAGAACTGGAGCTATTCAGCCGCTGAAACTCTGTTTCCTTTTTTGTATATGCAATAATTAGGTTAAGGCAGGAGAAGCAGCTAGTTAATCACTCTTCCTCATCCGCTTTTAGAAACGAATGAGTAGGAGTGTGTTTATACGTCACTGGCTTCCATCTCTTTGACTGAAAAAATCATTTGGGAGGGGGATCGAAAAATACTATTTTACATAACAGTAAAATTTTCCCAAATTTGGTTTATAGATAATGAAAACTAGCCTAGAAAACTTTTTGACGTAACTCTATCAACATCACTGAGATATTGATTTTTATCAATAAGTTCTACAACGTCATAGCAACAGTTAATATGGGGTAATTTATATTTTGTATTATTGGTATTTTCAACCTTTTAAATTATTATTAAATGATGGACTATATTTTGTGGGTGTTACAAGAGGTGATATTTTCAGTATTCAAACAAATTTATACATTACCTAGCCAACGTCTAAAAAATGATCTTATACAAGCGTCCTAAATCTTAGGCGAAGCTGTGTAAAAAATATTAGTAAACTTATAAATTAATGCACGTGACACAACCATATCTGCCTCTTCTAATGAAAAATTTTCGATTGATACTTGATTCTATTTTATTGTAATTTACACCACTATCACAAATAAAGCTTTCACTAACCATTTTGTCGTAAATAACAATTTGTGGGGAACGAATCAATACTGGTTGCAACCCAGATAAGATGGTAATACTATAACAGAAACATAGACACCAGCAGAAGGTGCATTAACTTACATTTGGACGGGCCCGTGCTTCCGCACAGGTTGACGGCCGTTCTATTCTTAAATTAAAGTTCTGTAACAATACAAGTTCAGAACACGATTCTTAAATATATTATATAAATAGTCGATTGTATTTTTCTTGCACCGCCTTCTCACTGAACGAAAATCATCCAGATCATACAAATATATGTGGAATTAGAACTATATATCTAATTAAATATATTTCTATACACTAGGACTTGACAGTTAACATCATTTAACCAAAAAAGCTTACGTTATTATATAGAGAGAGTTGTCGGAAATTATGGTATCGGATAGCTTCTTGTGTGCTTTCCGTAAGATAAAGTTTCGTCCAAATTTATAGTTGGCCCTAACGGCGAGGTTGGGTACTAACGCGAAAGATAAATACTAAAGTTATTTTCTTCATTCAGCAATTATTATTATTTAGGTAGCTTTGTACAAAGAACCAGAAAGCTTCCAGAAAACTAAATAGCAATTAATCTTTCGTCACCGTCTTTTTTTATAAAACAATATTTATCGTTGGCATAAAAATAAAGCTTCAAAATTAGTCTTACATTATAAAATCATTCAGCTCTTCTGTTCTGTAAGGTGTGAAGTACTCAAGCGAGGTTTGAATGAAAAAAAATAATATTTAAAATTTTTATCGCTTTGGCTGATTGGGTTGTTCTTATTGTCGGTTTCTTGGATTGCTACAGTCAACTCCGTGTAATTTCAAGTACATAGCAACTTACAGATATCTTGCAAGCCTTTCAATATAATTAATATCACTTTTTAGGTGTTTATTGTCAATTATTTGAGAAGACCCCGGATCGAAGAGAGGCGAGCGGCTGGTTATCCAGAGTCCTGGAAGGGCTGTGATCTCAGACAAACACCATTTCAAATCCGGTTCAAAACTTATTTATTTTTCATCCAAGATGCAGTGGTTTACATTACACAAATATATAAATCTTAACACATAAAATTGATTCTACATTTACATTTACTTAGCAATTGAATTTACTTTAAGTTATAATACAAATGACACTACAAACGATTTTTATTTAAGTCCAATGCAAATCAAAAAACAAACAATTCACATCGTCACGTCACCTCCGCCGCGACGAGACCTCACTCGTCCGGCTCGACAGATCGTAATCGACTGTCTACAAATACAATTAAAAAAACTCCCTGCACCGTCGGAGCTACCCCTTTCCGTCAAAATGGACTCGTCCAGCGGCCTTACCCGGCGGCTATTTAACGGCATGGTAACAAGTTTTGGGCCGATTCTGTGAATTATTGCCGCTGCCGCTGGGTGACTTCAGTTCTGGACACTAATGAAACTTATACTTTTCTCATATTCTTCATCATATTCTTGGTGGAAACGCTATATATTGACGGTGTTTTGACCCTCAAAATTGAAATTGTTCAGGAGAGAGTAAAAACTGTTTTTATCGAAAACATTATAATATGGTGAGTTGCATTATGAATCTTTGAAATACAATCCTGTAAATTCTCATATTTTCAGATACGGGATTATACGTAGGGAGTGTCAATATAATAGTGGCTTACAACAAGTGGTCGGGTCAGAATTATTAAACCTAAAAGCAATGTGAAATGATGTTTACCTTCCAAAAAGTGTTCAATTTATTTTCTTAATTTACATTACTGGGCCGAGACCTGCTCTGTCGTCCTTAAAATAATATCCAATCATTAACTGATTTTCGTATTTTTTGAGGGTCACATCAATTGGCCAAAACACCATCGATATTGTATATTTATGAAAATGAAACGATTTTTTTGTCATTATTCTGTATTTTTTATAGATGAGGGCAAGTTTTGCTCAACGTGAGCATTATCAAAGTATGTAAATAAATCAAAGAAAAATTATCCGGTTTAGGCTTATTTTTTGTCAATCGACAATGTTTGCAATGAGTGACAACAAGTCCTGATCGACATAAAAAATGTGTAAGTAATAAAAAGAAAATGTCTTTTATTTTTATAAATGAAATCAATATGTTATAGAAATGAGTTGAGTGGCCAATAATTTAGACCGAGCACAGTGATCGAGTTGCACCAGTTCTGTGAAGTTTCTTTTAAGACACTATTACGCAATCATGGAGACCAATCTCCGTTTTGAATCTTTCACACATTGATTTTTTAATTGGCTCCGGGATAAATATTACCAAAATACGCGCAGCGGCGGGGTCGTAAAGAAATGAGTAAATCATTAACGCACGGCTTATAAACAATTAGTGTTAAGACAATAAATAAATAACGAAACATTTAAAGAGTTACGAGCGATTAATGTCGACTATATCTAAGAACGCGGAATACGCGTTCCACCGCTTCACAAAAATCTCCACTTAGCTAAGTATAAATTTTTGTAAAACGCATGGAAATTTGTAATAATTTAATTCTTTTCCAGCCCACCTTCTGATCTAGAAAAGGGTACATATGGAGTGCTGATTAGTTTAATACTGACCCTTTACTAACTCTATCCTTCTATTCGTCCCATCGCTGAAAAGATAAGTAATTACATGACGTTCTGTTTAAAAAAACTTATAATTTATTGCTCATATTAAAATCCATATGCTTATAATTGTGTTTGTATATGGTTTAGTGTTTTACTTATCCCTCTTAATGTATCAAAAACTGTTTGGATCGGTTGATTAATTAACGCTTTCCTTGTTTAAATAACCTATTTTCTTTGGGTACAATGTAACATTTCTAATATTCAATCAAGTACCTTTCTCTCTGTTTGTTTTTATCGACTCATTATTACCGTTTCGTTACAGCTCTAGTCTGGAAATTCAATAAGAATATAAATCAAAATCGGGCAAAGTAAAATGGAGATTTAAATTCGGATGGGCGAGAAATTTCACTTGCATTCGAGACGGTCACCTCAGAAAATATTAGATATGTTGTTAGACCGCAGGGATTGGGTTACTCGTTGGATCGATGAAATAAAGAAGTAAGCGTAGAAAAACGTGACGTAGCAAAGCACAGGATTGAATATTTATGTTGAAGAGAAACTAAAGACTGAGGTGATATTTTAAATTTTGTAATTTGGATCAATACAATTAAGCTCAAACATAACATGTTATTGTGAAACAACAGAGAAAATTTCATTTAGAATTTTAAATAAAATTCCGGTGGTTTAGAAAGTGAAACCTTCTAGTAGTAAAATATGTTGGTAATATATATATATACACACGGTGGTGGAGGGTTAAACAAGATTTTTCAATGTGGAAGTATAGAAGACTCCTAATGAAGTACCTCAATATAAGTTGCATTTTTATAAGAGAATAAAGATAGAAGGATGGGGCTAGGAGAGGGCTTGTGATGAATTCATCGGTCTTGCTCTACTCCAATTTAAAGGTTAGATAGATGGGATGAAATGTTAACGTCGCAGACATTAGTGCCTTTGTACTTAAGTCTATATAATATCTGATTGAAAGATTAGTGTATGAAAGTTCCCTTTGGGGATTTGAAACCGCGGCCATTCCAACCGAATATAACTTACGCCAAAGATATTTGACCTCTCGACTATGGGATCGTTGACTTGTAAACAACATTGAAAAAATCAGTTTATAAAACTAGGAAGAAATCGAATTTCAAAAATCGAAAAATGAACGAGCACTGCGCAATCGCGTGCCCTTGGTGTTGCCATGTCGCGTGAATTTGGATACGATAGCATTTTTCGCATTCGACCATACCGTTCGTACTGTCAAATAGTGTAAAAACGGAAGCCGAGACCGATCGATAAATCCTACGCCTGCCTTACCGACCCATATAACCCCCTCCCGCCCGCCAGACGTGTATGAAACACGATACGAATGTATGTATCTTCGTGTATACAGTACACCTACATAAGTTCGTCGCGGAGAAAACGGGACAGCGAACTACAGGGTGTTATGTCGGATCGATTTACTTCCAGCGATTTTTACTCATCTATTATTTATTATAAAATAATGAAATCAAACTGCATTTGAAATCATCAGATTACACTTACTGATATATTGTGACTAATAAGATTATCAATACCGGTAATACTGGTTTACCGTAGCCGGGATCCAGGCATACAGTATATTTGTCAGTAACTGTTTAAAAAAATTTAATATCCGGTATAACTATAATTATATCTGGAGCCTAATTCTACAAGTCAATTGTTCAGTACAAACGATTGTGTATTTCTCAAAAACAATAGACATCATCACTATCTTTCGCATTACTGTTGCCATATACTGTGTTGATTTGTTTGTGCTATAGCTGCCCAAGTGAGCATGGCCACTTATTTTACTAGTAAATTCCAACATCTGAATCTCTTATTTCAATGTAGGTTTTTCTTGGTGTAAAATATGCCGACACATTATTTTGACATACATTACACTATAAATTTTCCCTTATTTTATTCATTTTAAATCAGCTGATATAGGAGTTTCTACCATTAAACATTCTGATACTTAAGATTGGCAAAATCTGACATAGCCACTGCTAGCATAAGGCCCCAGATATTATTTTGCGTAAAATCACTTAATTATTGTTCATAAATCAAGCGTTAAACCGTTAAAGATTGACAGATTCCAGCATTGATGAACTACCCCTTTTAAGGTAATGTTTTAATGCAAACAACAAACTTTAAATTATTTATGAATTTCAGCCCTAAATAAGCATGAACTTATGACCATTATATATATCGAAATAACAGTATGCCGATCCCAATTGGTCGTATTTTTTTTGTTTTTTCTCATTATTAACTATTATTTTAATAACGTCGTTGATATATTGTGACTAAGTAGCAATCGCATTATATCTCTACTTTGGTAAGATTACAAATATCAACTCTCGTCACTGTAACAGGCTTTTTACAATATTTAAGCACTTTTATAGTAATTTCTTTTTAGAGAATTCAGTCAACTAAAATTTGAGAGTACAAGATGAAAATTGAAAATCTTTTTATTCCACTAGTTGTATTACTAGGTGTGTCACGTGTTTCACCTCTTTGAGAATTAGTATCTTCAGACCAGCACTGTCACAATGTTTCTTAAAGTGGTATATAAACATCGATTCCCAAAGGTCGATTTTAGTTTTCAGGGGGTATATGTCGGCGAGAAAAAAATGTGGTTATGGACTATCGCAAGAAAGGTTTCGACAGTTTTTCCATTTTCATACCTAGTAGGAAGGGATTTTAGCGCCGTAACGAATCTTTTTACGGAATATAGAAATCGATTGCAAATCACCGGACGTGGAGATTTAGGACTATACCTCACTAATTTGAAACCAAAATGTTGAACAGTTGCTATTTGAATATCAAGTTTATCATTCTCATTAACAATACTATTTGAGTATTCATTGTATATGAGAATTTTACCAGGTTTTGGTTTGTTTCGTTCCCAATCCAAACATTTAGTTCCTTACATTTTATGAATTTTGAATAAAATAAAGGGATGAATGATATTTGTAATCGTTTTTCTTTTTTTAACAATTATCCACTCTACAAAAAAAAATATCAAAGTGGGCAGCACTATGCCAGCTGTCAAAAATATATTTGAACTTTATAAATATTCAATATTAGGCTGGCAAGTGGGTCTACGGGCCAAATAAGTTTGGTAATCTCTGCGGTCTACCGTACACTCAATGTTTCTCGTGCTCTTAAATTTATCTATTTTCCATTATTATATTTTAAAATAATTAACAAATCTGTTTTCTGTAACCCTGTGAAATTTAACATCCATTCACGTACCATTCGGCAAATAAGTGTGGCGAATGAGAAGCGATAAAAACATGAGCCGAGCCAATAGAATCGTCATTTCATTTCACGCGGGAGTCGGTCCTTCGATTTGAACATTTCAACGTTATCGTGGTTCCAAATTCAAATGCATTTATGAATTTAACGTTATGTGAAATCGACATGATATTTTGATTTTTATATTTACTGAATTTCCATTCAATTGAATAGGGAAATGTCTCATTTCCAAATACAGATAAAACTGACAGCATTCATTTATTTTATTATGAGCTCTGAATATTTTATTTAAATTCTATTTTTTATACCATATATTAGGTATTCTACAAAATTACCACAGAAAAAACATGCCTTATCGAGATATAAAATAGTAAACGAGATACTTTTTTAAAATTCAATTTCATAGCTGTGTATGATTATCGTCCATTTGCATTCACCGCAAAAATATCGCAGTTGAATAAATAAATCATCGATTTATATTTTGCAAAGATGGTGACAAATTTTGCTTTTTAAATAACATTCTTAGTATATTAAAGAAAGCATATTTCCAACGCGGATTCTCAGTACATATGATACCACATAATCGACGGTGTTTTGGCCAATTGACGTAACCCTCAAAAAATACGAGAATGAGTTAATGATTGGATCTCATTTTAAAGACGACAAAGCAGGTCTCGGCCAAACAATGTGAATAAGAAAAATAAATTGACCACTTTTTGAAAAAGAAACATCATTTTACGTTGGTTTTAGGTTTAAAAATTCTGACCCGGCCACTTGTAAGCCACTATTATATCGACACTCCCTACGTATAATCCCGTATCTGCAAATATGAGAAATTACAGGAGTGCATTTCAAAGATTCATAACTCAACTCAGCAGATAATGTTCCCGATGAAAACAGATTTTACGCTCTCCTGAACAATTTTAATTTTGAGGGTTACATCAATTGGCCAAAACACCGCCGATGTCATCACAAACGAGTTGTTTTAGCAAGCTATAAGCCTTATGTTTCCTTCTTTCTTATATTTTTTTAACACAATATTGCGCATACTTTTAGCTACCTTGCCCTCCTCCACCCACGACTGCTTTCCCATCCGTTAATTTTATACGGCAGTATTCAGTGGCGTAACAAACGTTAAGCGTATCTACAGTTTTTTTTTCTTAGTTGGGAGTGTCTTTGGAGCAACTGCCCAAGACTTCGTGGCATGCACTTAAGTGTGCTGAAAATCAATCCATCCAGATAAATGTAAAGCTTCTATGAGTTTAGGTCTACTCGCTCTCCGTATGACGCCGCAAATTTTTTAAAGGCCTCATATTTTGCCTTATTCGCCACCAAGTCAGCGTGGCCGATCGGTCCAATGAAAGGTTGGATCGACTTGCGCAGCTCTTCCTTTTCTTCGTACATTAAATGACACACCCATGCGATGTGTTCAGAATCCTATGGGAGTGACATTTAATGCTATTTTACGAGAGTTTTCTTATTCTATATTTTATGTTTCAATTATTTATTGTATTTGATATTTTTCTCCGCCACCCCTCACCACTTGAATTTTTATAATAAGCTGGACAATATCTTCGATCTGATTGCACTGTCAAAGGACATTTTTTTCAACGACACTCCAAATAAAAATTAAAAGATGAAAGAAAATAAAAATTGTCGAAATTCGAAAAAAAAATGTTTGTTATTGAACGTTCAAAATTTGCGTGGTGTTATCTTCCTTGGATGTTGCCTTAAAATATTCAACACGTAATAATAAATGTTGTGAAAGAAAAAATAAAATAAATATCGTAACGAAATTGTCTCGTGGAAAAATCGTAAATTGATTGCTTTGTTTCCGAGTTTCCATGTTGAACCGCGACCAAAATTTGATAAACTTTGGGACTTATAACACACTTTAGCTGGTAGAGTGTGGATAGTTTGGATACGCTACATCTTAAAATAATAGAGCTTACATAACGCTTTGTCCTGCATCGATTCTCAGCCTCTTAAATTGTGTTGTACCATTCCTTTCAATTCTCAACCGTTGCCTCCAACGTCTGCACGCTTACCATATTTCTGGAGGTAAGGTTCATCCACTGAGGTGTTTTTCACGGATCGTCATTGAAAACAGTATTCTTATAATAACTTGGACTCGTGTTATCATAATTTTATATTCTCCTAGTTTATGTTGTGAATATGGAACCACGATGTAAAAAAGGATATCAAAAAAAAAAGAAATGCCCATTTACTATTATAAAAACAGTAACTTACTTACAAAAATTTCTAAAAAATTACTTGGTTTTTTTTTTTTTTCATGTCCGCTCCCAATGTGGAGCATATGGTCTACTAATGGAGGTATCTAACAGAATTTTTCCACGAGAACTGCTTGTTACTCTGTTGCTCAACCTCTCTTTTTTCGAAGAGAGTAGGGATAGAAGGATAGGGCTAGGACAGGACTAATGGTTGGTTAGTTAATCGTTCTCGCTACGCCTCGTGAGGATGGGATGGGTGGGAGGGAGGACTCAGACTACGAACAGAAATTCATAAATCGATTGAAAAGTCAATCTATGAAAACCGTCCGCACCGGGAATTGAACCTGAGACATCCGTAACCGTAGCCAGCGACGCTACCAATTGCGCCACGGACGCCGACAATTACTTAGTTTAGTATTTATTTTACTTTTAAAGTGTTAACTGTCAATTCTTGGTGGAAAGACATTATATTTTAAAAAATAAAACACAATTCATTTGTACTACTTCCACATATTTATAATGATCAGGACCGGTTTCGCTCATCACGCTCATTATCTACTGATCTCAGTTGATAATGCTCGTGATGAGCGAAAGCGGTCCTGAGCATTATAAATATGTGGAAGTAGTAAAAAAGGATTGTGTTTTATTTTTTAAAATATTTTGTATTTATTATTGATGTCAAAGATATACTGTCAGTTTTTGATGGTTTTCTATTTTAAATGTCAAAATGTATTGCTTAGAAAAAAAAACAGTATTAATGCATATTGTTATTTTTTTATTATGGCAAAAAGCATGATATAATAAAACTTATCGATACCAAATCTTATGATTTATATGCAAAAAGGTTATTCGTTATAATGTACATCTTTTAAAAAAATAACAAACAATGGTACTTTGGAGAGAAAGTACTTTGATAAAAAAATAATGTTTCAAATACGATTATCTCAGTTATGTCAGTCTCAATATTATATTTATAAAAAAGAACGTTTATTTCTCAATTTAATACATTTAATTGGGTCCAGTCTCTGTTAGCGAGTGAGTATTTTCAATTGTTTCAAAAATACACATGGTTTCTTATAAAAATTAAAAACGGTTCTTTCACGTATATTTTATTTACATAATTGCTATTGGCTTACAATTAAATTCACTTTTATTTAGATCATATATATAAACTTTCATAAAAATAGTTTTCACTTATAACAAATAAATACATTCCACAAAAAAAAAATCTTTCACTAAAAATAAAGTGATCCTACATAATAAAATATATTTCAACATTGAAGAAATATATTACACTCACGAAAAAATACTTTCACATAGATAAAATAGTTCTCACTCAATGTAAATATTCACACTTTTAAATCGATAGTTGCACGAAGCTGTAATGAAATGTCACTTATTCTTCTACTCTATATTAGGCTGCCTATATTGTCTTTGCTCCACGCATTAGAATACATTACACAAATCAAACCAGACCAACCCTAACATAACCTACTACAACTTAACTCAGTTTGCTAAAAGAATCCGTGACTAAGTGGAAACTATTGAAAGCAACATTATTTATAATCTATTGCTATTTACACGTTTTTATTTAACGATTGGTTCATAAACTTCTTCAATATTTTAAATTTATAATTCGTTAAATAACCAGTTAATTCATTTCTAATAATATTTTTATGTTTATTTATTTTGCATATCAATCAATTAAGCCTTGATATCAAGACGATTTTCAACATCATTGGTAAATAAAGTACTTAATTAATACAAAGGAAAAAATAAATACAGCATGCTTAGACGCACGGCGCTGTACGCTGGAGGAGGCGCGACCTGTCGTATTTTCAGTGAGGCATTTAGGGCTCCGGGTTGTACCCTTATTTGCCAAATTGGCTGGAAAAAACTACGCTCCTGATTTATTCGCATGGGGAAGGCTACCGTATGAGGCCGCTGTCACTCTGTCAGTGGTTGCCATCTTTTATTTATGCCCCCGCGACAGTGTCTGGGACATGCTCGCTTGGACGGCCCCACAATAACAAGTGCGTGTTGTCATGGCTTATTCTGATGGTACCTAAAACTGTGGCCTTTCTCCGAAAAAAAAATTGTACAATTCTTTTTTTTTCTATTCAAGAGTATTCCACCTAAAAATCAAACATATGTTTTTACTGTGGCAGGAAAAAGTTAGTAAAAACATTGAGATATCTTTGCTATATAAGTGTTATTTTTCATATAAAAATGCATTACAACACGGTACTCTTTTTCTATCCGAAATCTTACTAAATGCTTTTAATAAAAATGCACTTCTCTGGGAAATTTAATGAAAAATATTAAAATGTAAAATTATCATAAATAAGAATCAGATAAAACGACAGTTTACACGAAATACAAATCGTCTATGGAAAGAAAAAGGACGTAACACACACCAAAAACTATTATGTATAGCTCACACTAAACGTGCAAATACATAAATATATCGACTGTAGAAAGGCGAAAGAACTTATACCTCCCCTCCGTCTTTTCCAAATATATTTTTTTCGATAATCACAATGTATACAATTTATTACACGTTTTGTTTGGGTTATAGGCAATATTTTTTTGTGTGTGGGTTATGTCGTTTTTCCTTTCCACAGTCGAAATATAATTTGATATTATAAGTTTGAAATATAGCGACGAATTTTCGTAATTCACATAAAATATCAATTTCCTTAATACCAATGTTTGGTGTTTTGGTATTTTCCTATTTGTAATTAAATTTCCTAGAGAATTGCATTGTTTTTTGAGGCAAAATGTTTTTTTTTCTAAATTCTTTGTTCGAAATAGAGCAGAACGTTGTTAACCATATTTAAACAATAATTTAGAAATTTATATTTTAAAATAATATTACATTTATTTTTTATTTCGATTATGTTGCGTATGTTTTTTGACAATTTGTTTCTAAGAACATTTTTAATTTCAGTGATTTTTGTATTTATTCCAGATAAGCTTGAAAAAATGAATATTTTCATGTATGTACTTTACTAGAGCTTTTACACTGTCCAACGATGTTTCTTCAAATAATATTCTGCACGGAGGTGAGTGGGCTAAGTGAAAAAAAAATTCCAGGTCCCCACCCAACGTTGAGCATATAGTTTTCTAATAGCCGTATCTTAGCAGAATGTTTCTTTAAGAACTGCTTGTTACTCAGTTCCTCAACTTCTCTTTTTTCGCAGAGAGTAGAGATAGAAGGATCGGGCTAGGACAGAACTAGTGGTTAGCTAATCGCTCTCAGTACGCCCCGTGAGGATCGGATGGGTGAGAGGAAGTTTTAGACATCACAAACACTCAGACTACGAACAGAAATCCATAGATCGGTTGAAAGATCAATTTATGAAGCTATACGCACCGAAAATTGAACCCGAGACATCGGTAGCTTTAGCCAACGACGTTACCAACTGTTTCACGGAGACGACATGTAAAACACTGTTAATTTGCGCTGTAAAATATTGTACCGGCTTATTTTGAAAGCTTTATGTTGCGTTGTGAAGAAAAGATTTTTTATAGACATAATATATATTTCATTGAATTGTGTGCCTTTCTTTATAGATATTCAAATCCTAGTACACAGCTTGACCAGTCAAACAAAGTGATCGCCACGTTTACTTTGATGCTAAGAGATTGGAACCTAATAGCTTACATTATGCCACCGATGGCTTGTACAGTGGATTGACAATTGAGTAATTGAATATGGTTTAGATACTCGAAAATAAATGTGTATCTATTCAGAAGTATGTAACGACTTTGACAAGATTTCATTTAACAGTAGTTAATCTTCGATGAGAACCAACTACAACTGTATCCTGGCAAAAAACTGTTGGTAAATTTAGATGTTGAATGTTTATATGTTTTGACGCACTAATAAATAATATTAAATAATTCAATGTTCAGATATCGTAAAAATAATAACTATGACTATGGATGATTTGATTTAGGGATCAGCAATTGAGTACGAAAGTGGAAGACCAAACGGAGTGGAGGAGACTGAGTGATGCGGGCCAAGGTTCACCCTGAACTTTAGCACAATAAAAGAAGAAGAATGAAAAAAAAGCGAATATGCATTGCTATTTTTAATAAAGGTGAAAATAGTTGCACTGTTTGTTAAATATGGAGCAGGTGGCGTGTATCCTGACATAACGTTTTTTTGCTAAAGAGGCGATGGTATATATTGGATTTAAAAAAATAAATAACATACAACTACAGCTTGAGCGAAACCGGTAATGATCGGTAGTGTTCTATTTTTTTAAAATATAATGCCTTTCCACCAAGAATTGACAGTTAACACCTTAAAAGTGATATGTATTGGATTGAAATAAAATATTTAAAAGCATGTACAAATATTTTACAATGAATGTATGTAAAGGTCTCAGATAATAAAAATATGTATTTTGAATATTGGAAATGTTCAGAAACCCTGCGTTTTGATAGCAGGGAAGCTGTTCCGACCTCTTATAAAAACATAATTCTGTTTTTCGATTCACTGGTCACAAGATCGTTTTTTATTTATCGAAAATATGAAAGGCTCTTTGGGGAATATTTTCAGAAAATTTCTATCCGATTTTCACGAGGGCTGTATTACTTTGTAACCGGTTGTATTATACATATAAATGAAAATGTCACGCCCGCATTAACTTTAAATTCATTGAAAACCGTACCACTTAGTATATTGTTTATTCTTTACTGCAACACAATAATATCTACACTATTTCCCACCCCCATAAAACGAGGCGTAACGGGAGCGATTAGCTATCTTTACTAAATATTTCCCAGCCTCGTCCTGCTTTCCTTAACATCTCCGAAAAGGATAATCTATGATCTCGAATTCGAATTGAATATGACTAGTGGTCGGCTAATCGCTCTTACTACGCTCCGTTTTTAGGATCGAATCAAAAATCCGTGCCTACGAATGGAAATCCATTAATCTATTTATGAAAATGTCTATACCTGGATTTGAACTCAAGATATCTGTAACCGAAGACAACGACGTTGACCATTACACCACAGACCTGATAACAAGGGTTAAGTTCTTACCAGTAGACCACAGAGGATGACAATTATTATTCATAAATATTTGCAAATCTTCATTCTAAATTAGTCTGAATAGAGTTATTTTCGTAGGATGCAATTACAGAAATTTTTGTTGTTTATCTATCTATACCTTACTCTGCTAAAAGTTCGTTTCCTGCTTTATGATTCTTACTAATTAAGTGTTTTTTTTATTACTGACTTGTTAAATCTAACAAGAAGTGTAGTTTTATATTTAAAAACAGGTTAATGGCCGCGGATTCATATTATAAGTCCCACATCATACATTCCACTATATTGAAAAAATACTGGGTTATAATCGAGTTTGATTTCAAATGTCAACGAGATATGGTGGTATACACATCAACGCATTATTTAACAAAACATAAACAATATTTTTATCACACAGTTTGGTAAAACTACCCTTAGATGATACACGTTTACTTTTTTCTCTCGAGTTGTATTGGTTTTAATTATTTACAGCTTGCATAGTGATTTATTGAATAGGCCATATGGCATTTTTTATGGTGCTTGAGTCGATATGATAACCGTGTCATGTCCCGGGGTGACATGTAACATCTGCAAAGTGGGATGATATGAGAAGCAGGGATTTTTTAGTAGATTTAAGTTTTTTTCACTACACCACATAAGTATGTAATCCACAAATATAGAACCACTGCTCAAACGGTATTGATTTATGCGGCAAAGTATCTAAAAGCCATCAAATCAAATTTGGTTAAGATATCTCAATTGGTGTACAAATTATAGTGAAATGACAGTTTTTTTGCAAAAATGCGAAAAAATATGCGGTCGTTAAGCTTTTAAGTCTACGCGTTTACAGAAAAAAACAACTAAATACTATTTTTAAATCTAGGATTTTGTCTATTTTGTCTAGGGTTACAGCGCAAGGGGAAATATGTTAAAAGAATACTTACAATAGTAAAGTATTTTTAATTGAAAAAAATACCTTTCATATTAATTAATTAAGTTGTTAATGATAGTGCCACAAAATGATAGGCTCTAAACAAACGGTTTCCGGTGAAAAGAATATAACAACTAACGCAACATTGGGATATAACCGAATTACGAGCTATAATTAAATTTATTGTAATAAATTACTCTAATTGATAATCGAACTATATATTTTTTATTATATTACCACAAGATGGCCGTGCCATCTGTATTCAATAAACTCTCAAGGTATCACAAATCTACACATACTTTCTCTCTATCTGCGAATCGTGCCCAAGCTCAGTGTAGAGTTGTGTGTTACAGACAGGCATACATACAAATCATGGAACATAAATATGGTAATAATAGATATTTATTTGCTTGTAGACCCATCTTACGTTTATTCTAATGTCAAACGTTGTATAAACTTTATCTATGAAGTCAGATTGGTTGTACTTATTTGAATCTAAATATATATATATAAAATTAAGGTTTGTTTGTTTGTCTCGTATGCGTTCCTATACTATTCATCCGATTGTGATTAAACTTTGGTGAGTTGTTTCTGGAAAACAAATCTAATGCAAAAAAGAATCAAATTGGTACGAACAGTGACATTTTATTCCATGTGTCACATAATAAGGTGCTAATTGTCAAATTCCAATTGCCAGCCTTATTTAAAAGAGAAGATGTAGTGTTGCCACGCATCTCAATGACTCCACCACTTGATATCATATGTCTGCAGTTTCCAGTGCGACTCGCATTTTCAATGACCGTCAACAAATCACAGAGACAATCGTTACAAGTGTGTTGACTAAATTTCGAAAATCCATGCTTCTCACATGGACAGCTGTATGTGGCCTGTTCACGCGTCGGAAAACCAAAGTATTGCCAAAGCAACCTTAAGTTACAAGCAGTGTTATAAGAAAATTTGCAATTTACGAGTAGTCCTAGGAGTACCAGTCTCTACCAACAAATTGTATGGCGGTTGTACGAAGATCGTCTCTCAACTCCGTTTTTCGCCGAATATAACATATATTTGAAAAGATTTCTTGTGAGTTTATTCAGTGTTTCTTTAATATAATCATTATGTAATTTACGATTCATCGAAAACCAACATATATGCATGTTAAGTAATAATTAAATTGGCATAATAAATTGTATCATACAGTCGTTATAATATATGTAGTAAATGGCACAAAATACGATGTGTGGCAGGGTAATTTATCGCAAAATACCCACATTGAATTGTCGATTAATAACAATCATTGAATACGACCAATGTTCCTTCTAAGCTGTGCGCGCGCAGAAGTTTGAAAACCCGCGCGCAGTCATCCAGGGTTAGCGCGCACTCTAATAATCATAAAATATCAACTATTGAAATAATCATAAAATTGGAATTACCCGAATTCAGTTACAAAACTCTCTCTCGCTTTGTTAAAATAAGTAAACAACTTTATTCCTAATATGAAATTAAAATTGATAACTTAGATAACTAACCAGTAAAAGCAACTAGATGTAAGGTGGTTCGCTTCTTTAAGAAGCATCCTAAGATTTACTATATCGAATCACAACTAACTGTATCACCTCTAAACACTAGTAATTAACTTTATAATTAGTACTATCATCGTTTGGGTCTTATCCCATCCCCACGTCCAGTAGAAGAATCCACTTTACTCTTCATTTTTAATTAAGATACTTCTTAAAGAAGAGAAACGCCTTACATTTAGTAACACAGCCAGTAGAATAATTAAGTTATCAACCTTAATTTAATATTAAAACACCAAATTTACCACCGAATCCATCGAAAATATCTTTATTCCTATTGACATTAAAGATATTGCATTACAATAGGATAAAATAACAAAGTATTTAGCTCTACAAGATTTTTTATCAGGTGGTGATAGCCATTTCGGCTTTACGAACTAGTTCTGACGATGGCGTAAAGCCGAAATAGCTATCAACCACCTGACAAAAAATCTTGTAGAGCTAAATACTTCATTTTTTTATCCTATTATAATGGAATTCTATCAAGTAAATGCCAATTCAATCAACAAGATATTGCATTAAATTACCCACAACTTCACATTTTTAAAATATGCTAGAATGCATCGTAATTAGCCCAAAATATCGATTTCATGACTTCACAGTAAACGTAACGGACCATTCGTCTGTAAAAATACCTATTGACGGGCCGTACAGCTTTAATTATAGGGGACTTTGTATAGCCTTTCAATAAACAGAATTAAACACTTTCTTTTTTGAGTGACACTGCAACGCATGCCGGGTACTCATTTATAATAAAGCTGATCACGTTTTATATATATTTTCGCTACAATGCAACGTTGTGAGAAATTTAAAGATATACAACTATGTCTCTCCAGTATCCCAAGATAGTTTCCACTAATATAAAGAGCGCGTAGGCTGAAAATTATTTTCGTACGAGAGCGTTGAAACTTTCCGTCGTTGGTTGATTTATTTACGAGCCAGACACTGCTTTTCATCCAAATTTTTCCGAAATAATTCATTATTCAATGCGACTTATTTTTAGAAGTGGAATAACATTCAAAATTGGCAAGACAGGCTTCTTTCAAAATATCTCAAATTCACTTCTGATTTCCGTCACTTAAAGACACTTCCACACAACTGTCTTTAAGAAAAAGTTGTATATTAGTCTCTCAACTTCTTGTTCCAAACAGGATAAGAATAAAAAAGTGGATTGAAAAGTCAGATAGTTTGATAATTGGTGTCCCTACATCCTATGAACCATTTCAGGATTGGTAAGTGTGGAAAGGGGTTTAAATGTCATAAATATCCATTCACTTGACACAAATCTGTTTTTAAATCGATTTATGAATTTCTTACCAAAGATATAGATAATTTTTTCTGTGTTAACTCCTTTCCGCTGACCATACACAATATTTAAAAAAAGAGCTCAAAAAGCGGTTAGTTTACACTTTGTCAGTCTTAAAGCCTATTCTCCTATCTTCACCTTATCTAAAAAGAATTAGAACCATTCATTTTGATATTGAAAACTCTGTGATGTAGTTGGTAAGAACTTTATGCTAGTTTGAGATTTTTTCAATTCAAACTTCAGATGTTGTACATGGGTTGTTGTGATATATTTTATCCTCAAGTGGGGCTACTAAAACCTCATCTGACTTTATCTCAAAATTGTCAGCGCATTACCAGTGATGTCGTATCGCTAAATATATGATTCCAATAAGTCGATCACTGGATTTTTCCATAGGTTTCGTGGATCGTACATTGGGAAGCGCTGGTTTTACCGATACAGTTGTCAATCCACTGGGTATTTAATAATGACCCTCTTTTGAAACACGGCGATAATTATAATTGGCCAATTGAAAGAGACTTCTTCAGCAAACAAGAGGCTAGTGCGAAATATGAACATCAAAACAAACGATAGGCCAATATTAATGGGGACATTTTAACATCGATTGTTTGTTTTGCTGTGCCCGAAATAGATCGTAATAAATTGGAAATTCAGACCCATTAACTCCTCTAGCCACACTGTTCATTGAGTGAATAGCAGTATTTATTAAAGCAAAAATATTTGCTGTAGTATTTACTAGGGACTCCAACTCAAATATTCGAATATTCGATATCCGTATATATTCAGCCCTTACGAATATTTTAATATTTGAGAAACTATTTGAAGAGTATTTGTAATAGTTTTAATGAAATAATTTACAATATTGACGAAAGATCACACAGAATTTTTTCCAGATTTCAGGAACAATAAGACAACAATAACAGTGAGCATTGAAACCAAAGCCAATGACGTTGGCCAATCGACCACGGAACGGATAAGTTTGTGTGAATAATCTGTGCTAATTTCATTTCACCAGGACTCGAAGCTTGAGAGTTTTTTACATGGCATTGCAGCTGAAGCCAATGCACCATGAATTCGACAAATAAAAGGAAGAACTAAAAATATTATTTACATACAAATTAATACAAGAAAAAAAATCTTAATTTGAATCAGCTTCCAGTCATCTGACAGTGGTTTTCAAATCTAGTTAAAAGATATAACAGTTTCCAGTTTGACTAGTTAATTATTAAAATCCATCATAATAAAAAAAACACTTTCAAATAAAAATAATCCTGTGGCTCAAAGGGTTAACCAAACCGACGCTCAATTATAAGGACGTATAATGGTGACGATTGCTCCGCGCGACGCCGGGCGTGACGTCACTTTCGACGTCCAACCCTTTTGTCACAATTCAAGTATCTACCATACTTCCAAGCCGGAAATTCCCCTCGTACACTCATATTAGGCAAACATGTACATATTATTCTCCGTTACTTTGTTACGCTCTTTCAGCCACTATTCTGGTGATCATAACGAAATGTTATCGATAAAATGGTGTGTGACAAAACGATATGAAACAAAATATTGGAAAACAAATGGTGAATTTAAGATTAGTTAGCTTAATATTTGGTATATATTGTTGTAAAATAAATATATTTCATATTATTTTCTCTTTGCGGTTTTGACATAAAACTTTATAAATCTCATATTACTAAGTTATTTACTTTATTTAGTACCATAAAACAATTGGAATTCAAAACATTATCAACATTCAATGCTATACTATATTTATGTCAAAGAAATAAATTTCCACAAAGCAATCGCCAAACTCATTGAAAATATTTCAATCATGCCCCTCGATATATATCTCTTTATTTAACAGAGTTAAGATACAAATAGAGTCAGTATCTACGATTTATAATTTTCTTTTATTATTTTATATGACATATTTTCACAATGGATTAACGGTAAATGTTATACGTATTTCTGTTTTTCAATTTTCACTCACAATTGAAACATATGGACTCCTAATGAAGCATCACAACCGAAGATGTAATACAGTAACCAAAAAGACAATGTTCGGCAAGAAACTAGGTTTTTTTATAATGTAATATACATTAAGATCTTTTTGATGATTTCTGCGGTAATGTAACTTTTAATATCGAATTAAAATTGATAACTTATGAGAAGACCCCGGATCGAAGAGAGGCGAGCGGCTGGTTATCCAGAGTCCTAGAAGGGCTGTGATCTCAGACAAACACCATTTCAAATCCGGTTCAAAACTTATTTATTTTTTCATCCAAGATGCAGTGGTTTACATTACACAAATATATAAATCCTAACACATAAAATTGATTCTACATTTACATTTACTTAGCAACTGCTCGTCCCGCTCGGCAGATCGTAATCAACTGTCTACAAATACAATTAAAAAATCTCCCTGCATCGTCGGAGCTACCCCTTTCCGTCAAAATGGACTCGTCCAGCGGGCGTACCCGGCGGCTATTGAACGGCATGGTAACAAGTTTTGGGTCGATTCTGCGTATTATTGCCGCTGCCGCTGGGTGATTTCAGTTCTGGACACTAATGAAACGTATACTTAACAAAAACCAGGGTGTGTCACTTAGTTATTCTAGAGGTAAATCAGCTAGTCTGAAGCTGCCTCTTAAAGAAGCAAAATACATATCATATTTAGTAACACAGCCAGTGGAATAACTGAATAATCAATTTTAATTTTATATTACATTAGCGAGTACCCGGCATGTATTTGCAATGCCACTCAAGGAAAGAAATGTTTGCTTTTCAGTGTATTGAAGTGCTTTTGGATGTACAATATTTTTTGTTCCGTCTGCTGCGTACACGAATAAATCAGAAGGTTTTTCCGAGATGTCACCGTCCGTACGTATTTGATACATTTTTAAAGATTTTTTTAGAATCCTTCACGGGTGTGTGCACTACAACTTAGCAAAGTTTCATCGAAATCGGATGAATGGTACTGGAACACATAAGAGACAGACAAACAAACATTCATTTTTATATATGTAGATTAAGATCACTTGTGAGAAATTTAATATTTTAGAAAGCTTTTTTATGAATAAAACACTCAAGATGTCGATGATTCTAAATACTGACGTTGTTCACTTGACTACAGGCTAGGTCCATTTAAATTAAAATATTTTTTTTATCACTCAGCGCACAATATTAATAGCAACACGTCATACTATTATAATACAATATGTCTGTACTTTGGCCGAACAGATGACGACGAATCAAATGTATAGAACTAACTCTCCTTCACCTTCATTAGGTTTTAAATGAAGTTTACGCTACGTGTTCTCTGATGACTACTGATGTTTCTCTGATAACCAAACCATTTATAATTAAGTTTTAGAGACGCTGATACATTTCAAAACAGAAATTCCCAATGATCATTCTGTTTAATTTGTTAGAAGATTCTACCCACCAAGATATGATTCTATTATTGTCAGTCAAAATATGAACCTAATTCAAAATTAGGTAAACTTTTATTCGTCCACAATATCACACTTACATATCGTTGCCTCAAGTAAACAAGGTTCCATCTGCCGTTTATTTTACGAAGTACGCTACCAAATATTCGTCGTTTTTTTGAGATCTGCATTTAGTAAAGAAGTATCCTGCAAATTGATAATATATCATTTATTTTTGAATTACGTCTTTATTTATGGCTACTACCAATAAACAAACAAATTAAGCGGTAATTATCTAGATTTTTGCATGGACGTTTACCGGTTGACTTTATCTAAAGGTTTTTTTTAATATCCAACAGTATTCTCTCCTTTGCAAGTAAATATAACTCTAATCAATGAAACAATTATTAAAGAAGCGTGTATTATTTGGCTTTCAGTTCTCCATATATCATTAAATTTGGTGTTGAGATTCCGCAATATTTACTTGGAGGTAAAAAAAAAGCGTTTGAGACTCGATAATTTACAAGAAGTGTGCTGCAAGTTGCACCGTGCAACTTGCCAAAGAATTGCGTGTAAGAAACAGTATTGAAGAAATATTGGAATTAGTGTCAGTAGATTTGGGATACACGTCAAAAATTTGGTGTATAATTCACACAAAACGTGCTAATATGCTGTTTATATATATATATATATATAATATGGACTGTAGAACGACAAACGGACATATCCCTCCGTCGTTTCAGATTTTTTTTTCGATAATCACAATGTATACAATTTAATACACGTTTTGTTTGGATTGTATACAAAATTTTTTGTGTGTGGGTTGCGTTCTTTTGTTTTTCCAAAGTCGGTATGAAAGCTGCCGAGGACTATTAAGGTTCACGTTTTAAAATAATCTGTAAAATAAGTGTGTTTCCATTTATAAC
Source organism: Himalopsyche phryganea (assembly GCA_022494535.1). Lineage (NCBI taxonomy): Eukaryota > Metazoa > Arthropoda > Insecta > Trichoptera > Rhyacophilidae > Himalopsyche > Himalopsyche phryganea. Next base: position 852,090 of record JAGVSL010000059.1, on the reverse strand, counting down.
ATATAAATTCTCAAGTATACAAAATAAGTGGGTAGGCAGAGTAATAATCAAATTTGGATGACTTACATTCTCTCATGATGATGTCCCGATGACGATAATCTCCTATGAAGGCAACGCAGCGACATGGCGTACCCCTAGCAGCCCCCAGCGCCCCTCCTGCTGACGGCGCGCCTTAATGTGCGCCCCCCGAAAAACGCCCCCTCCTCGTTGCAGCTCTGACTTCTCTGCGGCCCCAGCATGGCTTTGGCTAGCTCAGACATTTCGCTTCAAAAATAATCAAAATATTTTCAATCTCGAAAAAAGCGTTTACTCTGTTCAGTATACTTGACACACCGGTTGAGTTTTTTTTCGTTCCTTTTTTTACTTGGCCAAGTTTTTATTTGTGTCAATAGTTTAAAGAATAACACTTAGTAGGAGTTATAACTACATCAATTTTTTTTTTATTTATCACAAAATTTTTATATATTGTAATAAGCTAGTGTAACTATTTAATAAATAGAATTGACAGTTTTATACGTTGCTAGAAAATATTTGAACGGTTGCACTCTTTATCTGTGTAATGTAAGAAAATTTGAAATCTATTTAAGACTAAGTTATTGCCTAGTTTAATTTAATTAATTTTATGGCTTTTCCTCTAACGAAGTGTAGGGCACTGATTTTATTATTTAATAAGCTTAATAAGATGTCTACTCGGAAGTCTCCACACGTTTCTGAAATAAAGAAAAAAATACAATTATTAACTGTTCGCATTTTTCTGGTCAAATTTTTAATTAAGTTTCGGTCGTTATTTTTAATACATTGATCAGAATTTATATTAAATGCTCACAATGTATCCGTTAGAATTACAGAGGGCACAATAACAAACCTAACCTAACCTTTTATTCAGACCATTAATATTTTTATTCAGACGAAAAATTGAATTATATTCTGACCAAAAGTTGATTCGAATTCTGACTATTTAATTTGTTGCCTATTATTAACACTAAAACTTTACTGCCGTTTTAGGTTAGACAAGGGGTGACGAACCTGCGGCCTTATAAAGTCTCAAGTGCGGCCTTTTGACTAAAAGAAACAAATACATAAATAAATAAATTTAACTATTTTCCTTCATTTACAAAATAATGTACAAACATTTGTATGTATGTTCTTTAAATGCGACATTATTTGATTCTAAAATGTAGCGTTCCGACAGGAAAAGGTTCGTCATCCCTGGGTTAGGCAGTCATAGTTTTGTAATCAATTCGATATGTTTAATACTGAAAAATAATGTATAATTTTTAATTCTTATTTTACAACTTTATTATATGATCAGGAGCAGTTTCATTCAGCTATACAGCATTTTCAATATGATAAATAAAATTGAGCAGAGTTAAAAGTAATTGCCTGAACAATTGATTATTCTTACTAATAATTATTATAAAATTTTTGACCTGGTACTACATTTTTATTATTATTATATCGTCGGTATAGTGGTAGAAGGCTATAAGTCAAAAATCGGCTGTTTTGAGTTATGAATGCAGTACGATAGATTTTAGGACGCTCTATCATCTGTAAAAACAACCTCAGTCATGAATTCAATCAATTCCGTCCAACTTTTATTGGCAAAACATTATAACTAACATAACTACAAAAAATAATTACCAATACTTAAATTGAATTCGTAAATGATAAATGAATCTCACAAAGTTGCTAACTTAATAAACAATGCTTAAGGTATATAAATTGAATGATTTTCTTAAAAGTCGATTATCTCAAAACAAGGTTATCTTACCTAACGCCGTCTGCCACTATAACGACGATATTGTCTTTCATAAAATTTTTGTTACAATATTTTATTTTTAAAAAAATTATTTACCTTTGCAGTTGTATAAAGTATGAAAACATTTTTTTTACCATGTCCGTTCTCAGTGTAGAGCATATGGCCTTCTAATGGAGGTATCTCAACAGAAAATTTCTACGAGAACTGCTCGTTACTCAGTTGCTCGACCTCTCTTTTTTTAAGAAGAGAGTAGGGATAGAAGGATTGGGCTTAGGACAGGACTAGTGGTTAGCTAGTCGATCTTGTTATGCCCCGTTTTTAGGACTGGGCGGGTGAACGGGTGAACTGGGCGGGGTATAGGGAATATTAAACATCACAAACACTCATGCCGGAAATCTATAAATCGATTGAAAAATCAATTTACGAAACTGCCCGAACCTGGACTTGAACCCTAGACATCCGTAACCGTATCCAAAGACATTAAAAACTGACAAATAGAATTAATAAATAGCCGTGCTCAATTGTGTCAGAGCGATGTCTTTTTTCTTTTAAAATATTTTTATTTTTACGGATATTCTACCACATTGCAGGCGCCCGACAACAATACAGACAAACTAATCGATCTAGTATGATATGCTTTAAGAGAGGATATTTAAAAACTGCAAAAACACGTATGCTCTCTATACTATGAACTACGCACTCTAAATTCACATCGTAAGTATTATAATCTGGTAAACTTTTGACGTTTAGACAACTGACAAGCAATTTCTGATATGAACTGAATATCGTTTTGTGGTTTTTTTTTTTTTAAATAAAACACAATTCATTTGTACTACTTCCACATATTTATAATGATCCACTGCTTTCTCCACTTAAGATGGCTGTTTATTATTCATATTAATTACATACTTAATATTTGATTATTTTTAAATGGTTCATTAATTTTTTCTTATAATTTCCCTGATTCATTATTTTATATTATATTAGTAACGTCATTAATAATTTTGTTCAGCTAAATGGACTTTTAATGTAGCTACATTTGGGATTTCAGATTAGTATTTAATGATTTGCAAGAGGTCCATAACATTTTAATAGTAGACTCTTTCATTTGATTTATGTATAATTTGTTTGTTAATCAGTACTTTCTTGTCTCAGTTCATGAACCATCAGTTTTATATACCTTCATTTTTACACTCAATTTTATATAAATAAGCCTGTTATGTTTGTATTTTTATCATTTGATAATGCTCGTGATGAGCGAAACCGGTCCTGATCATTATAAATATGTGGAAGTAGTACAAATGAATTGTGTTTTATTTTTTAAAATATAATGTCTTTCCACCAATAATTGACAGTTAACACCTTAAAAGTGATCGTTTTATTGATTCAAAGACAATTATTTATCTCGGGTTTTCCTCAAATGTCTTCCCCACACAACTCTCTTTAGCTGACAGAAACTCTGAGCAAGACACTTTATAGGGGAAAAAGGAATAAAAACTGAGTTTTTACCCATCCTATCAACTAAAATAGCTAGACAGCTAGGAGTCTCCCCTTTACCGTATCCGCTCTAGTTTCAGTAGGATAAGCTAGGAATAAAAAGTTTCTCTTTGTCAGTCGAAAATGTTCCCTCACTCAGTTAAATGAGTATTAACCATAATAGCGACTGAATAAAGGCAAAAATGTAACAGTTTTTTGAAATCGTACTCTGATGATAATCATTATGTGTAAAACTTATAATTTAAGCTATGATTTGTTTTTTTAAAAAAGATAATTAAAGACCGCTACCATATCGATGAAATAATTAGTTATTTATATCATAATCATCATAGCTTTAAATTCATTACATAAATTAATGTTTTTTTGGGTTGTAAGTCTAAAATATCATGTAACACTCAGATACTATTGTCCATCAGTTAATGAAATTTGGATTATTGAGATTTTGTACACTTCCGTGTATTTTGTCACTAATGACCCGGGTTTCGCCTTTCGGCATCTTCAGGCATTCGAGCACACGAATGGACTCGAACTGACAGACAGTAAACAGTGTCTAACGTTTATATAGAAGATACAAATACGACAAATATTATTTACGAGGTAAATATTATACGTCTGAGAGCCACACTGATACCTGAGTTAACATTTTAGTTAGTGACAAAATACATGGAAGTGTACAAAATCTTAATAATCCTTAATTTGATATTGAAATTCCATCAAGCACCCTCAGTCGATGTCTTAAATTATAGTTAATGAAATGTTAAAAGTTGAATGTTGAAAACAGCACAATTGACCTAGAAATGGCAGCCTGAATGACATGTGCACATTTCACGTCACTATTGTTCACCGTTTGTAAGGAGTTCTTGTGACAGACAAACGGCTTTCTGCTATATAGTATAGATAATAACTTTCATCCAAGAAATGTCACTTTTCATCAGTCAAGTGATAACATCTACGATTTATGAGCAAATAGAAAGATTTGACGACCTCAACAAACCAATGCGATAGCGAAAATGTATATCAGATGAATTTTATAAATATTGTATAAATATATTATGTTAATTTAATATAATTTATATCGTTTATTTATTACCGTCATTGACAGTTCAATTAATAACCGACTAATTATAAGATAGGAGATATCGAATTCTCTTCAGAATTTCAAGATGTTGTGTTTGGAAGAACCGCACATATGTTTCTGAATCTAAGCAAACTTTCCACTGACAGTTGGAGCTATATAGGAAGGGTGCTTCTGATAAATTTGTATGTTTTTCGGGAAATACGGACGTATATAATATATCTCAAGGCAGCGGCAGTTCACATTACGTTTCATATTCAAGGAAACTCGGCGGTGGAAATACGATATAGATAAATCTTTGATTGGCGGAGGGCAGGTATGGGGAAACTTTGAAACTTAAGACAGTTAATATTCTGGGCATTAATTAATTTCGCTGCCAATTAGAACGAGACACATAATCCAGGGTGGGCCGCCTATTCCCCGCCCGATCGAATTTCATCGCATAATGGGGAAAATAAACTTTTGTTGTTAGAATTAGGTTTCCGAGAAGCCACTATATTTTTACTGGACGCTAATTTTCTCCAGTAGCGTAATTAACTTCATTTAAAAAGCTATAACAATGTGTAATTAACAGAGAGACATTATAAGAAATAACAAAAAAACCATTTCTAAATAAACGACATTTTTTATTTAAATTAAGAACTATTTCGATCAGCTAGTGAGTATTTTTAACTGATACAAATATGTAATATTTATTTATCTATATTCACTCCAAATATGGTGCATATATACTCTTTACAGAGTTTATTTCAACAGAAATTGTTTGACAAGAGCTGCTTGGTTGGAGGTTGGAGCTAGAACAGGATTAATTGTTTACAGATCGTTCTCTCTACATCCCAGTCAGAATTGTATTTAAGAATTGTATGACGAATTGGAATGTAAACAGTCTGTCATCCTTACCTTGAATATAAATTTATAAGTAAGCCAAAGACATAGAATAGTCTATCTCCTTTAAAACAGCTGTATATATGTATATATAGGATAAATTAAGTTTAACCGTAGTTCTGACGATGTCGTGAAGCCGAAATATATATCAATTAACTAATAAAAGTATGTAGAACTAAATACTTTGATATTTTATCGTATTATAATGAAGACCAAGTAAATGTCAATTCAATCAATAAATCTATAACTCGTTAAATGAAATGTTTGAAAATAGCGTTTGCCACTCGTCTACAGAAAAACTACATGTATTTTTCAAGTATTTGTCAGATGTTTACCACAGGAAAATAAAACTTTATGCGTAGTATAAAATATGTCTCAATGAACGGACAACAACACAGATAGGAAAGATTATATTGCGAGATTTCAACGTGCGTTATATTATATAATATATATTCAGACATTTAACAACACATCACATTATATAATACATTGCGATATTTTTGTATTTCTCTTGACACACATAGGTAGACACTGTTTTATTGCTGAACATGGCTCGCATATCGGGGGTACTCCACCCCGAAACAAACCCTCGCTCAGCCCAATATGTAGGTACCCATTATAATGTGAGCGAGTGTTTAGTATACAAACATGCGTGAGTTTTCTCTGTATCTCACCCCCGTGAACAACCTGCTCGCGGAAAGGTAAATTTCCTCTACGAAATTCTATTTTGTCGAAATAAGTATGCTATGCCTCTAAAGGTGTGATGTTAAATCCAACTTTTAGACCTGAGACGAACCTCAATTGAATGTACATTATTTTATCTAAAATTTGATATTTAAATCAATATTTATATAATTTATGAAATTGAAAGCTTTCGCGTCGCTTACCATAAACTTTAAAATATGGATGGATATACTCTGTAAGAACATACGATGATATTGTCGTTGTTTTTCTAGAAGAAGACGCTTACTGAAAAATACAAATTTTGAGTAATTTGACTGAAGTTTTTCAAATATTTGAAATGCTATACCTTTTTCATTTAGTTTGTTTGTACGAAATTGTTTTAAGTAAAAGTAAAATGATAAAAATCAGCAACGTGGTGCGGACAGTTTCATAAATTGATCTTTCAATCAATTTATGGATTTCTGTTCGTAGTCATGAATGTTTATGATGTCAAAGACTGCCTCCCACCCATCCAATACTCAAAAACGGGGCATAGCGAAGATCGATTAGCTAACCACTAGTCCTGTTCTAGCTCTATCCTTCTATCCCTACTCTCTATTTTATCCATACTATTTTATTTTATTTTTTAGTACATTTTATTACATGATATGATTTTAAAAAAATACATTAAAGTTATCTTGACACTAATTTTATGACTTATTACTATTATTTAATTAGGAAGGGTCTCAATTTGTCTGAATTGTTATATGCTTTGTATTATAATCATTATTTTTGTTCTCTACTTACAAATCAATTGCTTGATATATAGTTTTCGAAAAGAATTTTTTTCTTTGAAAATAGTAAGATAATGTTCATCAATTTTTATGGAACTTAGTAAACATAAATGCACGCATATTTCTCGTAGAGACTTACAAAAGCTTTAAAGAAAATTCTATCCAAAATGAGTTTTCACGCATACGTGAAAAGACCTTTCCTTCACTACACGTCATCACAGCCTAAAACTCGTGGAAAATACGCAAAGGACTTATTGTGCGTTATCCAACAAGAAAAAAGAGGAGTCTTCGTTTCAGGCTTTTTTGCCTTAGGGGCTCAAAGGTAACGTATATATTTTTGATGCTTGAATCTACGAGAAAATGCAATGTCGACCCAGCAAACAATTTATTTAGGATCATGTCTAGGTGTATGTTGTTGGGGAGCGAAAACTAAATGAACTTGTATTATTATGTCGCTCTACGAACAACAATATGCTGTATACAACTAATTACGACATGTGGGTTACGACGTATTACTGATTGTTGAACAATATATTTAAATATATGGGTTTAACTCAAATTACTAAGATGAAGATAATAGTAACATAACTACTTGATTGTTTAAACTTTGTTGAAGTTAATTTTTAATATAAAATTGATAACTTAGTTATTCCACTTGGTTTATTACTAACGTGACGCGTTTTGTCACTTTAAGAAGCTTCTTCAGACTAACCATATCGCAAGATTATTTATTTTTAAGGTAAAAAATGATTCGAATTTAGGTAAAATCGTATTGAAAAATAAATATCGAATAGAATCATTGTCACAGTTTGGAATATACCACCTCTGTTGTGAAGACTGGCAAGCTTCCTATGTAGGACAAGTAGAAGCTTTAATATTAGAGTTAAAGAACATATAAGATGTCTCAAAAGTAATAATTTTTCAGAGTTTGCAAATCATTTAATTGAAAATGATCATAATTTTAATAAAAATAATAACGTGGAAATACCCTATCGAATAAATATAAAAGGTATTAAAATTAATAGCTTAGAGTATTTAGAAATTAATTAAACCATGAAGAGTAATGGAGGATTAGTAAATAACATTTTAAATACAGGCGGCTTACCATAATTTAATTTGTTTCTCTTATTTTTTTCACCTCCAAGTACCAATAATTGATTTGTAAATAGTTTATCAGTGTTTATGTCTTAAAGGAATGCATAGAGGACAAACAAACATACAAATCTTCATTTTTATATACATAGATGGATATATAGATAAGACCTACTGTAAGTTCATTATAGTTTGTCTACAACCTTCACGCAAGTGCAAGCAATAACTTGACAAAGTTTTATTGGAATCGGATGAACGGTATGGCAGTGCATAAGATACGAAAAACCAAACATTGTTTTTTTATATAGAAGGTTTGATTGAATTATTCAGTAATTTTAATTTTATGATACTGTATTCATTTGTTTTCAACCATTCTCGCTTCTAATTTGAAGCGTGTGGACTACTTATGTAATTTCTCAACATAAGTTATTCAACAAACGACAACCAGTTGTTGTGAAGTCGCTTAGCCACTTTTTTTTGGAGTTGATAGAAGTATGGGGCTAAGACAATACTTGTTGTTTACTTGTCGCTCTTGATTTTCCTCTTTTTAGAATCGGATGGGTTAATGTAGACATCACAGATATCTATGCTAGGGAACAAAAATCAGTAGATCTTTTAAAAATCAATCAATCATAAGTTATAGTGAGTGTATGATGACTTTAACCACACTTTTAGGTATCCTTATCAATATTATCATTTATCAAAACAATGCAATTCATTGCGCGATCATGTGGTTTTGTGTTTTGAAAATGTAGCAACGTCAAAATCGTCCCGAGCAATTAACCGTCGTAGGGTTGAAATTACAGCCCCGTCGGCGGGTCGTAGCGCACACGCGGCACAGTCCCGCACCAAGCCCACCCTCACGATGAGCGGTTATTGTATTAATTTCACCACAGCCTTAGACGCGGCACATTAAGGCTGTTTCCGACACTCTAATCGTTACGACGGCGACGCTACGAAGCAAGTGACTCGCTAATCGATTGGCACTTGTACCTACTTCAAAATAAATTTCCGCAATATTTTTCGAGAGGACTTTTTCTTCAGTAAGTATGCAACTGCCACTTTTTATTGGCCAGTAAAATACATTTTAATCATACTTTTTTGAAAATTATTCATGAAAAACTGCATTCCCGTAGCCTAATTGTCAACACAGTTAAGCTTACTTACAGTCGTTTGTGTGTCGAAAAATCAATATACAAAATTTTCTCCATACATCGATTTGTCAGTCAATTTAAGGATTACTTTAAAGGTGTTAACTGTCAATTCTTGGTGGAAAGGCATTATATATTAAAAATAAAACACAATTTTATGTACCAATTTCCCATACGTATAATGTGATAAGACCGGAATCGAATAGAGGCGAATGGTCGGTTATCTACGTTCTGGAAGGTCTGGGATCTCAAACAAACACCATTTCAAATACGGTTCAACTCTTATTTATTTTAATCGAAGATGCAGTAGTTTAAAATACACAAAATTAATTCAAATATATAAAATTGAGTCTACATTTACATTTACTTAACACATGAATTTACTTTTAAGTTATAATGCAAGTGACACGACAAACGATTTTAAATGAAGTCCAATTTCAAAACAAACACAAACAATCCACAACGTCAACGGTGCCGGCCACGCTGGCCGGCGGCTCTCCTGGCTCAAAGGCTGGCAATTGACTCCCCGCAAAAATCAAAAATCGAACTCCCGCACTGTCGGTGGCACCACTTTCCGTCAAAAATGAATTCGTCCAGCGAACGTGTCCGCCGGCGATTGACCGATCTCCCTTCACGACAAGAGTCGGATTGACTTCTACGAATCTTGTCATTGACGCTGTGCATTCTCAGTTATGGACCCTGATAAAACTTAAACTTAAAAAAAAACCAGGGTGTGTCAAATGATGAAGACCTTCTTTGCTAATTATGACCAAGTTGAAGCAATATAAACAAATTGTGTTTTATTATACAAGGGTTATGAATGGCTGTTATGTTTTTATACCACTCATATCATCCCTTATTTGATCGTCAAGAACAAGATATATTTAGTTTAACAAGTTGACTACTAACCATTTTATCTTCATCCTTATTTCCATATTGGACCAAAGAAAAAAGTTGAGGAACTGACTTACAGCCAGATTTCATTAAACGGCTACTATTATCATACTTGTCGGCTCCGTGGTGCAGTGATCAACAACGTTGGCTACGGTTACGGATGTCTCGGGTCCAAGTCTCGGTACGGTGCGTTTCATAAATTGATTTTTCAATCGATTTTTGGATATCTATTCGTAGTCATGAATGTTTGTGATGTCTAAAATTCTCTTTCACCCATCTGATAGTGAGAGCGATTGGCTAACCGCTAATCTTGTCCTAGCCCTGTCCTTATATCTCTACTCTCTTTGAAAAAAGAGAGGTTGAGCAACTGAGTAACAAGCAGTTCTCGTATAAAATTTCGGTTGAGATTGTTCTATTAAGAGACCATATGCTCCACGTTGAGAGCAGATATAATTACAAGTTTGTTAGCTTGAAAGCTCGTAGTCAATAACGTTACTACTCAGCCACCGTAATTTACAAAGACATTATAAATTTAAAGTTTTATAGAAGTTTATAAAAAACATATTAATCAAACAAAATTTATGTGCATTTGTAAATTAAAACTAAAAAGAATACCGCGTTTGTTTCAGTTGAATTATCATTTAAGATTATTCATTTCTTTCGTTAATTTGAGTAATAAAAATTCAAAAGCACGGTTAACGCTTATTATTTTTAATTTAAGTTAGAACATAAAAGTGTTTAACGACTTCATTTATTATAAAGAGCATAAAAAGCTCAAGCTCTTGTTTACATTTAGTGCTTTTTAAAGTGCAACAAAATAGGAAAGCTTTTCCAGACAAACAATAATTATTATCTTCATTAAGGCTTTTAGTATTCAATCTTAATTCAAAAAACTAAAAATATAATACTCTTTATTCACAAACAAAGTATTTTATTATCAACTCGTAATGAACGAATGTATTATATAATACATTGCAAACTAAAATGGCATTTATTCAACTGATAGACAAGAAGAGTTTTTATCATTTTTTAAATATTTTTACATGTAATATCCCGTGTAGCTGAAGATAGAATTTGTTTTTTAACGATAAAAAAAATCTGTTGGTGAAATGTAGAAAAGAAATAACAAACGGTTGACAGGATAGTCATGATTTTCTTTAAAACCAATTTGAAATTAAAATGACAACCTTAACTTTATACATTATATTTACATGATTTTAAAGACGCCCTCGTCCGTGGCGCAGTTGGTAGCGTCGCTGGCTATGGTTACTGATGTCTCGGGTTCAATTCCCGGTGCAGACGGTTTTCATAGATTGACCTTTCAATCGATTTATGGATTTCTGTTCGTAGTCTGAGTCCTCCCTCCCACCCATCCCATCCTCACGGGGCGTGGCGAGAGCGATTAGCTAACCACTAGTCTTGTCCTAGCCCTACCCTTCTATCTCTACTCTCTTCGAAAAAAGAGAGATTGAGCAACTGAGTAACAAGCAGTTCTCGTGGAAAAATTCTGTTAGATACCTCCATTAGGAGACCATATGCTCCACATTGGGAGCGGACATGGGAAAAAAAATTTAAAAATGCATTATAATTTGACGGTTTTTTTGCTAATGGATGTTACTTACCCTTAAAATTAAAATTGTTTAGGAGAGAGTAAAAACTGTTTTTATCGAAAACATTATACGGTAAATTGCGTTATGAATCTTTGAAATGCACGCCTGTAAATTCTCAGGTTTGCAGATACTGGATTATACGTAGGGAGTGTCGATATAATAGTGTCTTTCATCAAGTTGACGGGTCAGAATTTTCAAAGCAAACACCAATGTAAAATGACGTTTCGTTTCCAAAAACTGGTCAAATTATTTTTCTAATTTACATCATGTGGCCGAGACCTGCTCTGTCGTCTTTAAAATGAGGTCAATTGGCCAAAACACCGTCGACATGTAGTTCGAACGAATGCAAATTTATTAATGTTAATTATTCTAGAATATAAATTTTCCGATGGAACTACGTACTTTCAAATCAGGCGTTGAGAATCAAAAACCAATACGTTCACTTTGCAATGTTTTTAGTAAACGACGTTTTTGTGTTTCACGCAAAATTTCCAATTAAAACAAGTATGCATATCTTCGAAATGAAAATTTGACATATCGGCATTTGGTTGGAACTATTAAACTTATCGGATTCTTCGTGTCGTTAAAAGTTTAATCATTTTTTTTGTATGCTTTTATCAGATTTTGCAAGTTATCTCTCACTACATTTTGTGTGAAATGACTTATAGTATAGTTCACGCCGAATAACCTTGCACTCGGGCTCTAGGATTTAAGATCACAAGATCCATACACACTAATACGCTAACACGCTCCGTGTGGTATACAAAAAGCGTTTCAGTGTAGTAAAAAGTGCAAATTTATACACCGTATACTCTACATGTGCGTATGTCTTCTTCGATTTGACAAAATATTGACCTCAATTTTTGCTTTTCAACGCTTCGAATGCAGTTTTGTTTAATTTAAAAATAGTATTTTCTATTATCTAACTATTGTATATAGTTTTCGTAAAGAAACCGAAGTGTGCTTGTTAACTTGACTTAATTTTTCGAAAAGAAAACAAGACAGCTCGATAAACAGTAATATAAATTATACATAAATAAACTAAAGCATTAAGGTGTCGACTGTCAATTCTTGGTGGAAAGGCGTTATGTATTAAAAATAAAACACAATTTCTGTACTACTTCCACATGTTTATAATGATCAGGACCGTTTTCATTCATCACGAGCATTACCAACTGATAAAAATACAACCAAAACAGGGCTATTTATATAAAATTATCAACACTCAATTTTATACATATAATAGATCTGTTTCGATTGTATTTTTATCAGTTGATAATTCTCGTGATGAGAGAAAATTGTCCTGATCATTATAAACATGTGAAAGTACAAACAAATTGTGTAAAAAAAAACTATAACAATTTTATTATTTCTCTAATTTCATCAATTACGTTACATGTATTGTGTAAACATAATTATTTGCTTTATAAATAGACGGTGCTATCACACAAGCAACAGCAACGATCTTCCCCCTAATTTAACAGATAAATAATGGTTTTTCGATTGACTTTATTTTCATTTTTTCATGAATCAATTTCAATATTTAAATTTTAAATTGACAACGTGCTTTGTAAATATCAATTTTTGTAATACTGCGAGTGACGTGTGTCACTCACAGCAGCAAAAAAGTACTATTTATTTCGTAAAGTAATTATTTTTTAACTTTAAATGGGAAATTATGAATATTTAATTTTTTACAAAACGTATCTAGCACATATTGTTTTCATTTTTCGACACTCAATTAACCCTCTGTAGGGCAAAGCGCGAAAACGGTCAATATATTGAGCACCTCTTTAAGGGCTATAATTCATACGGAGACCATAGAAATGTTAATCTTAATACCTAAAGATGATATCGATAAAGTTCTTTAGTGTATTTTTTGACTATCTAACATGAAGTGTGTACCAATCACTGGCAACCAATTATTTTACGTAAGTGGTTGATAAATCGACCATTGCGCATTCGCGGCCACAGCTGGAACAGGATTTGTGGATAACATTTGATTTTGCAAATCATATTTTTGATGGTTTGACACCGCCCCGAACTTACGGAGCGGACAGGGGTCTTCAAAACCCGTCTACAGACTTTTCCTATTTATGCCAATTTAATATGTAATGTCTCTGTAAAGACGTTCAAAAATAATTTGTCATATTTTTTTGTTTACCGTTAGCAGTAAACAAAAAGCGTGCGACGCTTAGAGAAACGGTCACTTGGCACTCGGCGTATCCGAGAGCTGTTGGTCGCCGACAAAGCCACCGCGGCTTAGTTTGAAAGTGCGACCCTATCGTAAAACCACTTGCTGCGTTTTTAAATTGAAATTGTGTATTTTAAACTCTGTTTTTGTATCTGCTACTGCCTTCGAAGAATTTATTAGTATAAAGTAACTGCAATTAAAGAGAAAGTAAACTGACGGGAGGGTTTTAATAGCGGACGAAGTAACCTGTAAATCATCCTTGTCACCACGCCGGACCTGGAGCGTCAAAGTGTGTTGACGCTCCACCTCTCCGTCAAGTAGACCTTTTTCTCTCAGGTTACATTGTATTTTTTATTTTTATGGCAAAATTATTGTTCAATACACAATACATAATCTGAAATAATATAGTTCGCAGTTGATTTCAGAAAAAAAAACTAATATCCCTGTAAATGGTTAAAATATTAATATTTGAATTTTTCCATTGCCGTATTTCAATACGTTACCCTACACCCAAAAGGAAAAATACCCCAACAGCGTTAACCACTCGTCTACAGCGCAGAAAATGTAAGTTGAGTACGCTGCAAAGCTTTTTTGTATTGTTGTAGATTGTGGAGCTTTACATTTTTAGATGAACAAGTAAATTTCCGATAATAATGATGTCACAAATATTGACGTTGTAAAGTATGAAAAATTTTTAAAATGAAATGTTTGCAATCACGTTACCTTCTTGCAGGAAATTTAAATCATTCTTAACATCGCTTTCTCTCCAGCGGGCAATTTGTTCTCCCTGCATTTCTTTCTTTTTATTCTGACATTATAAAAATGTGTTAACGTCACATTAATAAAATATCACAGAAAACGACGCATTCAGGGATATGTATATAAAATTTTGTTCGAATAAGTGTGGTAACAGACATTTTGTGGAATCTTGTCAACATTGCAAATCAGCATAAGTTATTTTTGTTATATTCTTGTTTCAACCACGTCTATTCTCAGTGTGACGTATTTCGATTATTTTTTCCGCAAACCGGCTGATTCCAATTGAATTAATTGAACTTCGGTCCAATTTTATTTTTTATTTTTATTAATGATATTGTGGAAAGTATGTGTGAAATAAAGTATCTGCTCTTTACTGATGATCTAAAACTGTTTTTAACTATCAAGAAAAAGTCTGATTGTACTATACTGCAACATAATATAGACTCGATTTTGAATTGGTCTATAAAGAACAAACTTGACTTCAACATTTCCAAATGCTTTTGCATTTCCTTCTCTCGCCCAAAATTTTCTATTAAATATAACTATATGATATCGAATAATATTTTACAGCGTCTGTCTGAAGTTGTTGATCTGGGCATAACATTTGACTCTTCTTTAACATTTCATTCACATATTAATTCCATTGCTATGCGTGCTACCAAACTTCTTTGGTTTATAGTTAGGCAAAGTAGGCATTCGAAAAGCCAATTTTGTTTCGCACTCTATACATTTCCTTGGTTGTCAGTACGCTTGAATATGGATCTATTATCTGGAGTCCATATGAAAATTCCTACATGTTGAAATTGGAGTGAATTCATAAGAAACTTCTACGATATTTCTATTTCAAAAAATTTAAATATTTTCCCTTCAATAGTTCCCTAAAAGAGTACTACCCAACCAAATTTCTTTTAGGAATGCTATCTTTTCACTCTCTTGAAGCACGAAGACCGTTTTTGATTCTAAATAATTTCTCTCTTCTTCTTCGGGGACGTGTTTATACTCCTGAAATTCTCATGATTGTTGACTTACATGCTTCCAATTTTTATCTACGTGGCCGAAACCATAACCAAGGAATTTTTATTCTTAAAACTTGTTCTTCGCGTCGGTCATTTGAGTCACCAGTTGCTAGGGCTGTTCAGCTGATCAATGCATTGCCTAGAGAGTTGGATATTTTCTGCACCAAACTCTGGGTATTGTTCGCCAAATATTTTTTCCTTGTAAATTAATGTAATGTTATCTTTGTATTTTATAATTTTAAAAACGTTTTTTACTTCATTATTATTTTATTCATTATTATTGTTGTGCTATTGTTACGTTTGTGTAAAAGGATGGCGCATTGGCGTCAGCTGTAATGCAATGCATTTTATTTTTTTAATTTTACAAATAAATTAATTCCACTTCGACAGATTTTTCAGGACACCAAAAAAACATTTTTAGACGATTCCAAAAACATACTTGGTTACTTTTTTTTCATGCAAATAAAAGTACATGACGAAGTTTATTTTGGAATAGTTTAAATGCCCTGAAAAAAATTGCCAAATTGGCTTTATTCAAATTGTAGATTAAGCAATTAAAATAAATTCCAGTTTGAGCATTTCAACAGATCTGGTTTTTCAATCGCTCAACCTTTCCTTCTCGGAGAGGTTAAGAATAACACAAGCATTAATCTAGGAAAGGAACAGTGCTTGGATAATTTCTCTTGATAGTCCTGTTTTTAGAATTGGATCAGTAGGAAGTAATGTGATTTGCATGCCACAGAGCACAAATCGATTAAAAAGACAATTTATAAAAGTGTTCGTTTGGGGATTTGAACCCGTGGACGTCGTAACTGAAATGGACGATGTTGCTCACATGTATATACATTGGTTCATTCATATTTTAATTTTTTTAACCCATGTCAACTCTCAATGTAGAGCATATGGCCTTCTAATGAATGTATCTCAAGAAAACTTTTTTCTACGACAAGAATCTTCTTCTTCTAGTACTTCTTAATCAGTTGTTCAACTTTTCATATTCCAAGATAGAGCTAGGATAGAAGGATAGAGCTACGACAAGACTAGTGGTTAGATAATTACTATCACAACGCTTCATTTTAGGATCAGATAGGTGGGAGGGAATTCTAAACATCACAAACAAGCATATCTTCAATCGGAAATTCAAACTGTCCCTACTGGGATTCGAACACGTGAGATACATAAACAAATCCAATGACTATCGCACCGTAATTTGTATTATAATGGACAAACGCCCAAGAGGGTTGACGACTCGGCTACAGGACCTTCTAAGCATTATAATGCTGCTGACAATTAAATGCATCAATGTATAGCAATAATGAAACGCTATTGTCTTTTATTCTTCAACCAGTAAAGAATATTCTATTTTTAATATGTTAATTGTTCTAATTATTGGTGGAAAGACATTACATTGTAAAAATAAAACATATTTTTTTATGCCTTCCACATTTTTATAATGATCACGACCGACTTTGCTGATCGTGGGCATTCAGTTGATATTTTTTTAATCAGGATTCTATAAGAATAATAAAAACTCACTGAAAAAGCTAAAAAAAAATGTTGTATTAAATGCTACATTAATCATAAAATTCTCCTTAAGATTTTAATTTGTATGAATTTTATGCTCCACATTTAGAGCGAATGTGGGATAAAAAAAACATTATATGTCATCTAGTCAACTGAAATGCAGCACGATACAAATTAGTGTTTTCAATTATTCGCAGATTTGTCAAAAATTTCCCGTGCGTAAAAAGCATTTGACGTAATAATATTTCGTGACAATATCACGTGACAGAATGGCAGGTTTCGTTTTGAAAAAATATACAAATAAACTTTCATTTTACACAATGTCATGGTTTTGTATTCGTTAATTACTATTAACGCGTAAAAAGGTGTGTTAAACTTGGAAATGCCACGATTTATAAACGTCAAATTAAAATAGTATAAAACATTAAAAATAACACAAGATAAATAGACCAATGTATTTATTTTCATAAGAGTATTAATTTAAAAAAAGCTATCGACGCTATTATTTGCGAATCACGCTGAGTTGAAATAATTCTTCGTATATAAATTTATAATAAATTGACAATAGATAATTTACTATACATTTGAAAGACTGATACTGCCATCCTGTCTATAAAATGTGTTTTAATTAGCTTAAATTTTTACACTAAGAGAGTATTGCAAAAATTATAATCTTTCTCAAGTACTCACATATTTATAATGCTTAGTCATTGGTTAACAATTTTGTTCTCGGGATTATAAAACCGTATACGTAAATGAACTAAAACTTATTACAATATTTAAATAAAAAATACATTAATATTTTACGATTATATACGGTCAATCTGGGTAACTTTGGCCAGTTCTTGGGTTTTTGTATGTTTATGTTTCACCATTGCATTTATGTGTGGTATTTTTCTACATAGAAATGTACTAATGTCTTAAGATGAAATTTAATTAACATAAATAAATTTATTGTTATAATTGATACATAAATATAAATGAACCAAGGTGGGCCAAACTTTGCATCCAAATCGGGTAATTTTTGTACAACGATACAAATAATCACTGTAATTACTATAAACCTGCGGACCTTTACCCGGCCCTGTCCGTGGGCCGAGCTCGGGCTGGTAAAGATGTTTCAGGTTCGGGCCGGGCCCCGGTAAGGAATTTAAATTTAAGAAAAATATTTCGTACTATGTTCGGATCATGAGTCAGCCATAAGGCAATAGTTTTTATAACTTAAATAATTTATTTCAGATGTGCTATGAATATCGATGGAAATATGGAAACAATAATATATATTGTTTGAAGAGTATAAATGAATTAATATATTTAAAAAAATCGGGCTTTTTTTCGGACTGAGAAAAATAAATCTGGGCTACGGGTTGGGTTTAGGTAACAAGTGTGATATTGAGACTCGGGCTCGGGCAGGGTAATTTTATGAAATTTCAGCGCGTGCAGACCTCTAATCCGAAAGCACTTCAATAAACAAACAAACAGAATTAAAACACAAACCCTTTCTTTCTTTGAGTGGCAATACAACGCATGCCGGGTACTAACTAGTATATTATAAATTGCAAAACATGACTAAGCAATATTTTAAGAAAATTTTGGAACTCTTGATGGCATGTAGACCGATAAATTCATTAGTTATAGGCACATGCAGGTACGTCCAATTTTCTTACTTATTGCAATTGACTTGCTAGTAAAATTATTCATATTATTCTTCGTCAGAAATACAAGACGATGAGAAAAAATAAACTGTAGTTAAAACTAATAATGTAACCGTGAAAACTGATAAATAATTACATTGCAAAGTTGATATATCGTATTTAATTTAGTAGCCTCACGTGTTGTAATCTTATGTCACCTTTAATTACAACTAAATGGTTAAACATATTTAAATTCAACCATGACTAAACGAAACAAGAAGCTAACTGTGAAATATTCAAAGTGCCACCTACAACTAAATAATATGAGGTAAGTGCTGGTTTTTCGGCATGTATTTTAAATGGAACCTTTACTTTATTAATTTTTTATTAAATTAAAGTGCCACGTCATCACTGCGTATCTTCTTTTCATATGTTTCCTTATACTAAAAATAATAATGCGAAACAGCTTGCGTGTGCATTTTATATTTTATTAGGATACAAGCATTTATGGCGAGGGCAGACCATATTCTGTTCAAAGCTACCAGCAGAGACCGAGCGATAAATTTCGGCTCACCATTGCATATAAATTGTATCCAAGAATCAGGTATATTCGGAAATTTATCATATACCACACGATCTTAAATGATTTATATTAAATAATATTTGCCATTCCCGCTCCCAATGTAGAGCATATGAGCTAGGGCAGGATTAGTTGTTAGCAAGTCAATCTCGCTATGCCCCGATTTTAGGATCGGATAGATGGGAGAAAATTTGTCAATATTAGATACGTACAGTTCTGTGATAGTTAGGACACTTTTTTGACAAAAGTTTTGGGCAGGTTTAATTTTCTACTGTACATCAAATTTTTGTAGATATTAATGATATTCTAGAATTACCTACAAATATTATTTATATAATTTTTTTTTCAAATATTAATATTAGAAATTTTCAGAGGTTTTTCATAGGATTTTCTTAGTGTTACAGTTTGGTTCTAGAGTAATGATAAGCACGTTCATTCTAAATTAATCACAGATTACCACTTACTATGTCTTTGATTTGGTAAAATATCGATATTCTAAGTATTGTCTTATACTCAAGAGTGCAAATTTTTGAGTTGCTACACTTTTCACCATGCCCGCTGTGCATACCCCAGTTCGGCGCATATGGCCTCCTAATGGGGGGGGGCGGTATCTCAACATTCGCCATGTCCTGTTTTTGGAATCGGATGGGTGGGAGGGAATTTTAAATATCGCAAACATTCATGACTACGAACATAAATCCATAAATCGTTTAAAAAATCAATTCGTGAAACTGTAAGCACCGGGACATGAACCTGAGACATCCGTAACCGTAGCCAACGACGTTAAACCACTGCACCGTGGAGCCAATAACACTTTACACGTAGGATCTGATTTGTCGATATGATTCACAAATATCTTTTTCAAATGGTATTATTCCATAAATGATAGTATTCCATACATGCATTAAAGTATCATCCCCTACATGAATTGGATACACGTACATCTTTTAAGACTTTTCCATAAATCTCCATCCGAGACTGGCTTTCGTACACGATGGTTTTTAGGTCAATCGTCTCCGTTATATTATTTTTTAATGCTTTGAGAAACTATTAGGGTGAATTTATTCCATGCGCAAATATAAAATCGATCAAACTACGTACAGAATCTGTATTTGGAATATATTTATCAAAATTTAAATAAACAGCTAATCTACCAATACCTATATGTTTTTTTTAATAAATTCACGCCCCCTTCTAACAAGGAACATGAATTATAATATTGCAATGTTTTCGTAGATGGCAATGTCAAGAAAAACGATGGAAAACTAATTCATAAATCAATCAATATGGGGATTCAAACTTTTGATTGTAATGCAAAAGCCTTGACAATTTCCGCTAGACCACATCAATTTTACAATCGATCATTAGTTTCTACATAGAATATAAAAAGGTTTTTTATATGACCAGGACTGGCTTAGCTCAGCAGATGTGCATTTTAAACGGCAAAAAATTACCGCTGTATGGATTCAGCGGTATTTTTAGCGGACAATATGCAACAAAATACAATATAACATAGCTATGTGCACACATTCTTAACCATTAAATTTAATATAACATATTTGAAACATTTAATTTAAAATTACGAATTAAATTTAGAGATTATTTTACAAATTACAATGTACAGTAAAAGTAAATAACATTCTTCTTTCTTTTAAAAGTAAAGTATCCGAATAAAAGCATTTGTAAAATAATTTTTAAGAACAAACCAACAATAATATTAATACTGCGAGAAAACTCCATGTTAGCTAGTAGCTGGCATTACAGATAAATAAAACAAATAGTAAGTGGTCGTGCCATCTGTCAAAATTTCTCATACAACACGTACAGGCTCTCCCTGTTTGCGCAACGTGTGCAAGCGCAGTGTTTTGCTGTGCGTAACATTCCAAATTATTAAGTAACAATGAAATATTTCCAAAAAAATAAATTTGAGTTAAATATGCAGTTATATGTAAAATTTTACGTTCCATCTTACAAGTCAAAAGTGCCACCAAATAAATACTAAGACTGATAACCTTCTGAAGAATTAAACAAAATGTTGATATTTCTGGGTCATTAAAAGGATATATCTAAACCTACTACCTAATTGTTAAACGCTTGTTTATTAAAAGTATGAGACTCTGGTATAAATTAATATTATTTGATGATGAGTATTTGAATATTGCTTTTCCAATTATCCTAATATAAGTTATTTGGAGAAGTCAGTGAGCAATGAACTGAATTATCTAAATGACGGAACGGAATATCGTAGTAAATCGAGTTAAAAAAAAAACGCTAAATCTTACGTATAAAATTGAAACATTATAATAATATTAACAGCCAATACGCTTAAAAAGTACTCATGAGTTATACTGCTTTGAAATTATTCCCAGCTGAGGAAAGACCAATGTTTACGGATAAAATAAAAAGCGAAAAAGTGGCTTGTCACGATGCACGACGTAATATTCGGTTACCTAATAACCGCGAGCCTATTTCGAATTTTCCGCTAAGATGAATAAAGCCATCAAAATTACAATCTAACGCATTAATCTGATTTGAATATCATTAAGCAAATATGGACAAGCAAAAACAAATTTATACCGCCATATATTTATAACATAAATTAACTTTTTACATCGCCCTCATAACAAACGTAACGTTTTATAATATTACAATGTTTTTTTTTTATTTTCTTAAGATAAAGTTTTTAAGTATACTGTAATCATAAAATATATTTAAATCGTACGAGGTATTACGCGGTATACGTTATATATGAATATATTAATATTGTATTATTTAATTAATAATATATTTCGTACATATATTAATAATAATTAAGTGCATTTTTTTCCATTTTGATTTTATTACTGATTCACAATGGTAATTTTATGATCAACAATAGCTTAGTAATAGCGTTTCTAGCTTGTATAATTACAGAGATTTAATTTAAAAATAGATCCACAGTAGACTTTTTGAAGTAGTATTGTCGTCCGTCTGTGCGTGAGGTAGTACGACTTCTACCCGTGTCTCTGCCCTGTATTGATTCGTTCCCCAAAATACTATAAAACAGTAGTATCTGTATTCCGTTGATTTTCAATGCTATATCTGATAATTCTAAATAATTTAAATAAACATCAAATGAGAATAACTCGATGAAGGTGTTTTCATGTGACTCGAGATCAACTCGAGGAGAAGAGATTGCAAACTATCACGGCTAATATTCCAATTAATATAATAATTCCGCCGAAATGTTGTTTGGAGCTAAAACAATTAACTTCAAACTGCATAATGCCACTATCTTTGATGGGCGAAATTTTGAGTATAATTTCAAACATAAAAATTTTCAGGAGAGCAAAAACAACGTTTTCAGCAATAATTAATGATTTTTTTTTTCATCTCCGCTTCCAATGAGGAGCATATGGTCTCCTAATGGAGGTATCTCAACAGATTTTTTCTATGAGAACTGTTTGTTAGTCAGTTGCTCAATATCTCTTTATCGAAGAGAGTAGGGATAGAAGGATAGGGCTAGGACAGTACTAGTGGTTAGCTAATCGCTCTCGCTACGTCCCGTAAGGATGGGATGGGTAGGTGAGGAGGGAGTTTTTAGACAACACAAACACTCAGACTACGAACAGAAATCCATAAATCGATTGAAATATCAACTTATGAAAACTGTCCGCACCGGGAATTGAACCCGAGACATCCGTAGCCGTAGCCCACGACGCTATCAACTGCGCCACGGACGCCGACAATGATTATAATGTCCATAAATCATTTTTACTATTCTTATCAGTAGTTTTAATATATATTTGTATATATTGGTAACAAAATGTCATTAAAACTAAAATTAATGGACTTGAACTTTTAGGATCATAAAATTACTTATTCAATGAGAAATCTTACACTATTTAAAACAAAAAATAGTAATAATTACATCACATTTATTTCAGATATACATTAGTCTAATAGACTCATGAATTTATTATATTTTTAGAGCATCTGTGACGTATACTGTTAGTGCCACTGTAGCGTTCTTATATTTGGAATGTTTTTTCGTACTTATCGTAAAATTACCCAAAATGGATTTACACTCATAAGTTCGCTTAACATAGATATATTTCTAGGAGTAAAATTATAACTGTGTTTTCAATTATTGTTACAAAAAACAGCATGGACAATAATGTCTTTTTTTAGTAGTTGACCTTTTTCATGAAAAGTGTCCAGGAACATATACTCGGGACTGCTCTAAATTTTAAAGTTCAAACAAGTGAGACCATATTATTATTGAGATTTTGTACAGTTCCATGTATTTTGTCACTAACGACCCGGGTTTTGCCTTTCGGCATCTTCAGGCATTCGAGCACACGAATGGACTCGAACTGACAGACAGTAAAATATTATACGTCTCAGAGCAAGTCGGTGTCTTAAATTATATCAATATTGCTAGTACAGCAAGATTGACTGAACTCTGACAGATGTCACTAAACGTGGAATGATTGTAACTCAGGTATCAGTGTGGCTCTCAGACGTATAATATTTTACTGTCTGTCAGTTCGAGTCCATTCGTGTGCTCGAATGCCATAGCGGCCATTTGAAAACATCACCTTATGCATTAAGTATTTTATTTTGAATTTCTTTTGAGAATTGTTGAAGATATAAGTGAATGTAAGTCTATGCTACTTGATTCAACCAAGAGTGGTCTTACAGGAAGCTTTAATGAAAGGTTGTCATGAAACCTTCTGATTAGGCATGGTCAACTACTGAGGAAAAAAAAAGTGGTCAACTACTGGAACTATCAATTTTTTAGATGATCAACTACTGACACAAAAACATGGTAGTTAAAAATTTAATATATTTTTTTGGTAACAGACCCTTTCCAATTTTTTGTCTTATTATATTAATCTAGAAATTTGATCCGTTATGGCTACACTTACTTTGTCATCATTCGGTCTAATGCTAAACGTTAATCGTTATTTTTGTTGAATTTTTCTCTTAAACGATTAACAACTGGTACGTTTACCTTAGTTTAAATTTTAAATCACAATTGCTTAATTGTTACATTGCTAGAGGAATTTATGTTTCCTGTAGCGGAAATAATTAAAAACGTCATTGGGATATTGGCAATACTAATAAGTGACCTGAAAAATTCAAATTTGTAAATTATCATTTTTGGAAAGCAGCCCCACAATTACAGTTTTCGTTTCTTGATAGTACACCAGCGAGTGGTACCAACATGATGAGAATAAACTTGTTTATTTTTCCCAGTGAGCTTCGTAGAAAATTTGCAAGTACTGGAAAATTTGGGTCATACATGCAGCTAAAATTGTACTACTTAGAAGATGCCATAATACATTACCCTCAAAGACTTATTTTTAATATGTTTGCTGTTATTACAGCAAATGTCATTAAAAAGTGTTGTACCTCAAAACACTGATAAACTGTGAATCATATTTAGATGCATTTTAACTTGGTCTTGCTTTGATTATTCTTCGCCTCTTAATGGCGGTTGGCGATCAAATAACGTTAATTCTATTTATCGTGGATCAGTCGTGCTAGATCTTCAATGCTTTAGGTATTTGCAGATTTCTGTACGCGCGTAAAAGCTAAAACATTTTTTCGTATGCTTTTATCAGGGATTGCAAGTTATATAATCGACTGTGGAAAGGAAAAAGGACGTAACCCACACAAAAAATACTGTATATAGAATATAAAAAATTGTATACATTGTGGTTATTGAAAAACCAATATTTTGAAAAGACCTAGGGATAAGTTCTTTTGCCTTTCTACAGTCGATATATTATATGGTTATGTATAAATATAGCATATTAGCACGTTTTCTGTGAGCTATACACAGTATTTTTTTGGGTGGGTTACGTCCTTTTTTCTTTCCACAGTCGATATATAACTTCCAATTCCTGATAAAAGCATACGAAAAAATGTTTAAGCTTTAACGCGCGTACAGAAATCTGACACGAAACCGATAAATTGCTGGTAAGTCCAATTTTATTTTTTAAGCCATGTCTGCTCCCAGTGTGGAGCATATGGCTACCTAATGGAGTTATTTCAATAGAATTTTTTAATCAGAACTACTTGTTACTCAGTTGCTCAACCTCTCTTTTTTAAAGATAGTAGAGATAGAAGGATAGGGCTAGGACAGGACTAGTGGTTAACTAATCACTCTCGTTATGCCTTGTTTTTAGGACCGGATGGGTGGGAGGGAATTGTAGACATAACAAACATTTATGCCTACGAACAATCCATAAATCGATTTACAAATCAATTTATGAAACTGTCCGCACCGAGACTTGAACCCGAGACATTCGTAACCGTATCCAACGACGTTAACTACTGCACCACGGAGTCAACAAGTTCAATTTTATTTCACTTATATTTATTGCAATTAACATCTAACTTGCTAGTAAAATGGACAGATTGTCTCAATAAGAATTCAAATACGATGGAAAAGAAATGAATAATTTACGCGTGAAACACAAAAACCTCAAATGACTGTTTGTCCAGCAAGAGTCCAATTTTGAAGAAGTCCAATTCATACGAAAATCGGATCAAGATTGATATGTTCCAGCATTGATGAGCTAGCTTTTGCAATGATATATATATTTGAATTCAAATAAACATACAATTTAAGACATTTATATGTATTATATAATATACACCTTTTTTTTCTCGGAGAGATTAAGAATAGATATGTGGGAATAGAGCAGAACGCCGCGTTTTAAGATCAAATAAGTGTGAAAGAATTTATAAACCATAGACATGGAGCTTTAACGCATGACATGCTTTCGAATACCCATCCATAAATTGTTTGTGTGCCACCGAAATCGAAAAGCGTGGCACTTACCACTCAGCTACCGGTTTGGTAATACATTATTATCCATTGATCAATCCAAACGGATAGCCAGGTACAGTTCGTTATTATAAATTGATGTGTTCGATGACAATGTCGCCGTACACCTACTCAAAACATCTAGGTTAACTTTGTTGTGATAATAACATAGTCATAAAGTACTCTTGTATGGTGATCAACAAATTTAATGCTTTAATCACATCGTAGAAAACAATACCATTGTTTTAACACTACTATGTGAAGGAGTAGTAAAGCTTGTGTGTGAAATGAGAATGGAGATAAGTGCGAAAATCCTCATTAAAGCTTTCAATACACAGCCTCTTCTTATCGTAAATATCTCGCTTATCAACTAAATATTTTACACACTACTTCCGCATATTGCTTTTAGATACAACTAAGTTTATAGTAATACTAGTGAATACTCGGTATGCGTTGCAATGCCACTCAAAGAAAGAAAGGGTTTGTGTTTTAATTCTGTTTATTGAAGTGGTTTTGGATTAGAGGTCTGCACTGGCTGAGATTTCGTAAAATTACCCTACCCGAACCCGAGTCTCAATATCACACTTGTTACCTGAACCCAACCCGTAGCCCAGATTTATTTTTCTCATCCCGAAAAAAGCCCGATTTTTTTTAATATAGTAATTCATTTATACTTTTCAAACAATACATTTGTTTGCATATTTCCAACTATATTCATAGCACATGTGAAATAAATTATTTAAGTTATGAAAACTATTGCCTTATAACTGACTCATGACCCGAATATAGTCTGGTGCGTACACGAATAAATCAGAATGTTTTCCCGAGATTTCGCTAGTTGTACGTGCTTGATTCTTATTTTTAGATTTAAATTCAACTCACCAAAATTTAATCGAAATCGGATGAATGGTAAAAGAACACATAGAGGACAAACAATCATTCATTTATGTATAAATATATAGATAAAATTAATAATAACGTAAAAATACTCCATCGAGTACATAAAAATGTATTAAGATGAATAGTTAGAATTTATAGAAATCAATAAAACCATTAACAGTAATCGATTATTAGTAAATAACATTTTAAATACGACAAGTGTCTCGCCACTATTAAATTTATTTCCCTTAGGATTTTCACCTCTAAACACTAATAATTAATTTTGCAATTAGTACTACCATTGTTTGTGTCTTACCTCTTCCCCACGCCTAGTTGAAGGAAAGCAAACCCACCCCACCCTTCATTTTTAATTTAAGAATTAAAATATTTGTTTAGCTTAGAAATAAATACCCTTGCGATATGGTTTGTATGAAGACGCTTCTTAAATAAGCGAAACGAGTTACATTTGCTAACACAGCCAGTGAAATGACTAAGTTATCAATTTTAATTGTATTAATAAAGAAGTTTTCGCTGAATCCATGAAAATATTAAAGTTTGTAGTGTTTAGAAGTTTGTGATTATCGCTAAATTAAATTTCAAAGTATACTCAAATACCCTTACGTTTATTTCCTTAGATTCTACATCCCCACCCCACCTTCAAAACTACTTTGAGTTGCGAGTCTTTTCATCCACGCCTGGACAACGGTAAAATCTGCACGCTCTTTATTTATATTGTGTTTAATAAGTATGTAGTAACTATTGAAAATTTTCTGACCCAAACATGTTAAAACAAGTTTATTTTAAGGGGGAAAATTCAGGTTATTAAAAAACCATAATATAGAAAAATGAAAACGGTCGTTTGATTTTATTATCTCTTTAATGCTCTTGGCTGGAAACTTGTGGACCTTGCTGGTAAATGACGGGAATCAACGAATACATTTTTACGATAAATGTAGCATGAAGATGCGGAACACGCGCCACATTTAGTAACACAACAAGTTGAATAACAGAATTTTAATTCCATATAAGCAAAAAAAGCTTTTTAGGGGTATAAACAATAGATATAGATAAATCTGCTTTTATTCATAGGTGTAAAATCATTGATATGTTGAATTGATATAATGCGGGAATAAAATGGATTTACTTTGAAATATTTTAATTGTTCTAAAAAATTTACCATACCAGACAAGAAAAGTTTTTTTAGTTGAATCAGATGTTTTTTAAATAACTTTTAAATGTATTGATTGAATTAGCATTTACTCGGTAGAACTTCATCATTATAGGGTAAAATATCAAAGTATTCAGTTCTAGATAATTTTATTCTATTTGTCAGAACTATCGTCATCGTTATAACTATACATAAACTTATTTTAGCTTAGCTATATAAATCTATACTCTTTAGAAGACACAATACTATGTCATCTCACATATTCAAACATCATTCGTTTAAAACAGCATTATTTAACGTTTAGTTTTGTAGAACTAAATACTTTGATATTTTACCCTATTAACTTTTAAATGTTTTCCGTATCTTTAATGGTGCACTTTACATCATATTTATAATGAAAATACTTTTTGATTATAATACGGCGAGTTACACATAATTCTACTGATATTTATTCATCTGCAATTTATTTAATTACTGAATAATATCCCTCGTATTTTAGACTGAGCTGTGAAAGGGTTAATTAAAGTCTTTCCTTATGCTTGTGGTAGGAAATAACACAGTTAATTTAGTTCATTTAAACTACGCGATATTACACTAATCTAATATTCAATTTAAACATCAAAGTTCTTACATTGTATATAAATAAATATTTCTTGATACAGGTTATGAGTTAGACGACCTCTTTAACTGCGTGCTTTAGCGAGACCTCCAACGAAGGGTTTGCAATACCGGCATTACCAAAATCGGGATACGGTTATTGTTTTTTCAATACCAAAATACCGGTTTTAAAAACGAAAAAGTTCCAATATTTTTGTACTGAAAATGAAGCAACCAAATATTTTAATATTAATAACATATTTCATATTTGAGTTAATATTGATCAAATTTCTTTTTTATGTCATATTTTAAGTCTATGACGCAGATTTTTTTTAAATAATTTTATTTAATATGAGATAACGAAACAGGTACTTTTATTTATTTTATTCATCTGCTCGTCTGGTATTGTCATCCCGATTGATTGTATTTCCCTTTTTGGTCGTATTATTGATATTTTAAACATCGGTATTAAAATATTGACAAATTGACGTAACCCTCAAAAAGTACGAAAATGAGTTAATGATTGGATCTCATTTTAAAAACGACAGAGCAGATCTCGGCCAAATGATGTAAATTAGAAAAATTAATTGACATCTTTTTGTAAAGGAAACATCAGTTCGTATTGGTTTTAGTTTTAAAAATTCTAACCCGGCCACTTGATATAAGCCACTATTATTTCAACATTTGCTACGTGTAATCTCGTATCTCTAAACATTACAATTTACAGGAGTGCTTTTCAAAGATTCATAACGCAACTCACCATATAATGTTTTCGATAAAAACAGTTCTTACTCTCTCCTGAACAATTTCAACTCTGAGTGTTATATCAATTGGCCAAAACGCCGTCGATATGAAATATTGAAATACCGGTTGTGATATATTCATTCGGTATTGCAATCCCTACTCCAATATAATATCAAACGGTTGCCTGTTTTCAATGAGGATTTATTTTAATCCACCTAGAGATATGCTAATCCATTTGGATTAAAGTAAATGTAATTATTATCAATTAATCTTGGAAGCAATTTAGAATTTATTCACAGTCCGAAAATAAAAGTAAAATACGTCTAATTTAATTACTCTTTTTGGCAGGAATTCACTGGATTACGTGGTGAATTTTTAAATCAGCCTTTTTAATTATTTATCTTTTTTACTAATGTTAAGCATATGGCTTCCTTGTGGAGTTTTCTACGAGAACAACTTATTACTCAGTTTCTTTTTCGAAGAGAGTATCTCGTCCCGTTTTTAGGATCGGATGGGTGGGAGGGAATTTCAGACACCACAAGTAAACCTACCAACAAAAATTCATAGATCGATTGAAAAATAAATTTATGAGACTGTCAGTAAATTATATCAATTGTAATAACACAATTAATTTGTGGCTAACGAACGAAGAAACAATCCGAAAAGTTAAATTTAATTAACATCTACAATGTACAATTCATCTACAATTCGTTATGGATGAGTGGGGAGAGTTATCACATAATTCAATAATGGAAGGTTTTAAGGAGACAGTTTTTTTATCTCGTGACATATTTTCTTTTAGTCTTAACACTAAAAAGTCACAATACATTGCTAGAAACAAAAATGTGTTGAGTATTTGATCACGTAAGTCTAAATTATGTGGTTATTCCTTCTTGTATTTGAAGATAATTTTTTCATGTGTTAAATAAAAATGTCACTTAATATGAGTTTTTGACTATTTTGTTTGGGCAGATATCTGAAGATAGATTAATACTTTGAAATGATAAAATAAAAAATATCAAATAACTTGACTTAAGTGATTTTTCACTTCAGTCATCGATATAATACCTTAGTAAATTTTGCACAAGATAAGCTACAGTTACGGTATTGAATCCCATCGATTCCCGATTGCAAGAAAAAAAGGATAAAATTGTTAACTAAGTAATTTGTGTACACTATTTTTATTAGAGTTATTTATCGATTGAATTGCCATATATACGGGAAAACTATTTTACAATAGAGTTACCCATTCTGTAGCTGTGTAGTCGACGCTTATTGTTTTCGTCTAATTGATTGCGGATTCGCGGTTTCAAAACATTTATACATGGATTTTTTCCAAAGCCATTGCCTGTAATGTGTCCATACCTCTTGACAAACCCACTATAAGACTCTGAAAACGAAGTGTAGAGAGACTGATCAATAAACTAACTACTTATCCTTTTTTAACTACTTTCTTCTTTGTTACCCTTTCTTAATAGGAATTTTTACGAACTAATCAGTTCTCGCAAAAGCACAAATCTGTTATGAGTGCATAGTATAATCTACAGCAGGGCTCCGCAACCAGTGTGCCGCGAGACGATGATAGGTGTGCCGTGGTGCAATCCGCTCAAAATGAGAAAAAATCGAGAATATTCATTTCAAAAAAAATAAAGCTATGTGGTTGCTAGATATTTGTTGCATAAAACGTTTCAAGAGTGGACTACCGGTGAGAACATATTCTGAGCAGCAAACAATGTTTTCAAAAGTTATGACATTCGATGGAATTATTGTATTATGAGTGTTTTGCACGAATGTTGCAAATAATGGGGGATAAAACAGGGTTTGTCTTGAGTGGAAAACAAAAAATCTTGCACTACAACTTACACATTGCTGTACACATAAATAAGCATTAATGGTTAAAAACCTGCCGTATGAATTTTTAAAAATAATGAACGAATGTATTAAAACAATAAGCATCGAATCAAGAGGCTTCAATTTTTGAAATACATCTGAGGAAATGAAGTTGAAATATTAATCCATACTGTGTTACACAGAAATACTGGCTATTTTTAATTTAAATTATAAAATGTTGTTTTGTTTTTGAAATTTACATATATTTTTGCTTGTGGTGTGCAGCAAAATTCTAAGGAGTGCCGTGGATGAGAAAAGGTTGCGGAGCACTGATCTACAATATCTATACTGTGAGAGAGCTTGGTTTAAAAAACCCTTACTATTCTGTTTGTATTTGTTTGTTATTTAATAATTAGGTGATTTTCAAAATTGTTGTTTGCAATATAAAATAGCAGCTTCGTTGAGTAAAAAAATGGTGGCATTTTCGTGTTTTTGTGTTTACACTAACATCTTTCCAGCGCCTGCTCAAATTTAACTTTGAAAGTTGGTTACTTATCGATTTTTATCAAAGAGCTGATTCAAACTTTTCATGAATTCTATAAATAATTTACAGTGGCGTGCATCTAGGTAATTTGTATCGAGTCCTGATACGAAATCTTTATTTCATGCCTATTTCGGATTTCTGACATCATATTTTATCATCGTAGTCATCACGAACCACCTTCAATCACTTACTACTTGATAAAAAATAAATCCAAAAATACTACTTACATAAAAAAAAACGTGAAAAATTATCTGTTTTGTATAATACTCAAAATTTATATAATTTGTTTACGCGAATGGTAAAACACTGTCGTAATTTTATGTTTTCTTATAAACCATCCTGCTGTTATAAGTAAAAATACAGATAATAGAAAAGGATAATATTCTAGGCAATCAAACAAAATATGTTATTAAACTAATTAAAATGAAAAACTTTGTTTTTACATTCGTGAAATATTCACAATTTTGGGATTTATAATAAACCTTGAGGTTGGGGGTCTTTTCAAAGAATATCCACTATCGTATTGCAATTCAAAGTCAATTTACAACCCTTATTTTCGGTTTTGTTTTTAATTATTACATAATATACATATATATATATAAACATCATATAAAACTTATATTATTCATAGAAAATTTTACTTATAAAATTATATTCATTAAAAAACAGCACAATTTATAATCCTTATTTCACAATTGTATACAATGATCAGAACTGGTTTTTGGCCAGAGAAAAAATATTTGAAAATTACCTAGTTTTAAGAGTTTTTGTTTTGTTTGATAAACTAAATCGATAAATTTATTGATCATTATTTAAGATTGTGGAATTTAAACTATTTATTAATCAAATTTTCTCTAAGAGTTGACAGTTAATATCGTTCAACTGATTTTAGAATTTTAGGATCTGCTTTTCATAATTAAAATTGTATTTTCTATTAATTGATGATTTGCAAAATACTAAATGTAATTTATATTTGATTATTATATGTATTATTAAAATGCCATTGAAGGCCTCAAGTTTCAAATATCTATTGATCGAAAGTATGTACAAAGTATGTGTGTCAGTTTTCATATATATTCCAGTTGGCAACCATAAACTTCAAGCATTACTGGCGTGCTAAAAACAAGACCAAAAACGTTGCCAGTTTTGAAAAGCGGGGAGTAGAACGCGTTCCATATTCAAATCATTGATTGTTGGCCATATTTACATAATGGCCCAATCACACGACATAAAAATATACTTAAAATACTATTTGACAATATAATTCTATCAATAACGCGTTATTTTTAATTCTCTTTATCACACCGAATTTGGATTCATTCATAATTGAATAAATTTGCATAGAATCATTTGAATATCGAATGGTGATTAAAGCCCGTTTTTTCGCGTTTCATAAACGTGTTTTTGATCTAACCTAATAAAGCGTGACGATATGTCTAGAACAACATGTAGACAATATACTGTCCTGCTAAATAAAAACACAGTATTTAAAGAAATTGTTGAAATTAAAGAATGATAAAATGAAGAATTTAGAATATTTTATGTAAGTAACAGTAAAATGTATATTTTGTACTAAAAAATGGTGAAAATGTCTTCATATTTATTGAAAAATTATTTGAATCTGTAAGTGAAAACACAGTCCTTTTGTGAAAACACTTTATTTTTACTTATAATTATATACATGACATCTTTGTGCATTATCCCAAAAAGTCTTGATTCTGACAAATCGTTACAAAACATGCAAATACTGTGTTTTTATTTATCAGGGTAGTATAGGGGTTAAATCTGAATACGTTAAGTATAATTATTGGTTATTTATTAATCAAGTAATATAGAAACTGAATAAAATGCAATGTAAAGGTTTTCTATGATTCCAGACTTTGAACGCAAAAAAACTCCAATAAATAAACGATATTGATTTTGAAGGAATACAAATCCCAATTTAAAACATCTTGAGATATACTTCAAAACATCTATACACAAATGGTAAAATCATAATGTGTATTTTTGGTTTGTTTTAATTAAATCTTTAAACTGTAAATAACGTTTTTATTCCCCTTTGTAAAATTGCAGTTTCTGGAGTAATGCACTTTAGGTCGTAGTTTCTTGAGTTTTATATTTTCTGTAGCTCATAACGTATTATACAATGTAGTTTTACCTTAGGGAGAGGTTGAAGAAATAAAAAAAATAGAGATATTATAGAAAACAAACATACAAAGTTTTCTTTCTTGCAAAGAAAAATTAGCAAGGTTTTCAATGTTTTAAGTAACAAACGAATATCGTTAATCTTAACGACACGATTTAAGTAAATTAATAAATCGATTAAGTCATATTTTGTTAGGCCATGGCCTCCCTAAATGCTTCCTTCACAATAATTGATTTCTCTCCAGTAGCTCTTCTGAGGCCCGAATAAGAAACGATGTTTTAAGATGACTTATATTATTTTTTAACTACGATAACACGATTTTCGAAATCTCGATTTTTGATTTTTTATGAGTATGGTAGCCCTAATAGCCCACTTCCAGATAACTCGCCTTTTATCAACCGTATTATCGGGGAGTCTACTGTACACATATGTTTTATTGGTATCATTATTTATACTGTCATCTTTTGACTGGTCCAAAAAACTTAACAATTCCGTTTTCAAAAAAAATAATGACGTAAAACTTTTATTTCGGCGCTAAACTTTTCGCTTTCAAGTAGTGTAAAACCACGCCTTTGAACAGATTAAAATCTCCCGTAAATATTTATTCACCTTCGGTCAAACCCAATTATAACTTTCTTCGTATGCCGTCCTCCAACATCAACAGAAAACACAAATGAGTAGTGAACACTGTTTGTGGTGCAGAGCTCGACGACACTTTACGCCCAAATTTGCTCGAGTGTCGTAAAATCCGCCATGATAGACGCCAAGTATCCCATATTACGACGATAATTTTTATCCATATTAAACTTCCAAATGACAATTCGCGCTTGTATTAATAACAGAGGAAACAAGGTTTTGTGAATTACTTGAACATTAAATATCTCAATTCCACAGCTGGCTGAATTATATTATAACAGCAAAAAAAAATGTTCAGTTCGTTCCGATTAAATCAGGTCTAGAAAAAAATGGTATGTTCTATTTTACATTTCTAATTGTTTTATTAAACATGAATTTATCTCGAGACCAAGATTTTAATTGTTGAGATTTTGTACATTTCCGTGTATTTCGTCACTAACGTCCCGGGTTTTTCCTTACGGCATCTTCAGGCATTCGATCACACGAATGAACTTACACTGAAATACATGGAAACGTACAAAATCTCAACAATTCAAATTTGATATTGAAATTCCAACAACCACAAGGTAAATTCTTCCTGCCGTATTAGAGGATTCGGTATTTTATTCTTGTATTCAATCCGTTGGAAATTTGCCGGCCCTTTAACTGAGCGGTAAACGCTGTTGCGCTTCGTGATATTCGGTTACGAATAGCTTTAAAGTCAAATAAATCAATAAAATCTATCAATAAATCAATTATTAACGAATAACATTTTTTTCACTCTACTTTGATATTACCAAAAGTGAGTTATTCTTTTGATTGTAAGGGTGTTAAAATATGAGCTTGGGTGTTTGTGAACCCCGTATTGTTGACCACTTATATATATAAATACTATTAATTAATGTTTATTATCAATGTGAAATCGTGGAATCTGAGGAAATATCAGTGTCATCAGACATTTACGCATTGTCGTGGAATCTAATAAGATATTTATAATATTGAAATTCTCATTTACTAAGATCTATATTATAACATTCTAAATATTTGGTGAAGAGAAGGGTTGCTGGTAAACTGCTTCCGTCTGTTTCGGGTTTAATTTTTTCTCATTTTTTGGATTATTGAGATTTTGTACACTTCCATGTATTTTGTCACTAACGACCCGGGTTTCGCCTTTCGGCATCTTCAGGCATTCGAGCACACAAAATACATGGAGGTGTACAAAATCTCAATAATCCAAATTTGATATTGAAATTACATCAAGCACCCTCAGTCGCTTTGATACTAGACTTAAATTACTAAGTTCAATTGTCTTTGTACTAATTTTAAGACTTAAACCTTAAAGCACTATAAAAAAATAAGTCAACTAAAAAGAAATGCAACTCTCCATTACTTCTAGACTAAAAACCTACAACTGCAGATTACGTTTTTACAATTACATATCTTTTAATATGTATACTGTTATATCCTGCTTCCAATATGGAGCATATGGACTCATAACGGAGCAAATTATCAGTATTCGTTTTCTCGGAGACCTGTTTCAGTCACTCAATGTCTCTTTTTTGGAGAGTAAGTATAGAGAATGAGGCTAGGAAAGGGCTAGTACAGTATGCGCCGAATAACTTTGCACTCGGGCTCTATGATTTAGGATCACGGGATTCACACATACTAATATACTGATACGCTCTGTGTATTATACAGGAAGCTTATCAGTGTAGTAAAAAGTGCTAAGTTTTACGGTGTATACTCTAGTGTTCTAATCGCTTTTAGTATGTTTCGTTTTAAGTACCGGGAGGTTGGGAAGGGAAATATTACAGATGATAGACATTCGAACGCAAAACAGAAAAACAATTCAAAAATGAATTGTATGCAATTTTCAAAACTGGGATTTGAACCCGTTGACATTGCAGCTACATCACCGGCTAAATAGTATAATAAATACCAAGCCTCCAATCATAAAGTAACGTTATGTGACGTAGGAGTTTTAAAAAATATATAAGAATTCGCAAAGTCACCGAAGAAAACAGCAAATCGGCATAACTTTCTTTTTTGTGAATACAAAAACGAATCACATTTTTTTCAAGAAGAATCAATAAGGTCTTTCGTGCCACAGATTGATATCACACCATTGATTTTGAGTTTTCTCAGTAACTTTGAAGCTTTTTCTTCATGCTTAAAATCCTTATTATACAATAGAAAATAGCCGACGGCATTTTTGAGCTACGTCATAAGATAATTTGACTAACGTATGTTAGAAAAAATTTTAAACAAATGAACAGAGTCTGTATAATTCGCATAGTATATTACATCTATTTTGTCAGTGAGGTCACACTATTTTTTCATTTTTTTATATCCAGATTATAGGAAATATTCGTTGCTGTCTTTTGTACCATGTGACATTTAATTTAATGGTTATTGTGGCAGTGAAAAATGATAAAAACTAGAAACAAACGAATATCAATTATGCCATTCAAATATTATGTTCTATACGATCTATGCACCATCAATAATGAGTCAATCATCTAAACTTATCTTATATTTAAAAACCAAATAGTTTATCATTCCTATGCATGTTAATGTTATAGTAACACATTAAACGGTGAGAAGTAAATTCAATTTTACAATATTTTTAACAAAATACACCATGTGATCTTTTCAAATTTTAAAATAGTAATACTTTTTAAGCTGTGTATAAAACCGAAGGACTTACATTGATTTCATTCTCGAAATGAGTAATTACTTTGGTGTTTTAAATATGTTAGTAAAATCTCAGTCGGTCTGAATAAATAAAATTTTATTTTTAATCTAGGCGTATTTTATTGAATAATTTGCTTGTCCAAAAAACATGTGTATATTTATATAATATATAGGCTGTACGTTTTAATAAACGCGCGTATGTATATTATTTATTACGAGCGCTTGGGAAAACATCTCGTTAACGCTTCATTAATTTTGATAAAAGAAAAATTATCCGACTCGCTGGTTAAAAAAAATATATTTTCATTTGGTTATTCGTATATTCGTTTGTAATAAATACGTTAGCAATTTTTTCGGTGGTCGGATCCCTTGAACGCATGTGGTTTATATTTTTTTAATTTAATTGCAGGAATGATAAATTATTCTTGTATAAAAACAATGCCAGCGATAACCGCGTTTGTTTTAAAGGATCTGTTGTGTCACTATATGTTGCGATAAAAAATACAGTGTACTCAAAAAGATTAAATTGTGCGTTATTTTTAATCTGAAAGCAATTAAACTACCAACTGAAAGATAAATTTAAGGAATTGAACTCAAGTATTTGAGCTCAAGAGGCAAATTCTTTTAATTAAACATTTCCTATTTAAAACAAAAAAAATAGAATAAAAACCCATCGATACTTATCATTTTCTCTTGGTAAGAGACTTTTTGTTAAATTGTAACCTAAAAACTCTAAACTTACTATGAGGTATTTATTTTTGAAGCTGATGCTTCAAAAGTGCAACTGGATTAACCGTAATTAAAAAAATCTATTCGTGAGATACCGTCATTTTCGAATATAAAATTCGTTTTGGTAGAACATAAATATGGTCTTATTTGAATGAATCAATGTTGAAG
Organism: Himalopsyche phryganea; assembly: GCA_022494535.1. Classification (NCBI taxonomy): domain Eukaryota; kingdom Metazoa; phylum Arthropoda; class Insecta; order Trichoptera; family Rhyacophilidae; genus Himalopsyche; species Himalopsyche phryganea. The sequence goes on along the minus strand of JAGVSL010000059.1, from coordinate 814,029 downwards.
AAATATTATAATAATCTAATAAATATGTTAGTATTGATAACTGTTAAGAATATTTTGTAAATATATAGTATATTTATAGAAAGTTATGATTTTTTTTTAAATATTTTCACTTCATTTTAGAAAACCGGTATGTTGATTTCGTATTATGTGAAAGAGTTGAAAGTATTTTGCTGATTGCTGTAGGATAATTTTTATGTTAGAATTGGATTTTCATAAAAGCGTGTACTTGAAATGCCACAGTTATGCAACGCGAAATATTTCCATTGAACACCCGCCGTGTTCTTGTAACCAACGATTTTGTCTACACACATTCCAAGAAGCGGATATCTTACGTCACAATTTTTAGCGAACAAAGGACCTGAAATAGAATAGAAAAATTTGGGCATTCCTGTCTATTGTATAATAGAACACGTTTTATTTATAAGACCCGCAGGCTACGAAATATAAAAACATTTCACGGCGAAAAGTCAAAGATTAACTTAGGTTAGCAAGAAAAAAAACGGAGTCGGTGGAAAGCAATCAATTTAAGTAAAGGCGACTTCTTGTCTCTTGGTGTTTTTCCTTTTTTATTATTATTAATGAAGCTACGTAATAAACAAAATGGTTTCACGATTTTCTCATTTACCGTTATTTTTCATTTTTTATTAAAAATACCTGTCAGAAAATTATTAGTAACCATAAATCAAGTCATTATTGGTGAAACGTCTTAATTTTAATATTGTTATAGACTAAAATGATTTTTAATCAAATACGTTTTTTTAAATAGTCTAAAATTATATTTCAATGTATGAAATTGATGAATTTTTTGTTGAAATAATTTTAATATTTTCATTTATAAAATAATTAAAGATTAAAAATCAATTTTTCATTTCATAAATAAATTTATTAAGAAATTAAAACATTTTTTTTCGGAATAATAAATTAAATAAAAATTTGATGAAATTTTAAAAATTGATATTTCTAAATATATTAATTTAATTTGAAACTGATTTTATTATGATATAGTTACATATGACTTAAGATTGTAAAAAGAATATTGAAGTCGTTTTATTAAATTTACATCAGATCTATCTTGAATTGATTTTGTCAAACACTTCATATTTTAAAAAGTTTTCTTTTTTATCAAAACTGATTTTGCAGATATATTATATAAAGTGAAATATTCGATTTTGACTAACAAATTATTTTGATAACCGAACGCTCGTTTCTCTAACTTTTAAACATTTTTAAAAATAAGAATCTGTAGGACTACTTGAATTGTTAGGTATGTTTAAATATGAGAAATAAGTAGATACTATATGTTCTTTTACGTTTTTAGTGAGTTACTTTTTAGTGAAAGCTCGACTGAAATAAACTTTTACGAATTATCTAATTTACCTGTCACACTAAGGTCGGATTCGAACAACGCGCGGGCCTCGTTTCGAAAAAAGAACAACAACTTTACGAATAGAATTTACAACACAACTTGACTGACAACACAACGAAATGGCGCGAACACAGCAAAAGAATACTTTATTTAAATGAATAACGAACATACAACGAACAAACTGCCAAAAAGTGCGCGCCGCGTGTTGCTACGTGGACTGTAGCGACCCCTACGGGGGTAGACAGATTACTGGCTCCACTATACGGCACTGGCGCCGCGGACAGCGCCTGTCGGTCGAACTTTTAACTACAAATATCACGAGACCAACACTGCCTCCGCGTGGAAAATGACTGGGTAGAATGGTTCGATTTTCCACCGCTAGGTGCGCATACATTTTTTTATTTATATAACACATAACACGTGTACGACATATATTATAATAATATGTAATCATAATTCCCCAATTCAAAACCCTGATGTTGTTTAACATACTTAACATTTCACGATATATGGGCACTTAAATGATACTACGTTATTAATTTATTTCTTAGATATCTAAGAATCAAACCCAATTCCAAAATATTTGCAAAAGAATTATTTTAACAATAGAACGAGAAAAAAAACGGATGTTCCGCCATTTACATCAATTGCGTAGGCCGTAGAGGATGAATTAAAAACGTATGTATGTAATAATATAAGGTATGCACACTTTCACAACCATTTTTTATTTAAATAAAAGCTGGCATAAATTATCTTGTTTCCAAAACACATCGTTCATTATTTAAAAAATTGATTCCGAACTGCATGAAAAATAAGAATAAAATACATTTCAACAATATACCCTTGTTGGGTCAAGAAATGTCGCTCAGCTCATTACGGCCGTCTGGCTTACACGAATGTGACTATTTGTAGCTTGCTACGCCTTCCGCATCCGAAGTTATGAGTTGATGAAGATGGAGTCAGAGTCTAGAATGCCCCGAGTGAAGAAGAGTTGTTATGCTACTTTTATAGTATTAAGAATCACGTGAAAATTAGTAATAAAAAAATGTGCATTACTGGTCTCATATTTAATGCGGCAGATGATTTGAAAGATTTAAATCCCACTAAATACGAGATAAAATTTTACTTTAAAGTCACTCTTAGTCAACTCGGGGAGAAAAGACATGTCGAACACCCATACTCAATATCTCAAATATTATATTGAAAAAATCTAAATATGATAGTTACCTTACCGGAACTCTAGCCCGGATACACGTGATGACTATGGTAAATCTCTTATCACCCGGTCACAGACGCTGTAATAGTATAGCTTTATTACCATATTGTTGGCGAAATGCTTGATTGTTCTAACACCAATTCATAACTTTTCACGACAGCATTTTTGAGTTTTGGTACATTGTACTTTTATGGTGTATCTTTCCCGTAACCTTTAAGCACAGGATAATCGTATTCTGTGCTTCGAAAACAGAATCTTGCGGTGACTATTGAGGATGAGATGGTTTGACTTTGTCAGGAACTCAAATGTAAAAGAGAGGATGGACCAGCCCTATATAACGGCCAGTGACATGGACATGTGAATTACGGATGCCCCGGTGGAGCCTGAAACCTGCCAGTCTCTTCTACGAACTGGATGGATGCCGTCACCCTGGAAGGCGACTGATGATCATTCATAGGATGTACTCGGCAGAGCTACGGGACGCTGGGATGACTTGAGAAGAAGCAAGACGACTGATTGACAGAGAATCTTGAAGGAAGCGTGTGATGGCCATATAGTAGGGAGCAGATATGGATTAAAATACCTATAATTTTTTACATAGTAACTTATTTAATCACAGTATACTTGATTGGCAAATAAATGTAGCGATATATTATATTTAAAAAAAAATTATACTTGAAAAACAGTATTTTTGGAAAGTCATCAACATGACGTTGCATATTTACGAAACATTATACTTGCCAAATGTAATACTTGAATTATTAAGTGAAAAAGATTTTTCAAATGTAGTCAGCAAATTCAAGCGCTGACCGATTTATTCGACGCCAATTCTGCATACGTAATGATAAAGATGAACACTCTGAAAAGGCAAGTCATGATGACTAAAGCAGAACACAGACAGCCTACGACGGTATATATGAACGGCCAAGGGACGGATATTAAGTCATCACGCCTGGAACACCAGGCATCTCTCCGAAATTTCATAATAGTCACACGTCAGTGTCCTATACTTACAGGTTAATCTCGTCAATCCTAAAACAATTATATTCCTAAATACCGATATAACAATTTTACACTGAACTCACAAAAAATGGACAAACATGAAGATACTTACAGAATGCTGTTAGAGCAATCAATTACTCGACCGACGACATACGTAGTTGTTTTATGTGGACCATAATAATTTTCTTCGATACAGATTTTCTTCTCTGTCGTATCGAATCGAGAAAAAAAATGGAAACTTACAAAGTAAGAAAAAAACCCATTTGCCATCTCAATTGTGAGTAGACAACAAAGCCGGCGCCATTTCGTGTATCTATACATTTTTCCTTATAATGGCTTTGTATTGGGTTTTCAGATATTATCTGTTAAACTAATTATAAGTTAGACTTACCACTCATTTTGAAGCACTCTGTAGCTTTCTTTTTTTAATATGAAACTTTGATTAGCCACGTCCCCTCGGTTGATCGAACCACCTCACAATAAAAGCAAACTCAAAAAGAATGGGGAATCGTTATTATGTAGCTTGTAATATTTAAACATAATTCGCGCCCTAAGTCTGAATTTGCCATTTTGCAAAAGAGAAATTTGAGTTTTAAAAAATTTGCTGAATATACAAAAGAAGTACGATTTAAAAGTTTTGATCAAGACTTTTCAAGAATTTTAAACTACATTGATTGCTGTTTCTTTAGATTTTTTCATAAAATTATGTACTGGAATGTACTTTATAAAATAATGTAATGCAGTATAATTAAGATAATTATTATTATATTTGCATAATTATTATAATATAATGCAACGGAAAATAATTTTAAAATACATTATAATTAAATTAATAAAATAGTCTTTAATTAAACTGATTACAGATCTATCGTATTCTCAATTCGCATCCGTTGTTCTAGGGTTTCCCGAAATTTTCCTGCGATGAAACAGTTTGCAATTTTGTAAATTTTAACGGAACACCTTGTTTGTTTTGTAGGGTTGGCAATAAATATTATCAACAAAAATAAATTTGGTAAAACAAATTTATTTTTCAAACATAAAACATAAGTTCTAAGCGACTTCGGTGATTTCGGTGCGTGAATTGCTAATCATCTTGATATCAAGGGCAATATATATATATTTTTTGAATGTATAATTTAATAATAAAATACAGACATTACAGCTGACAGTTAATGAGTCAAATATTTTGAAATTATGGAAAATCATACGAGATTAACTCCAAGATTAAAAAATTAAAATTGAAAAAATCTAAATTTAGTATTACTATAATTTGCTGGGACTTTTACCAGAACCTACCTGATTGCTATGGCAAAATTCTTATTACTAGACCACAGAGACCGACGATTCTTATATCTGATGTGGTATCGAGCCTGTTCCTGAACTTTGGTTTCGTTGCAGCATAACCAAAAAATCCTGGTTTGTATAAATATGTCGTAATATTAAGCGAAAGTATAACAATAAAAGCTTATTTTGATACACTGGTTTACTCTTCTGATTAATTCACACAGAAATCATCTATTGGTTGATCTTTTTTTTGTTGTTTTAGATCGGAGTCAAATTATTAATTAAATCTAGCTGTCACGGAAAATGGATTCCAAACCGAGGAATCGTCTTTACTAGCTTTTGGGAAATAACATAAAAGAGTTGTTCTAAAAATTCTAAAGGAACATCTTCACCTACTTCAAAATGTAATTCAGTCAAACATTTATGTAAGGAGGGAAGAAGTTCTAAAATAAAATATTGTATGCAATAAAAATAAAATATTTAATTAGCCGTGTTCTCAATTTTTGACTCAAACTACATCTATTCAATAAAAATAAATATTTTCGCTAAGGCTATCTCCACTACAACCAATGGAAATGTTTAACTGCCATTTTCTTTGATCGATGTTTTTGGTATAACGATTCTGCATAAAGCTCAATTGTAACATTAAAACTCAAAAGGTGCAAATTTATACCTTGTACTGATAAATTTGGATTATTGAGATTTTGTACACTTCCATGTATTTTGTCACTAACGACCCGGGTTTCGCCTTTCGGCATCTTCAGGCATTCGAGCTCACGAATGGACTCGAACTGAGAGACAGTAAACAGTGTCTAACGCTTATATAGAAGATACAAATGCGACAAATATCATTTACGAGGCAATACATTATACGTCTGAGAGTCACACCGATACCTGAGTTAAAATTTCGGAAATCGTCCTAATCCTTATATATGTTTACTGTCTCTCAGTTCGAGTCCATTCGTGTGCTCGAATGCCTGAAGATGCCGAAAGGCGAAACCCGGGTCGTTAGTGACAAAATACATGGAAGTGTACAAAATCTCAATAATCCAAATTTAATATTGAAATTCCATCAAGCACCCTCAGTCGATGTCTTAAATTATATCTTAAATTATCTTAAATTGTACTGATAAGTTTATTGCACTAAAAATATCTGCCAGATACGCAAGACTTAATAAAATTTTGTCACAGCTGTTGCAGCATATAAATCCATTTCAGGCTTTCGCGGAATATCTCCTTACGCTCCACGGAATATCGTTTGCAAAACTCTGTTCTAGGGTATTAAGACATCACAGATATGGTTTTACCTTTGAACAGAAATTCAAAAATTGACTAAACTTTGAAACTGTAGTACCGCGATTGGAGCAGATAGACACCGCATCTGAAAAGGATGTTGACCACTCAAAATATTTTTTTTACCATGTCCGCAGAGAGAGCAATACGATAAATGCTTGTTACACAGTTGGTCAACCTCTCTTCTTCGAAGAGAGTAAGGATAAAAGGATAGACCTAGGAGAGGACTAGTGGTTTACTAATCGCTCTCTCTATGCTCGTTTTCAGGATTGGATAGGCGGGAGGGAATTCAAGACATCAGAAACATGCATGCCTACAAACAGAAACTCGATAGTCTAGATATGAGCCCGAGACATCCGTAACCGTAGCCAACGACGTTGATCACTTCACCGCTGGCCAAAATAATACCTAGTATTTAAATATTAATAAGACAAACTGCACTTGAGCTTTTTGTAAGACTAGTGCCAAAGCAGCAATATTTTGCCTCGCGAAAATTGTACGATTCTTATTCCTGTAACTAGCATCCCTTAATATCGCTTGAACGTCGCATGTCTTGAATACAACCCACACGCCTCTCAAAAAAAGCTCTCTTCCTTTTATTAAAAACTGGATTGATTCAAGTACGCAACTTTTGCTTATAGTCTGATACTCTCCTGATAAACACATCAAATACTGACAACAAAAACTGTATTGTAAAATCAACATTTATTTTTTTAAGCAAGTTGAATACGTATTTCAATCAAAAATATTTTTCTGAAGCAGATTATATCATCGCTGTACTGGACGAAAACACTTACTCGAAAAAATTACATCTCATATTAATTATACCGAAATGTTTCTTATTTCGAACTCTACCGTATGATACACTTATTTTTATAAATGACACTTTTACTTTTAGCGTTGGAGGTATTTTGGCTTTTGGTATAAATTGTGGATTACGTAAGTTTTTTAAAATATCGTCACTGTTCTGGAAGAAAACACTAAATCAAAAGAAAGACATTGAGTTTGTCCGAAATTTTCCTTATTTGGAACTATACCGTATGGAAGAATACACTTATTTTTATAAATTATACTATTACTTAAAAACAGTTCTGTACAAACAAACTAAATGAAAAAGATATAGCATTTCAAACATTTGAAAAACTTTCAAGTCCAAGTCCTTTCAGTTAACCAAAATTAGTATTTTTCAGTTAGTGTCTTTTTTCATAACCACGACGATATATCAAACAATAAATATTACATTAAAAATTGCTTCACTTTGTATTTCACTTTTTGTGTACAACTGTATGTCATGGTTAACGGAAAACAAAATAAGGTGCTTTTATTAATTATATGAATGTATTTGTAAAAGTCGGATCCGTGGTACAGTGATTAACGTTGTTGGTTTCAAGCCTCCTAAATTGATTTCCCAGTCGATTTATGTTTTTATATTCGAAGGTGTCAAGTGGATCTCAGTGATGGGTGATCGATGTCAGTGATTTCTAAATTATATCGAGGCGTAGCCAAAGCTATTAGCTAACCGCTAGGCTTGTCCTTGGCTCTTTGAAAAAGAGAGGTTGAGCAACTGAGTAACAAGTAGTTCTGGTAGAAAGACTTCTAATGAGATACCTCCTTTGGGAATTTATATGCTCCACATTGGGAGAGAACATGGTTTTACTAAAAAAATAAAATACACTTTTCAAATTTGGATTATTGAGATTTTGTACACTTCCATGTATTTTGTCACTACCGACCCGGGTTTCGCCTTTCGGCATCTTCAGGCATTCGAGCTCACGAATGGACTCGAACTGACAGACAGTAAACAGTGTCTAACGTCTATATATTTTAACACTAATTTACTGTAGAGTTCAGTCAATCTTGCTGTACTAGCAATATTGATATAATTTAAGACATCGACTGAGGGTGCTTGATGGAATTTCAATATCAAATTTGGATTATTGAGATTTTGTACACTTCCATGTATTTTGTCACTAACGACCCGGGTTTCGCCTTTCGGCACGAGTCCATTCGTGAGCTCGAATGCCTGAAGATGCCGAAAGGCGAAACTCGGGTCGTTAGTGTCAAAATACATGGAAGTGTACAAAATCTCAATAATCCAAATTTGATATTGAAATTCCATCAAGCACCCTCAGTCGATGTCTTAAATTAAATACACTTTTGTACTTATTTCACAAATTTATCGATTAATTAGGATCGGTTTCGCTCATCGCTTTAATTGATAGTTATTTATTTTACTGCAGCGATCACACCCTTCTGTCGGCTGCGATGTAAGGGGAATGTAACTAAACAATAACATCAGAGATGACGGAGGCTCAAAGACCTCTGACGCTAACGCTGACTTGCAGATTCATTAGGTCGAAATAAAAAAAGGGATAATTTCAAATATTATATTTAATTAAAGAGAAGGTATAATGAACAAAAAATGAAAGGAATTTACTGATGAGTTTTAAGCTCTATACTTTGTGCCACATTCTATTTTTCAATAATACACTGATACGCATTTTCTTTGACAATTTTTTATATTATTTTGAGCTTATATTGTTTTCTATTTAACAAGTAAATAAATAACAAAAATAGTGGAGTAGTACTGTCGATTAATTTGGTGATTTAAAAAAATATTGTTAAAAGTTAATTGTTCTTAATATCATCGATTGAATGGGAGAAGTGCCTGAATATTCACAATATTGAAAAATATAATCCGATAGTTATGAAAAAAGTGAGCAAAAATCCGGTACTGATATTGTCATGAGAATGGTTTGAATATTGGATTCTGACTGGATTATTTTTTCAACTATAACACTACATACGTAAATGCTGTAACACTAATTGAATTGAACAACTGTAAAATGAGTTTGAAATAATCCCCGTTCTCGCGGGTTAAATCTGTTTACCGCGTTTTTTTCAAATCTCACCGCGCGCCATTGTGACAGCAACGTGTTCGATGACCCTTGTGTTTGAGCGAAAATCCCCTTCAGAAAAACGCGCGCGTTTCTTCAGTGGCTTATTTCCGAAACACTCACCTCAAAATCGTCGCAGTGTTCGACACTATCGATTCATTTTATATTAAAGGTACAGCAGACACTCGATCCACCGTGGCCATTCACTCGGGACCTACATTATGATTTCTATAGACACGTTAAAATTACCAATAGTATATTTGATTCATAACAATGTATCTTTGATTTTTTTCGTATATTTAAACACTTGTTCATTTGTGAATGTTGCCTTTTAACAGCTGTTTTTTGTTGGCATTAAACATCTTATTTATAATATTACTTTTAAGCAGTTTAAGTAGTGGTCGACAACCTAGTCTCCAACGTGAGCGGATTAAATTTTATGGGTCTTACATAAGTCCATTCATACAGATTTCTTAATCCATATATTCAATATATTGATTATAAACTCGTGTACGAGGGAGTAACGAATGATTTCCGTAGAGAAAGTCATAGTTTTACAACGTTTAACGATTTTGTGAAAATGATTGTGTTTGAAGTCTTTTTACTCTAAAGGTTGATGTAACTTGCCAAAAAAATATAAGAACCTCGGTACGACGAATTATGAAAACATAATTTAAAATATACTAAAAATTCTAGCAAAAATTCAAAAAATGCCTGCGCTATATCCATTTAATTATGTATGCGGAAATGGCATAATTTTATCACTAACAAATATTTCAAATTGAGTGTTAAAAGGTTAGTGACCCATGATTTAAATGAATTACACACACAAAATTATAGAAAAACACTTGTTTAAATAAATACCCTTCTACATGGCCCGGAATCGCATTACTGATATTACTGAAAACGTGATCTCGGTATTGGTTTTTCAATACCAAAATACCGGATTTAAAAATGCGGTATTTTAGAATTTAAAATTTAAATAATTCTAAATGTTTATATAATTAATTATTTTTGATTTAACATAAATATATAAGCAATTAACAAGCGTGGCATTTTTCGTTTTTGTTTTGCTTTCAATCACAAATTAAGTTTTAAAAAAAATGTGCCTATTATCAAACTCGCCACTACAGATACAGTTTAATTATTAAAATGGTTTCATAATAAATTAATTTCTTAATGAATTGGTCTCTGACTCTCATTTTATATTGAAGTATTTTATTGTTTATTCGACGTAATTATTATAATATTTTATTTTATCTATTTTTGAAATATCAGTATTGATATATACACGACTGAAAGCTATTAGGCGAGCTTTCAGTCGTGAGTTCAACATCGTTGGTTTCGTTTACGGTGCCCACGAGTTTAAATCTCTGTATATTTTCCAACTAATACTTGGATAGTATTCTAAGTTTGGTTGTCTATGATGTCCAAGAATTCCTATGTGACTAAAAACGAGGCTACTTCTCCTGTGTGTGTGTCGGTTGAGCAACCGAGTAAAAAGCAGTTCCCGTATAAACAATTATGTTGGGATGAACTACATTATGATTTCACATTGGTGGTGGATTTGAAGTACCGGTGTTGATAACATATATAATATTTCCCCAGTTTTATTATCCTTATACATGGCCATTCGGGATTTCATCACGTATATTCGAATATTCAATATCCGAATATATTCGGTCCCTTTTTAACCATTCGATATTCTAATATTTGGACAACTACTCGTCATAATTTTCAATGTAATATTTTACAAATCGACGAAAGATCACATCACATTTTCTCCAGATTTTAAGAACTATAAAGTAGTGTAATTTTAGACATCGACTGAGGGTGCTTGATGGAATTTCAATATCAAATTTGGATTATTGAGATTTTGTACACTTCCATGTATTTTGTCACTAGCGACCCGGGTTATGCCTGAAGATGCCGAAGGGCGAAGCCCGGGTCGTTAGTGACAAAATACATGGAAGTGTAGAAAATCTCAATAATCCAAATTTTATAAAGTAGTGGTTGTTTTTGTCGTCACTCAATTCGGGCGCTTTGATTTTCTCATAATAAACTAGTGAGTACCCGGCATGCGTTGCAATACCCCTCAAAGAAAGAAAGGGTTTGTGTTTTATTTCTGTTCATTGAAGTGGTTTTGGATACAAAATATTTTATTGCTCCGTCTGGTGCGTACACGAATAAATCAGAAGGTTTTTCCGAGATGTCGCTGTTTGTAAGTATTTGATACTTTCTTTTTTAGATTTTTTCTTTAAAAACCTTCACGGGTGTGTGCACAACAACTCACCAAAGTTTCATCGAAATCGGATGATTGTTAAAGGAACGCATAGAAGACAAACAAACATTCATATTTATGTGTATTGATTATAATACTTGAGTTTGACGAATGATCTGGGTCGTAATTTCAGTATTTGAAAAAATACAGTTGAAGTAATCCAACGCAGCTGCAAATTTTAAATATTGTTAACAATTGAACGGTATTGGAATATGTTTTTATATTGTCTCTATCTGGGAGTTAACCGAAGTCAGAAAAGATTTAGCCTTAAATTATTATAAGATGTAAGAAAATATTATGTATGTATCAGTGATTTCAATTTTGAAAACAGTGATTTTTATTATAAATGAGATCGTTTTCTTACAAAATTAAATATACTATTAAATTACTATTGTAGTATAAATGTAATGTTATGTTATTAAATATTCAAATCGATCTTTTAATATTATTTTCATACTTCAGAAACTATTCGAATTATTTCAGTTTTACTATTCGATATCCAAACAGTTGGAATGCTAAATGGCCACTTATTATAATCAAATAAAAACACAGAAATTCCATGAAACCATCCTTTAATTTTCAACATACAGACATTTTTTAATAACTCTTTATTTTTTTAATGAAAATATAACTATCCACAAATTCACACAGGTACAATGACTGACAATACGAAGAATTTAAAATCGAACCACTCCCTCAGTTTGTAAATAAAATTACGTATAATATATTTTACTGATATTCCTCTAAATAGTATTATATTTCCATTCATATTCAAACATTATAAACATATAAAAACTTCCACAATATTATTTATAAGCGCAACTTACATACTGTAGTTTTATTATTCTTTCAAATATGATTATATAACTTAATGCAAATAATAACTTGGCGTCCATGGCCATGTATAAAAAAATATTCGAAAGTTATAAAAACCCTTTTTTCAAGTTAAAATTTTCTTAAAGCAAAAAAATTTATATATCCTAGTTTCATTGATTCTATTTATGAAATATGTGATTTTTTTGATAATGTCGCAGAATAATAATGTTTTGAATAATTGATATGAAAAAAAGATCTCTTCATCATGAAATATTATAATATTATCTAAGTTGTTTTGGCACGTTCCTAATAATACTTAGTTAATTGTATTCTTGGTGCATTTTATCATGTTTGTGATTTCGGCCAATATTTTTATAAAGGTGCATTAATTTTTTTGATTTTTAAATATCGATGGCCTTATGTTATAATCCCGTAAGTGACTTTTTACAAATTTTACAGGAGGCCAAAAAAATGAATATTTACGTTAGTATGTATATTAGACTTTTTTTCTTGCAATTATTAAATGGGTAGTATTTTAGGGTAATTTTAAATCAAAAAAAAGTTTAAAGACTTTGTATTATTTTAAATAAACAAGATAGGGTTATAATGTCATTTTCGTCAAAAAGGTCAGATACGGGCTTATAACATAGGCAATGTCTAATGTGTTACTTTATAGAGGTGGGAAAGCTTAAAAGATTTAAGCAACACTTTGGAAACAGTTTCTAAAGGGTTAGATCCCTATTAATTTTATAATCATCTCATCCAAATAATATTATCAAAATGTTCGTTAACTATACAGAAAGTTAATTTATGATTAAATAACGAAGCTTTGTTCAAATTTGTTATATTGATGATCCAATTCCATAGGACAATAAGTCAAAAAAATTATGTTTTTAGTTAAGTTAGCCATTATATTCAAACACCGCTCTTCTACAATTCCACAAAAGTGCAGCTTGTAAAATGTACAGGTCTTCTTTCAAAAAGCAAATATTTTCATATGGAAATCAGCAAAATTAAATATTTTCTCAGTTCGGCCATATCTCATAATTAACAATTTCTAGTTGTACCACTATGGAACAAGGCCATCGATATGATTTAGTCGATGAATTCGTGTATATTGGGTCGCTAGTCAACATCCAGAACACAGTAATTGAGGAAATTAAAAGGAGAATTGTAAGCAGCAAAAGTTGTTTCTATATACTGCATAAACAATTCAAGTAATCGCTCAAAAAAACTCTGAGAAGCTGTAGGTGTTTGAGCGAAAGGTCCTGTGAAATATGGATTGGTATTTCATGACGTCAATCCAACCATGTGCTTAATATCCTTTATGGTGACCCAGTCATTAGCAGACTTTCCATAACTCAATATGTATCATGCATGAGTGGAAGCCTCCAGAATATCTCACATTTTTTTCTGCTGAAGTAAGATGGAGCGTTGAAGAACCACGACTACGCTGGATGGATGGGGTGTTAGAAGATTTACGAGTGGCGAGAGTTGACGATTCACAAAGAAAGGAGGAGAACCAAGCATTTTTCAAAACACAAAAAAGTTGTTGAAATGGGTCAAAGGTATACAATGAAATTTTCAGAAATGCGTAAAAAATCTTGCAGTTATTTAATATCATATTTTTATTCTGTTCCCCAGAAAAGTTGATAGTGTTATCCTTCCACACTTTTGGCTTTCCAAGTTCGATATGTATTTTGTTATACTGGATTCTTAGACTCGATCATTATATACGCCGTATAAAACATGAAAATAATATATTTAGATGCGTATTTTCTCACAAGAAACTATTCTCGATACCTATCTCGAAACTATACTCGGCAATAGATTTATTAATTCATCTCAAATTGCAGTGAATTTCTTTGCGATTCATCTGCATCTCGCTCCGTATTTCTTTCCAACTGTATGATACCAAAATACTGGTCATTGTTTTTTTAATAATTTTAAATTAACTTTAAATTAAAAAATATCTGGCAAAACAGCTGACAGAGAATGCGCCAAATATTTTGAAAACTGTAAAATCATACGAGATTATCTCGATGACAATTGAAAAAATGAAAATTTGATATTGACATTGCTGAGACTTAAACTAGGATCAATCACTGGGCAAAAGCTCTTACCAATAGACCACAGAGGTCGACAACATGTTTTGAAAGTTAAGTTTAAGAGCTATGGATAATTATTGTATGCGCTCTGTCTATAAATTGTTTTTTTCCTTAAGTAGAATTATCTTGTCCACAACCAGACCACAAGAAAGAGTTTTTAGATTATTGAACGATATTTTGAATGTTTTAGGGTTTTTAAAATAAGGATACAGTTGTATTAAATAACCCTTTCACTGCAATGGTCCTGCTAACATGCAAAATAATCAACAAAAATCAACTTTGATCGCAGGGATAGGTTTAAAAAACTATATTTTGTTTCTGTTAAGTACGATTTGGCACTTTAAATTTCATCATGTAAATCGTATTATGAATACATTATGATGAACAAAATACTTAATTTACAAGTCAGGAGAAACAAGATCTATAATTTTATATAATACTATACGTAGGTCTTTAAATTTAATATTATATAGTTTGACATTACTGCAGTATATGCTGCATATATCCGTATAGTAAGATATTTGGTCAGTTATTAAAATCATTAACTGTCAGTAGCTATTTAAAAACAATGTTCAGTAAAAAACACTTACTGTGTGTGATATCAACACTCCCTCTCACCCATCCGATCCTCTTCATCCATCGTCTTTTATTTCCTCTCTCAAAAAAAGAGAGGTTGAGCATCTGAATAACAATCAATTCTCATAGAACAACTTATGTTGGGATGCTTCTTTAGGTGTTCCACATTGGAAGCGGATATAGTTGAAAAAACAATTATTGTTTCAGTTAATTTAGGTTAGTTTTGGTTAATTTTACAAAATAAAACCGACCTTTTAGTCATTCAATAATTTCTGATCGTTGAGTTTAGTTACTGATTACATACATACTGACCAACGGATACAAAACATTTTGATGGACTCTGACAATTTGTTTAATTTACTGACCGAAAATTTCAATAAGATACTGACCAAACACTTACAGACCGTTAGTAAATGTCTCAAAGCAAACAACACATGGATTCGAATTGTTTCGGGCAGCAGGGTATCACGATCGGAGATGGCTGTCCAGAGTTGACGACTAATTCAAGGTCGTCTCCATCGTCCTCATCCTCGTCGGTCGGAGACAACTCTTCCACTGAGAAACCGTCAGCCAGAGCATCCTGCGTCAGCTCTTTCTGGGTGAGCGCAGCAGGTCCTTGTTGACGAGCTGGGAAGAAACTAACAACTTCCTCTTCACTGGAAATCAATAACAATTAAAAACAATTAGACATTTATTTGACAACATTTTTCTATTTTCAGTTACTTTACAGTCTTTATTTTTAATCCTTCATGTAATAGAATAATAAAATATCCTTTACAGCCCTTTTCAAGGCAACTAATTACTTGGTCATTAACTAATTCGACAAATGGTCGGTTAATAATTATGTCTAGTCAGTAAACAATTACCAAATACTTAGGTTAGGCCAGCTTAGATTGAGTTAGGTTAAATTGAAAAAAACTGACCGTTTAATTTAATAACTGACCATTTTATATGCATTACTAACCGTATATTTATTAACTGACCAGTTTGATTAATTACTGACTATTTATTAAATTTACTGACCCAATAAATGTAGGCCATCAAAAATAAAACTGATAACATTTTTATTCTACTAGGTGTGAGAACTGTTTAGCATCGCTTAGAAGCATCTTTAAACTATCTTTCTCGTAAAATTTTTAGCAAAGAATCAATATTGATTAAAATTCTTTACATATAAAATCTAATGACTACTTTATAGTTAAGATTTTATTCAATTATTAACAAGAGTAAAATGTGTAGCAGTTTTTTCTGTAGCCAGACTTATTTCCTCAAAAAACTGATCAAGATTGACATGTTCCAGCTTAGATGAACTAACCTTTTTAACCCTTTATAAGGCATATTTTATTTCAAAGAAATAATCAATTTAAAGGACTTTTTTCATTCGATAAACATGATTGTATCACATCGAAGATCATATCTCCTCAATGATATATTAAGTCTACATATTTATAACACAGTGACAATAAGGAATACAAATTAACAATTATATTATAAGTACATATTGAAAAACAACAATTAAATCAAATATAAAAAATGGCTATGGTGAGGTAATAATTATGGATTAAATGGGGAGGAGCAGAGAAGGTTAACTTTTTCTCGAAAGGCGGCAAATTTTTTGAACTGATAAAAGTTCTCTGGGGAGAAACAAGATTTAGATGTTTAATAGGACCATTGTGATTATGTCTGCAGGACAAACACAGGATATCTCATTCAATGTACATAATTGGGCAATCCCAAAGAATATGCTCAGAATCACCACACGGGCAATATGGGTCTGGTTCAATTTTAAACTAATATAACTTGCCATTTAAGGGATCAATAAAAATCTTCCTTTTACACTAATGTCAATTATGTTTTACCTACAGTATTGTAACACCAATTGGCCAAAATTAGTATTTATTTTTTTAATTGAATTTAATTTTTTAATATCGGTAATAAATAATAAACTCTACCATCATTTCAATCCTATAGTGATTTTATTTAAAAACCTTCACATTTATTTATATCTCTTGAAAAATTTTACTGGCCGATTGAAGCCAAAAGGTAAATGTACCATTAGTTGACATTTTTTCCATAAAAGTACTCAAAATAAGAAACGTAGACGCGGGATTGCTCTAAATTGTAGAGTTCATACAAGTGAAACCATCTTTCGTCGGATTGAGGAACTAACACATCCCCATATATGTCATTGGGTGTCATAGCGGCCATTAGAAAAGAACACCGTATGTAGTAAGTATTTTATTTTTAATTTCTGAAGAGAATTGTTAAGGATATCAGTTAATGTAAGAATATGCTACTTGATTCAACCAAGAGTGGTCCTACAGGAAGCTCTTTGATAAAAGGTTGTCATGAAACTCTCTGATTAGATATGGTCAACTACTGAAAACAAAAGTGGTCAACTAATGGAACTTATGCATTATGAATACACTTGTTTTGTTATCATTCGGTTTAGTGTTAAACGTTCATCGTTATTTTTTCTCTTAAGCGGTCAACTACTGATACATTTACTTTACTCTTGGTTTAATTTAAAAATATTTGGCTTTTTCTGCAAACTTTAAACTTCAACTAAGTACCATCGGAAGACAAATTAAATGAAAAAAAGTATACAAAATCTCAACAGTTCAAATTTGAAAACTTTTAAATTGTTTAATTTTTATTGATTTTTATCAATTTTCAGTCAAATACCTCTCGTCTGTATCCCAAGCGACCAAAGCCTGACTCTCTCTCGTTCCAGGAATTGGTAATCTTTGAAGAGGAAGTAAAGAACCCGAAGATTTTTTGTATTCCTGAAAATATATGATTAAAAATGTTTTGATTACGTGAATTTTTTTTATTATAAAAAAATAGCATTGATTGACAAATATAATACAGGCAGAAACTGAAATAAAAAATTAATCACAGATTTATATGAATACTAAGTAGGTAAAATTCAATCAAATTTGAATAGGGTTGACTAAAAATCGTTACTCGTCTAAAAATATCCTTATGATCCTTATGATTATGAGTTACCTACCTGATTTCTATTTCTGGGCCCAAGTCTTCTTTGAAGTAATCTTGATGAGGTCACTCCGCTGCTGATTTTAGTTGGTGTCAGCTGTAATGTCAAAGGTGGCATTTGCAATGTTTTTAAATCAAATTAATGTTACTTTTTAATTTGCTAAATATGGTCTTTAAAATTTCTCATCGTATTTTACTTAAGTTCATTTGAATATCTAGTACAGAAAATATCGGGCCGTAACCATATGGACAACGTCATGCTTTTCATTTACGGTTACCATTTGTTAAATCAATTTTTCAGTATTTTGTTCGATTTATGTTCGTAAGCATGAATGTCTGTGATATTTAATATTCCCTCCTCCTCCACGTATCCGTTTCTAAAAACGGGGCGTAGCAAGAACGATTTACTTTTAGTCCTGTCCCAATCACATCTTAACCCTTCCGTACTCATGGTGTAACAATGCGTTACTTTGACCTGTAAACCTTTAAATTATCTGTGAAATAGATCAGACAAAAAATTATTGCTATTTTTATATAAAACAGTTCTACATGTAATTAAAAATAGATTATTGTTTACGTCTTCTTTGTATCATAATTTGAAAACCTCGTCAATTTTACCATCGAAAAAGACTGCATTATAGTATAGTAACAATTAGTTTAATATAGTAAGGATCTGAGATGCATGACTGTACCGTATACAAATGAGAGGGAGGCTCGCACTAAAAGCTTGATTTGGTACTGCCATTCTGACAGTGTTCTGCGTGCGGGTGTAGCGGTCTGCACTGTCGGACAGCTGTCTAAATAAAAGCGATATTTGCCCTTATTTTAGGAACAGAATTATGGCTCTTGCTGTATTAAAATTATCTCTGCAAGCAATTTATGCTATAGTTCTTGAGGAAATAAAGCTTATTGAAATTCTGCTCACAACTCAAATGACTACCTCTGCGCCATTATGGAGTTTTTCACCAATAAAAAGTATTTGGACATATATAAGAAACAAAATGGTTCAGGAAAGATTGACGGCTTTGTCTATGCTATCATTTGTAAAAAAAAAATGATGATGAATAATGAAAAATTTAACGACGTGATGGACTTTATTCAAGGAAAAAAGACAGAAGAATCAATTTTATAATGAAATAAAAATATATGTAATATTTAATTTGAATAATGTTAATAGTAAAATATAATTCTTTTTAATCAACCGCAGCACCCCAAGATATTTTATCCACGGGCCTCCACTGTTTTACTCAAAAAATATGACGTAATATAATTACTTAGTACCACATGAAACCATATTTCACTTTTTGAAATTGTTGTTTCGCTTTATAAATACGTTTGTATGACAAAACCCACACAATGTGACTGCATGTAATCCGAAGGGATTATTTTAGCATCAAAACGGGAAGGTTCATATTCTCACTCTACTCGAAAAAAGCAACAGTTTTTGCTGAAGTACATCTGTTGAGAAACCTCCACGAAAAGTCAATACGCTCTACAGTAGGAGCGAGAATGATTAGCCAACAATTATTACTGTAGAAAATAATAAATCTTCATTTCAATAGGAC
This sequence comes from Himalopsyche phryganea, assembly GCA_022494535.1. Lineage (NCBI taxonomy): Eukaryota > Metazoa > Arthropoda > Insecta > Trichoptera > Rhyacophilidae > Himalopsyche > Himalopsyche phryganea. The sequence continues at coordinate 794,628 of JAGVSL010000059.1, read as the reverse complement.
CAGGTGTTTTATTCTATAGTAGAGTAATATGTTCAATTAAATCTTCAATATAATACTTTCTAGCAGTGATACACAACCCGCGGCCTATTGTGACAAGTACATCATCAACAGGGTGTTTTATTGGAAATGAAAAAATCTGAGTGTGCAGTACCTATCTATTGAATATAATCTTAAATAAGATCAGGTATAGTCAACAGTGATTGGAGTGTCCGATATTTAATTATTAAATTTAAAATAATAAAGTTTATGTCTAGTCTAAACATCATTAATGAAAAAATTACCCATTGCGACCCATTAACACCTAAAAAATGGAGAAATTGACCTTTCTGTAAAATTGGTTGTGCACCACTGGTTTATAGTGATATGATTTTCAATTTTTTCTTTACTTATAGAATGGTCAGTATACACGTGGTCAGTTATTAAATTAAACCAAATTTATTATTTTATGTTTCTTACTTAATTAACCTAACCTAACTTTACCTTCTTTACTTATTTACTGACTGTATTTTTAATATTTACTTTCCATTTTTATTTTTCCACTATAAAGTGATATGATTTTCAATTTTTTCATCACCGTAATGAGTTTCAAAATTTGAAATAAATATAAAACACTTTTTAATAAGTTTACTTACACAGTGCTATAGTAAAAACACGCGTTTAAAAACAAAATGGCAGTACCACAGATTTCAAATGTATTTTCCGTTTATAGTGAATTATCATACCATTAATTGGTAAATATTTATTAATAGTCTAAGTGTGCTTTTAATAAAACCAATTTCTGTTGTAGAACTAAGCCACATTCAAGAATTTTCATAAGTGACAATGCCACCTGGTGATTTCTAATAAATTAATAGATTCATTTGAACTGAGTCAACAATTCAGATATCCGTTTTAGTAACTAGATACACAAATATTGTCTATATTATACCGGTAGCGATATGTCTCTAATCGGTTTTGCATCTCCACTATCGATCCCGCTATCTTCCATACCGTAGGTTATTAATTATATAGTATGTTTGTTGCCAGATGTCCACGTCAATCCGCCTCATGTAAACATTCTGGAAAACACAATACCAATGGATGAATTCTTACACTAATATCAGTTATTCTAATATAATACAAATCAATACTTCAGGATACTATTAGACCTATTTATCTTGGCAACGTATGTTCTGAAAAAACAGAATACTGACTCATTTTTTAAATCAATTGTCAGGCCTGTATTTATTGGGTCAGTAATTAATCAAAAAGGTCAGTAATTAAAATGATAAATGGTCAGTATAAACGTGGTCAGTTAATAAAATAAATGGTCAGTAATTTTCATAAAATGGTTAGTTATTAAATTAAACCAAATTTATTATTTTATGTTTTTTACTTAGTTAACCTAACCTAACCTTCCTTTAATATTTACTGACCGTATATTTAATATTTACTTACCATTTTTATTTTTCTACTGACCGTTTTATGCATTTGTTACTGACCGTTTCTTTAATATTTACTGACCGTTAATTGAATTACATACTGACCAAATAATATAATTAGATACTGACCAAATAATTAGTTGCCAAAGGCAGTGTCAATTTTGTATTAGGAATAATTTTAAGTAGACTTATTTAAAATCACTAAGTATATGATGTACATAATTAAATAAATTTTCATTAAAAAAGGTAGATTTCTCTTCATATTCTTTATTATATTTTATAATATCTTTACGCTAAGGATTAATAGTAAACAGTTTGATTTTTATGAATTTCTTTATACCTGAGTCGAATGAAATATGCATAAATAAAATTTAATTTTGTGGATATAAGATTTTTAACTTTGAAAAAGCCCTAAATTAATCAAATCACGTATGTTACTTTAAAACAAATCAGCAGTGTCAGTTTTATCTCTACAAAAGTAAACATTGATACTAATATTTTTTGAAATTTCACATTTGAAAAAATAATTTCATTGTCACTATTACTATAAATCAATTAACTAGCTTTATATGGATATCTGCATGCACCTGAATGACATTATCTGTTTATTCCTGGTGGAAATATCAAGTACTTACAAAAAATCAAACAATTCAAATTATTTCTTTCGCAACGAGGACGATTTTGCCTCACTAGTGAACATTTTCAACGGAAAATATTTAAAATTTTGGTAAAAATTAAATTTGATTTTAAAATAAAAATTTCCTCAGAAATTGAATTAACCAAAAAAACTTAATACTCTAATTCTTGTGAAATGTTAAGGTTTTCTCTCATTTGTGGTGTTGGCATTAGAAAAATTAAGTATGATTAACGAAATTATTATTTGTATGCTTAAAATTGTTTATAGAAAACTAAAGTTATAACAATTACAAATTGTTGAATGAGTCATTAATGAATACGCAATCTTGACAAGCCATATTTTACGACAATATTATAATTTCTTTACTCACAATGTTTTCTTGTTTCCGTCGAATATATCCACATTTGTGATTAACATTTTAAATAAAAGAAATATGCGCATCTTCGTTTAAAATAAATCAACACGTAAACTTCAACTTTAATTATAGAATGTGTAAGATCAAACTAAAACGGATAGTAAATATTCATTATAATCATTGATTTTATGAATTGGCCAATAATGCAGTTCGTACTTCTTAATAATACAATTAAAGATCAAATATTAAATTAAGAATACTTACATTTATTGATATGCTATAATTTTTTGAGATAATATTCAATTACTTCTGTTTTTCTGTACAACCAGCTGTTTATTTTATAAAACTGACGTCTAGATGTGGTAAGTATACAAAATTCTGACGTCTACTAAAAGAGCTTTCCATAAGCTTGCAGCGCCACTATTGATATTTTCTCAAAGCTCCTGCATAAGATCGGAAGAATTTCAATAACAAAACCATCGCATAATTTATTATAATGATACTTTCAGAAATAAAATCAAAATTTTACTTCTATCAAATATTATTTGATTCATTCCAGATTTATTCTCCTGCGCATTAATCTGTAACTAATTTTACCATGGGCCGGCCATTTTGTTGGGTCCTTGTGGCATTTTCGTGTACTTGTCCCTTAGCAACGCATATCTGAATGTCAATAATTGAGCATGCGCATTGAAAGCGTACCAACTTTCTGTTATTTATTTTTTTAAGCGAAAAAGAGTTTTTTTTCAATGTTTTGTACAAATAAGCGATAGGAAAATGGCAAAACCTCTGAAAAGCAATAAAGTTAGTACCTCAATAACTTATATTAATAACTTGAAGATTTTTTAGAAATCCTCTTTTTTATAGACTCGTTTCACGATAACTCAACAAATTGAGAATTGATTGCATGTTAGGTTTTTAAACAATTAAAAACTTATTCATATTGTTTAAGTAGACATTCATACTATTTTAAATTAGTTAAATAATATGATATACTTGTACATAAAAGTCTACTCTTTATTTTAACCAATTTATCATTTTTTGTGGTTTCATATTCTTATTTTAATTTAGTTATTTTGGTTAGTATATTCAACATATAATAACAAATAACTTCTCTAGTCCATAAATCTCTAAAGCTACATTTTAGATAATGTAATGTCGTTATTAATGTTGTATAAAAAAAATTTCTCATAGTTACCCGGTTTTATTGTTTGGTCAATAATTGTTTTTATGAGATGTTTGTTTATCTGCGTATACAGCATTTTTGGGAGATTCATTCAAAACCTTATTGGTACGTAATACTAAGTGTTTTTAAAAGTATTTATTAATAAACCAACAATCTTTTACGATTACTTATGATTTTCAATGCAATAATATAATGTTTTGTTAACAATTTTCCGGGCTTAGTTCACCTTATATTATATATATGGAAGTATAATGCGATTAGTACGCGAAATTTCATGCAAATTTTTCTTTAAAAGTTTGCAATAATTTTACTAATAATAGTTAGTCGTTTTTGATAGGTAATAATTTAAGTCATGATTATTAAGACATCTTGTTCAAACAATTAACACGAAATAAAGGGTTTCCAGGCCTGTAGCCGTCAGTGTAGCGGTCAATGCTCTCCGCCCGATCGTAATTGTACCATGTATTGATTTTTCCTTCTTACGAATCCACATGAAAAGCGATTAGTTAACTCAATCAATTTAAGACATCGACTGAGGGTGCTTGATGGAATTTCAATATCAAATTTGGATTATTGAGATTCTGTACACTTCCATGTATTCCATGTCAGTTTGAGTCCATTGGTGTGCTCTAATGCCTGAAGATGCCGAAAGGCGAAACCCGGGTCGTTAGTGACAAAATACATGGAAGTGTACAAAATCTCAATAATCCAAATTTAACTCAATCAACTTGGAGCTTCACCAGTATATCCTTATCGTCTTCCAAAAATGGTATTTAATCGACTGAGTAACCCGCAGTTCTGTCAAAAAATGACCATTGAGAAGCTCTATTAGGAGTCCATATGATCTTCATTGGAAGCGGAAATAGTTTCTGCAACATATTTACATATTCTTTTAAATTTACTGATTATCAGATGAGTAAACAAGATCATGTTTCAAATATTTAGCCACTGATTAGGGGTGATATCGTTTCTTATGTGAATTATCTTTTTCAATTACTAGCATAACATGTATATTATTCAAATATACAAACAAATTATTTTTGTTTCGAAATGAAGAATATATTGTTACAATTAAATTTATTTTAACAATCTATTGTTATCAATAGAATTACAAAGCTTACTCAACATCTGTTAAAGTAATAATTACAGTTAAGTTTGTAAGAAAACAAAACGCGACTTTAATATATTATGGCTATATCTGCTAAGCAGCAACTTAAATATTAATACTTAATACTGAAGCTCATAAATTACGAATATACTACAATACGGCATGTTATTTTTTTTTAATATCTATAGGTACATGTATATGTTCCAATTCATTTCTTTTCACCAATGCAAAACAAATTCATTTTTATATTTTCTATTTGGAAACGAGCGTATGTTGATGTATACAAAATTTATTGCTAAATAAATATGCGTAAATCGTTTACTGTATCTTTATTCGGTTTGAGGTTATGTCGTACATCTGATACGCAATAATATGCTGTATCTATCAACAAAAAAAATGTTTTCGCTAATATGTTTTGTTCATCTATCATACTTTAATAATACAGGAAAACATTCGTTATGCTAATCAAATAAATCGCTTGTCAATTATTATAACAATATGTTTTAGAGCCATAAGAGCAAAATGATTTATTACAAAGACCTAATCGAAAAGCACGACTTTTTGTGTTTTTTTTTTTTTATAAAATAACATCTAACGATATTCTCACATGCGATGAATCAAAGACAATGGATATATTCATAGAAACATTTAAATTTACTTCGTATTTTAAGCAGTGGTGTAGGGTTTCAAAAACGTTACACGATATTTAAAATCTCATGTTTGCAGATACAGGATTATACATAGTAAATGTCGATATAATAGTGGCTTACAATCAAGTGCCCGGGTCAGAATTTGTAAACCTAAAACCAATTTAAAATGATGTCTAATCTACATCGTTTAGCCGAAACCTACTCTGTCGTCTTTAAAATGAGATCGTTTTTGTATTTTTTAGGGTTAAATCAATTATTGGCCAAAACACAGTCGATATTATATTTTAAAATCTTTGACAGTCCAAATCTCTGACGTCATACTTCCTATATAATAATTAATATAATACTTTAGAAATGAAAATAATAAACAGTTTAAGCCATGTTTATTATTGGAAACATCTGCATTGCATTAATGTCTAACGGTGGATCTATAATTGAGTTCGGAAAAGATTTGTCTCTAGTTGCGAAATTCAGTTTAGCTGGCGTATTTTAGAATTATTGCTAACCGAGATTATTGTTGCGTGCTGGAATAAGTTGGCTGAGGCTATGTCAAATCGGATACATTAGCATACCAAACCAATTAAACTTACAAACATTTTACAAATATAACCAAACATAACAGGGGCTCAAAATTTACTATATTAAAATAAGCACAACTGATTTTCCGGTGGTTTCAACCGTGAAACAGTCCAATGACTTCAATAAAAGTCATGAATATGCGGATATTGGTAATAATATTCATTTTTCATAATATTTACAACATTGCTTATCTGTTGACAGTTTTCAAATCAAACGTTTTTAGTGGATTTTATAAAACAAATCAAATTATATAAACATTCAAATACTATGTAAAACGGTTCACTTTAAATCTATTTTTTTACCATGTCCGCTCCTGATGTGGAACATATAGTCTCCTAATGGAGGTATCTCAAAAGAAGTTTTGTTGATATTCAATATCGCAATGGAAATGACGTTATGTATCTATAACTTTATATAAAATTTCGAAGATGAGCAGCTATTGTCGAGCTCACAAAACGTATTAACCTGAAAAAAAATTTAAATATTGTTAAAAGATAAATTTTCAAAATACACACAAAAACATAAAAATAAAATATCGCAGTTTTCAATTTTGTTACAATATGCGTTGGGCCAATTTTATACCATGTCCGCCCCCAATGTGGAGAGTATTGACTCCTGATGGAATATCGTTAGCGTTATAGCGTTATCAACTGATCCTGAAACCGGTATATATAAATCATTATATACATTTGGAAGTAATACAAACAAATTGTCTTTTTGAATTATTGAGATTTTGTACACTTCCACGTATTTTGTCACTAACGATATGGACGTCAGTTCGAGTCCATTCGTGTCCTCGAATGCCTGAAGATGCCGAAAGGCGAAACCCGGATCGTTAGTGACAAAATACATGGATGTGTACAAAATCTCAATAATTCAAACTTGATATTGAAATTCCATCAAGCACCCTCAGTCGATATCGTAAATTATTAAATTGTGTTTTATTTTTGAAATAAAATATAATGCCTTTCCACCACGAATTGACACCTTAAAAGTAATCAATTTACTTGAATCTATCCACAATTTTTTGGTTTATGTATATAGTTAGAAAAACTCAGAGAGTTACCCACCATGACGATTTGCAAATAACAAATTTCCCCCTTTACAACATAATATTTTTTACTTGATGAAATTGATATTTTAAATCGACTTTATTCAAATTGTTTATATCAACCCTTGTGTCGTTATACAGCTCACGTCTTTAATCGAGTCAGTTATCATTTTGATAACCGCTTATGCTACAAAACAAAACGTCATCCCCAATAAAAACAAACATGAATAACGGTCATAAAATAACTGCAGAATATTAACGATTATATTTCAAACAATTTATATTAAATAATCTTTGGAGTCTTCGCATTCCTGTGAATTCATTTTCGTTGCGAACTAGGGCAAAATCGTGATTATTTTTTAACTTTCACATAAGACTTGATGAGCATAATGACTACATAAACAATTATTATCATTTAATTTAAGACATCGACTGAGGGTGCTTGATGGAATTTCAATATCAAATTTGGATTATTGAGATTTTGTACACTTCCATGTATTTCGTTACTAACGACCCGGGTTTCGCCTTTCGGCATCTTCAGGCATTCGAGCGCACGAATGGACTCGAACTGACGGATCCTAGACGTATAATATGTTATCTCGTAAATAATATTTGTCGTATTTGTATGTTCTATATAAACGTTAGACACTGTTTACTGTCTGTCAGTATATTTCATAAGTACTGTGACAATAGTTGTTCGATATCAAAACGTTTCAAATTTGGATTATTGAGATTTAGTACACTTCCATGTATTTTGTCACTAACGACCCGGGTTTCGCCTTTCGGCATCTTCATGCATTCGAGCACACGAATGGACTCGAACTGACAGTCAGTTCGAGGTCAGTTCGAGTCCATTCGTGTGCTCGAATGCCTGAAGATGCCGAAAGGCGAAACCCGGATCGTTAGTGACAAAATACATGGAAGTGTACAAAATCTCAATAATCCAAATTTGATATTGAAATTCCATCAAGCACCCTCAGTCGATGTCTTAAATTATATCAAAACGTTTCATATTTGTTGTTATAAAACTTGAAAGTACTTTCAAATTCGTGGCATTTATACAGTTATACATATAAATTGATAAAACAATTTTTTTATATTACATTTTATCGGTCTTACAATTATGTACTAACAGACGTATCTTTGTCGTCGCTGGCTTCAATGTCCGAACAGCCACGTTCATACATTTATTTGGCAATCAATTATTGAATTTATGTTCAAAGCCATAGATATCTATGTTGCCTCGATCCTTCCCAATCATATTTTGTCAACTCAATCCTTCTCAACCAAGGATTTGAATCCTAGTATCCTAGACTCTCATATATTGATTTTTCAATCGATTTATGGATTTGTGTTCAAGGCGTAGATGTTTATGCTGTTTACACTGCCTCCCACTCATCCGATCTTAAAAACAAGGCATAGAGAGAGCTGTTAGATAACTAATTGTCCTGTCATACCGCATCTTTCTATCTCTACTGTATCCGTCTGAAAATGAGAGGTTTTATGAAAGTTTCCAATGTATAATAATATCGGTATGTGAAATTCAAAAATCTTTCAACTCGAAAATCCTTGCCTGCAATTAATTAAGAGTTCTAATGGAGCCTATAGCTATTTACCCGTATTATCTGCCACTCTCTTTTGACTCAAATCTAAACACTTACATAAAATCTTAGTGTGAAAAATTTTGCCTGTAATTTTAGCAATAAAAAAATTTCATTGATATTAAAAACAAAGGAAATAATTATGAAAGAATTCACATACAATCTACTCACCATTGGAAGATAGTCAGAATTGAATAACATTGTACATTTTGAAATGTATTTAGTTAGATGTCTCGTTACGATGATTATTACATACTGCTTCTTCGTTTTTAATATAAGTACGAGTTTTAAAATAATGTTTGACTGAATGTTATTTAGGAATATATTTCGTATCGTTTATGTTTGACGTCATTAAACAGTAAAACGAACGATGATAATGATGAAGATTATGCAGTTCAGAGGCGATGTTTCACGTTCGGCGAGTGGCAACAGAATCTCCGTTAGAAGAGCGATTACAGAATGAATCCGATCCTTCTATCTTTGCTCATATATACTGTCGTTGACTCTCTGTGTCATATTTTCATCATCATGACTTCTGTTTTCAGAGCGTTCACCTGTATCGCAGCATATTCAGGATCCGTGTCGTATATCGGTCAAATAAAATATTATTTTCCAATTAATTATGCCTTGTCAATAATGCTGACGAAAATGACAAGCTTAATGTTTCGTAAATCCGCAGCGTTATTTATCGCCACAGTTATTCTGAATAAACATTAATTTTTGTCATTTCTTCGACACGAAAATATTTCATAAATTTTTTTATAAAACGAAAACCTGGTACCTAGAATAACTGAGCATAAAAATTAGATATTTTCTATTGCCATGTATTTTTTATGACACATTATTAACTACACGCAACTATGAAATTTTAGTCGTAGAAATTATAGCTTTCAAACTGACAACATAATATCTGTGGAGCTCATCATTATCACACCATATTAAGAACTTTTTATTTTAGTTTCTTCTTTTTATTTGACTTTATCGAATAGATTAACAATTTAGTTATATCCTGGTGTTGGGGAAACTATCATAAAATTTAACAACGATCACGATTTGTAGGGTTTTAATGTAACTAAACTATGACAAAAAAATTCCTCACCGTTCTTTATAGAAGAGACAAAATTTTGTGAACTATTTATAATTTAACTCTTTCTCGCGATGTATCCTATCATCGCCAAAATTTCAAGAATTAATTAGACTCCGATAAAATTAACCATTTGTCGGCGTCCGTGGCGCAGTTAGTAGCGTCGTTGTCTAAGGTTACGGATGTCTCGGGTTCAATCCCGGTGCGGACGGTTTTCATAAATTGATCTTTCAATCGATTTATGGATTTCTGTTCGTAGTCTCCCATCCGATCCTCAAGGGGCGTAGTGAGAGTGATTAGTTAACCATTACTTCTGTCTTAGCCCTATCCTTCTATCCCTACTCTCTTCGAAAAAGAGAGGTTGAGAAACTGAGTAACAAGCAGTTCTCATAGAAAAAATCTGTTAAGATACCTCCATTAGGATACTATATGCTCCACGTTGGGAGTGGACATGGGTTAAAAAAATCAACCACTCGGCTTTGGATCTCACGGGTCGAATCCCAGAACGGACAGTTTCATAAATTGATTTTCTAATCGATTTCTGGATTTTTGTTCTTTCTGCGTGTAGTGCTTAAAACTTCTTCCCACCTACCCGATCTTAAAAACGTTTTATCCTAACCCTCTCCTCCTATCCTTGGTTTCTTCGAAAAATAGAGATTCAGCAACGAGCAGTTCTCGTAAAAAAACTTCCGTTGAGATACCTCCTCCAGGAGTCCATATGCTCTACATTTAGAATTAATATGGCCAAAAAAATGGCGCGATTTTTTTTTTTTACAAATTATCAATTTATCTTTACAGAGTGAGTGAGTCAATGCTAACAAGAAAGATTATTACTTTTACAATTGATGTAGGAGTAATCATTAATCATGTATTGCCCTTCCATAATTATATTCGTTTGTAATTAATAAACTTTAATTACAACGAAATGAAGCGATTTTGAATTCTATTAATATTGTATAATCGTAAATAAAATAGTTAATAAAACTATGTATGTATTATAATATGAATATGCCAATTGAAAACACTATTTTTCACTGTTTTTCATTCAAAATCTAGAAAATGGAAATGATCCCATGAACGCTTTAATATAGTGTTAACCCTGCCAAAAACATAGTTAATTATTTATGAAAGGCATGCTTTTGCCAATTATTATGTCTGCGCTAAATGCATAGTTTTTTTTCAATTTTCGACTGCATATTTGACTGAAAATTTAATGAAATGATAAACGTCTAAAATTTTTCAATTATTTGTGAAACGAAGACTTTTTTTTATATTAATTCAAATTAACGCTCTGTTTCTATTTTTCTGATATTTTACATAATATAAACTTTACAAAAATTATACTTATGTATTAATATTATAAATAATATTATATTATAAATTTTATTTATCAACTGTGGTATTTTATTTTTGTGTATTTCGAAAAAATGTTTTTCAGGCCTCTGTGGTCTAGTAGTAAGAGCTTTTCCCTGGCCATCAAGTGGGTACTGGTTCAAATCCCAACTAGGTTAATATCAAATTTAGATTTTTTCAATGTAAATTTGTGTTCTTGGACATGAGTTACTTATAAAAATTCTCATTGAGTTTATCTCATCTGATTTTCTAATTTTCAAAATATTTGGCGCATTGGCTGTCAGCTGTAATGCCACACATTTTTTTTTTAATTGTATTCAATATTTTAATTTATTTTTCAGGTTTTTTCAATACGTTCTGTGAGCTCGACAATAGCTGCTAATCTTCGAAATTTTGTAAGTTATAATAATATATATTATGCTTTGTTAATTATAAAAAATTCATATACTAACACAAAATCTGAAGTCTTACACTTAACACTTACGATTAACTTCACAATAGTATTGTAAAACGTATTCATAAAATGTTGTAAGTGTCATAAGATAATTTTTCACACCAGTTTTCATATGGCAATAACCAGATGGTATTTATTTATATAAACAAATCGTCTAGCTTTAAAATTCAAAAAGCGACCCGTTAGAAATAATTTACATGAAATGAATGTTAACATTTCAAATCTCATTTAACTTCTGTCGCATGTCTAACACTCATATCATCAGTATTGTCGAGGACTTCAAACATATCTACATAGTTTAATCACTTTTCGTAATGCTTACACGTGTTCCGACTTTAGCAGCACGTGTGATAATAAATTTTGAGTAACTCAAAGCAAAAACCAAGAATCCTTATCGAAAAGAACTTTCTCTGGAAGCGCGATAGCGATCAGCTTGGGTCAAAGATAATTCTTCTACTGTGCACTTTGTACTCGCGATTATCCAGACTATCGGTTGGCAGTCTCATGTTCCATCAATGAACAAATATCTGAAGAACATGAATAAACAGAACCCTTTTTTTAATTTCCTTTTATACTGTAATAACATACATTTAATGATGATTTTGGCTTGCATTTATTGAGTCAGTAACTATATTAAACTTCGATCAGTGAGAAATAATAAATGGTCAGTAACTAATTCGATAAATGGTCAGAGTACACGTGGTCAGTTAATAAAATAAACGGTCAGTTTTTTAATTAAAACTTTTTTGAATTGAATTGACATTTTGTATCGGTATTTTTTCTGTCAGTTCGGTTTGTTCGTGTACTCGAATGCCTGAAGATACCGAAAGGCGAAACCCGGGTCGTTAGTTACGAAATACATGAAAATGTACAAAATCTCAACAGTTCAAATTTGATACTGTAATTCCATCAAGCACCCTGAGTTGATATCTTAAATTAACCTAATCTTAATTCATTTGACAACTATTTACTGACTAAAAATAATTATTAATTGACCATTTATTATTTCTTACTAACCGGTTATCGAATTAGTAACTGACCAAATAATTAGTTGCTTTTTTTTAGTATCAAACATTTTGAAAATCTGTAATTTGTGTAATTTTGATAATATTTCGTCAAATTTAATATAGAGTAATAATTACTATATCCTTATTTTCTAAATACCAACGGGTCGAACAACGAAAGAATATTTTTTCAAATATTAAAATTTTCATATCATTCTCTTTGTTTATTAAAAAGAATGTATACACAACCGTGCGCAGAAACAACCATACAATAAAAGTGACGAATCTATGCGCAGGAAAGCGTAAACTCCACTAAAGAAACATTTATTTTAAATTACTGAATACGATTTTTGTACAAAATTTAAGTGTAATTGTTAATACAGTGAATATAAACAAATCTTTCATAAGAAGGGGATGAGAGGGCAACGAAATAATGACTGGATCACAGATGGATGACAGATTTGTTTCTTTCCCTTTACTCGTTATTCAGAATGATAAATATGGCGATTATTAAAACATATACACATACCTCCAAAATCCTATACGTTCCATCAATCATCTGTTTACTTCTTTCCAAGCTATAACAGCGTCCTTTTTTTCCTGCGAGGGCATCCCGTGGATTGTTTTCAATTGAAAAATGATCCAACTGAATTAATATACACAAGACATTCAGGATTCAGGTATAGGGTTTCCCTATGTCTAACTTTTAATTTTATTAAATTCTGCACTTACATTTTCAGACTTCTGAACTAATCAAAACAAAGGTTTACAGTGTCTTTTTTATCATTTTAATAATAAACTTTTAATGCAGCTTTGATTATAAATATACCCGCAATAAGCATTTATTATTACCACAAACTTTCATGTTCTCGTGTAATGCATGTTGAAAATTAGAATGCGACATATTTGCAATCGCGTTTGTTTGCGTGGAAAATGCATTGTTTAAAATTTCTTAGCCGCAGCTTTGGAATAGTTTTTAGAATAGTCTGTCTATCTGAAGCGAGCTTTCGCGGTCTGCACGACTCGGGGGGTAGTATTAGAATATGCGGTGGAATTCTGCACTGCCATTAGATTGCGTCTACGCGACCCAGATTGACGAAAAGTTTGATGTTCCTGTATGTTTACGATCATATATATTAAGGGTGGTTCTTGTATATGATTAAATTTTTATTTTATTTACATAGATTATTGACTGATTGATTTTGTCATAGTAATAGAATTGAAAGGATTATATGTTAGTTATAACAATCTATTCTACATAATATCTCAAATTGAATATCCCGTTTTAGTTTAAAGTAATGAAAAAGGGAGGTCACTGCTGCCCTTTCCACGGTATACCTACTGTAAAATGTTAATTGCTTAGTAATATCAAGAATACATTAATTAACTTAGGTATTTTCTTAATTGTCTCATTAAGCGATGCCACAAAACTTTCACTTACTTCTAGCTGGGTTCTGAGGAAATCAGTTTATTTAAATGTTAAATGAATATGTTTTAATGTGAAGAGGAGCCAGTTTGATACTAGAAATGATTTTAAATCTAGATGAACGTCATCTTATTTTTTCTGGCGCTACATTTCGGGATGATCCTTGGCCGCCTCAATCAATCTCCTGCACACCACTTCTTCATCCACCTTCCTACGCCAATCGCTGATATAAAGCACTCGTAAGTCTTGTGACACTTCATCCATCCAACGAAGTCGCGGTTTTTTAACGTCAAAAAATTTGATACGTTTTTGAGGCTACCACTTGATAATGCAAATATCAATGCGTGATATTTGTCTTGTTCAGCTTAGACGTTGAATTTTAACGAATCTGAAAATATCAGGCTCCCCGTAGAGGTTGTTAAGCTTTTGATTGTGCAGACGTCGCCAAATGCTATTCTTACAGACACGGCCGAAAAATTCTGCGAACCTCGTACGTCATTTAATTGGTATAACTTTATTGCAATTAGGTAAAGATAACAAATTAATTTAGTTCCACAAGAATTATGACACAAACTTGATAGCTATTTTGCATTCACACCCTCGTCAAAACTAATTGACGATGCACAGAACATAATTTATATATCGATACCTCAGTCCTATAGTGTAGCAACTCAAAAAGCATAGTTCTGAGATAATAAAGAAACAAGATTTTGGGCAGGCTTAATCTTTTATTTTACCTACATCTATTTTTGTAGATTTTATGAAATTCCAGGATTAAAAATATATGTATAATATAAACATAATTTTTTTTTTTTTCAAAAGTTTTTACATGATTTTCGTAGTTGTAACAGTTTGAATCCAAAGTACTATAACCACTGTCAATGTAAAATAACCACAGATTATCACTTGTTACATTTTGGGACTGGTAGATATCAGTATTCGCATTTCCTCATACTTAACTCAAAACTGAATTTTTGGAAACAGGAACTGAGGTATCGATATAGCAATATTCTCAAACATAAACAAAAATAAAATCAATTATTCATGTTTTTTTACGTTATATTTGTACCACCCCATCTCTATTAATTCAAGAACCAGCCGTATTCTTATTATCTAACCACGCAAATAAATTTAAACATGAATAGTTTTGAATACAAAGTATAAACTTGCTTCAAGCGAAATAAAAAAAGATTTTACGCTATGTAAACATGATTTTATTGTCAAGGAACTGAAAGCTGCCTTACCTTGTAGTCTCTAAACAAACGCCATTCTGTTTGGACGCATACAAAATACGCTCATTGATATGAAAACAGATTCTGTTTGTCCTGGTTCAATTTAATTTCATACCAAACAAACGATAATTTTATACCTAAACTTGCCAAATTTCGTTCGTGAATAAAAAAGTTTTAACTAATTATATTCGATACATATTGAAATCATATAAATTAATTTCACGATAATGTTTAAATATACATTTTAAAAGTGGATGAATAAATATGTCAATACCAGTTATTGAATTGGAACATGTAATTATTATATTATATTCAATATTTATTATTATTTTTAAAAAGCTGTGATTGTTAAATGTAATGTTCATAGTATATTTAAAATCTAATAGTGTGGAAAACTTGTTGTGGTTTCGTTGATTTTATCATTTCCCGTATCTATTTACAACGAAATTAAAACTTAAATTAAAAATGTGGAATACGTTTGACAAAAAGTCCTTTTTCATTAAATCTTTATTTAATTTACATTTAATTATTTTTTTGCTACATTATTTTGTAAAACAACATTTAAACGACTATAAGATTATTTTAATGGCCCAGTTCCATAGGATGATAAGTCAAAAAGTTGATGTTTTGAGTTAAGTGAGCCAATATATTCGAATACCGCTTTTGTACAGTTCCACAAAAGTACAGCTTGTAAAATTTAAATATAGGTTTTCTCTCAAAAGGCAAATATTTGCGTATGGAAATCAGCAAAATTAAATAATTTCTCAGTTCCACATACAAACATATCGAAATATCGTATTGTGGAAATATATTTTGTTGAATCGTGGCGTTCCATAAAGAAACAACGATTAATCATAAAACTATAATCTATTTGAATAAAAAAAGTAATACAAATAATAAGCTATCATTTTTTACGAGTCAGTTCAGATTAGTCAAAACTTTGATCGGCCATATCTCAAAACTATCAATTTCTAATTGTATCACTATGTTTGTCATATTTTTCATTCAAATTCGGCTAGCCTTACAAAAAGTTTTTATTTATGTGACATTCAACTTTGTATCACATGTAAAGAACGATAGTGATCAAGTAAATATAAAGTTAGTTTTTAACAGTCAAACAAATCAATCAAAAATAATCTAAATTAAATTGTTCTCTATTTTACTCATTTATTGATGATTGATCGATTTTTAAATATATCATGCAGTGATTTGATTGTGCTAAAGATTGTGCGCCGAATATCATTTTACATTTCAAGTTTTTTCTAATATATTAATATACTTTTGTAGGTACCTGTTGGTATTAATGACTCAAATAAATATATTTTTGTAAAATATTAAATAAAAGCTAAAAGAATGTTAGCTATTCTTAAAAATACATAATTTCAGTATAGCATTGTAAACTCAACTTGGAAATTAACTGCATCTATTTTAAATTTGGATTATTGAGATTTTGTACACTTCCATATATTTTGTCACTAACGACCCGGGTTTCGCCTTTAGGCATCTTCAGGCATTCGAGCGCACGAATGGACTCGAACTGACAGTCAGTAAATAGTGTCTAACGTTTATATAGAAGACACACATATGACAAATATTATTTACGAGATAAAATATTATACGTCTAGGATCCACACTGATACCTGATGGACTCGAACTGACAGTCAGTTCGAGTCCATTCGTGCGGTCGAATGCCTGAAGATGCCGAAAGGCGAAACCCGGGTCGTTACAAAATACATGGAAGTGACAAAATACATGGAAGAGTACAAAATCTCAATAATCCAAATTTGATATTGAAATTCCATCAAGCACCCTCAGTCCGATGTCTTAAAATTGCATATATTTTATTTTTTATTATTGGCCAAATTCTCAAATACTGTATGTTATTTGTTGCATTACTTATAGTTGCTGTATAAAATTTTCCACGAAAGCTGCAAAACAGTATTGAATGTTTAATACAAAATTAAATACAACTTTTAAGGATTGATTTGTGTTATTGGACCTCATCACGAAAGCTCAACGACAAGTTATTCGAAATCAATGTCAAAAAGCTCTTTGGCATAGTATTTAAATTTTATTTATGACTCAAATGTACACTTTAAATTTTAAAAAGACGACAACATCCTATTTTTAAATTGGCATTCAAAACTAGTAATAATTAATTTTAAATTATATACAATTGCTCCTGTTTTTTTAAAGATGTGAACTTCTAGTATCTCAGTTTTTCGACTTTACCTTTTTTCGAAGAGAGTAGGGATAGAAGGATAAACCTGGGACTGGACTAGTGATTAGCTTATCGATCTCGCTACGCCCAGTTTTAAAGATCGGATGCGTGTGAAAAAATTTTTAGACATCACAGATATCCATGTCTTCCATGACATGATTGAAAAATCAATAATTATTTATGAAACTGTCCGTACTGGGATTCCAGCACTGTAACCGAAGCCAGAGACGTTCACCACTCGGCCACGGACCCGACTATTACTTCTTTAACACCTTTTAAGATTATTAAATTTTCCGCTACTATTTTTAATCGTGCATTCTTCAACAACATCGAAAAGAGAATTTGAATATTTTTTAGATAATAATATTTTTTATATTTATGGGATACTTTTTCGTGTTAGCGATCAGAAACCGCCAGGCTCAACTCCTCCGACATCGTCAAATATGCAATGTTGTATTTTATTTGTAATACTATTTTGAACAGCTCAAATTAATTCTATTTGAGTGATTTGATAATCGAAATATATGGCACATTGGTAATTTGAAGCAATTCAAAACATTTTATAATCATTATTAAAAAAAAAGGTAATTTTATAAAATGTAGTTAGTATGTGCGTTTAAAGCTAGAAAAAGCTATTGATGAATTTGTTGTAAAAGAAAATTTTATCATTCATTACGATAAATGTTGTCGAGCATAATTTACCTCAATATAAAACTACTATTTCACATTAATTGTATTTTTCCATGCCTATACACGTAATAACATTCAACTATCAGTTTCAAGGTGTTAACTGTCAATTCTTGGTGGGAAAGTATACTATTTTTAAAAATGAAACACATTTTTTTATGCACGAATTAACCTTTCACAATAAATTATGTTTGTTTGTTATTAATGAAATAAGTCACTGAGTTGTTAAACACGCTCCTGGCGATTTTTCACAAAAAAAAAGTAATGTACGTATTTGGTCTATTGACCGATATATCAATTTTTCTAGTTGCACGTCTAATATTTCTTTCTATTTCGTCACCTGTTCGAAATCCAAATATTTACAAACTTAAAAATGTCGTTTTTTTACACGACCCACTCCGAAAAAACGACATTGTTAAATAATATTTCACTTTTTGTTAAACACCGGAAGACACAAAATAACTTAAATTACACTTTAAACTATCTTATTGCCCATAACAGTTTTTTTGTGATTTACCCAAAGTTCTTTTTATTTATAACTTGTCTATCTTTGTTTTCTCAAATATAATCTAATGGGAATAATTCCATGCACCTTTCAATGTACATTAAAAGAGAAATGTAACTATTTATGGAAGTTACTTTTAAGATGTTGACTGTCAATTCTTGGTGGAAAGACATTATTTAAAAAAAACAAAATGCATTATTTTTTGTATTGGGTTAAAAAAAAAATATTATGATTCAGACCGGTTTTGCTCAATTGAGTTGATAATGTTCGCGATTTTCAAAATAATTAAAAATATAAATAAATTTTGAAAAATATTTAATATTTTTTTTATTGACTTTGTAGGATAACAAATTTAAGAAGACCGTTAGCAAAGCTGGTGGTCTCGGAGAAACCGATGAAGTACCTGATGCTTTAAAATTGAAGCCTCTTCTGAAGCCGGCTGATCAAGAAGTCCTCACTGACTCAGTAAGTCAAATTACTTCGGATCAAATGTGTTGCCAATAATTGCTGGAGTGCTTATAAATGGTGATGTTTTTAAAACATTTATAGGAGTTGAGGGAAGAAATATGTCGTGTCTTGACCACGATCGATCCAATGAATATGGCTGACGAAGTGATATACAGTTTTTCCTGCGGAGAATTCGTACCAAAGCCCGCGGAGTCATCTGGAAGAAGCTACGTTCTGTATAGTCTTCCAGGCACTGCGATCAGGAAGGATTCCGAAGAAGCGAAGGCACAAATTGCTGCGGGATACGGTAGAAATAAAAAACTATCTTTATTTATTTAATTATGGCGTTACATGCTCAAAAAATATCAGTTATAATGCGGATATAATAAGTCTACTCGTGTTTCGTGCAGGCTGTGTGAGTTTGGACGAGTCTGGACCGAAAAAACCTAAAACCAAAAAGGAGTGCTGAAGAAGACGAGGAGGAGGAGGAAGAAGAAGGAGCCGGTGATGAGGAACAGGCCACTGAAGGTCATAAAAAAAATTTCAATTTCCATTTATCATTGAACAATACGTTTTTTTTATTTGCTTAATTAAGTACTAATAATGTCTGGAAGTTCTCAGCCTAATAGTATTAAAGATGATAGTTATTGTAATAGTGGTAGCAATAAAAAAAAAAATGTAATCACTGTTTGATACATTTTATAGTACGGACTATTTATTCACTTTATAAATTGGATAAATTCGTATAATAAATTACAACGGAGACATTTTAAACTTTCTAGCGAGCAGGATTTTATCGATTAAACGTATATTTGTAGATATTTATATTTCTTATTATTGGATGTCAATGTGACAAAATCTTCCAAGCTACGTTCCCCTTTCAACGCATATTAACACCTATCGACCCGTGTGAAGTTTAGCTAACGATGAATGGTAATTCTTTTCAGAAGAAGCCGATGACGAAGACGATCGTGATCAAGACGACAAAGAGGCTTCAGGAGAAGAAGCGACCGTAGGAGGCGGATCTGGTGAAGAAACCGAAGACGGAGGAGGTGGCCACGAAGCGGAAGATCCTGTCATTATTATGCCGAAAGAACGAAAACTGGCCAACCAGTTTAATTTTTGCGAGAGAGCTGCATTAACAGCAAGTTCTACAAGTCGAGTAAGTATTATAATGATTGGATGCAGCTATATACGGCCATCCCTTCTATAGTACGGTGTTCATAAGCGTGTTATAGGAAACCGTGTTATAAGAAACCGTGTTATAGAAAACTCCATCAAAATTTTAAGTGTGTTTTTGTATAAAAATTTCAAAATACATTAAATATTTTTAGTATAATTTACCCAATATTTTTCTCGCTAAAATTTTAAATAAAAGTTATTTATTTATTACAGCTGTTTGTTATAAAACATTCAGGCACATCCATTGATTTGTAATGTATCTGATATTTTTTAAATGAATAATATTGATGTTAATAAAACTGGATGTGCTGTACGGGACCGTGCTGTAAAAGGCGAGCGTGCTTTAGGGGAGTCAATTTTTAAATAACAAATTTAATATTATCATCTCAAATTCGAGTAAATTTAATTAGCGGCTTTCCATGGAGTCTTGATTTTAACAATTTTTTAATATTTCAGAGCATTTGGTGTTCTGTTTTTAAAAGTGGTTGACTAAACCCATAACTATATCTATTTATTTTGAATTCTAAATAGCTAGTTATCTAATTTAAGACATAGACTGAGGGTGCATGATGGAATTTCAATATCAATTTGAATTGTCAAGATTATGTACATTTCCATGTATTTCGTCACTAACGTCCCGGGTTTCGCCTGTCAGTGTTTTCAGGCATTCGAGTGCACGAATGAACTCGAACTGACAGGACGTGTAATCGAATGTCTGAAGATGCCGAAATGCGAAACCTGGGTCGTTAGTGACGAAATACAAGGAAATCTACAAAACCTCAACAATCCAAATTCGCTAGTTGTTATCTATTTATAACTCAGATATATTAGTTAAAAAACAATATCAGCCAGATTCAGTGATTTTATTAATATATCGTCGTCGTTCTGGAAGAAGACACTAACTGAAAAATACTAGTTTTGAGTAATTGGACTTTGAAGTTTGTCAAATGTTTGAAATGCGACACCTTTTTCATTCTGTTCGATTATATAAAACTGTTTTTAAGTAAAAGTGTAATTTATAAAAACAATTGTGTGCTTCCACACGGTAGAGTTTTAAATAAGGAACCCTTTTGTATAACTAACTCAATATGCCATTTTTCGATTTAGTGTTTTCTTCCAGAACAGCGACAATATACTAGACCTGCAATTAGATTTTATCTTACAAACAAAAATTTAGCTACGTCGTGAAAACTTTTTTTTGCTCCCTTTAGAAATGATTGATGTACATTGATAATAATATTATCTACGCATCTACAAAATCGATCAACAATGAAGTATTTCTGAACTAGACTTTTTCGTACCATTTCCTCATTAAAATATTTTTTCCGTGCCTGCTTTTTAGTATTTTAAAATACCCGCGACAGATTGCGTGACTCTCGGATTTTTTTTTATGCATAATAAAATTTATTTGTCTGCTTTAATCGTAATAGAAAGTATAGTTCCCAGTCTATTTTAAATTTAATAATTGCTATTTTACTGTTCATAACATAAATATTCGTTTTAATGGTTTTATTTTATTAAAGATATAAAAAAAATCAAACTTCGGAATAAAGTAAAAATAACTTTTTGATACGGTGCTTTCAAATTTTTTAAACTTCTTATTTGACCGCATCCGTTCTTTCTTATCGAAGTTATACCGACAGAAGGCATTAAGTTATAAAAACAATTGACAGCCAAAAACAAATGGTAATCAATAAATGCAATGAACTGCGGTTTTAGCCTTTACGACTACAATCTTAGAAAGGCATAAAGTAGAAGATAATCTGGATTATTGAGATTTTGTACACTTCCATGTATTTTGTAAGTCGATGTCTTAAATTATCTTAAATTATAGAAGATAATCAATTGAGCATAAAGTATGTGAGAGGAATGAAATTAGTTATTTATCAGCTTTAGATTTAGAGGTTGGTACATTTGTATTTGTCAAAAGCCAGATATACGATGCTCAATGGAAAATAATATGGTATACTTTGATAAATAATAATATACTGCATAATAAAAATTAGTAATAATATCGGGGGTATACTGACAGAAGGCACTGTCATAAAAATAAGTTCTAGGATTATCGCATTGTAAACATTATTTGTTTTCAAAGTACTCTCTCTCCAATGCACAATTGTTTGTAATTAAAAAAGATTTTTTGTTCATTATAAAGAACAATCTTTTTGGCATACAAATCATAAGATTTGGTATCGATGAGTCATATTGATATCATGCTTTCTGCCTGGATAAAAAAATAATGACTGTTTTAGGAATATATTTCCAATTGTTTTATGCTTGACGCGATTAAATAGTAAGTATGGAATTATGATGATGATGATGATGACTATGCAGTTCGTCGGGTGGCGACAGAGTTCCGTTCGGACGGCGATGACTCCGGTCCTTTCTTCTTTTTCCATATATACTGTCGTCTACTGTCTGTGTTTTACTTTAGTCATCATGACTTGTCTTTTTAGAGAGTTCACTTTTATCGCAATGTATGCAGCACTCGTGTCGTATATTGGTCAAATAAAATATTTAATATAATGTCGTCAATAATGCTGACAAAAATGATAAACATAATGTTTCGTAAGTAACAATGTTGACGTGACGTAGTACTCTGACACAATAGAAAACTTTTCCTCGAGTACTACGTTTCGTAAATAAAACGCTACTGTTTTCTCAAAGCCATTATATCTTCATACGTTTTACCAGTACGTAGGACGTTAAATCCTTTATATTTTGATATTTAAAACAGAAAACCGTCAAAAACTGACTTAATCTGTTCTGTCAGGATACCCTCGATATGGCCACCGCTTGGCACCTCGAGAATTCCCAAGGAGACCCAAATGTCGCTTTGCTTCTTCCTCTTTCCCACCGATATCCTTTAGTTCCGATCAAAGTCTTTGGGTAGTCGAGGATCAGAAGTAGAGACGCTTTCCTTGCCAGTTTCAGCGTCTCTTCATGACGACACGTACATGTTTAATCTTATCACTTTCTAACGCAAGGCAATTTAGAGCAACGAAAATGGAGATACATATAATGCAATATTCTGAATTTGAAACATTGTTTTCGTGCTTCAATTGAAAAGTAAAAGTGATCATTTAATCATTTCAAACATAATCAATTATTAAATTACTATGCAATTATACATAGAGTAAATGTTTAATCTTTTTCAGTCTGTTGAAACCCAAACTGTGCCTCCACCGAGAGCAACATTCTCTGCGACTGCTCTTCAGTCAATTATTTATGATTATTATATTGAAGACAACGAACAGCGGGAAAGGGAAAAGGAAGGAGATAAGAAAAGGGTAAGTATAATAATTATTCTAACCTTATTATTACAATGAAGTTTGGAAAGCGTGTCAATATTATTTTAAAAATTGTTTTAATAAATAGTTTTCCTGTTAATAAAAATTCTCTTATCTATTCGACATTCAAATTTTGTTTTTCTTCAACTTAAAAACTCAATATTATGTTGCTCGAAATTTAAAAATATTTTAACATTCAACTTTAAAATTGAAATATTTTAGTATTTAATTCAAATTCAAATTCGCTTTTACTCTATTTTAGAATATTTAAAATGATAAAAAAAATTAAATATTCTAGCGTTCAAAAGTTGAATTTTCAAATATTGAGTTGTCTTGACCGGCAATTCTGGTTGCACAAATTGTATGCAATTATATGAAGTTTACCACACCTGGTTGCCGCGTAGTCGCATAATCAGCTTAATCAGGCTACCAGTGAAATTTCGTTCTTCCGTTCGGCCTGGTTGCACGATCACTCTGAGAAGTGAGCGGATTATTGTCTGCCTCCCTGGTTCCGTGCAAGTCACCCGATTAATTTTTATTTTATTTTTAAATCTTAAATTAATTCTTCTCAAATAATAAATTATCAGTTGAAGAAGCAAATCCCCCAACTGAAAGAAAAAACAGATAAAGAATTACACGAAGAGAAAATTCAAAATAGATGTCGAGAGGGGTGGAATATTTTAGAAAGGCTGGTCAATCAAAACATTTATGATGATATAGGTAAGCAACTATCTATAGAGTATTATATATATAATAATAAGATAAGAGGAAAAACCATTCTGAAGGTGAATGAAAAGGTTCAAATTTGTAAACGGTGGCATCTGTCCGTTAATGAGAAAAGGTGATAAATGATTTTTTCAGACATTACTATTATAGATAAAAATACAAGGATTTTAAAAACGTCTCAGTTAATTAAATCTTGCCTGCTTGACACGCTTTCCAAACTAACCGTTTATTGCAGGCAAATAGTTCATTTTAAACATCATTTTGAGCCATTTTTCATGGAAAAGCATAATTTCTGACGATAACCTCAAAAATTCACTATTGAAACCACTTCAACCAGACATTGATGCGTTGGTATCACAAAAATAAGGTCAAATATCCCAGCAATTTTTTTGTTTCAAAAGAATAATTCATATCAATATACATCACTGTCTCAGAATCTGAACCTTTTCACACACTCTTAAAACCAAATTATTAATATTACAGCTTTTTTTAAGATTCAGAATGATACTGTTTTCATTAGGGACCCAAACCGTTATTTTTTTCGATTCAGCTCGTATATCACTTTTAAGGTGTTCACTGTCAATTCTTGGTGGAAAGGCATGATATTTTAAAAAATAAAACACATTTTTTGCACTACTTCCACATTTTTATAATGAATAGGACTGGTTTCGCTAATCACGAGCATTATAAACCGACAAAAATACAATTTATTAATTAAATCAATTTTTTTGGATACAATTTTTTAATTAAATATGGATTTAAGCACAGAAAAATTTTCACGTAAATCGAAAAAAACCGAAATGAATATCGGTTCGGTTTCGGTTTTCGTTCCGACAAAAATAACGGTTTTTTCCAATTTTCATAATTAAGATAATATTATAGACAGAGTTAATTAATTCTTAAAACAAAAGATAAATAATATTGAGAGAATTAGCACATTATATCAAAATGTAAATTTATTTATTCAATGGATATGTACAGCACCTATGAACTATGTTGCCTCTTGGTTCTGAACTAAGACAATTAATATTAATTATGACTTATTCAATATTCATTTAAAAATTAAAATATTAATACTTTAAGATTAAAGCTTATGTGTCGATAACGTTATTTATGCAATATCTTCATTTAGCCCAGGACTATCGATACTGGGAAGACCCATCTGATGAGTTTCGTGAAGGTGACGGATCTCTTCTTCCTCTGTGGAAGTTCTCCTATGAAAAAATGCGGACAAGCGCTGTGACATCGCTCATGTGGAATCCCCACTATTATGACTTATTTGCAGTTGCTTATGGATCATGTAAGTGGATTAACCATAATGTTTACATATATGTTTGCCAGATCAATCACATATATACTCTTAACACCGCATCTTACGTGGATGAGTCCAGTGCGCGGCAATGTCGGTGCGATTTGAATCGATATGACAAGAAGAGTCCGAACCAACCAGTCCGAAATTTCTAATGAAAAACACATGTTCTCCCACACCACCACGCTAGCTAATGCAAAACACATGTCACTGCGCTAGCTTCTAGCTAAAATATCAAACCAACCGATCGTGTTGTTGAAGCGGCACGCCGCATCTTTTCGTCATCTCTCGCATTGGCTGAGAATGATTGATATTTTCGAGCTACGTCACGCCGCCTCACGTTCGCGAAGACTTCATCCACGTGAGACGGTCTGTTATAGAGCATTCTACATGAATAAGTTTTAATAACAACCGGTTGTAAGTTAAACATATAAATTAAAAAATTGCTTCACCTTCATTATTGAATCTTTCCTTCATGAAATTTAGTTTTGTTTTCAACATGTTTTTCCAATGTAAATATATATTTTATAAAAACTTTACAAAAAAAAATATTTAAGAGCTATGTATAAGATTTGGTAAATGTCTCTCTATTAATGATACTTTAACCTCGTTGGATGAAACCTGCCAGCGGATACATTTGTGTTTGTGACCCGCTGAAGACCAAGCATTGTTAAATCTGCTATTATCAAATGAAAAATAAGCCATGCTCCAGAAATGTAAAAAAGCACCATCATAAGTACTTTCATAAGTACGATTTTAATTTTGATTGTTTTACAAATAGATTTTCTGAAATATTTTGTGGCATAATTTAGTGATTATTAGTTTAAAGTTTTATTCGTCCGAAATAAATCGATTATTTATGTAAGATTTGAATGTTTTTCTAGTGGATTTCATGAGTAACCAGAAAGAAGGTTGTCTTTGCTTATTTACATCGAAAAATCCGTCTTATCCTGAGTATGCTGTGATGACCAGCTCGCCTGTCATTACACTGGATATACATAAGAAATATCCTTATCTTGTTGTCGTTGGTAAGTATTTGTTTACCATTACAACTTGGCTGGTGGCAGACGTCTGAACTAATATAGTCAATTGAAGGCTTGTAGCTGTCAAACGTTAGCTCACAATTTGTACAAACGTGCTGGAGGTTATTCTAAAAGTCCGACAGTTCTGTGAAGACGACAAATGTTAAAAAAGAATTGATAATTTCAATCAATAACGCTGCGGATCGCGTGGCGCCAATAGCAGGTAAAGCAGTACGACATTGCTCCTATGACACTAGCACACTCTCTTAAAGGACAATTTGTATTGGTCAATCTATAACTAATTATAATTATAGCAATCTGATCAACTTAGTTTATAATCGATTAGATATAATTAGTTATGAACACATGCCAGATGTTTGGAATTAAGATGAATTTTCAATGAGCATAATTATCATTGACAAATCTGAGGGGTGATCATGACCATCATGAATATGCTCGAAAAAAATATTTTTGGTACAAATACATGTAAGATATTAATGCCAAACAGCACTTAACCTGTTTGCTGTCCATCCCGTTTATATACGAGTTCAAAAGTTGGAGTAGGTACATGGGTCCGTGCCATGTATATCTGCATCACCCAATATTCGGCATATAAATGAATATTCTCCAAATAATTATCAAATTTTGTTAACTGCGGAACCCATAAATGTATATACATATCCCTCATACAGTATTTATGCTGTACTAAATTTGCACGACTTCTATTTTGTATGGTCAAATAATTGTGACCATGCTTAGTTTACACCAGTGATTCCCAAAGTGGTTCCTATGGACCCCCAGAGGTCAGTGTGACCGCTGAGGGGTTTGTGGCAAATTAAAAATAGTTTGGGGGTTCGTGGACAATGTTGGGGGGTCCGCGAGAGGAACATTTGTGACACATTTTCATTATTATGAAAGTTGAAATAAATAGCAATAAATAAATTGGCAGCGATGTATTGGGTGTTGAATCCTTTTGCAAGTATATCCACAAACTCAAATGTAGCCACACTAATACGGAAGCAAATTTGTTGAATAATCCACAAATGAGGAGCGGAAACCAATGTCTGAACAAGATACCACAAATTTTGGTTACAAAAATAGATAACAATTTTATATCCTGCATTATGGGCCACTGTACAGAGACTGTTGTTGCTTTCTCGTTTTCCTATTTAGTAGAACGTGGATTTAGTACAGTTATGAACGTCATCATACTATAAATATCAAACAAATTTATTTGTATTTTATTTTTACATCGCCATTAGCCATTCAAGACAGTTACATTATGCAGTTACGTAGAGTTATTTTACTTAGGGGGTTCATGGTCAGGTCATTTTTCTTTAAGAAAGGGTTCATGAGCATAATAAGTTTAGAAATCACTGACTTAGAAGGTACAGTATCAATATGCACGGTTTTGAATTACAAGGAATATTGGAGCAACCAATATATCGTGTAAATCAATGAATAGATGAATAATTATAAGTCTCAGAGTTCCGTGTCTACTTCTAGTAGTCTATGTTATCATTAATATGACAGTAATGAATATTTTTGCAGGTCTTTATGATGGAAATGTTTGCGTTTACAACACACAGTTGGTCTTGGAGAAAAGTTATCAATACAAAAGCGATTCAGTTGCATCGAAACATAGCACTTTGGTTTGGGAGGTATAGCTCAAAATATGCCTTTAATAATATCTGGTGCCTAATGCTAGTAGTGCCTATGTCAGATTTTGACTTAAGTATCAGAGAGTACTTCTAAGTGTTCATTCTTTTGATGGTAGAAATTCCTATTTCAGCCAGTTTATGAAATAAAGGAAAATCAATAGTTTATGTCAAAATAATGTTTCAAGCACATTTTACACCACAAAATGCCTATGCTGACGTAAGCGATTTAGATGTTGAGATTTACTAATACAAGAAGTATCTTCACTTGGGTAGCTCTAGTAAAAAAATCATCACAGTAATGTGGAAGATAATGATATATATAGGTATTGACAAATACACAATCTCCTGTACTGAACAATTGATAAATTTGACAGGCACTTGTAGCATTAGCCTCCAGATATATATATTTTTTTAAAAATATCTTTGCAATTAGAGTATTGCTGTCTATGGTCTAGTGGTGAGAGCAATCAGATGGTTCCAGGTTCAAGAGCTATATCAAATTTATTTATTTACAGTTAAACATTGGTGATCGTGGGCATAGGTTTTCATGTCTTTTCTTTTTGAGTAACTTAAAAATCTCATCGAGTTTATCTCTTATGATCTGAAAATTTGAAAAATATCTGGTCCATTGGAAATTATGATCAATTGTAATGTAAACAAAATTTCTGAAATCTTGTTGCTTTTCAGGAGAGCCAAAACAAGATTTGCATTTGTCTGAAATTGGATGTAACATGTGATGTTTGAGCGTGAAATTTACTAATTCAGCACCATTGATTCAACTGGTCCCTTTTCTCCTATATACGTATATGCATTGTAGTTATTTTGGTATATTCAATTCGTTTTTTTCCATTTTTAAGACTTAACGGCCTTTTCCTTTCGCACACAGAAATATACTATTCAAGAAAAGAATGGAGATGTGTAACAATTCAACACCATATGTATGAATTCTTCTGTGTTGGCTATACATGAATAATCAGATGACTATTAATTATTAAGTCTTTTTTAAATTATCTAACACAATAATCCTTTAATATAGGTTCGCTGGGGTCCAGATCTTGCAGACGGAGAGTGTAGCTTTTGCTCTGTGTCTGGAGATGGAAGAGTGACGATGTGGGCTGTTCTTCCAAGTGAGCTTTTAGCTTCTCCAGCGATCACACTCGAACTGCCACGTCCTCCATGCCCAGGTCCTACTGGAACCCTTATACCAATCAAAGGTGATTATTATTTATTAAAATTGCATTATCTTAGAAAACAGAGTCATGAAAAATACATTTCATTTCTATAATATCAATGAAAACTGTTATATTCAGTTGCTAGGTAGCAAAGGTGCTTCCGCTTCCAATGTGCAGCAAATGACTTCTAATGGAGCGTATCTCAAAAATGATTGTTCTAAGAGAACTACTTGTTATTAAGTCACTCAACTTCTCTTTTTTTAAAGAGATTAAGATTACAAGGATGAGACTATGACAGGACTAGTAATGAGACAATCTCACTAGCTACACCCTACTCCACCATTAATCGATTGAAAAATCAATTAATGAATGCGACACAGCAGCAAATTTTAAATATTGTAATAAATTGGAACGGAATTGTACTTACTGGAATTCACGCCATAATGGAAGACAATGACATTGACTACTTGGCTACAGGCCTGGCACCGCATCACCAGCATTATTCGTCCGCTGTATTTACTCTATACCCTTTGCTTTTTCTTGATTAAAACAACTCTTTTATGTGGGTTGGTTTAATAGGTTGCGGTACATGCATCACCTTCCACCCTGACAAGGAAGAGGTTTATCTGGTCGGGACGGAAGAAGGATTAATTCATAAATGCAGCAAGGCTTACTCAAGAAATTACCTCAACACAATAAAAGCCCATCACATGCCAGTTTATCGAATAGACTATAACAAATATGACAGCAATGTATTTGCATCTTGTGGTGGGGATTGGAGAGTTATCATTTGGGAGGACGGCAGAAGGTATGCAGTTATCCTTAACCTATCGAGAGAAGCATTAGATTTTTGACGGATTTGTTAATTAAGTTTGTTACTTTATCTTACCTCAATCAATCGTCACCATTATTATCTTTTAACTAATAAAATACACAACAATTCCTGTAACTGTAGTTATATTTTCAAACAAGCGTTCTCGTGACTCTCATAGCAGTCATCCGCTGAGAATCCGTTTCTGACAGTTAAAAAATTCACTGCCAACTGAGTTAGAATAAAATTGATTGTGAACTAAGATACACTAAGAAATGATAAAGATTACGAATACTTCAAGTCAGGGAGCTAGAGAGACACAGGGACACAGGGACACAATGCTCAGATGTTTTATGAAAAAGCAATTGTAATTGGCGATATGAGCATCTATCATTTGTAATAGAACAAGCTAGACGATTTTTCAGCACTGAACGTGTGAAGAGAATTTTTAATCCTCTGTACTAAGGATGTTTAACAATCTAAGTGAGAAAAATTAGAAACTAAAATTTATAAAAATAAATGTTAATGGTAAAATCTGTCAAAAGGTTAAATAGGAATTACTTATGCTACTGTGTACTCCAGTGGTTCCTAAAATGGTTTATACGGACTCTCAGGGGTCCTTGTGACCGCTGAGGGGGTCTGTGGCAAATTAAAAATAATTTGTGGGTGCGTGGACAACGTCAAGAAAGGTTTCATATAAAAAGATATTTGTGACACATGTTCATTAGCAATAAATAATTTGGTAGCGATTTTTTGGGTGTTGGACTCTTTTGCAAGCAGACCATCAAACTCAGATGAATCCATTCTAATATAGGAGCAATTTATTGAATTATCCACAAATGAGGAGTGGAAACCAATGTTTGAACAAGGATACCACAAATTCTGGTTACAAAAACAGATACGAATTTTATATTTGCATTATGGGTTACTGTACAGCGGCTGTTGATTGCTTTCCCGTCTTCCATCATACTTTAAATATCAAAATGTTTTATTTATATTTTATTTTTACATCACCATTTTACCTTTCAAGATATGAAAATTAAATTTATATTTTTTTCTATTATGCAGTTATTTTATTTTACTTGGGGGTTCATGCTCAGGTTTTTGCTTTAAGAAGCGGTCCATGGGCATAATAAGCTTGGGAACCACCGGTGTACCTGATGGCCGGCAGCTGTCGAAAAGATAAAATATAACCAATTCAAATGTAATATTGTAGATCTATCAGACAGTCTTAGTCGATAGAGTTTATGAAACCGTTTTATAATTATTTTCAGTGAGCCCCTTTTCATGTTTGACCTGGGATCGAGCGTTGGAGATGTGAAATGGGCTCCATATTCCAGTACTGTATTCGCAGCCGCAACTTCTGATGGAAAGGTAAAAGTTTAACTATTTTAAACAAACTGAAGGAAATTAAATAATGCTAATGTTACATTTGGGAATAGTTGACTATCTTCCCTTATTAATAAAGCAAATATTTGTTAAATTGTTTTGAAAAACCATTACACTTAATTTGGCACAAGATGGCATTTAAATCTCGATATGGCAAATTTTTTGTCATCATGCCTTTTTCTTCTTTATTCTTCATATCATATCATCATACTGACCGGAAAAAAAACGCATAGGATAAAAAAAGGGACAGGAAAAGACCGTAAATGGAAAAAAGCGCACACTGAGCAGAAAAGGAAGTATTCACATTTAAAATACTTCTTATCTTAAGATTTTCAGCTTGAAAAAATCAGATTTTTAATTTTAAATGTCAAATAATAATTTTCAGAAACTTTTTTTGAATATTTTGAAATTTTCTTACAACGAAAGATTCATTTGTTGCGTTCTGACCGTTGACGGTCGATAGGTTCTGTGAAATCTCTAATTTTTGTTTAAAAGTGTCGAGTTGTAGATAAATTGTATTGAGATATTTATATACGCGGTAAGACATGTGTCATGAAGTGCTAGGATGTGAAAGAGATATGTTTGTTATCAACCAGCCATAATTTGAGTTTCATGGAAGTAGCAAAGGGTTAGAAGACTAAAATAATACCCCGGGTAGATTAACTGCTCTGTGTGCGGCTTTTTCCTAGAACCTATCATACTATGCCATATGCCAATTATGAATATTATTTTAAAAATAGATATTAAATTAAGTATTTCAATAACTTATTTATGATTTAAGGTGTTTGTATTTGATCTGAATGTGAATAAATACAAACCTATCTGCATACAAAATGTTGTTTCAAAGAAAAACAAGAAACTGACAAGGATAGACTTCAACTACAAATTGCCCATTATCATCTGTGGAGACTCAAAGTAATTAACAGCATTATTATAATTTTTTGTGTTAAGTACTTATAAATAGCTGAATTGTTTCATTATCTTGTATATTTTTAACAAAAAAATTTAATTCTAATTTTCTATATAGTTCTACTAACTGTCATTTCGATTTCATCCGTACATTTTGATGCCTGAAGATGTCGAAGGTATACATCAGGGGTTCTTAACCCTGTTCCCGCGGGCGCACATTTATTTGTAAAATTAAGGAGCTTACAAAATTAAATCCTTTTATGGTTATACATATTTGTG
This sequence comes from Himalopsyche phryganea, assembly GCA_022494535.1. NCBI lineage: Eukaryota > Metazoa > Arthropoda > Insecta > Trichoptera > Rhyacophilidae > Himalopsyche > Himalopsyche phryganea. The sequence continues at coordinate 761,877 of JAGVSL010000059.1, read as the reverse complement.
CGAATCTTTATTTTTCAAAATGAACATAGTAAAACCAAAAACCAAATCTCAACCTATCAATATCAACCTTGGGATTGTCATCTCACACTCCCAATTTTGAGAAATTAGTAAATGAAATGCAATGTCAAAGCTCGCACAAATTGTGCTTTATTTTGATTATATGGTTTTTACTCCTCACTGTATTATATCTCTCTCTATTTTGTATATGAAACTCGATGGGTTTCTATCCATCTTTTGTGAATGCCTTCACACACACATAAATGTAAATAAAGGTATTAATAACCGATTTATAATAATTTAGTAAAAATATAATAAGTGTGATATATAATAAATACTTAAATATTGTTTTTTAGACATCCGACAGTCGCCGGACATTATTATCCTAAATTTTAAATGCGCCCGTTATCGCGATAAGGTTAAGAACCCCTGGTATACAAGATATAGGGAGTACACAAAATTTTATATTGAAACTCCATCAAGCACCCTTAGTCGATATCTTAAATTAAAAGAATTGACTAATCTTATTGTGCACTTACCTTGTTTTACTTTTCAATTTATGCCAGTACGGTGATGAAATCTGTTTTCCATTTTAGGGGCACAGTACATTTGCTGAAGATTTCCCCCAACCTGCGTGTCATGTGTAAGCCTCCAAAGAAGCAGCAAGGAATAGACCAACGAACTTTGCAAGAAATGAAGCTTGCCAAGCTACTAAGTCTTGTGAGAGATCCACCAACAATGCCTGAGGTTATCGATGAAAAAGTTGAGGAAGACTAATTATTATCGTGTTCTTTTTATTTAGTATGAAACTTATGAACAATAAAATAGTTTTAATAACTATGTTTCCATTTTAACATAGATCTGCTTTTAAAAAATGGTATACAGGGAAAAAGTTTTGACATTTTCCAATCCCAGCAAAATGTTATGTGACTTCATTATTCAAAAGACATTATCATTTAATATGATTTTATTTTTAATATTGACCATCGATGTACATACATAACTACAATTAGAAGTTGGCACTACGTACATTTAACTTGAAATACTACATTCCGCATTTCAACACGGCATACATACATCCAATAAAATTCTTTAGGATACACAAATTTCAAATTATGACTCTTCTTTAAAACACACCGCAATAATATGTATACTGTGAAAACCCGATTTATCTTTCTAACACGTTAACGACTAATCCCGCATCAGAGCAGAATTGGCGACAACATCTAACGACCATTCCCGCACTGTATGGGATCGATGTACTTATCTGTTGAGGGCCACCCAAAAAAATGATAAATGCGGGACAATGATGAATAATGGATTGTTTAAGATTGTTCGTATTTGTGGGGACTATAAAAAATCTTGATAAATGCTGGAAAACGATGAATGCTGGAACGATAGATTGGGGTTCCACTGTATTAAATAATATAATAAATATAATGTTGTCAAGATATCTAACAGTATACCAAACTCTATAAAGATGTTAACAGGCATATACAGAAGCGGCAGCTGACATTTCTAATATTAATAAATTGTCTTTTCTATTCATTTTAATTTTAAATGGCGAGTATCAAAAGTTTGCATTCCCCAGGCCTCACATTTTCTTTGAGGCTCCGGATGTTATTTACTACAATATGTAATTTACTACAATTTTCAATAAGACTCGCATAATGGACTGTATTTACAAGAATATCATATATTATGTTATAGGTTATAGAATCAAACTAAAACAAAACAAATATGTAATAAAAGGGGAAAAAACTGTCAAAATAAAATTAATGTGATTTGGATTTAATACAAATGGTCATATCAGGGAATATTTTTATGAAAACTTTTAGACAAAAGTATTCTGAAAACCTGTTACTTAATCTACAGATAAACAAACACAGATAAATAACTACACACCTAGTCTTTTATATTGACCAAAAAATGGTAAATCTAAATAACTATTTAAAAAATAGATGGGTATGATATAAAACTTACAAAGCAAATTTACATGGCTTCATTATTTTCTTCTAGATAAGTGGTTCTTAAAAAGATGGGGACTGCAAGGGGACTTGAAAAGTTGTTTTAGGTGAGCCTCTAAAATATGTAGGAAATTTCTTAATTATCTTCATTAAAATAATATTCAAACATTTTTTCAAATCATGTCTGCACCCAATGTAGAGAAGAGATTGAATTTGTTCTAAGACAACTGCTTGGTACTCATTCACTCAACATTTCTTTTTTGGAGACAGTATGAATAGAAGAATAGGGCTAGGAAAGAATTGGTTGATTAATCGCTTTCGCTAAGCCTCGCTTTTAGGATCAGAAGGGTAGGAAAGAATTCAGACATCTATGCATTCAAACACAAATCCATAAATTGATTGGAAAGTCAATTTATTTATCTGTCGGTACTGAGATTTGACACTGCAACCGAAGACAATAATGGTGAACATTAGGCAACAGGTCCAGCATCATGACATTATTGATTTAACTGCAAATAGAGGCCTCGAAAATATTCTAGAATACTGAGGGTGCCATGTTTACAATACGGTAAAGAAATACTGTTCGAGATGAGTATCACTATTAAATCAACTTTAATTTTAAAAATTTAATTATTAAGAATATAACATCTTTTTAAGAACATCAACATTAATAAACTAACTATCTACTATCAAATTAAAACACCTTTGTGGGTAAACAAATAAATGCAGTTTGTAGTGTATTAAATTTCCAGAAGTTCACACAAAATTTTATGACATGGATAATTATTCTAGATGAGTAATATTTCCTTGAAGACATGGTTTGCACATTTGGATGAATTTCTCTTATTGACAATAAATTAGGCCCAATCGATACACAAAACAGGCTCTCATTTTTCGATTATTACACAATAAATATTTTCGTAAACATTTATGCCATATTTTAAGGAAAACATTGATAAAGATCTTTTTATAAATATCTCTAAACTACACTATAATATAAATAACAAATTAACAATATCAAATGGAAAGACAGTACAGCTTTAGGTTATTAATCATCAAGATGTTGACAATCAATAAAAAAAAAAAAAATTTGAAGCATATTTATAAGAATAATTTTAAGCCATTCTGAGTTTAGAATGTCTGTATGACATAGATGTCTTTTCTTTATTAATATTTAATCGTTCCTTAAATCATTTTGTAAATGAATCAGCCAATAGTACTTATATGTTTAAATCACTTATATCTGAATTACTTAAGACAGAAATTTTTTCAGTAAGTACGTAACAAGTTGCAAATTATACTAAGCTATGTATCACAAATGAATGGCAGGGGGATAAAAAGATCATTGCCCACCCAAATCGCAAAATGAGTTAATGGTGCCATCTTGTGAAGAGTCCTGTATGCAAAAAAATGAAGAAATCATACTTATCCCAGAAAGAAAACTTTGATATCACATACATTCGAAAAATGTAGCTACCCAGAGACTGAAGATTTTTATTATTTGAGCTAAGTAAATAATATAATAATGGAATTACAAAGTTTTTCCACAAAAACTCAAAACCGAATCAATGTGACAATTCAAATGGCATCTAAGAAATTTTCAATTGTTGTGTCACAATAAATAAAATGAATTTAAGAAAATGGGAGACTTTAATTTATCAATTATTAACAATGATAATTGTTCAGAGGAACACATTCTTCAAACTATGAACACCAGTCAAGGAGGTAGTGAAAACTATAAAATATACAGTTTCATTCATGACTCGAAAGATTCAGGTAACTTGGAGATGGCAACTGGAAATACAAATATCAAAGTTTTACTGTATTTTTCTGAACCAAACGATGGTTAGAAGAAAAATAAAGAACTGACATGCTAAGTTATTATTCTACAAGGGAATGAGCAGGCATTGTTAGAGGTTAGGTAACAAAATTCGAGATAATTTAGAGCTCCAAGTTTACATTACAATAATAAAATTAGACAGGTAATACATCTATCACAACATTAAAATAAAATTATTTTCATACACGAACATTATAAATTAACACTCATTAACAAACAACTATTTAGTTTTCCAACTCACACATATAGAACGATTATGACAGGAGTTAAGTGAGTAACAATTAAGAGATCATGTAATAAATTAAACAACAAAACAAAATAATCTTTCCCTTTCATTTCCCATCCTGTATATATATATATATATGTATATGCATTGTTTAATCCTTTAACTAGGAGTATGTATGATTATGTCCTGTACAGAAGCCAATTTCTAAAACTAAAAAAAGTCAAAAACTATAGTGTACTTATGAAATATAATATTTTGTGGTGGTGAGGACATTTTCGTCAGCAAGTCTAGTAAGTTAGTAAGCAGCATACAGCTGTGTCATAAATGAATAAATGCAAATGGCATATACTGTATTATTTTTTGTAGATGCCTACACAGAATAAATAGTTGTTAATGTTGGAAAAATAGTGAATAGATAAACTTCAACGCTGACACTTCTTTTTTATTCCATACAATATTGCAGACAGTGTAATTTAGGTTCTGTGTTAGACAGTGAAAAGGTTAAAATTGAAAAATATCACATTAATAATAATTATTATCATGTTAACGGCATGAACAAAGAGCAGAGGGCACAAAATGGAATATTTCACAAACTGAAACGCTTGAAATACAATATATATTTTTTATGCAATTTAAGTATTTTTTGATAATTAGTTTTGTTTCTATGAGATGGCGAGCTATTCTCGTCGGATTTGATGAACTGGAGCACTTATATCGAGCTGCAAATGCCAAATTATTGGATATATTATTAACTGGCTTTGAATGTGCCTTTAAAGAATGAGTACTTATTTCATTGTGTAAAATGACTTCTCAAAAAATGGAGAAATCCCTTTCAAATAAACAGTCGATATATCACTGTGTAATTTTTAAATAAAAAATGACTATTCTACGAATAGCGCATATTTGTAACAAAAATCATTACAACAAACAGGTACTAAGTACATAAAACAGCACTCAAGATTAACAGGTATAGATTGTTAAAAAAAACATAAAACAGTTTTCTATTTTTAATACGAGACTAAAAACTAGATAAGAGTATAAGTAGTGGTGACAAATAATGTGCATAATATTTTTATGGAATAGTGTTGTTTACCAATAATACAACCTGATAAATTACTACAGAGGTCACCAAACCATCACTTGCAAGCCGCTTGTGGCTTTTCAATAACATTCATTTTGAAAATACATCTATTCAATTTTTGATATCATTAAAACATATGTTATTAAACAATCATTGTACAGTACTACATTGAGAAGCCCAATAACTGATGATAGCATGGAGTTAACTTCTAGTTGTTAGCAATTGTAAGATACACTTATGTATTGAGTGTAATAGAAAAACTCTGTTAAGATACCTCCATTAGGAGACCATACGCTCCACATTGGGAGCGGACAAGGAAAAAAATCATATATGGGAATCAATGAAATTGATAATTTGCTTAAATTACAATGTACTATTATAATTATTATACTCCAATATATGATAATTCAGGGCTTCAAAGAGCCAATCCAATTTCGTTTTGAGTTACAATCCAGGGATAATTTTTCAATTATTGAAATCAGAGGACCAATAATTGGTTATTTCTGAAACCAATAAAAAAGGGCACAGTATGTTTATCCGTCAATACAATATAAATCTCTGGTCATGGAAACATTTTATGAATACATTAAGGTTTATTTTGTTATTATTTATAAACATTACTGACAACCGTTTCAAAGGTATTCAGTAATATTTTTTGTAAAAAAGCGTGTGCAGCAGAGTTGGAAGGTTTATCACAATTTCCTTTCCCAACAAAACGAGAATATGCTTGCATTGTAAAAACTAAAAGTCAATTGTAACAAATAAAATACCAATGAAACTTATAATGTAATCAGATTCAACAAAACTTATAGTATATCTCTCTCTACCCTTGCAGCTATTTCAAGTAACATTATGTAAAAACAAAAATTACGAGGTATTCTTTGGGAAAATTAAAGTAATTATATTACTTTTATTGTTTGTATTGAGATCATTTCTCTTAAAAAATAATATTATTTTGTCAGTCTTTGTTAATAATACAGAATGTGCGTATCCAATAATAAATAACCTAAAATTATGTAATCCGTTTTTTGAGATGAGATCAACAACAGCCACTAAGAAGACTTACCTAAAAACAACACCAATGTACAAAACAGTAACTCACGTTCAACCATCTTGCACGAGAGCGAAATATAAACTTTAAAATGAATCAATCAAAAATTAACAGCTTAAGAGTTTATAGAAATTCAATCAACTACCTTATTTCCTCGACTATAATGCGCCATCGCTTATAAGACGGACCTTTCTTTTTAAATTCCAATAATATAGTCATATAATGACAATACAGAGCATTTAAAGTAGGTATATCGGATACTAACTTTCTTACAATATGCCTGAAACTTCATATGGTTCAGTGTTTGATTTTTCAGAACCATTGTTTTCTCAGTCTTCCCAGAAAATATCTTCCATTGAACTTTAACAGCGATTGTAAGACGTAAACGATTATAAAACGCACACCGATTGTCAATGATTCCAAAATAGGTAAAAACATGCATCTTATAATCGAGGAACTACGGTATTAGTAAAAAAAAAAAACATTTTAGAAAATTCCAAACAAGAAATATTTATATCAAGTATAGTCGTAAATGTGGGAGATGAGCAAATGTAGACTATGATGTTCCGTCTGTTGAAATTAAAATAAATCATCTGTCGTCTATTAATCACCTTGCCGAGAAACTAAATTACTCTGATACAACAGTAAGACACATTCAAATAGCTTGGAAAAGTCAGGTTGTATTCGAGCATGTCAAGAGCTTCTGGACATTGCTACAGAATGCCTGTACAATAGTACTTGAACTAACAATACTAACAAATGATTTTGTTGCTTCCATTAATTCATTTAGGAATAACATTACAATTATTATATTTAAGTCTTCTACCGGATCAAAAATAACTTAAAAATCTGAGTATATTTTGACTAGAAAAATTACCAGCATAACGAAGTCAAATCTATGGGTGAGGAAGGTTTGTACCTGGACGAACCGTCTGTTCTACAATACCTTTCCCGAATTTCAGTTCCAAAAAATCTCTAACGTTATTAGGACACGGCAACTGCTTCCCGGCAAACTCAATACTGGACATGGGGTGGAGAAAATGATCAGGAAAATCCGACTGATATTCAACAAACCACGTCTCCTTCGTCATTGTACCATTTTTTTGCTGGAACGGAAGAATATTGATGTGCAGTCTGTTTCGTTTGCTGAAGAGAACTCGGTAATAGTCTCCTTGCGTAGCTTTCTCCCAGAGGAAACCTTGCGGATCATGTGCTCCTCCGCGATTCGATGCTCTCACCAGCCATTGGACTCGAGGAATGTCTGCCTCGTGAATGCCAACCTCCAAGTTTGCAGCCCACGGCAATATATCACCCCTGCGGTATTTAAAAATAAAATGTTTTCAATTTATTTCTACATAGTCTAGAAAAAATTGACAGAAAGAAATAACACATATGGTTTTATGAGAATATAACAGGAGAGGGCCCGTAACTGAGTGATCAAATCCTAGTATGGACACTTTTCATAGATTGATTTTTCAATATATGGATTTGTGTTCATAGGCAAGGATGTCTGTGATGTCTACGTTACCTCCCTGGGTGGGGAGGCACACCATAAAAACAGTTCATAGCGAGAGCGATTAGCCAACTGCTAGTTAAATCATAGCCCTATCCATCTATCCACCAAATGCCATTCTAGTAGACAATGTCGAAAAGTGTTTGCAGGATCTTACACTCAAAACACTTGCTAGTTCTGAGAGTGCTTGGAACTAAATGCCCAGGCTGCTGACCCATACGGTAGATCTTTCATTTCATAGTGTGTGAAAAAACAGGCCCACATTTAGAAATAAATACTGCAAAATCAACGAATAGCCAGCTGTCTTGTTTAAAATAACATGTTACCTTCGGACTGCACCTAATAAGGTGGCACCCTCGAGCCAACATCTTGCGCCGGATTGCTGAAGAACTGTCAGGGTGTGCCGTAATGTTCGCCGCAGGTGAGCCAAGCAACACGGAGGAGTCCAGCGACTGATTGTTAAGAAGGATGGTTTACCAACAACAGGAGGAAAACAGCGCTGTAAAAATGAAAATAATCACATTGTGTTACCACATGTTATAGTCTTACTTGTGACAACATTATATATGAGTAACCAAAAGTAGCGTGTCATATCATAGGTGAATCTTATTATTGGCTGATTTTAGAAAATTATATCATTTGAATTGGGTTGATGAATCTCGGAAATGATGAATACTATCTGACTTAAAATGATTCCATCGTATAAAGGATGCCTCCCTTCTACTTTCCATTCAGTTTTGGCCTGGAAAGGGTACAGTGAAGAGCACTTATATTTTTTTTAGATGGTGGTCGATAAAGTGAATTTACATCATTGTTTACTTTATGAATTCCGTAAAGACAATACTGCGACTGTGGCAACCAAAAACATTTGCGATGTGTATCGAGCAGATGTTATCAAAGTTCGACTGACACAAAGATGGTTTGCAAAATTCTGATCTGGGGATTTTTCACTAATAGATAAATCACGGGCCGGGCAGACATTGAAGACTGATGACGACAATTTAAAAGTCATAATTGACACCAATCCAAGTCTAACCAGGGATATCGCATTGATGATGGGAGTCAACCGTATTGAGACATTTTAAACATATGGGGATGTTTTGGCGGTGCGGCGTTTGCATCCTTATCAATTGTCGGCTGCCAATTTATTAGATCGTGTTTCGACGTGCGTTGCTTTGAGTGCTAGACAAAAACGTGAACCTTTTTTGCATCGTTTGGTGACAGGAGATTAGAAATGGGTCGTGTACAATAACGTAACAAGAAAAAGACATTGGGCTATACCTGGACAAGCCCCATTGACAACTTCTAAGGCCGAAGTCCACCAAAAAAAAGTTATGCTTTGTGTTTGGTGGGATTGTAAGGGTATTGTCTATTTTGAACTCTTAGAACGTAATCAGAAAATTACAGCAGAACGACATTGTCAACAATTATCAAAATTAAACATCGCCCTTGAAAAGGATAGACGACAGCACGACAACGCGAGACCACATGTGGCGATGATGACCCAACACAAATTAAATGAGTTGAATTGGGATGTTATCAAGCACCCACCGTATTCTCACCAGATCTTGCTCTTTCTGTATTTGTTATAAGGGAAAACTATCTTTACGGAAGTGAATATGATCTAAACAAAAGTGCATTTAATTGTAAGCCTGCAGTTATTAGCATATGCTTGAGCGTTGCTGTGCCAAGAAATGGGCTGCTGTATGTAGTCATGTGCCATGACCTTGTTGGGAGCAGCACCAGGTGACTATTGTGAAATGATAATATTCGAGAAACTTACTTCAGAATCTCTTGTGCACCCGTGCCATTCTATGCTGCCACTCTCTCTGGTCACTTTTTTAATTCCGACAGCTTGATACATTGCCATTCGTCTGTTGCCCTCCAGCATTCTTATGTGTTGCTTATACTGCAGAGAACGAAATAATGCCCTCCCATCAGAGAATGATGTATCAGAAATAACAGAAACCTGTAATTAATAAACATAGAATTTATACAAAAAAAAACTTTGATAAAAAGAACTTGGGTAGCATAGATTTCATTTATTGATGGCCTAATATTATAAACCCGTACCTGATATTTTGACGAAAATGACTTTGTAAACCGTATCTTGTTTATTTAAAATAATACAGAGTATTTAAACTTTTTAATGATTCACAAGTATCCTAACATACTAACCATTTAATACTTAAAAGAAAAAAAAAAAGTCTAATATACATATTAACGTAAATATTCTGCTTTTTTTAGCCTCATGTAAAATTTGTAAAAAGTCACTTATGGGATTATCACATTAGGCCATCGTTATTTCTTTACAATAAAAAAACATGGCACAATAATAATTAAAAACAGAAGAACAGAATGAATAAGTTGTATTAGAACTGCAATACAATAAATTAAGGTAATTTCTTTTTTAAATAAAACGCAATTTGTTTGTACTACAGAGGTTTATGATGATCAGGACCGGTTACGCTCATCACGAGCATTATCAACTGTTAAAATACAATCATAACAGGGCTATTTATATCAGATTAAATGTTAACAATTACAAAGTATACAAAACAAATTTGAATTGTTGAAAATTTTTACATTTCCATGTAAAAAATATATATAATATAATAGTTGATAGCTATTTTGGTATATTTATAAACATAATTCCTGTGGAAGTTAAAATTTAAAATAGCTTAGCTTTTCAAATTGGTTGTTTTATAATTTCTTTAAATTTATATTATTTTAAATAGCATGTCGTCAAATGGACAATTAAAATACATGATTATCATGTCAACTGACGTTGCTTGATGGAATTTCAATATCAAATTTGAATTATTGAGATTTTGTACATTCCCATGTATTTCGTCACTGACGACCCGGGATTCGTTTTTCGGTATCTTCAGGCATTTGAACACACAAATGAACTCAAACTGACAAGACAGTAAACAGTTAACATCGCTTATATATAAGATATATGACAAATTCTTATGAATAATTCTAAGAACAACATTGGCACTTGGATTGATCACAACAATGACACTTTCCCAGTTGGGAAAACAAATGCATTTTGGGTGGAATAGAGGGATGAAAATGCAATTCGAAGAACTACCTACTTATTCCATAATACGTAATTAACATTAACACTAATTTATTTTTAAAATACAATGCCTTTCCGCCAATAATTGACAGTTAACACCTTAAAAGTGATATGAAATAGTTTCAAAAAAATACTCGATATCATATTTTTTTGATGTATTTGTATTTTTTTTTTGTTGGTAGTTTAATAAGTGACATATGTTTCACTAGTTACTACTTTATAAGTATCTTCAGACGGAATTAACAGTAAAACAATTCTGTGGAAGAGGTAATTATTGAATTGAATAATAATTATTGACAAACATAAGTCTACATACAACAAAGATGCCCAACCAGTTGATCCCAAAGCAAAATTTGGTCGATCCCAAAAACTTCTATGATATATATAAATAAATACTATGTTAAAAATATACGAAAATACTAAATTTTAATTATTTTGTAAGCGCATACTTATCTAATAATATTTTTCATTTAAAATAAACACTTTTAAGTTTGAAGAAAAGAAAAAAAACTTAAATACAATTTCCTATAACAATCATATTAGAAGTTGATCCCGAGAAAATTTTAAATTGAAAAGTAGCTACCAAAGCAAAAAAGGTTGGGCACCCTTGGTCTACAATGTAAAGCTTATGGTGATGAGGGGAATTTCAGTAGTTACAAAGTGAGAAGGGGGATGACACCTGTACACAATAAAGTTTGATTTTCGTTTCGTATGGGCTAATTAATAATCGCTTACAATTAAATGCACTTTTGTTTAGATCATATTCACTTCATAAAAATAGTCTTCACTTATAACAAATACATTCCACAAAAAAGAAATTCTTTCACTAAAAATAAAGTGACCCACATAATAAAATTTATTTTAACATTAAAGAAATATATTACTCTTACGAAAAAATATTTCCACATAGATAAAATAGTGTTCACTCAATATAAATACTCACACTTTGAAATCGATAGTTGCATTAGAATACATTACAAAAACCAAACCAAACCAACCCTAACATAACCTACTACAACTTGGCTCACTCTGTTAAAAGAATTTGTGACTAAGTGGAAACTATTAAAATCAAAGTTTGAGTGTACTAAGTTAATACTATCAATTCCAAAGTGCAAACTATCGAAATAAAAGTTCATTGGGTACCAAGTGAATACAATCCAACACAAAGTGCAATTATTTACAATGCATTAATAATTCATTGTGGGCATGTGAACATACTAAAAATTGACGCAAATCCAATTTGATTGCAGGAAACAGAGTTAAACACCTGTTGCAACACTCTCTTGGACCCTATGATTAATATTGGTTGCTCCCTATTCTTAATAGTTATTATTCATGCAATGGAGTAATTCTACATTTTTATTAAAATCGCATATTATATACTTTTAAGGAGTTAACTGTCCATTCTTGTTGAAAAGGTAGGTAAATGTCTATTGGCAGGGACAAGGGTTAAACACGATATTTTTCACTGAAAACTACACACAATGATTAGCTGAGTTGTAGTAGGTTATGTTAGGGTTGGTCTGGTTTGATTTGTTCCACCCTAAAAAATTGAATTTCGCGTACTTTCGAAGCGATCACAAGCTGTCATGTCAGCCGCCATTTTTTCTGCACACGGGATGTGGAGTTTTGTTTGGTTAGGTCGGTACTTAAGAGACATGGTTTGCGACATAACCTCGTTAAACCTATATTCCAACGTTTCCTTTCGTGACTGACGAATATTTTCCATATATTTAGGTTCATAAAAGATTATTCTACCCTAAAACATATCGTTTTGTGTAGTTTTCGAAGAAGAATATCATTTTTAAGCCTAGTCCCTGCTAATAGAATTTTAAAACATATAATATAGATATATTTCCTTGAAGATGATAGTACCTAACATAAATTTCAGTGGTTTAAATAATAACCTATGAATAGCTGAAGTCCCGTTTTAAAATTCGGTCTTACACCAACCTTTATTTTTCTCGGAAGCATCTGAAGATAAAGAGCATCTGGAAAGGGCAACATAAATGGTCGTGGAAGTAACCTCAATACATCAGTTGGTAACAACAAAGCATGCTTTCCAGAGACACCATCACAGCCGAAGTCAATTTTTATTTGCTCGTATTTCAAAGACCACTCGCGTAAATTCAAATCTATCTTTTGGCAACTGAGAAATTTTGTACTAGAAAACGGAACTGCGACGTTTGTTTTCGTCTTCTTGGATATCAACGTTAGCATCTGCTGTATATTTTGACGGGAAGATATTCGCATTGAATCAGGAATGAATAAAACATACTTTGTTTTGATATACGTCAAAGGATCCAATTCTTTCGAATTTGCCAAGAGGTTTACCTCTAAATTAACTGTTTTGACATTTTTCAGAGTTATATTTGGAACCGTGAATTCAAACGTCGGATATGGCGGGTTTTCAGATATAATGACAATTTGTATATTGGGTATTAGCGACAATATAGACTGCAATGTTAAGGCAACGTCGTTTTCGAAATTTTCAAACTGCCTTAAGACAATAGTTACCATTTTGGTTATGTGCCTATTTGGCACTTTGGATGGTGGAGCCGCCGGCATCACCGTAATTGGAGTTATTGGTTTTTCTTGCCATGGAAAGCAAAGCCTCCACAGAATGCACATCATTGTAATTTTTATAAGACCAAACATCAACGCAAAACGATAAAACTTGGATACTCGCATTGTTGGAGCTTGCATTAGCCAGTAAAGATACAATTTGAATCAAATTATTCAGAGTTTCTTTTATATAAATAAACAAAGATACTCATCAAGTTTAAATCCAATAATTTGCCATAGTACAATCAAGTACAATGAATGATTGTATCACTCTTGGCATAATTTTGACAGTTAAAATACTATAACCATAGACAGTACAATATGACAATAATACTATGGATATTATTTCATTCTATCATCGCAGGATAATAAAAAAACTAAAACAGATAAGTAGGTAGGTACTTTTTATATGTTTCATGTTCATTTTAAAAATTTGTCAATTTTTTGTAAAAAAGCTTATCTGTATTGAATTATATTTAATTCAATTGTTTGCATTAAGAATACCATTATTTACGGTTTATGAATGCAAAATCATGATAAACGAGCTGATTTTTTTTCAAAATAAAAATAACTTTACCTACCGTCAAGTACTTTGCCTAATTTTCAATATTTTGAAAAATTGTCAATTTTTTGTAAGAAAACGTATGTTGAATTATATTTTATTCAATTGTTTGGATTAAGAATAGCATTTAAAATCGTACTTAATTGAATAGTAATATACCTAACGACTTATCTTTTGACAACCATAATGTCGGCAAAGTTACTCCATAGCATAATTCAATTTTATTTACTACTTTGTCTGGTTACTTATGTATTATCAGAACCTATCAAATTTAACTAAATAAATGCTTAAACTATTCTCAAGATATCAATAAGATACGTGATAGATTATTACAAAATTATCTCATATAGTTTTTTAGATACAATGTAAAGTTTGTAAAAATCCCTCTCCTTTGATCATCACCATTGAAAATTATTGATATAGCTACACGTTAAAAGTACTTTGTGAGCAGTTTTATAAAAATAAAATGGACTATGCAAAAATACCCATCGGTAGGCAAAGGAACGCCATTTGAGGGTAATTCCTTATCAATATTACGTTATAATAGCAATGAGGTAGAATAATACTCATAACATGTGCCGCAAACATATTAAATACCATGAGTTCGTTCGTACATTTATCGTTTTTGTGTGTTTTTGCATCGTTAAAAATTAATAGGAAAAATAATTAATGACCATAAAAATAAAGTAAGATGCTTTATTTTTTGTTATTTTCTCGATAGAAATATAAAAAAAGTATTTAGGCTACTTAAATCCTTAAAAAAATATATCAATTATACCACTATACAAAGCTATGGAAATAATTTGTGGAAAATTTCACATTCCATTGCCTCTGCATTAATATTTCCACTATATTAAATGTGTACCAAAAGTTTAAAACAATTTCTGCTTCTGGTACATTTTGAGGGCTTTGCTTTCATTTGTGGAAATAAAGTAGCTGCAACCAAAAATGGTAAGAACACGTTTTAAAACATGAAAGCGCGCTTTTCAAATCATATATATCGTAACTCTCAAATGTCAGATATCACAATATAATTGCAAATTGGCTGCCGATCTTCTACTTTTAATAAATAAAGCACAGAAATTAATTTTGTGAACACAATTTTAATATTAATATCGTAAAAAAAGAAATGGAAAAAGCTCATGACTACAAAATTTGTTTGTGTGCAGTGTAAAATTGAAGCCTTCAAAATAGATCAGAAACTAAATTCTTTTTGATGCTGGCTTACAATCTTTTGTTTCTAGCTAAATAAAAAGAAAAATTTACATTAAATAAAAAAAAATTTGAAAAAAAATTCGATAACCAAGGAGGAATAACTCCAAAACAGCTCTTTCACTTTATAGTACAACTCCGCCTGGTATTTAAAATCTTTAAAACTCAACTTATTTAAATATTTTGATGCATTCTAATTGCTTACGTATTATAATAGAATGTAGAGTTAAAATATATTGTAAATTTTGTATATCTGGGTGATAAATGATGATTTTTCTAATAGTTGAGGTAACTGCAAATGCACGCACCATTTACAAAAGCAATGTTTTAAAATAACTAATTAGAAATTCTAGAGGTTTAACAAGTTCAGTGAGAGAAACCGACTATGGAGAATAACGCCATAAACATATATTTTGTCTGCCTGAGTGTAAAAATAAGTTGTAGCTACATAAACAAAACAACTTTTATTAGGAGGAATCGTACTTGGTAGGCGAAATAGCCCCAGTTGACGGGACTTTGTAATATGGATGACGTAACGAAATGTTTGAGTTATTTGTTATAAAATGAAAAGTTCCCTTTCCTAAAAATAAAGAAAACTTACTAACCTTATGGACTCCTTTAGTAAAAATTACTTGGTTGTTATTTTATATAGTTTATGGTGATACCTATTTCAGGGTTTGTTATTATTAGTAAGTTGTCCATGGTTATTGCGATTACGGGTCTATGGATTTGCGCTTTATTTAATGTCAATTGTAAATAATCATACAAATGTGATTAACGTTGTGTTGTTATTGGTCCCCTTTACCCTTAATATTTACATTTAAGATATGCGGTAATTATTGACTACTGATCTGGTACCATTTACTTTGAAACTACTGTCTTTAATATGTTTACAAGTTGGCGCGGTTTCTATTGACTGTCAGTCAAAAATCGAATCGCATCGAGGCATTACAATGGCATCAATTCAAGAGCGTTTACAAATGAAACGAGTGCCCCTAGACACATGGAGTACGCGTGAACAATTATGCCTCGCTTCTTCGGTTGTAAGAAGCGGCGACCAAAACTGGATGTCAGTGTCCAGGGCATTGAAATCTTTGGGGGACCCTAGTCGGCCGGCGGATTGGTTCTCTCAGAAGAATTGCGCTATACAATATGGCTCACTACTAGAGCATGTCGAAACGCCGAAGAGAAAAAAGCGAACCGCTGACGGCGCTGCTGAGACACCCCAAGAAAGCATCTTGAAGAAACTAACTCAAGAACGAATATTAGAACTACAAAAACTTATGGCAGAAGCCAGTCAAAGCTATGCTAAAATTAAGGTAATTTTTCATTTCATACGTATATGTGTTTTACTTTATACGTAGATGAACATAATAAGCGGTAGTAAAAGTGCGGAAATGTTGTTTTAGAGTAGAATAGTCTTTCATCAAGCTAAATATATTCAATAACGACGAAAGGAAACATAGCAGTGGTTTATCGTGGAATAGTTGTGTATGTCACATACTTTATTTTTGAGCACCATATTGCAATAAAGTCAGAATTGCCAACCTAAAAACAAAACATATTCATCTTTGTTACAAATACAAGAGTCTAAATGAAGATTCCTACGAATTCTATGTTTATTATATGTTAGGTATTTATTTGGGAAAACTCAAATATAATATAAAATATCGAAGTATTCAGTTCTCCAAAGTTATATTAGTTAGTTGAAAGTTATTTCAGTTTCACGCCGCGCGGATTCATTATTGAATATTTTCCATACATTTAGTTTGATAAAAGACTGTTCTACCTGAAAACAATTAATTTCGCATGCTTTTTGATAAAAAAATGCATTTTTAGACAGCGTCCACCAATACGAACATTTACCTAATTTCTGCGTGCGAAAGGAAAATGGCGTGAAGTCTTAAAATTTTAAAAAAGAGCTTAGTATGAAAAAATAACTATGATGCGTATCAATGTACCAATTCCATAGGACGATAAGTCTAAAATTTTATGTTCTGAGTTAAGTTAGCCATTATATTCTTCTACAGTTCCACAGAAGTACAGCTTGTAAAATGCACAGGTTTTCTCTCAAAAGATAGATATTTGCATATGGAAATTAGCAAAATTAAATAATTTCTCAATTCCATATATATACATGTCGAAATATCGTATAGTGGAAATATATTTTTGTTAATCGTGGCATTCCATAAAGAAACAACCTTTAATCCTAAAATTAGAAACTATTGACCATCTATTTGAATAAAAAAGTAATACAAATAATATGCTGTCACTTTTTACAAGTTAGCTTAGATTAGTCAAAACTTTGATCGGTCATATCTAAAAACTACCAATTTCTAGTTGTATCGCTATGGAACTAGCCATGGATATATATTATGTGTAAAGCAGGGGAGGCTCATCTTTAGGGGCCACAATTTCATTAATTTCAATGAAGTATTCGAAATGATTGAGATTAAAAAAACTTTGGTAAATTACAGATTCACCGGATGTGGTCCAAAAATGATATTTTTGTAATGAAAAATAACCAAAATGAAATATTTTAGAGCAGAACAATTTTTTATGAAGCGAATGATGAAAGGAAACGCTGGAATGATGGTTTAACATGTTACAAACTTTCATTTTACACTGTTTTTCTTTGTTAAGTACCAACCTAAAAAACAAAATTACACATTTTGTATGAAAAGAATAATGGCGGCCAATCATGACAGACTTATTTTTATTTCTCTTTTTTTCCTATATCTATATCTAATATAATGCCTTTCTAACGAGAATTGACAGACACCTTAAAAGTGAGTAAATTTTATGTTGAAACATCTCATTCTTTAGAATGTTTTCAATATTGCAAAACTTATTTCGGCTCTCCTGAAAAGTACTAATTGACTTAACGCTCTTTCCCTTTTGCACACAGATTTTATATATGAAATAATAAATAACAGATGTACCAATTTAACTTGGCCGCTAGTGAAGGCGCCACTGTCGCGTTAGGAATGTTGCCATACTCAATCAGAACTGAAATTTCAATAAATTCCAAAACTGATATTTTAGCGACGGTTATTAAAAGTAGACATGAATTTTCGAATTATATTTATTTTGTATTAAATGTCAATTGGGGAAATTTATTATTGACTGACAATTCTAGTTCCGAATTCGGCGGTGGCCAAGTAATGTTGGTAATGCTATACTCAATATGTGTATATTTTTCAACATAAATTTTAACCCTTGAACTATCTGGGATTGAATTCTTTAATACCCCTACAAAACACTTTCAACGATTAAACTTATGATTTGTACGGTGTTAGATAATTCTTTCAAAAAAAAAACTACACAATATTCTTACAGCCGTGTTAATAAATTAATTAGAAATTTTGTAGGAATAATTTCATAACTGACAGACTGCAGATTTGTGTAGGTCCACTGCCATATTTTCTTTGGTCTGCAGGTGTTAAAAACACTACCTAAGATTATTAATTTCTCATGAACTTGTTATATACTGACATAGACTCGTTATGTTCAGACTAAGATGTACACCGAAAGCTTCTCAGTACCAGCCATCCTGTGGCGAATAATACATAGAGTCAACTTCACGTAACTCAGTATCACAGTTTCATCTCGACATTCATAATGCTGGACTGCTTGTGGCGAAAGGTTTCTTTTAATTTTCTCTTTATTATGCCAGGATGAAGTGAGAGTGCTTCTGGCATATGACAACACACCAGCGAGTGAGGTTCGACTCCGAGCTATGGGAACTGCCCTGGAAACAGAAAGGAGGGGTCGAGAACGCGAGGCGGCCAGACGAGCACTCTGGCTTAAAGAGAGAGACGAAAGGCGAGCTCTCCTTGAAAGGGCCTGGAGAAGACCTGACACCGAATCTCCTCATCCCTCGCCTCTGCTAACATCTCTCCTTCAGAGTCCTGCTCCTATGCATCATATTCCCACACCTGGTGAGTGCTCAGTAATTATTACTCAAGATTAATTTCCATTGTAATATTAACTATCAACAACATTTTGATAAATGTATGAAAGTAAAACATACGAAATTCCAGAACTGCCTGTACACATATTTCGGGTATTCCACTATCTCAGGCTTGGAGAATCCAATAACTTCCTTTCTATATATCCAATAAATAAATTCCTTCATACTTTCTCTCGATGATGGAATGCTATTGTCATTATTTTAGACTACATACACATTGAAAAAACATTCGTAGATAATTGAGAGTTTACTGTGATAGATTTATTCTTAAAGATTACGTATATAAAGTATACTCTCTTTATTGCAAAATACTTATATGTAATATTGATATTTTAAAAATAAAACACAATTTTTTTATACTACTTCCGCATGTTTATAATGATCAGGACCGGTTTCGCTCATCACGAGCATTATCGACTGATAAAAATACAAATATAACAGGCCTAATTGATTAAAAAATTGAGTGTTAAAAATTATGGTTCATGAACCAACTGTTAATGATATCAATTGATAATGCTCGTGATGAGCGAAACCGGTCTTGATTGCTATAAACATGTGGAAGTAGTACAAAAAAATTGTGTTTTATTTTTAAATATAATGCCTTTCCACCAAGAATTGACAGTTAACACCTTAAAAGTAATATTGATATTTTTCAGAAGCTACAAGTCCATCTTCTGGCGCACCAACACTGTCCCTGTTATTAGAGAAATCGACACCGCCTGTTTTGACACCTAGCGATGAGCCACCCCTTTTGACCCCCATCTCCAAAAAGCCGATGAAGGTGTCGAAGAAGTCAGAACTTCAACTGATAGAAAAGATTAAATCAGATCTTGTTCAAGAACTGGAACAGAAATTCAACGGGGGTGCAATGCCTTCTGAATCCAACGTTTTAGGAATTATTCCAACCTTGCATAATACTTCCACCTCCGCGATACATATTGTCAAAGATGCCCAAAATGAAAATCCTAAAGCGGTAGATAAAGGTGATTTTTACGATATCGAATTCAAGCAAGAGGATGTATATGCGTTTTCTGATATTGACTTGGATATTCCTCCCGTATCATCGATGCATAAATCTTCACTCGGCCGAGCTCTTCACGCTGATAAAAATCTATTCAACAAAAGAGAACTTGCGTCTAATGCATCTATAGACAATGTGGCATCACCGCCGCCTGGTGATTCTGAAGTCTTGAATTCCTTGCTCTCTTTGCTGAGTCCGGCGGAAAATTTGAACCCCGAAACCGCAATATCCACTGATACTATTAGCGATCCAACACAAATTAACGAAGGCGGTGCTCGCCCAGATGAAGTCGCTCCGATACCACAAGCAGCAAATGAGAGGTTTACCAATTCAACATTCTTGATAGTTTGTCTGTAACGTTTTTGTAGTTTAGGATAAAAATGGCTTTACCAACTAAAGGGATTAACCCTTGGATATGTATTCATATTATAATGCTTTAAATGCAAGAAAATGGCAATTATTTCTTAGTACACTCTATGGATAGTACCTGACATTCTTCCTGGATACCAGAATCCCTCTGGATGGTAAAAGAAGTTATTAGGGTTGAGACTTCCCGGACACATTCACAGGACATGTCCCGCACATTCACAACACTAGTTCCAATGTCTTTCTGTAACTGGTTCATTACCTAATCTCCAAATTCCTCACAAAGTCAATTCACCTCACCCTCAATATCCAACACTAACATCTATTCTTGAAGTTTTTCGTTTGTCGGTGCGATGATTTACTACCCTAAAGCAGCACTGGTAGAATGTAAGTGTTTATGCATTTTATAATTCATGATTTTTTCAATTTATAAAGATAAATATATTTATTGATTACAGTGAAAACTCAACCCAATCGTTTGAAAGCAAAGAAAATATGCCTAGTGAAAATCAAATACCTGCAAGCGATATCAAAGCAGAGAATCCTCCACAAACTACCGGTGAGGAGGAAGACAGTGATGGAGAAATGAATCAGAAAGTTTCCGACCTCAAAAAAGATCTTGAAGCAAAGAAGTCGCATGAAAATCTCTATTTGCCTGAGGGAGAGGAAGGGTTCCAGAAACCTGTCGAGACGGCTGCTCACAGCACCGATGTCCAGGTTAATTGTTTTGCTTAGCAAGTAAACATTTTCATCTAATTTAGAATAATTTATGTGTCATTACAAGTTACATTGGTATACCAACCAAACAACTTAAAACATGAAACAATGGATTGAGCATTTGTTTTATGAAACAGAGTTCTTCTATCAAAATGTTTCTTACTTAGGGATCTTCGTTGGTAGAAATACTTTGTCTTTTTTCTATTTTAATGTTGTAAATTTTGATTAGGAACCTGAGAAACCAGACTGTAAAATTGGTCAAGAAACAGCAGAAAAACAAAGCACAACACCTGCACAAGTTCCGGTGGAGCAAAACACAGCTGAAGGTAATGCAGAAATATATGATGATACGCCGATTGAAGTTATCAAAGAAGACAAGCCTGGGAAAACAAAGCGCGACTATTCTCGAAAGAAAACTGAAAAAGATGACAGAGCTCCATCTCCCCCGAGTGAAGTGGAAGGTGTTGTGTCGAATAAATCCGAGTGTAGTGACGAAATAGGATCTGATAATTCGCAAGGGTCCGCTGACAAAAAGGTGTTGAGTAGAAGATTTCGAAATGAAGGTACGATTGTCACTTGTTCTGAACTTTGTTTTTAGAAAATCAGAACAGTCCTGTTTTGAATGGATTATGCAAATAATTTGTTGAACTTCATTTTCGATATCAAATCATCAATAAAATGGGAAGATATCAATTACAATGTAATACTATAAATTTCTTGTTTCATCAAGAATTCAATTCTTTCCTTTTTTCTATTTGGCTACAAGTTTTTGTTGATATATATATATATATATCGACTGTGGAAAGGAAAAAGAACGTAACCCACACACAAAAAATATTGCATATAGCTTAAACTAAATTGTATACATTGTGATTATCGAAAAAAAATGTTTTCAAAAGATGGAGGGATAAGTTCTTTTGCCTTATTACAGTCGATATATTATATTTTTGTATATAAATATAGTGTACTAGCACGTTTTGTGTGACCTATACGCAATATTTTTGGTCTGAGTTACGTCCTTTTTCCTTTCCACAGTCAATATTACAATGAAAAAAAAAAAACAAATCATTGCTGTCAAATTGATATAGATATATTTATTATTTCAGTGTGCGGTTCACGCTCAGAAAGTCCCGCGACTCCTTTGGACTCTCTTCCGGGAAGCCCTGCCCCACCTCCCACGCCTCCACTCGCAGCCCATAATTCGTCTAATGCCCACATCACTTCCACTCCTTCTAACCCGTCTCCTGCACCCACTGACCAGGAACGAGAACACCGTCTTTGGAAGAAATCCATTATTCTGGCATATAACAGGTACATTTCATGTCGCATAAATTTTAAATCTAGACTTCCGAATAGTTGCTACAGATAGACAGATAGATTTACTATATAATTTAAGACATCGACTGAGGGTGCTTGATGGAATTTCAATATGAAATTTGGATTATTGAGATTTTGTACACTTCCATGTATTTTGTCACTAACGACCCGGGTTTCGCCTTTCGACATCTTAAGGCATTCGAACTTACGAATGGACTCGAACTGACAAGACAGTAAACAGTTAACATCGCTTATATACAAGATATATGACAAATTCTTATGAATAATTCTAAGAACAACATTGGCACCTGGATTGATCACAACAATGACACTTTCCCAGTTGGGAAAACAAATGCATTTTGGGTGGAATGGAGGGATGAAAATGCAATTCGAAGAACTACCTACTTATTCCATAATATGTAATAACATTAACACTAATTTATTTTTAAAATACAATGCTTTTCCGCCAAGAATTGACAGTTAACACCTTAAAAGTGATATGAAATAGTTTCAAAAAAATACTCAATATCATATTTTTTTGATGTATTTGTATTTTTTTTTTAACCGAAAAAGGGCGAAACCCTGGTCGTGAGTGACAAAATACATGGAAGTGTACAAAATCTCAATAATCCAAATTAGATAGATTTACATTGTAATTTACGGAATGAATCCTATAATATAAATTTTAATTAACATATATTTCTTTTTTGTCAGGTTGAACACCTTAAAATATGCTTCGTTATTCCACCGTCCCATCACTGATGATCAAGCTCCAGGGTATAGTGAAGCAGTCAGGAAACCCATTGATTTATCGACTATACGAAGAAATATAGATCAAGGAACCATCAGGTATTTATTGTCACATCCGAATTATCAATCAGGGATAAAGTGGTGTATGTAATTTTAAAGTATTTACCCTTTAACTGTTTTTAACCTTTAGCTTATAACTAACAGCTATGAGTAATATTTATAAGTACGTCCTGGTTATTAGCTAATTTCTAAACTCAAAAAAGCCAAAACTATATTGTAAGGTATCTAAAACAATCGAAATAATGCGAAAGAACGATTTTTAATGATTTGTGCGAAAATATATCTGTGAGAAAAGGAAAGGGAGTTAAGTCGAGTTAATTGAAAACAAGTTAAATATTCTAAAATAACTACAATACATACATGCATGTAATATAAAAAGGAAGAGTCTAATCAGTGCTGCTAAAATTCATGTAACATCACATTTATCAACAAATTTCATACAAACACAAATCTTGTTTTGGTACAAATTTTAGACTTAATGCCCTCTTCATTTCACACAGAATTGAATATGTAGTTATTGTGTTTTCATAAAATCGACACAACTTCTAAATCAATAGATATTTTCGATTGAAATTTTCAATAGAATCAATGAGATGACAGTCAATAAGATTAAATCTTTTAAAACTAAAAAAACCTCTGATTACTTGATAGCATTATTATATATCTAAACTAAATATAAATACCAATATCTCTATATTATGAATTAGTTATAAATTTAGTAAATGGACTCTGTATGTTATCAGTGTGAATTCATGCAAACATTAATGCATTGTACATATACAATAGCATAAATATCTATATCATGTAATTTGGTAAGAAAAATAGTCTACCTCATGAACAATCCAAAGTAGGTATTGTAGCAATGCAGATTGTGAATTACAGCTGTAAATACTTATGCTAATGTTAACAAACATTAACCTTTAGGGCATTGCTCTGCAACCTTTTCTCATCCACGGCACATCTAACCACCTATCAGAATTTTATGGCACAACACAAGCAAAGATGTATAAATTTCTTAGTTGAGTGTATAAAAACAATACAATATTGTCCAATTTTTTTTGTAATAATTCTGTGCCAAATAGAAATTAACAGTCTATTTTCAATGAAAGTCTCATTGATCCAAAAATTTGTGAATTTACATTCTTAATTTGTTGTATTATTTTAAACATTCGATCATTTTTTGTTTATACAAGAGACAAGCAACTTTTTATTCTTCATCGATGCCGTTGCAAGCCAAAACAATAAAATATTTATTTCAACGAGGATAATTTAAAAGGATTGGTTCTAATTTCTACTACTCGATTTTTTCTCATTTTTGACACATTGCGCTGCGGCACACCTTTGATAGTCTCGCGGCGCACCGGTGTGCCGGGGCACGCTGGTTGCGGAGCACTGCTTTAGTGGAGCAATTGACTAACTATTCCTAACCACCTTCTATCTATCATACCCTCTCCAAAAAGAAAGATTAACCGTCATTTTGAGCTGATATGGTATATCTTTGACTGCACTAATATTTGCTGACAATCGTCAATCACAAAATTTATATAACTAATGAATGATATCTATTCCAGAACAACTGCCGAATTTCAACACGATGTACTCCTTATGTTTTCCAACGCGTTGATGTACAACAGGACTGACCACCGAGTGTACACAATGACACAGGATACGATGCGTGATGCCTGCCAGCAACTGGAACTCTTGCTGCAAGCGCAAGGCTATGCCACGAATCAGAGCGTCAGCGCGTCCACTTCGCGAGCTGCTCGTCCTCTTAGACCTCATGTTCAATCCATAGGGACGGCTGCTAAACGAAAGCGAGGCAGCGCTGCCGCCAGTGGCGACACTCCTGCATCGAAGAAGCGAAAACCTGATGATGTATGATTTAATGTCGGTACACTTAATATTGAATGTGAGAATAGTTATTACCAATAAATACTTCAAATTGATCTTTTTTTCTTTAATATCCTCTAATCCACAAAGAGTTGTGGCGTTGTTATATTTTTAGAAGCTTGTATTTTTTTTTATGAAATTATCATTGTGTTCATGTATAATTGTATAATATCGACGGTGATTTCTAATTTACATCATTTGGCCGACACCTGCTCTGTCGACTTTAAAATGAGATCCAATCACTCATTCATTTTAGTATTTTTTGAGGGTTACATCAATTAGCCAAAACACCATCGATATGTGCTAGCTACACATACCTATCAGTGATTTCAAAAACTTGAAATATAAGGCAAATATCACAAATAACCAATGTTGAAATACTAAAATTGGAACAAAACCACCATAAATGACACTCAAATAGTAAAATTAATCCAAAAATACCATCAAAATCTTGAAATATCAAGAAAATATCACAAAATAAACCAATGTTGAAATACTCAAATAAATGTGTTGGAATGCTCCAAAAACACCATAAAAACGAAATCTTGCAATATCCCGAAAACAGCCTAGTGTAAGACAAATTAACCAATGTAGAAATGCTCAAATTTAAAGAAAACCGACAAAAATGACTCTAAAATAGTCAAAAATTAATACCATCAAAACAAAGCAACCAATTATTTTGACTTATGATAAAAAGGGCGCAGTGGAAAGCGAAACAATTAGCGAAAACAGCATAAGAAACCTTGCAAAAAAGTGTTGAGCGATGTCTAAATCCGGACTAAAGTTTTAGTGTCATTTTTATTATTTGTTTCAAAGAAAAAAAAAATATTTGGAAACAAATCTATGTCCATATAATACTGAGTGTGAAGATGTATTTGATACCCGACATGAACTCAATAAAGATTTAGGCCTGAATTGTAAGTTTTATTTGGAAGTAAAAGTTGCCTATAGACAAATCTTTGAAAATTATAATACTAACAGCTCGCACACTTCTTGAAATACTAAGTATTATTCTTCCTAGTTAAACAGATCCCAAATAAAATATTTCTATAATTTTTTTTTGCAAGACTAACAAACCAAATTTTATATAAAATTACTACTATAATAAAAAATATTATGCCAATCGACGCAAATTTGGGCCGGGACTTACAGGTTATGACCGCTGCCATAGAGCAAGGAGTATGAAAAATAAAAATATTTAAAAGTTTTCGTATTTGGCTTATGACGTCTTATTTTTTTGCATTTCTTTATGCTTTTTGAAGTTAGGCGCATTTGAAGAGAGGTATAATATTAATGCATTTTTGGGTTTTGCCAGATGGTACATTTTGAGAAAAGAAACTTTTTCAATAGAGTATCTCATCAAAACTTGTTTTTACGACAACTGGTTGTGAATCAGTCACTTAACCTATCTCTTTGGGGAATCTAATGATAGAAGGATTACGTTAAGGAAATACCATCATTACTTTAATTGTTTTCCCAACCCTCACGATCGGATAGTGGTGGGTAGGTAAGTATGAATCATCACAGTCATCCATGCCTTTGGATACAAATTGACAAATACAGACCGCTGGATAACATGTTTAACAATCGATTATCGATTGATTTATTAAAAAAGAGGTCGAAATCAAACAGTTTTCAATGAATCGCTTAAAAATCCCATAACCACACGGCCTGGTTTGATATTAATTCACAACTTTTAAGGGGGTGGACATGGCTAAAAAAACGCAAATAAACTTCCGCAAAGTTAACACCGAGTCTATGTCAAATAGTATCTACTTAATTAAAGGGTTCGAATTGAACCGATGCGCAGAGAGCATCTTGTAAATAATTTGAATTCCCATTACATTGTCGACAATATGCGTAGTGGTGCAAGAATATTGATCTAAAATAAATGACAAATAACATTTCAAACTTCGAGTCCTGTTGCAGTGCTTTAATATTTCGAACAGTTTGACATGCACTGTAATGGGAAAAATGAAAAATACGAACACAAAGCGACAAATTGCGTACGCAAGAATAAAAAATATTGAAAGATCAAAGCCCCAAAAGCATCCGACACAAAGAGAGAAGATGGATGTAGCGTGCGTCCGGTTTACTACTTTTATTCTTCTTTTATTGTACCTTCAGCGTACATATTTTTTAACGTCGCGTCCTCATCGGACTGTTCGAGTTACAATATGTAATAATTTCGTGCTTAAAATAAGTTCATTCACTCGGAATTTAGTAGGTATAGGCCTTTGTAATATAGCGGCTTTTTTCTTGACAATTGATTCGCCCTTTTCCCATAATATAATATAATAGTTTGAACTAACTATTTGCTAATTTACGTATTTAAATGTACGCGGAGTAAACGTCCACTGGAATCTGCAAAGATTTCAAATTATTCGTTAATTTGTATGTGCATAAAACCTCAATTCTTTAACCATGTCCGCTCCCAATGTGACTTCTGAACTTTGACCTCTAAATAGATATATTCTAACATACGTTTTTGAAGAAGAAGAGAGCTGTTTATTACTCAGTTGCTCATCATCTTATTTTACATAGAGAGTAGGGCTAAAAAGATATAGCTAGGACTAACTAGTGGTTAGATTATCGCTTTCTCTACGCCCCGTTGTAAGGATAGGATAGGTGGGTGGGAATTTTTAAACGTAACATATATATGTCCATAAAACGAACAGAAATCCATAAATCGATTGAAAAATGTCCGTACTGTCCGTGACATCCGTAACCGAGGCCAACGACGTTCAGCACTGCACCACGGATCAGTCAGAGGTGAAAAGTTACACCCACATCACTTTTAAGGTGTTAATAACAAACTGCTTTCAATCCATGGTGGAAAGGCATATACTTTTACACTAATTCCAGAATTTCATCTAATGATCAGGTTCGGATGAAAAAAGAGTCATTAATATACTTTTTATTTTGACTATTACCGCTCCCAATGAAGAGCATAATGGACTCCTAACGGAATCCTAACAGCTTGTTACTCAGTCGCTAAACCCTCCTTTTTTAAGAGATAGAAGGATAGGGTTAGGTCAGATCTATTAGTTTACTAATTGCTCTCGCTTATATGTATGTTATTATTATGAGAAGGTATAATTTATTGAAGCAGTAGCGGGTGGTGTTGGTAACAATGCGTAACCTTGGGATGATAGAGAGGTAGGTAATAGATGTTATAGCAAGATACAGAAATAATTTTTCAATCAGGTCACAACGGTTTTGTCAAAATATTGCGACATTTTTTTTGTCTTACAGACGTCTGCGATAATAATTATCTCCCAAGTTGTACGATGTCTGAAATGAGAAAAAAGCAAAACAAAAAAAGTTTTATTAATTAAGTAAGCTGGCATCAAAAAAATCTGACAATTCCTGTTGGCAAAGTTTGTCACAGGATTAATAAAAAATATACATGATTCGGTGTTGCAAAAACGCCCAATATCAAATTATTTAATTAATTAAAACGGTTCTACTTTCATGAAAGATATTATTAGAAAAACCCTCAATGTCATCCGAAATCGTATTTGATGACTTCCTTGGAGGTTTATTTTTTTATTTTTCTTATTTTACAGATTGTTTACATTTTACAAAAGATTTAGGCGCTGAATTTGTGTGTTTAGTTCTTATCAAATAAATAATAAATTAAGAGATACATACAAAGAAAAAAAGAATTAAAGAAGTTACATAGCTACAAATATTAAAAGAATAGTTAAAGAGTACACTTATGCAAATTGTACTTAAAGCCCTTTCTTATACAAAATAATATTTCCGTTGTTTATTCCGTACTATAGTCGTTAGTAGGAGGAAAAAGAAAATTGTTCCCGCGATTCAATTTGACCTACGATGATGTTGATGACTCGTAACTGCAGACTCCGTATTTCTGACCAATACAAGTTTATATAAAACCGGGATAATTAGCTGTCCCGAAAGAACCTTTCGGGACGCCGGGATTAGAGGTTTGAAACCGGGACACCTGGCAGCCCTAATCCATTTTTTGTAATCATGTTAGCCCCAATGTGGAGCATACGGACACCTAATAGAGCATATCTCAACAGATGTTTTAAGTTAATATGTAGCTCAAAACTCTTCGTGTTTTGAAGACAGTAAAGATAGAAGGACGGGGCTAGGACAGTACTAACGGTCAGCTATTGCTCTCGCTTCTTCCCGTGTTTAAGTTCGGATACGATATTTCAGACTTGGAAAATGCTCCATTACAAGTTCGTTTGTTTCGCATCAAGAGAGAATGTGGTTGGAAAAAAGGCTAGCATGTGTTTTTACAAGCATTGATTCATTTATAGACCCATGGTGAAAATAGTATCATAGAGTATAATGAATTTTTATTCATTTGACCTTTCATTTATTTTTATTTGATCAGCATGTTGTAGTTGAAACACTTTGACGTGATAATATGTAATAAAGTCAGCAAACGGCTTCGCACATGTGTTTTTTATTGAAATTAATGGATTGTAAACACATTTTTTTTTAATTTACACTTCCTAGTTCAGAAATTGCAAACCTTGTCAAAGTGGGATAACATTGAGAAGGAACAAAAAATTGTATTTATCGATTAAAATGGATTTTTTTACCACGTCCGCCCCAATGTGAATCATATTAACACCTCCGACAAATAAAGCAGTAACTTATTTTTTGTCATTTAGTAAGAGTTTCGTGGGCAGTGGTCAACGTCGTTAACTTCGCTTATGGATGTGTCGGGTTCAAGTTCCGGTACGGATAATTTCATGAATCTTGTTTTTAATTGATGTATGAATTGTATGTCTTGTATTCTTTCCCTCCGATCCGATCCTAAAAAACGTGACGTAACGAGAGTGATTAGATAACCACCAGCCCTGTCCTAGTCAGTATCCTTCCATCACTACCCTCTTTAATAAAGAGAGATTGACCAACTGATTAACAAGCGTTCTCGTAGAAAAACTTCTGTTGAGATACCTCCATTAGGATGCCATATGCTCTACATTGGGAGTGTACATGGTAAAAAAAAGTAAGTGACCGAAATAGAAAGCTATTTACTTGATATAAATGAATACCAGGTGGCTAAGACACAGGTCAGTATTTGATCAATACGTTTAATGCGAATTGCGAACTAAAGTATGTGCCGTGCATTAAAAATCACTTGGCACACAAATACTTTCTCTCTCTGCGCATGACATACAAACAGATAAATATAAATACGTTATAATAATTGAATTCTATTAAAGCTTTTATGAATTTCCAAAAATTCTAAGTTGTTCATTTACAACCGAGAATTTTTTACTTTGCCCTCCAACAAAATGGTCAAAAGTGAGATTATATTATTTTATTAGTTGAGTGTATCGAGTTCCAGTCAATCTCATATGAAGGGTACGGGGAAAGAAAGATCATTGTCCATGCAAATCGCAAAATGAGTTAATGATGTCATCTTGTGGGGAATTTTGAATGCTTTACAATGGCATACCAAGAAAAAATTAATAAAAATAGCTGTCCGAACTCTAAGCCCAGATAGAAAAATTTAAATCATTGTCACACACATTCGACATTGACCATTCTACAAAGACCTAAAAAAGTACCTACTTCAAACACGTAACTAACCACTTATCAGAAAGATCTTTACCTAAAATCAACTATAAACTTTTGAGCAAACCTTTATGTAAAATAAGAAACAAAATGAAAAATAATAACACTGTCAAAATTTTGAAGAAGATAGATGCAGTCGTTACTTTGAAACTGTGTTTTGAATCTTTGAGACATTCTCCTGTAAAATGTCATTTTTGCAAATACAGGATTATAAGTAGGGATTGCCGACTTTATCTCAAAAATGAGTCGATAAGACAATGACATTTCCTTTCCTCCTACCCTTCATATTATGTATATTCAAATATTTACGTGCTATTTTTCAGGCATGCGAAGGAAAAAATTGGAGACCCCTGTATTATGAAAATGGTGATCTAAATTAAATACTTTTAATAATATATGTACCAGCATATTTTTACATTATTCAAATGAAATTCTCACAATGAAATTTCTCCATTAATATAATACTTTCAAATTCAAATGTGATGGATATAAATACTTGCAGTTAGAGAATGTAATGAGACGAGTTTCGAGTTCCGCCATGTCATTGTCAATTTATTAATTGAGCTACCGAATGACTAAATGCATGAGCGCTTGTCTAAAATGAATGTATATCTAAAACTGCACCCTGATATCGCGTTCAACAAAACTGACTGTATGTAAAAATTAATAATACATGTCAACTATTATTCGTATCCATGCATGCTGGTTACTGATAATCAAATAATTGGTTACGCAATGCTACTGCTAGCGAATGGGTGGGCACAGGCTACCAACCGGTGGGACACAAGACACAACACAACCCAGGGGACCGTGGATTGATTTCTGGGGGGTCGCGAACTACGAGTGTGTCGAACTTATACCAACATATTGCGTACAGAATATTTTCTTAGTGTTGTTTTAGCTATGTACGATGTGAATTATAAATATGGACTAATGGAAGTATCTTTACAGAAATTGTTCTTCGAGATCGGCGTATTATTCAATCGGCTAGATCTTTTTTTTTTTAAGTTATGAAGGGTAGACAGATGGTGTTAGGGTAGGAATAGTATTTAGCTAATCGCTCTCGCTCCGCCCGTTTTTAGGAACAGATGTGTGAAAACTACAAATAACAATTGTTATTACTGCGATTTGAATTCGAGGACTCCACAACCAAAGAGCACGGTGCTGATCACTCGTCTATAGACAATATATATTAATTACTTTTTAGGTGTTAACTATCAATTCTTGGTGGAAAAACATTATATTTTAAAAAATTAAACACAATACATTTGTGTTTCATACAAATGAATTGTGTTTTATTTTATAAAATATATATTAATTGTTAATAAAAACATAAAAAATATAAAACAAAACGGCATGTCGCCATCGTCAGAGCTATTGTGATAAATTTTCTAATGGCGAAATACAGATATATCAAATATCTTACATAATACTTGTGAAATTAAATACTATGCTCTTTTTAACTTATTGGAGAGCTTTCAAGTAAAAGTTAATCTAATCAATTTATTATCTCTTTTTATGAAACAAGGTCCACAGGATTGTAAAACTCCAGATCGCAATAAAAATTACTTTAAATAAATCACAAGGAAAATATGCATTTTAAAAGAATCAGTAATAACTTGTTTTTGTAACCGTACGGGCAAGAGAATAACTAGGTATGGAATTAATATAATCGGGTAGCGACACACAAAGAGAAGCAACATGGTAAGTACCAGTAAAATAAAATTTACACATAATTTTGTCGTATGCCGCTCACGAAATGCTAAGTACACTCCAGTATGCAAATCGACCAAAGATGATTATAATATCAATACGAAAAATAATCGCACATAATCGTGGTGTTTATTTAAGAAATTATCGTGAAACCATTTCGAGTGCGCCACTGTATTTATTGGGAGAGGAAAATATTATATATTTATTTCTCACTTTTAATTAGTACTTTAGCTAGGTTTTTTTATTTGCACGGTCTAAGAAAACGGACCAATTATTTTTTTAACACTGATTGCTTTGCTTTTACATGATTACAAAAAATTATAAGTATTATTAAAGTAGTACGACGGTAATGAAATTGAAATACTAAATGTCTAATGTAGCTAGTGCGTTGGAACTGTGTGTTCATTGCACAACATTTTATTTTATATATACACCCCGCACGCTTTGGTTCTGAGAAAATTTCACACCTACATGTGACATGTGACATACATAATAAAACGTCAACAGGGCGGTCTGGGCTATTATAATATATAAGATAAAGTATATGTATTTCCATGGTGTTTAGGCCAAATTATGTAAATTAGAAAAATAAATTCACTACTTTTTGGAAGGGAAACATCATTTTACATTGGTTTTAGGTTTCAAATTTCTGACCCCCCTCCCACTTGATGTAAGCCATTATTATATCGATACTCCCTACGTATAGTCCCGTCTGCAAACATGAAAATTTACTGGAGTGAATTTTAAAGATTCCTAACGCAACTCGCCATAGACTGTTCCCTCCCGAACAATTTCAATTTTAAGGGTTTAATCAATTAGCCAAAACACCGTCGATATATTTAAAAATTCTTCGGCCATTTGCAAATATCAGAATTGTAATTTTTGACATTTGGCAATTTTTAAGATTCAAATGCTCCTTAACTTTATTTACACGGAATTTTCTGGAACGTATCCCCCGTGCAAAAAGAGAATCGGGTGTACATCAATACATTTAACGGTTACCCGTCTTTGATACATACAAAATTAAAACAATTTGTTTATTTTTTTATATCCATACCTGCTCCAAATGTTATAGAATTGATATTAATGAACCTTATCTCAATTGAAGTTGTTCTAAGAAGAATATTTAGTTGTCCAGTCGCTGAACCTTTGCTATTTCGAAAAGAGTAAAGATATGAACGTGACAAGACTAATGGTTTACTAATTGCTTTCGCTTCGCCTTGTTTTAATGATAGGATGGATGGGAGTAAATTTAGACATCCATGCCTTCGAACATAAATCTATTGAAACATCAATTCATAAAACTGTCCGTACTGGGATTCGAAGCCGTGAACACCGCAAACAAATGGAAGTGACCTCTCTTCTAAATCTTATTTATTAGCCAATCGTTAAACTTAATTTGTTGTTTTTAATTTAAAAAATGTAGG
Source organism: Himalopsyche phryganea (assembly GCA_022494535.1). Classification (NCBI taxonomy): domain Eukaryota; kingdom Metazoa; phylum Arthropoda; class Insecta; order Trichoptera; family Rhyacophilidae; genus Himalopsyche; species Himalopsyche phryganea. The sequence goes on along the minus strand of JAGVSL010000059.1, from coordinate 727,976 downwards.
TGTTTCGCTGCAATCGTTTTCTGCGCTGTCTTCAATCTTGTTAGGTTCATCTAAAATTTTGACTAGCATTTATTTGTTAAAAAAAGCAGGGCTCGAATTCAACCGGAGCGCGTGCTACGCTTCGTGAAATCCGTGTAGATTAGCGCGCCGTCTCGTAAAAAATAAAACTTATGGGCAGCATTGGTGAAAAGATGTCGATATTGTTTGCTTAAATTATCGAACATTTCGGTTCTTGAAAATGTAGAATTCGAACCATGGTTAAAAGCACGTTTCTCCAATATTTACCCGATATCTTGAATATTCAGTTCAATTTCATGCAAGGGGTGATCAGATTTTTTTATTAAATCTTTTTTTTCTAAAATGATTTAGTATAAACAGGATAATTCAATAATATGTCACAATTCATTGAATCCTGCTGTAGATATACTGGGTTTAATTTTTATAACAAGCATATTTTTAACTAAACACGGAATATCCTTTTGAGCTAAGGACATCTATTTTTATAAAATATGTAGCGATTGGTCATTGTTTGTCAGCAATATAGACGAGGCTAATTATTGGCAAACAATATTTTATTTCTTAACACACCTGAAAATGCAGATATACAATGAGAATTCTGCATACGTTGCAATAAAGGTGAACGCTCTGAAAAGGCAAATCATTGTGTATACAACAGAACACAGAGAGCTGTCGACTGTATATATGAGCAAAGAAGGAAGGACCGGATTCATACTGTCAACCCCCTCCGAACTAAGGTTCTGTCATCGCTCGTCGACTAGACACATCTCCCCATAACTGCATAATCGTTATCATCATCATCCGTACCTACAGATAAATCGCGTCATGCATAAAACAATTGGAATTGTATTCCTAAAAATATGTTCATAACTTGAACTCAAATCGACACGCCCTACTTATAATCCTGTATCTGCAAACTTGAGATTTTATAGAGGAGAATTCCAAAGATTCACAACGCAATCGAGCAACGCAGTAATGACTGCAATTACTGCAGGTATCTTCTTCAAAATTGGGACAGTGATTCTATTTTAAATCTAGTGTTCCATGTTGTTTGATGCCTTCCCATAAAACTGAGTGGGTAGACAATGCAAGTGCTAAAGACATATAATCACATATTTGGCACTTGCGTGACTATACGTAGGGAGTGTCGAAGAAAAATCATTTAATATTTTGATCATATTTAATAAACGGTGAAATTGACATTAAAACCATTTCCTTTCTTCGTTTTCTTTTCTGGCACTACAGACCGGGGGGAACCTTGGCCGCATCCCTTCAATTCCGCTCGGCCCTCCAACTTCTTGCAGTACACTTTCTTCCAAATCAAAAATATGCTACTCTTCATAGAAATACGTGAGCTTATACACTATACCTCAATAAATAAAACGTTTGTCTTCTATGAATAGAACAGGTAGATTCACTGCTCGGCTACGCCCTTATTGTATTGAAAATCCAAACGTAGACACCGGACATACAAATATTTGAGCCTGCACTATTATGGTGTTAGCTAATGTTGTAAGTTGAAAATATCATCGTGTACTGTATGTACCTCATGTAAAACGCTCAAAATACAGTGCATCAATTAATAATAATGCTAAAAGTTAGAGTTGAAAATATTACAGTTGACGTAGAAATGGCAGCCAAAAAGACATGTCACTTCGCTATTGTTTGTTGGGAGGAGTTCTTGTGACGAATACACAGATGTTGTTTTTCTGTTTTGTAATATGGATTTAAAGAAGACTATATTTATGACTTATATTGACGAATGAATACGATCTACAAATTCAAAAAACAAATCTCGAAATACCTTTAGTCATCCGGTGCCACTGTGTTTTCCATTCCTCGTTAAAAGTAACAACGTTTCAGTAATTTTATTTTTATTTACTTGTACGATATTAAATATACCTACAAGAGAGCTCAAAGTAGTAATTTTTGTATGAAGTCTGAATACTGAGAACATTCGTTTTAATTTGTATGTAGCACGCAGAAAACGTGCTTTCTTTTTGTAATCGTCTCGTCAAAAATAAATCTTTAAACTGAATCTGGTCGTGCACTCCGATACAACGGGGGAAGGCGTTTAAAGAATTTAATAAATTATTCTTGAGAGTGGCGTTGTGATATAGGTCATTGTACTGTACATTATTAATTCGCATTGAAACAGAAAATTTTGCTATTTTTATCTCCTCTATTTTCAATAAATATTCATTTGTTTCAACCAGGGGTGTGGAGTCGTCAATTAAAAACTTGACTCCGACATTGACCAACAACCCGACTCTTCTATTTATGTGTAATTGGTCTTCAAATTGAACACCAGCCAACCAATCCGGCGAATAGTCAAATTTTTCATATCATACACATGTTTCAGGCGCGTGCGGTGGCTTTACCTCTCTCTCGCTCAATCACATGACAAGTGAAGGTGCAAGCGAGATGCAAGGGCATGCGGCGCATGCGTTTGTATCCTACTTGCGCATACCCAAATGAGGTTTTGCAATAGAGATAGAGATAATTCCACCGCAGGCCGATGATATATATGTATATTGCAGGATAAGAAGATGCTATAGGCATAAATAAAAATGAAACAAGGATAAATTAACACGCAAAAGTGCATTTAATAAAACAAGTAGTCGGTGTCGTTCATTTTTACCACTGCGACTCCGCATCCCTGGTTTTAAACATATTTGAACCCAGTGTGAAGCATATAAACTCGTAATTGAGGATTTAAACAAAGGTTTCTTATTGATAGAATTGCCTGTTATTCAGTCGATCAACCTTTATTTTTATGGAGAGATTAAGGATAGAAGGACTAGGACATGACTCGTTGTAGGCTAAAAGCTCTTGCAATGCTCCGTTTTTAGCATTCACATGATGGAAGGGAATATAAACATTGCAGATATCCCTATTATTTACAATTTTATCAAATTACCCGATCCAAGCCCGAGTCTCAATATCACACATGTTACCCGAACCCAACCCGAAGCACGTATTTATTTTCCTTAGCTCGAAAAAAACCCGATTTTTTTTCAATACGGAAATCTATTTGCACTTTTCAAACAATTTTATGTTATTATTTCCACATTTCAAACGATATTCATGACACATATAAAATATGCAAATAAGTTATGAATAATATTGCCTTATGGTTGACTCATGACCCGAACATAGAACGAAATATTTTTCTGGAAATTAAATTCCTTACCCGGGCCAGGCTCGAGCCCGAATCTGAATTATCTTTACCCTACCACACCTGGGCCCGTACAGACCTCTAATACCATTGAACACATGCACACAATACACATGGTACACGGGCTCGAAATGTCGAACGAACATTGTCATATTTATTTATTTTTTGATAGATTTATTGATCCATTTGCTATCCTGAAAACGGGGCTTAGAGAGGGCGCTTGGTTGACTACTGATTCTCAAACATACTAACCTCCATTCTTACCCCGACATAAGAATAAAGGTTGAATAACTGAATAACAAGCAGCTCTCTTGAAAACAGCTTCCTTTTTATGCTCCATATTAGTAGCAGAAATTTTTTTTAGAAATCAATTCAGATATCATATAACATTCAATCGAATTCTTTCTGCCAAATTGACTAAACATTGAAAAATTTGCTTTAGTGTGTAGATACGAATTTTGCGAGTTTATTCAAAAGTAAACAAAAGATTTAAATTAAAAATACATAATATATATCGGTGGCCTAGTTTCATAGGACGATAAGTCAAAAATTTGATATTTTAAGTTAAGTTAGCCATTATATTCGAACACCGCTCTCTTACAGTTCCACAAAAATACAGCTTGTAAAATGTACAGGTTTTCTCTCAAACGGCAGATATTTGCATATGGAAATCAGCAAAATTAAACAATTTCTTAGTTCCATATACATACATATCGTATTGTTGAAATATATTTTTGCGAATCGTGGCGTTCCATAACCTTTAATACGATAACTATAAACTATTGACCACCTATATGAATAAAAACGTAGTACAAATAATAAGCCATCATTTTTTACGAGTCAGCTTAGATGAGTCAAAAATTTGATCGGCCATATCTCAAAACTATCAATTTCTGGTTGCATCGCTATGGAACTGTGCCATCGATATATTGATTGGTAACGTTGCTTGATATTTTTATTTTCAGCCAACTTCCAATAAAGATATGAAAATTGGTTTTGAAAATTAAATTAAAAATGTAAAAACATTCGACGTATGATATACTAAAATTTACTAACTAAAAATTTAATGATACGACAGTAACATTCTGAACACTCTGTATAACACTCTGTAAAAATACCTACGTGACCTTACATCTTGCAGGTTACATTGCGACATTGACAGCCCCCTACATTTTGTGCCTGGCAACATGCCAACATCCCCAGTTTGCCTTTCATTATTTTAGTAACTCTAGTCATACCAAAGTTTTTTTTTATTATTTTTATCATATTTCAACACAAATATAAAAACAGATTTTTTTAAATGCGTTAGAATCAATGTTTCCGTGTCTTGGGTTAAACAGCACTTAAATTTATTATGTCTTACTTATGAGGCATCTAAAAGGAAAAACCGATAAGTACACATTTTGTCAAAATTGAACAAAAATACGTATATGATAAATAACTTGCAAAACTCGACAAAAGCATTAGGTAAAATTTAAACTTTTAACGTCATGCAGAATCTAATATATACAATAGTTAGTTACAAGCTAATGCCGATAGGGCCAATTTTATTTCGCTTATTTTTCTGTCTTAACCCTTATACGACCACGCGGCGAAAAATCATAGCATGGTTCTAATGCCAAAATAACTGCACGGTGATTTTTTATCGCGCGATAACGCTGTGCCGATAAGGCTCCATGTAATCGAACCCGTATTGTTTTTATAAATATTATGATTGAATGGCATTCTAGCAGTATTTTTCTTTACTTTAAAATTTACTGTACGTCTTTCTTTGGTTTTTGACCTATAACGGGAAACCTGTTGGTGCAAAAAAAAAACGTCGACTGCATTCGGTGAATAAGGTCTATTGTTCATGTCCCACTGTAATTGATTTTGCTTTGCAAAATACCCTTTTCTATACAAAATCTTAACACATTCTATAATGTATGACAGTGCTACATTGATTGTCACTCATTTTTTTTCCTAGTGTATCGAATTTTTTTTGACGCAATACCGACAACCCGAAAAATATATGGCACAAACCAGTGTTTCCAAATATATTTAGAACGAATTAGAGTAATACGGTATTGGTATAATTATACTTATGCAAAAAATACATTTTTTTACTTTTACTGGTACATACTTCAAACTCCAAATATCTTGGTACATTGTTATTTGTGTGTGAAACATTAAAATGATTTCACTTTTTAAATTTATTTGTACATAATTTTGACTTTTTCTCCACGATTCGCTTTTTCTTATTCTTATATTCTGATGATAGAAATGCAATATAAATTACTGATTAAAAACACGTACGTCACATTAATTAATTTTGGTTTTATTTTGGCTTATTCCGCTATTTTCTTAAAACTCTTATGACTGTTCTAGATAAGGAATTATGTTAAAAATGTAGACAAAAAAATAGAAATAAAAACTTTAAGCCTTGAATTCTGTATGTTTTTTGCAAATCATAGAAAACCATAAAAACTACCTGATTATTTTGGCTAATAATTCAAAAAAAAAAAAATGGTTTCCAAAGGGTTAATTGGAAATACAATAAGGTGGAAAAAATGAACCATGATTAAAACTAATAAATATTGCAAAGTGGACATATCGGTCATTGCTTTTGAACGACTCATATCTAGAAACTCTTCTAAAACAATAATATGGACTCATTTGATCAAATACACACGTAATCTCCTGGATTCACGTCACTCGCCAATCGGTTTGTTCCCTATCAAATTATGCTAATATCATTTTTGACTAAGCAAGGAGTTGCTGTATTAAAAATTCCGATAATTAAAACATGACTCATATTTATTAATTTATTACATACATACTGCATATGACGAGCATTCGTTTTAAAAAATAGTCCGCTTAATTTAAATATTTAATACCTCCAAGGTAATGAATGCCACCCCCTCAAACTCCTTATTTGTATTGTTCGTCACCGCCACACACTAGCTTTCTATGCAATATTTATTATTAATATGCACTTCGTAGATGATTTAGCGTTTAAAGATTTGTTTAGCATAAGGTGGCTTAGTTGAAAAAATAATAATTATGCAGTAAATCCATTGTTCATGCGGTTGATGCGTTTTCACAAAGCACCGTATATAAAAAGACTGATCTGTCTATGAAAAATTTAGGATATGTTATAAAAACCAAACTAATGAGCTCACAAAACCCAAAATCACATAAAAAAATATGAAATTCTTCGAAAATCTAATCAAATTGATACAAAACTGTATTAAGAAGTAAATTTTTAGCAAAGTAAGAATTTTGAATGCTTACGATGGATTTGGCTTGTACATGTGATGCGGATGACCCAGGCCGCTGATGACCATCCATAGGATGTACTCGGCGGATCTACGGGACACTGGGATGACTTGGAAGGAAGCAAGAAGACTGGCGGGGTTCAGAGAATGTTGGAGGAACCGTGTGATCGTCATATGCTCCGAATAGGGAGCGGATATGGTTAAAAACTGCTTAAGTAGTGAATGTGTAATTTGTATGCTGCTCTCTAGTGATGCGAGGCCAGGAAAAAACCCGGGAATATGATCGCATGAGAGAATCGGGAAAATATGGGAAAAAACAATTGTATTATTAATAATAACTATATAATTTTTAGCATTCGGTAAAAATAATTTTAAAAGCGTGGCCTTTTTTACGTTTTATTTTTTATCCACAAATTTGAGTTTACGATGAGTAATTTTGATGATATAGATGGAAGTAAGAAACTGTATTCAATATCAGATCACCTGTAACATCTATGTTAACTTGAACCCAAGACAACATTTTTACGGAGACGTTCCTGTTTTTATGTGTGACGTTAAACTCGGTGATACATACATGTTTATAGGTGCACCTTGACTCGATATATTGAAAAAACTATGAAAAATATCATATTTAACAGTTAATTCCCAATGTTACGGTTTTTTTGCAACACTATGCCCTCCTATACATATGTTTACTCAAAGTGCTGTTATGTATACACAACTATACATATAATATTGTGTATACACAACAGGGAACACCTGAGTTTTGAACATGATCAGAAATAAATTCATGAGAATTCTACGTTTTTTTCTATTGCACTGTTATAAATATTAAATTTTTTCATGTTTATAAAAAAATCGAATAATGAAAGGTTTAAAACTTTGATTGAATTAATTTACTTCATGATTATTTGAAATAAAATCAGTAAGCATTGCATGTTGAGAAGCTTTTAAGACCTTTCCAACAATTATTATTGTTGAAACATCTACATGTTTTCTTTCTGAAACTGTTATTTACTGTCGCTTTCGGATCTCTTCGGTGGAAGTGGTAAATTGTGTAGAGTAATTTACGTTTTGTTTGTTAGTCTATACGGAAATATAAAATAAATAAAAGCATTTATCTTCGGGTGGGTCGGATTTTGTAGGCATGAAGCAGGCATGTCAAATGCTCGAATTCCGTTCAATTAAATATGTTAACGAAAAGTAAAATTCAAACCATAAATAAATTAGTATTAGTATCTCACAATCGTTAACATATATATGTTCTCAAATTATGATATCTTTAGACGTATATAAAAAAATCATATTGATGTTTTGCCAAAAAATAATAAAACATCATCCATGCACGACAATTTTTGATAGTGTTAAATTATGAGTCAATTCTTCTGTAATAATATTAATACTACACAAGGTAAATATACTGGTAGTTGACCTTGTATCAGTAATTGACATTTATTCAATAAATGTGCCCAACATAAGAAACGTAGACACGGGATTGTACAGTTTAGACAAGTGAAACCATCTATTGTCGGATTGAGGAACTAACACAACACAATATATGTCATTGGGGTGTCATATCTGCCATTTGAAAACAACACCTTATGCATTAAATATTTTATTCTGAATTTCTTAAGAATATCAGGATATCAGTGAATGTAAGCATATGCTACTTGATTCAACTAAGAGCGGTCTTACAGGAAACTCTGATGAAAGGTTGTCATGAAACCCTCTGATTAGACAACTTTCAATTTTTTAGATGATCAACTACTGAAACATTAACATGTGAGAAGACCCCGGATCGAAGAGAGGCAAGCGGCTGGTTATCCGGAGTCCTGGAAGGGCTGATCTCAGACAAACACCATTTCAAATCCGGTTCAAAACTTATTTATTTTCCATTCAAGATGCAGTGGTTTAACATTACACAAATATATAAATCTTAACAAATAAAATTGATTCTACATTTACATTTACTTAGCAACTGAATTTACTTTAAGTTATAATACAAATGACACAACGAATTTAAATAAAGTCCAATGCAAATCAAAAAAAAAAAACAAACAAACAGTTCACATCGTCACGTCACCTTCGCCGCGACGAGACCTCGCTCGTCCGACTCGGCAGCTCGTAATCGACTGTCTACAAATACTTAAAAAAAACTCCCTGCACAGTCGGAGCTACCTTTTTCCGTAAAAATTGACTCGTTCAGCGGCCGAAGCCGGCGGCAATTAAACGCCTGGCAACAAGAAAGAGCCTGTTCTGCGAAATATTGCTGTTGCCACTGACTGATTTCAGTTCTGTAAATTTTTTTGTAACAGACCCTTTCCTATTTTTTGTCTTTTCATATTAATTAAAACATTTGAATACATTATGAATACACTTACTTTGTCATCATTCGGTCTAATGCTAAAGATTAATCGTTATTTTTGTTGAATTTTTCTTTTAAGCGGTCAACTAATGGTACGTTTACCTTAGTATAAAAGAACATCTTCTAAATGTAATGCTTTCTAAGAAAATAAAAAATATTTTTCCAATTACCCTCTGATTTTATAGAAGTTACTGTACTTTTTTTATCCTACTACATCTGTATTTGTCTAACCTTGAAACTACCCAAATACGTAAGTTTTGGTCTTACCGATGTCAGTACTTGCTACCCATCACCTGGGATATAAGTCGACGTAAATACATACAAAGGAGAGGCCTATTTGTGATCGAAACACTGTGCCACGTGATTCGATGAAGTACAATGATCGGTTGTCCTGTGGAATGGTACTGGTTCTCCCAAATCGTCAAACTTTTTGGATAAAACAAAATTTTGGATTTCAAAGCCACGAAAGATCACGTCGGCCCTGCAAGGAGGTGCCTGGGCATATTACGTGGTTATGACCAGGCAGGTATGTCATTCAAGACGTTAAAAATAATAAAGGTATTTTATTGACGTAGTAGGTACCTGCTTGAACTTTTTTTAAATGTCATTTCATAATATAAGCCGAATAGGGTGTTCGCGAAAGCTAAATTTAAAAAAATCTCTGAATTTGTTGTCGCTATTAATTTTAGTGTTCACATTTTAATTGTGTATTAAAAAAACACATTATGAAAAATCGTAACTTTTCCGAATCTACAATATATTGACTCATCGAAGAGAAGACATGAATGTGTGCGATGTTAAAATATTCGCTCCAATCCTTTCAATTCTAAAAACGGAGCGTAGCGAGAGCGATTAACTAACCACTAGTTTCATCTGAGCCCTATTATTTTATCATTTCTATCTCTACTGTATTTGAAAACGCTTAAGTTGAACAAACGAGTATCAAGCAGTTCTCGTATAAAAACGTATGTTGAGATAAACTCCATATGCTCCACATCGTGAGTTGAGATGGCTAAAAAATATTGCTATTTTAACATAAAATAATGTTTAAAAAATGCATAAAAAAATTAAGTTTGCAATGAAGTATACCAATTAAGTTGGATAATTATTTCAAAAAACATTATTTATAAAACAATATTTGTCTAAACTCACTCACGTCCACGTGAAATATTTAGATATTCAAAGCAATCTGCTGTTTCATTTTTAGAGAAGAAGCAATTAATGTCCACGATTCTTTAAATGATCTTTAGGTAGGTACATGGTACAAAACGTTTAATATTTGAAACAATGGCTGACATCACATTTTTGCCATTTGGGTTTAAACAGAAAAGTATGAGGCGTATGTATCACAACAAATAAACGTAATTAATATCTCGTCGATATTCTGGAAGAAGACACATAATCGAAAAAATAACATGTTGAGTTAGTTATACCAAAATGTTCCTTATTTTGAACTCTGTTGCTCTTTCACTGTACGGTAGACAACACCAATTTTTTATAAATTACAGTTAAAAACAGTTTTAAAGAAACAAACTAAATGCAAAAGGTAACTCAAAAGGAATACTATTCAGTTAGAACATTCATTATTAATTTATGTAATTGTAAATACAAAAATGAAACGCAATACATAATGGGGCGTCCATATATGACGTCACACGAGGCAAACTTTTTTTTAACCCCCCCCCCCTTCCAATGACACGTTTCTTTACATAGCATTTTGCCACAAAACACCAACTCCATACATAGATTAAATTTTCTGCGCGAATTATCAATTGGGATTTCAAATATTCGTTTTAAACAAATGTTCGAACGTATTCGAAAAATATTATATTTATTACGACTTTCATCTTTTGTACATTATGTAAAAAAATACTTCTTAAAATCATTTATCATCCAGTCTTTGGTGGCATAGCCATTTAATTTCAGCATTTTATTAATTTTATAAAAATATTCAATTTATGGGCCGGATATTGTGGCTTTGGTCTGCAAATTATATGAAGCGGCACTAAGTATTCATTATGTAGTTCTACCTTATAATCAATATATATATTAAATGCACTGTATGTTATTATGGCATGAAAATAAATTTAAATTGTCACGACTTTGTTAACACCGCGTAAAACGTAAACTTCTTTTATTTGTCCCGCAAATAGAATACGAGAGTTAAACTTACTGTTTCTTTTGTTACAAGGAATGTTTGTTTCTTTAATGCTTCCCTATTTCAATAAATTCTCAGGTATTCTTCAAGAAAACATTTTCTTAAAAAAATAATCACAAGTTTACCTAACCATAACATTTTTATAATAAGATATTTATTAAAGTTATACACAAGTTCTAGTTTTCTTTAAATAGCTTTCTTCATAAACCTTTTTGATTTTGTTAAGAAACACGGGTGTGCTCAACCAGGGGTGTGTGGTCGTCCAACGCTACTCCGACATTGATCGACAACCCGAGTCCGTCTCCGACTCCGACTCAGATTATGATTAATATTGCTATATACTATAAATGTATATTACACAATAAGAAGATGCTATGGGCATAAATAAAAATTGAACAAGTACATTAATACACGCAGAAATGCAAAATTGCACTTTATAGAAAAAGCAGTCTTAGTCGCTCTTCAAAATAGCTTATACACATTTTTTTTCGACATTTTGACGAAGCGTTACTATGGAGTGAAATGCGGTAATTTTTCATGGTGTGTGGGTCAATTGGGCGCGAATATATCGTCTTCCCCGATCAAATAAATTACTTTAATTGCGATTGGATTCTTCGCGAGTCATTCGTTTCCTCGCTATGCTTGCTATTGCTGAAGTGAGAAAGCGAGTGACTCTCGTTCACTACAAAGCTTAGGTCGTTTGGATACGTTTGTTCGTAAACGACGCAGAAATAGTGACACGCCACTTCACGCTATTATTCATCTTCTTACATAGCTTCAAAGGTGGGTCTCCTAGAGTTAATGATTGTACGCATAACATCTTTGTTACCTACTAAAGTCTGAAGAATACTCATAGTTATATCCACTGATTCTGTATGTTGCAGTGAAAAAACATTGGGCGTGTTTTCAATTTTACTAAATTTCTCCGAGAAAACATTTGTCAATCTGTAACATTGTTTAGTTTTCTATCTGTTACAAGCGATTTAATGTTTGTTTAAAACAATAAAACGTGTAATATAGAATAAATTATGTGTCCTCTTCTCCCATGTCATTATTCCTTCATAAAATGGGGGTGGAATCGGTAAAATAAAATTAACTGATATTTGTACAGGATGTAATACTTAATACTTTTTATGGTCTGTTGATTCTTCCTGAATAGGGTCTAACGTAGTTTATGGTAAATTATTCAAATGTTGCGACGTAATGGAAAAAGTCACTGAATTCGTTAGACATATTATAGAATACTACTTAGACATTTTCTGAACGGCTTTCACCTTGTGATTCTTTTACACGACAGCAGAATTTCAACAACTCAACAATGTCTCAGATATTCTTGTCAAATATTGTTTTTACATTTTGACACTGAGCGCTGAGCCCTCGATAAAAAAATACCCAACATAATTATAAAATGCGTCGTTCCGCCAACAAAACAATGTTGAAAATACTAGCTCTGAGAACAAATATGTTTAGTATTCATAATAAGAACCCAAAGCAATTATGGCGAACCTGTTGGCGCTCGGTGTGTCAAAATTCTGAAATAATCTAGCTTAATCCGGGTGCCGTGTTACATTAAGAAATATCCATAGTTTTGTGATATTTGCAGCCGTAGTAAAAACATAGTTAAGTTTTTATTTAATATTTATTTATTAAAAAAACAAAAACAAATTATTCTTTACGTTAGTGCAGAATTGCATTTGCTAAATCTTCAATGAAGGTTGGTATTTCGTGCACTTTAAGCCAGTCGGTCACTTTCATGGGTTTTAATTTTATTTAACGCAAAGAAAAATTGTTCTCGGGCGAAGATCTTACGTGTCACCAAAATGGCGTGTCATAGGTTCGCCATCACTGACGTAAAAAGATTCCATATTTTTTTAAATTTCAGTTATTGTAAGCACATATGACTGGTCATATAGCCAAATTAGGCGTTGGTTCTATTCAGAGGTCATAGGTTTGAGTAGTCGAACTTACACTTTTATACATTGATTTTCCGAAGGTACTGAGATCTGTGATATTTATATATCTTTCCGATCGTTAATGGTGCATAGAGAAATAGAGAGAGAGCGTGTAGCTAACTAGTCATGTCTTGGCACCATCATTTTTTGCTCCACATTGGGACCGGATACGGCTTAAAAAAATTTGCACCTTCCTGCATAGGACGGTGTCATCCAGACCCATCCCACCTTACTTACAGCATTTCTGTCATCAGTTTGGCATTATAAATATAATAAGAGTAATCTTCTGTGACGTGTTTGCAACAATGCGAATTTATGACATTGACAAATCGAAAATAGGTGGGTTCTATTTTCAAAGTCAAAAAAATGCATAAAACGTGACGCAACTGTCATTGCTATGTTTGCTTCCAAATTCGAAATTCGTCCAGTGGTCATGTTTAGCATTAAGTATTCACTATCGTGATTCCAACCTTATTTGCAATACCTGTGAAATACGCCGCGAGATCCACACAATGTATGTTAGAATATTCAATTATTATCGGATTTTCGATCCACGTATGGGCCCGGTGTTGTAACACATAATGAGCGACGCCTTGGGTGAATAATATCGGATTGTCGCAGCTATGCATTATGGCCGTAATTGGGCTTCTGAGCGGTAAATGTGAATAGATTAATTAAGCAGATAGTATAAAGTATCATGAAATAATAAGGAATGCAAAGGATTTGTTAATTCTTTCAGTATCTCTGATTCCTTTTTAAAAGTGACATCTTCTGTAAGTTACGAATGTTCCAACTCCATTGTTATAACATTCCATCTTTCAAAAAAAATCGATTAGAAAAACACGTCAGTTTTCTATGTAAAGAATGGAATTGAGCGTTATTTCAACATAATGTGTTTGACTAGAATTGGTTGTACAATTAGTCATCCTCTCTTTTCGGGCAGGTTAAGGTAAAAGGATGGGTCTAGGAAAGGTGTTGTAGTTAGATAATCGCTCTATCTTCGCCCCGTTTTCAGGATAAAATTCTCAAATAATTAATTCAAAATTGAAATCAATTTAGACCTTTCGGGAACTGAAACCCTTGACCACTCGACAAAGGCGTTTGATAGCGAAAATGTCACACATATAACATTTTACCTATACATTTCGATCAGGGTTTTATGATTCTATATATATCACACTAAAAGCATAATAAAAATGATCAAATACTGAAAAAAATATATATTTACTTTTTCACTGTCTCTATGCATTCCATTTTCAGTATTGGGTAGGTAGGATAAGAAGTCACGCAAATAGAAATATTGGATTAAAATTCTTTAGTCTATTGAAAAATGACGAACAAAAATATTCATTTGAGCATTCGATAACGAAACGACATCGGTACGTAAAATTGTCACTAAGTTGTTAATTTTGGTGCGCCGTCTCGAAAACAATAAAATTCAATATTAATTGACGTAAAAACTATGTGCAATATTTATAAAAAAATGTGTCAATATTTATTTTTGAAATTATCGAGTGTTCCGGTTCGTACAATTTTCATTTCGAGCCCTGGTTTATCCTAAAACAGTATGAAGAATTCGGGAACCGAATGGACGATTTTACACGACGAGTATTTAAGTCTATTTAAATATCACATTGATAAGATGCACCATAACACAGCACTGGCGTCTCGCTATGTCAGTTGCGGTTAAGTCAAAAGGTTCCCAAAGTATCTCTTTTCACTCGGTATTTTTTTGGCGAGACACTATTTAGGAATTGCCGAGTGAATCACAATTATATGCTAATTAGAAATCTATTCGGTAAAAATACTTAAAAAAATCATCAAGATGGCATTTTAAAAAAAGATGTTTACAAATTCTTTTGGAACGCAAACATATTAAAGAAATGTTAAAATTCATAACTGTAATAAAACCGGAACGTATTAGTTTTAAATGCATATGACATCACGTACGCCAGGACTTAATAAGTTAATCAATACATACATCGAATGAAAATGTTGAATTTATTTAATATTAATTTTCTATGCTAAGAAACTGGTTACTGTTTAATGGTAATATGTAGAAACTTAGCAATTATTATAAGACAATATCATAAGTTAACGAGAAAATACACAACACGTATTTTTTTAATAAGTTTGTGAATCAATTATTACTTATAAGACTAACATAAACTGGTATTACACCTACACAATTTTATTGTAAAATTATATTTAAACTACCTTTTGTAAAGTTAATTGGTTGTCACTGTTCACAATCGCCATCAATAAAACGTTTAACGTGTGTTTTATGACAATTTTATAATAGGGTAGTATAGTATCAATAGTAGAACTATCTCATATTTGTCGAAATTGAACTAATGGTGCCACACTATTCTACCGGTCATAATGTATGGCTAGAAATACAATTTTGGTATCAATCTCATGTACATGTGGTATAAAAACATAAAAGAAAATAATGCTTGCTACCAAAATCAGAACGATTAATAGCTTTGGAAACAGAAGTGAACGGTTTGGTAAATCATACTTTCTACTAATCACAGAGTTACCATAAGTGTCACAATATGGTCGCTCATACAAATTTAAAACATTACAAAAATAAAAAACGTCAACAAAACGTTTTTCGTGTTTATCTCGAAACTTCAAATAATGGATAGTTCTACTTTTGATACTATACAACTCAATATTACTAGTATTTTTTAGATCCCAAGTCCGAGCTCAGGATAAAGGACGCTTGTAGTAGATCATTTAGACGTTGGATAACAAATGTTTGAATGTTGGAAATATCTGATATTCAAAATAATTTATCTCCAGACATGCAGTCCTTATTTTTCTCCAAAACCAAAATTGGGTTGGAAGGTTCACAAAATAAGGGGATTACTGCAAAGTGTCCGAAATTTCGATGGTGTTTCTTTTAATTTTGCAATTCATTGATTTTCATTCTCAGATCGAGTGCCGTCATGTCTATAACAATAATTGCACCTTGCTTGAGTCGACTGAAAACATTTTTTGACTTGTCATATTTATTAAGTAAAATTTTGGAACATCGCAGTACAATGTTCGCAAAGCTATCATTTTTGCAGTATTTGAAGAATTCTGCCAATGTCGTGTCTGATGGTTAAGCCAGATGATTCCACAATGCACATCAAGATGTACGAATTCACCAAGCTCACTTTCTACCAAATCACAATAATTAAACTTTTAATATTTAATACAAATATTTGCGTTTGCGTTATCTCAACGGTCATTTAACGAATATTTTACCATGAAACGGTTGCCCAGCAACTTTTTTCTAGTATTTTGTCATTCCACATTGAGGTGAAAATACATTGTTTTCAGTTTAAGGTTAAAAGTTGATAATAGACTAGAAATGAGAGCCAGAATGACGTGAAAACGTCTCACGTCGCTACTGTACACCACTTAGGAGGAATCGTGTGACCAACAGATATACAGAATTACACATTTGTGTATGTATTTTCTGCTATATAGTATAGTTCGTTAAATTTGAGATGTAGCGCGCCGTTTAAAATTAAAAAAATGTTCCCGTTAGAAATTTTTTCAATATTTAAATATTTTTTTTTTCAATTATCGAACGTTCCAATTCGTGAAGTTTTCTTCTTCGAGCTCTGAATTTTATTTACTATAAAGCCATGTGTAACTGTAAGGCATTTTTATAATAAACTGTGGATAATTATTCTTTTCGATTACAGTGGGATTTTACTACTACAAAATAATATCTTACAAATTGGAGAAATCATCTTGCGACTACCGGTAGATCGCGTTGTCGCTAACTTCTACACAGATTTGATATTTGTAATACAATATATTATTAATAAGATTATTATCTAAATATTTACACTAGAAATGGGTCCAGCGATAATATTGTTATATCTGTGGCCTAAAATATTAGCTATACAAAGCACACCTGATGTTAAATTTTATATAATAGTAAATATTGTCGGTTTAAATGTGACAATTGAATTATTATTTCAACAACAATTGCATTGTAATGGGAAATTAAACAAAGAACAATAAAAATATACCATTCTAGTTACATGCTTTAAAGCCTACCACTTTTTTTCTAGCGGTCGATCTCGTAATAAATAAACAAACGATGTATTTCTCCCACTGCATACATACTGACACGTTTTAACGACTAAAAAATAGTATGAGCGCTTCAATAGATTTTATTATTCAATGAATATAATCATTATATGCAGATAAAATGGGTTATTATAAAGTAATTGTATGCATAAAACTTAAGGATAATTATGGACTATATTTTTGTACTATACCAGTAAAATAGGATGGCTTTTCATAGTATTGTTTGTATTATTAAAATAATGGAATACATACAATATTATTGTATAGCTCACTTTTAGTAATCTGCTGGCTCACTGCGTCGTGCGCATGCCTGTGTTTTTCGTCCCGCTCATTTCGCTGTCAGATGTTACGCGGGCGGTCGCCTCGCCTTTTTTGTATTTTGACAACTTCAGTTTACGGGAAACATTTAGTGGTTAAGACAATCTTGTTAGCGAACATAAAATAAATATGGATAGTGATTCAAAGTTTATAATTTGGAAGATCTTGATAGATCTGGTTTTACTAGCGTGCGGTAAGTGAAGTGATTTTAATTGATTATTATTAAGAAAATCGTCCCATGTAATTACCACGGTTTATAAATCAAACGAATATTTTGCAGCCTTATTTTAAGACGAATTATAAATTGAGTGGTCGTTCTGTGTGAAACTTAATTGCATTTGATTAAGACAGCTAACGTCTCATTCTTCACGTTAATTTTACGTTGACCTCTTTGGCAGTTTTTTATAACTTTCTAATTCGAATCGTACATGACTAAATTTAGACCGATGACATCTAATATTTTTTATTGCATTGTTTAATCAAGTTAATGGATTTGAAGTGTAGCTAAAACGAAACCTCAAATTTGTATTATCATTTAAAAATTTAAATTTAATGTTAGGTAATCGATAAAGATCAAAATAATATCTTCTCCGTTTTCTCAAAAAAGTGTTGGGTCAAGACAGTCGTGTTTTGAGTTATTTTTACAAGAATGTTTCCTTTTTTAAGCACTATCATCTGGAAAGTTTTATAAATTTATTGAAATTATAATTCTCTTTCAAAAACATAATATCATCTCAAATAATTAATAAATAACTTTATTACGTTTTCAGGGATTTGCTCAGTTATTACTTTGCTACGTATTATTATGACAACAATATTTTCGGTAATTATTCGTTTTACCGGATATTTCGTGTAATTATTAGTGTAAAAATGTTATTTGTACACTAATAATTACACGAAATGAAATGTTTTAGGGTATATTTTCTTTAGTTGTATATGATTGACATAATATTAAACATTAATCTGCTCAAAACTTAGCGTTTATCGGTAAAACAACGGCGACTTTTAATATTCATAATTTATGTAGGCGATTAAAACGCGAAGTTGTATTTTTTTAAATTAAAACCCAATACTCATAATATTAAATATGGATAATTCTTTTCAGGGTATAAAAATATCTTTGGTTACTCCATTGATACTTACTTGTGTCAGGAAACTGTATCTGAGATTTATGTCTTAACACTAATGATAAGTGTCTCATTATGACAGGGGGTGTGTCAAAACGCAGTAACCTTGCCAAGTAAATTCACTGTAATTATTTCAGAATTGATGATTCTGAAATGAATCACTTCAATATTTTGTAAATTTTTGACCTTCTTATTTTGCTTTCTCTATCAAGTCCACCAACTAATAGCCCATTGAGGAGTAAGATATTTTCTATGAAATTAGGCCTTGAAGAATTAAAGATATAAAATAATGTACCTAATATGAATCTAAAATCAACATATACCTATACCTAACATATTTTCTTCAGCCAAAACTTCAAATTGAAAGTGGAACTTAAAAATGCCACGAAAAAAGTAAACCCCTTTTTTGAATGAGTTGTTGTCTATGAAATAAGGTTTATTAAATATTTTTATTATCTATCACTACACAAAAATAATATACCTTGGTAAAGAGTGTATTTTCCTTTAATTTGGGAACAATAAAACTTAATAATAAATATGTATATATAGTGTGTTAACTGTTCCAATTTTACACATAAATAAGCAGGAAAAACATCCAAATTAAGTAATTCATTTATTTTCAAAGTTCACTTCCAATTTGGGCCTAAGTCTTTATTGAGTTCATTCACAGGCATGTGATACTATTGACATTGATTCCAGGAAAAGAATCCAATATAAATGAATTTTTACTCTCAATGCTGCATATATATTGCTAAAGATATTTTTTCTTGGAGTGACTGACTTACAACCGGTCCTCTTTAAAACACCATTTCTTGAAATTCTCCATATACTCTACATTGGAAGCGAATATGGTTAAAACAATATTTTTTTTTGAAAACATTAAAAATTAAATGATTTTCTTCATTTTTTTTTTACTCGATTTATTGAAATTTTTAGAAGGATGTTTTCTTTTAATCCACTAACAACTAGTTCTCATAAAAACTGTTTCTTTAACTATCTGTCGTGTAGACCGCTAGGTATTTTTTTCATAAATCTTAGTCTTACCCTCTGAAAAGAGAAGTCGAGTGATGACTAACAACTAGTTCTCGTCAAAACATCTTCTATTGAAATGCTCCATTAAGAATGGATGTGGTTCAACAGCATAGCATCCTATATATTTCAGAACATCAATTTTACTTATCTCTATGTATTAATTATTTATTTTATTTTGAAGGCCATGGGTTTATCTGTTTCACAAATTCCACACCTTGTATTAGTAATGTAGAAGGTATATTGGATTGTTGTAAACATATAAAGTTTTAAATCATTAATCCTCAGCGATAAGAATGATAAGATACATAGGTATATATTTCAAAGTAACTTAGTGTCATTCAAGTAGAACAGTGATTGCCAAACAGTCGCTCGAAGAGGTACTTTCAGTATTTTAGTAATTTTATAATAATTTGCTTCTAAATTATCAATATTGAAAATTTTTTTTTCACCATGTCCGCTCCCAATTGTATAATATTGAATCATAATGGAGCGTCTCGGCAGAAGTTCATTTCAAAAGAAC
Organism: Himalopsyche phryganea; assembly: GCA_022494535.1. Classification (NCBI taxonomy): domain Eukaryota; kingdom Metazoa; phylum Arthropoda; class Insecta; order Trichoptera; family Rhyacophilidae; genus Himalopsyche; species Himalopsyche phryganea. Next base: position 707,953 of record JAGVSL010000059.1, on the reverse strand, counting down.
TGGATATTATTTAGTCGCTCAACCCCTCTTTTTCTGAGAGGAAATATGAATGGCGCTAGGAAAAGACTGATAGTAAACTAATGGCCATGGCTACGACACGTATTTAGGATCGAGTGGGTGGGGAATGTAAGCATCACATACATCCATGCTGTTGAACATAAGTCGATTTATGAAAGTGTGGTTACAGGATTGATTCACATATTGTCGTGCAAGTTACTACTGTATGAAGTTATGTGAAGTTTTTGGCAGTATCTTATACTTATTTTAAGATCTGTTCATCTACCATAACTGATATTCAATCGATTTATGTATTTGTGTTTAAAGGTATGGTTGTTCAACGTGGTCCTGTTCGCTTGATTTGTTCACTGGTTCGAATTCCAATACATTGAACAATGTATTTATTTTCAGTCAATTGATCTGTTAAAACGCTCAATATTGCTAAAGATAGATCAATTTCAACAGTAAAAAATGGAGAATTATCCCAAATACATCAAGAAGTAAACTAACTTAAAATAAATCGAAGAAGCTGAAAAATATTTAATCCACGACTTTGCGAGTAAAATGCCCAGTCTTCGTGTACACCGCCAACACGCACACAAGCAAGCGCGTAACCCCATAAGTATGTGTAATACGTAGGGCTGACGATCAAAGCTGAAACTCGAAAGACTGCCTTTCTTTGTGTTCCACTTGAAGTTTTCATGTTCTGTTGCCTAGCTTCTCTGCCTAAAACTTTGAACTATTTTTTAGAGCATATATCCACAAGTGTTTCTTTCTAGTTTTTTCCGGAAATACGAGATAAAGTCTTGGACATGTAGACATGTCCAGCGTGTTCATCGGGTTAACTAGTAAATGTATAAAGTCACTAACAAGCGCTGGTAAAATTTCACCAACAAGATTTGAGCTGACAGCTACCGCCCTACCACAATTTACATTCAAATGATCAAAGTCAGCTTATTTTATGTTTCATTTGAAAACCTTGTAGGTTAGATTAGGTTAGGTTAGGTTAGATTAGATTGGCTTAGGTTAGTGGCTCACACAACACTGAAGATCTATTTCAATATTCCTGAATAATTCAATTATCTCAGTGTAGTTAATGTATGGCCAGAAAATATGTCTATTCATCCATGTATACTGTTTCCAGTTAAGCTAGACAATGTATACAATAACTAGTGAATGCAGTGGCGTAACTAGGATTTGTGCCACCCGGGGCGGTCCTTGAATTTGCCGCCCCCCGATCTTTTCACCAAAAATGTTGATTTTATATTATCAATATTGTTAGTTAATGCTATTTTTTATATTACCTACTTTTTTTATTATTACGACGCAAAAGATTGCGCCACAGGCAATTTTTTTTATGTAAAAATATAATTTCATGAAAAATATGTATCATTTACAAATGTTATATTTAATATTAAATTTGTCCCGCAGGTTTGTTTTTCAAATATGTGCAAAATGGAAAAATAAAATTATTTAGTATTTTTTAATCGCAAATTGCTCACTGTTGATATTAAATTGTTTTTTTATTAATTTAATTTTCGAAACACTTCTTTCACAGCTAGTAGCGCAATTGCGAGGAAATAAAGTAAAAGCATTTCAATATTTGCGGCATTGATGCTTCATGATTATTCTTAGATCTTTCAGAAAAGAAATACATTATGTCAGCAAATCACACACACACACACGTTGAAATTTGTTCTGTCTCCTATCACTTTCTACTGCATTAATAAAACTTGTGTTTCTTTACGTGATTACATGAAATTTGTGATTGTTTTGAAAAATCTGAAAAATTGAGATCCAGATGACTGTATAAATAAAATCCTCTCCTTAGATATTGCTTGTTGCATGATTCATCATGCTCGTCTTATCTATTCATTTTTCATTAGATTACATAGTACATTGTAAAAAGTCATTTGTAGAATTAATAGTCCTACCTGTTTTACCTTGTACACAATATTGTTAAATGTGTTTTTCTATCAACGATAAATAACGTATTTATTTATAAACACCCGTTATCAGACAAAAAATATGTTAAATGTGTAGTACAGTACCGCTCAAACTTTTTTATACCACGGCCTCCACAATCTGAAAAAATAATTCTCAGTCCCCCATATCTGAAAAATTAATTATGTTAGATATCAAAAGCACTATGTCTCATTAATTATTACTATAAATACATATGTTTTTTATCACTAGTGTTATATTCATAAAGTGTTGAAAAAAATTACCAAGATGGATGTGGTTGCATGTTATTTCAATATAAATCAATATTGGCTTAAATGTGAGAAATGGTTATTCGCAGGGGATCTACCAAGGTCTCTGTACAGTAATAACGACAATGCTGTTTCGCATAGGTATGTTGTCGCAAAAGGTGTTATGGTTACCGATTCTGCTAGGTGAATATATGGTTATTTTTGGTGTTGCTAGTTGCTATTTATTTATCCCAATGTTGTGTTTTTTATAACTCAAATGTGTTTTTAACCCCTTATATTTTGACTTTTAAGGTGTTAACTGTCAATTCTTGGTGAAAAGACATTATATTTTAAAAAAATAAAACACAATTCATTTGTACGACTTCCACATATTTATAATGATCAGGATCGGTTTCGCTCATCACGAGCATTATCAACTGATAAAAATACAAACATAACAGGCTTATTTATATAAAATTGAGTGTAAAAATGAAGGTATATAATACTGATGGTTCATGAACTGAGACAAGAAAATACTGATTAGCAAACAAATTACACATAAATCAAATAAAAGAGTCTACAATTAAAATTTTATGGACCTCTTCCTTATATTTTGAATTGATTTCTTCAGCAGGGAAACATTTTTATACTATTTTATTATAAGTTATATAAAAACCAATTAAACAAGTGTTTGTTTAATACACTTGGTAAATAAAATCACAGGTGTCACTCGTGATATCAGAGTTTAATAAATTTATTTGAATACGTTTCTTATATACGTGTGTTTTGATTTCATCTCAACAGCAAAATTTAAATAGAGTACCCTTTATAATAATCAAGCCATTTGTGGTGCCCTTCTTAGTAAAAACTTTGCTGACTACTGATTTAATTATTGAGTTGTCAAGAGTTGTATGGAAATATATAAAAAAAGAAAGTTTTCACAGCATCATAGCAGTTACTCAATCATATTACTAATAAGGATGTGGGTTATCTTTTCTTAAGTATAATTTTATTGTTTAAATGGAAATATTATGATTCATTTTATGTGACGAAGTGGTCATTGCTTGCAATGTGACATGTTGTGGGTTGAAATCGTTGCTATCAGTTTATCAAGAGTAATTTCAACACCAGTTAGGATACTTAAGTGTTCCAAGAAATATAAATCTTCTTGAGGCATTTTCAATTTGCATAGGCAAGTACTAAATTTATCATGAATAAAAAATGACTAATATTGTTACGCTGTTATCTAAAAATAGATGTAAAATTTGACATAACTTTTGTAATATTACTTAATGATTAACATAACTTATTGTTATATTGCAAAGCTTTTTTTCTTTTCCTCCCAGTTGCTCAAATTCTCTATTGGGAGAGGTGAAAGATAGAATAATTGGGTTATGGAAGGATTCGTTTTTTACCATTCACTTTTTCACTGCTAATTTTAATAAATGTTTATTTAACAAATCTAATAAATTTACAAATTTACATTTTCTTTATAAATACCCTGTTTTTGCTGATTGAATCAACATTTTCTTCGTAGAACTCTATTATTATAGGGTAAAAAATAACAACGTAATTAGTATTCATTGTCGGTAGACGGTATCAGACCACAATAGTCTTGACGATGGCGTGATGCTTAAATAGCTATTGACAACCTTTTTATTCGTCAATTGTATTAAGCATTACAAAGTATGCATAATTATTATTATGTCAAACTGAAAAAAAATATAACAGTCACACATTACACTGCCACCGGTTGAGTATCGGTCCTCTTTAGGGCAACCATGACAGCTCGGTGGATGGCCCAGAGTTCTCCAGGGAAATAATAAACATTTAACTTCACTCCAAGATGACATAAAACCATTAAAAAGAATGACATTTAACTCTTTGAGGGGCGATTTATTTTCTATCAAATATTTTTACTGTTACTACACAAAAGATATTAAAAAAAGCTAAATTCATCTAAAAAGCAAATTATCAGAATAATGCTTATTATTTTAAGTAGTGTGATAATTCTTGGAATTTTAAAATACATTATAAAAAATCAAAATTAAGAAATTTATATGTTTTCAAACTGCTGCAGTTACTTCCCAATCATATTTTTATTGGGTTAATCTGTCATGGTATGGTGTCATTAATATTGATTCCAAGAAATAAATTGAATACAAATAGATTATTTAATCTCAATAATTTATGACTATAGGTTTGAGACCGTCAAAAATCACTGATAGAAACCTGTTATATCCATATGCGAAGAAATAATGATAATTAGTAATAATTACAAGAATGGAAAATGATAATTGACTACATAATACTTATTCGCAACATTGCTCCTTGACGCTCAAAGAGTTAAAGTGTTTTTTTGTTACAGTAATAATATATTTCGTCAACTTCTTATAACACTAACAAAATAAGCAGTAAATGTCCCAAAAATAACAGATGTTTTTGTTTTTCTGTTAGCTTAGATGCTAATCACCCAGCATTTACATAACGGACATCGTGGTCCCCAAACTTATTATGCCCATGGACCCTTTCTTAAAACAAAAACCTGACCATTAACCCCCAAGTAAAATAACTTACATAACTGTACAATAGAAAAATTATAAATTCAATTTTGATGACTTGAATTGTAAATGGTGATATAAAAATAAAATATGAATAAAACATTTTTATATTTAAAATATGATGAGGTTCATAACTGCACTAAATCCACGTTTTACTAAATAGGATGACGGAAAAACAATCAACAGCCTCTGTACAGTGACCCATAATGCAGGATATAAAATTGGTATCTGTTTTTGTAACCAAAATTTGTGTTACCCATGTTTGTTCAAGCATTCGTTTCCGATCAGTTGTGGATAACTCAATAAATTGTAATAAATATGGATTCATCTGATTTTGCGGGTCTGCTTGCAAAAGGGTCCAACACCCAACAAATCGCTACCAAATTATTTATTGCTATTTATTTCAACTTTCATAATAATGAAAATGTGTCATAAATATATTTTTATATTAAACCTTTCCTGACATTGTCCACGCACCCCAAATTATTTTTACTTTGCCACAGACCCCCTCAGCGGTCACACGGACCCCCGGGAGTTCGTAGGAACCACTTTGGGAAATACTGGCTTACATGTTTCGTGTCGCCAAACAAAAACTATTTTTAAATATAAGTGTAATCTATAGCAAAACAGCTCATTTCCCATAGTATATTTACTACTGTTCCAGCCTCACAACTCAATGTTGATATTAGCTTAGGGGACTAATGAAATCTATTACGTCAGTCGAATGACCCAATTTCAAAACTGCCCATAGTAAATAATGAAGTGAATCAAGACCACACTTGTATACCGATGTCAATCTATCTCAAGTGTGATTTGATATACGATCTGTACCGTTAGTCAATGTTTACTATTATAATCTTTTTGTGGCAAATTTAATCATCACATATAAGCATTTTTCCTCGACTATTTCGTTAGGTTTTTAGTCTGACTTTACACGAATGCTTTAAAGCATAACTTCCTCGTAATATTCATAGTCTTGTCACACCTGACAATAGATTGAACAATACGTAATAATTGAATGGTAGTGAACAGTTCTAAGCTGCATGAATCTCTTTAACATATTAAGTGTGTTAGATCCTTTAGCAAATATGAGCCCTGGAGAAGTGAAGTGAACCAAGTGATAAAATTGTGAAACTTTAAAAGTTTCAGTTAAATGACCGTAAATTTTTTTAAAAATTAAGTTTAAGTCATTAATTTTTTATTTCAGATTAGTATTTATTGATTTGTATGAGGTCGTTAATATTTTATTTGTAAACTTTTTTAATTCCTTCATATATAATTTGCTTGATGATCTATCTTAGTTCATGAACCAACTGTTTTATATACCTTGTAATTACTAACATTCAATTTTATATAAATAGCCCTGTTTTGATTGTATTTTTATCAGTTGATAATGCTCGTGATGAGCGAAACCGGTCCTGATGATTATAAACATGTGGAAGTAGTACAAACAAATTGTGTTTTATTTTAAAAATATAATGCTTTTTTTCAGTTAACATGTTAAAAGTGATCTTACGTTTATTTAATTTAACTTCTTACTGAATAAAATACTTTTGTAGCCTGTGTTTACTTAGCTCACTTCACTTTTATGATACTTCATGAAAACACCAAAACGCACCTAACTCATTTTTTTCGAAAATATCAGTTGGTGTAATGTTGCACATTACAAATTATATATATATTTATGGAATAGTTTGGATTATGTATTCCAACCAAAATTTAATAATTGGAAGTCCACGCAATGGCAATTTTGTGTTAATTGCGGCGGCGCGACTTAACCAATCAAGTCGTGCCGTGGTGGACAAGAAAGAACCAATAATTAAATTTTGGTCACGTCAATAATATTTCAAAAAAATTATTTGAAATATTATTGACGTGAACTGGTACATGGATAACACCCAGCCGGTTGACTAGATCCAACAACCGTTTTAATACTTATATTACTCGGCATAATTTTATATCCTAACCTTAGCAGAATTGTTACATTTTACTGCTGATGCAACTTATCGCTGCACCAGAATCCAACACACCTTTGAAATTTGTATTTTTAATTTTGAAATCAATGAAAGGACGTGAATCATTGTTAATATTACGAGATATTGGAGCCAAGGTACAAGTTTTATTAAAATAATTCACATATGACCACGTGTCCTCCATAGCAAATAGGTACATTGAATAATCCTTCCATTATAAATGTGACAACAATATTTTATTTTTAAAAATTTCAAAAAAATTATCTATCAAGAACGAACAACTAAATTTACTTTGCATTTTAAAATTGCGGATAACACGTCCACCTTCTCAAAACCAAAATCAATCAAAAAAAAGAAATACAAAAATATCTTAGCTGTGTTCTTGTTCAGATCCATCCAAAATGTAAATTTAATACTCCAGTGTTGTTCCAATTATAGTATATAATTATTGTGAATTCAACATTCAACAATAATGTATTCCTCCGAAATGAAGTCCAGTAGATGAATTTGTAACAAAAATCACACAAAAGAATTAGTATATTAGAAAAGAAATAAAAACGTTGAACCGTGTCGAATGTAGATTTAAAAGCAAAATTTATTAAATTGTCAAAAAAAAAATATATGAAAGCAGGACTGAAAAATATTCAACTGGTTTGAATGGAAGCTAAAAGTGAAGACCTGTATATTAATCAAAATATATATATTCGACACTCAGTTATTTAATGATAATTACCAGTAGCTACACTTAACATCTTATCGAAAAATATATATAATAAAATTATTCTCAAAAATAAATAAAAGTCTCATTATGTACTGTATTTCAAATTACAAATTACAGACAAAATATTTGAGCAATTATTATTGTTGTACGATACTTCGTTACAATGCAGTTTTGTGTATTAATCTACAGATATTACAAAAAATTGCAAACTAAAGTGCAAACAAATTTGCACACACAAACGCAAATAAAGAAATTTATTTAATGAAATTTGGGTGTGAATATATAAAAATTTCAACACTCAAACAAAAAAATTGTGGTTTCGTGTACGGCACATTTATGTATAATCATAAATGGACATCTTTCCCTTCCCAACCTTGAAAAATTCCTGATGTAAGATTTACGTAGTCAAGAAATGAAATATAATTTTGCTAAATGCAAGAAACAAAAATCTATACAGACAAAATATCACAAAAATTAACTTAACTATTGCCATCCCAAGCATACAGGCAACAACAAAAATTTATAAATGTATATATCTCTGCTAAAAGCAAAATCTCTTAGACGCCAAATGTCATATTTAAAAAAAGACAGATTTAAAATGCCCTAAATAAAAAAAGGAATGTGAAACACGAGTATTTAGAAAACTATAAATAAATATAAATGCATGGGCGCCAGTCTGAAAACAGATTTTCAGACGAAAATTAATTTTTAATAAATAAAATGCTAAGAATTGTGATAAATTAAATTTTAATATACAACAATGAATTATCACAAATTAATACAAAAAGTTAGAGTTACCTCGTGTTTAACAAAAAATAAGATTTTACATTTAAATGTTGCAATATGCACAACATATGGAATGACCATAGCTTAAGTTAATACAATAAAAAATAACAAAAGAAATATAAATATGATACTGATAGAGATGTTGTTGCTCCATCAGGATCGGATGACTTCCATCAGTGCGCTGCTCGTTTGGGTAGCCCTTGGAGGACCACCTCTGCGGTTGAACGCCAGACCTGAAGTATCTTCTAAATTTCGTTGCTTCTATTCTGGCTTAATTATTATTCAATTTGAAATGACCTTATTGGTTCTTTCTTGTCCACCACGGCACGACTTGATTGGTTAAGTCGCGCCGCCGCAATTAACACAAAATTGCCATTGCGTGGACTTCCAATTATTAAATTTTGGTTGGAATACATAATCCAAACTATTTCATAAATATATATATAATTTGTAATGTGCAACATTACATTGGCTCACTTCACTTTTCACTGGCTCATATTAAAAAAAACTATTTTATATTAAAAATACTACATATTTATTTTCACTACCATAAAATTCAGTGCTTTTTTAAGAAAATAGGTCAGTTCATCCATCACTAAGGCGACGATTTTTAATATACCTAATTTCATAGAAGAATAACTCTCCACTCAAGAGATTAGACAGAATTAAAACACAAGCCCTTTCTTTCATTGAGTGGCATTGCAACGCATGCCGGGTACTCAATAGTATCTAATATGTTTAATATATTTTATTTTGAACTCAACACATCTGCAAGCCGCACTTTTATCACGCCGACTGAAGTATAATATTATATCATGTGACAGGCTCGAACGTTAGACGTGTTACGAGACTCAGATGACTTTTTCTGGGATAATTCGCTATAGATTAGAAAATTCTAATATTGTCAAATTTCCCTGCGGACCATTGGTATATACAACGCTTGTTGAATATACCATAGAATGAAGTTACCACCTAATCGGGTTGGTTTGTTTAAATCTCGATATACACTTAAGTTGAATATATTTATTTTACCTTAGTCTCTTTGCAATAGTTGCTTATTTTGGTAAATATATATGTATCGAGGGCACTTAACCCTGCCATAATAAAATTACTCAGTTATTAAAATGCTTGTACATAAACCGAAACGATTTTTTTTTTAAATCACATAAAATTTATTTCAACAAAATATTGATGAAATGAAATGCAAGATAAGGTTTATTTATTTACTTGTAATATTTTAATTGCACAAAAATAATCAGTGATAACAGCAAACTAAGTTAATGTGTATTTGTTTATGATCAATATATTGTTGATTTTTAATCTAACACTTTGAAAGGCTATTGGAGTTTATATAAATTATAATAAAAATGTGTAGCATTAAAGAAAATCATTGCCAATGCACTAGATATTTTGAAAATTCTAAATCACATGAGATAAACTCAATAAGAATTTTTCAAGTCAGTCGAGATCAACTTTAGGAGAAAAGACATGCCCAAGATAATAAATGCTTGATTAAAAAAATATCTTAACTGCATATTCTTATCGGGATTTTAACCTGTAATCATTTGATCACTAGGATAAAGCTCTTACTGCTAGACTATAGGCTGATTTTAAATTTAATAAATACTACAAATATGAAAACTGACTAAACAAAACAGTTTGGGAAGGGTAAAGAAACCCTGTTTTAAGATTCATTTATCTTTTTTATGTATATGTACAAAATATTAAACTTGTCTTCAATCTAGAATGTTTCCTGTATAATACAAAAATTGAATCATATAGGTTTCAAAAGATGTCATTGCATTCTTTCATGTATTTTTTTAATCATTTTAACCTTCAAGTTAATTTAATGTTAAATTTGTGACCAATGAACCTCAACATGCAATTGCAGCAAAACAAATTTCTTGAACAAATCGTAAGGCATTCATTGATGAATTAACTACAGTTATGAATCACTTTGAAATAAAAAATGATTAATTATAATGCAGTTGTTGCAAAAAATAATAAAATTAACTATTTTATTTTACAAGGTTTTAGTTATTATTTTGCAAGTTTCTTTATAGAAAATTATTGGTAAAAAATACAGTTCTTCCTTTGTATGGTGTAACTAACACCATCTATCAAAATATCAAATAAAATTTTATGCTAGGATAAAATATCAAGGTATTTAATTCTACAAAATTTTATTAGGTAATTGATAGCTATATCGGCCTGACGATATCAGGTACAGAAACTATACTTAAACTTATTTTAGCTTAGCTGTATATACTGTTTAGAAGAGATAAACAATTATTATGTCATCTCACATATTCAAATATCATAATATTAATTTAAAATTAAATTATTCAAGGAACTTGTGTTTGTTGAACCTGTGTTTTTGGAAAAGTAGCTTATGCGGTGTTTTTAATTAATCATTGAAATAAATTAATTGAAATTTTATTAATTATGCTTAATTAGATGAGCTTCTTGTAGTGGTTTAAGTAACGGTGATGAATTAATGTTTGTTTGGTCATTAAGGAGATTATTGTCTTGATCTCCTTATTGAACAGTATGTATAGCTTAGCTAAAATATGTTAAAGTATATTTATGACGATGGCGTCAAGCCGAAATAGCTATCAACTACCTAATAAAGTTTTGTAGAACCTTGATATATTATCCTATTAGAAAGGAGTTCTTCCAAGTAAATGCCAATTCAATCAACATTTTATGCGTTGACTTAGAGACACTGATGTTTATAAATTTTTGGAAACCTTGTTTTAACTCCTCAATCCCCAATGTATCCAAAACATTTTTAGCTTACACTTTTCCTTTGTGGGTGGTCAGCGTTAATATTAAATTTAATCCGTAAAATGCTTCCTTAAACTTGTTTCAAGGTGTCACAACATTCGCAAATACTGTCCGGTGTGGAGAAGGCTTAAAAAAAGCATTTAAAACAAATTATGAAGGGCTTCAGCGGAGTGTGGCATGCTGTCACTTTATGTTCCAGACAATCTGTCAAAATTTGCGACTGACATATTCAATTTTATCCAGGCATTAACAAACCCGACCACTCACATTTTAAGATAGTGAATGAACACAGAGCGTAGGGTTGCCAACTGTTTCTGCAAAGTTTTATTTTAATTTCAATTGATGAACACAGTTTTTACCAGAATAAGATGAAATATAAAAACTTATTTGTCAATCTTAAACGAATTATTAATTAATGACACATCTGTCAAAAAGAATATATCTGTGTGCGAAAGGAACAGGGAATGTTTAGTTAATTGAAAAACGAATTAAATATTTTAAAATAGCTTCAATACACACATGCATATGAGAGAAAAGGGACGAGTTGAATCAATGCCTCTGAATCAGTAAAATTCACGTTTAACCATCATATTTTTCGTACAAATCTTGTTATGGCTCTAATGAAAAATACCAATTTTAGACTTAATACCTTTTTCCTTTCGCACACAGATATTTGAATCGCATAATTCATGTTCATTTCGACACCCTAAACGAACAAATCAGTAACTCACTTTTGATCAGTTTGCAGGAGAGCGATTTTTTTTAACATGTCCGCTCCCAATATGGAGCATACGGACTCCTGAAGGTATCTCAACAGAATTTTTTATATGTTGCTCCACAGGACAGGACTAGTTTTCAGCTAATGGTGGGATCGGATTGGTAGGAGAGAATTTTAGACATCACAAACATCCATGCCTACGAACAGAAATCCATAAATCGATTGAAAAATCAATTTATGAAACTGGAAAAATTATGAATATTCAACGAATAGCTTATTATTAATTTATAAACAACATTTTTTTTTGTTTTCCTGCAAAATGAACGAAAATATTTGCTGTTTTGTTTATTGGTTAGATTGATTTGTTTTTAACATTTATAGTAGGTCAATGCGATTATGGCCGAAAAACCAACATAGAATACCAACCATAAGATGAAAACAAATGAACTTTGGTTTTGTGTGTCAAATAATACGATGAAACTGAACAGCTAGTTTTATATATTTTGAGCATCTACTTTTTGCTGATAATAATGAGTTCATTAAATATTATAATTGTGATTGTAAAAATTATCTTATAATTTGGTAATATAGGTAGTTTTTGTCTGACTCCGTAACACTATATTTTATTTTTTATTATATATTAATATACAGGATTGGCAACCCTTGTCAACCACTGTAGACAGATATATCTTCGGCTCAAAAGTAAAAGGGCACATGTGGCATTTTCGCGGTATGGTATTATGAATGCAGTTTCGTTCATAATTTTCTTGCTATGGAACACTTTGTAAACCTTACAATTTTAACAGAACGCCTTGTTTATTTTGTTGCATATATAATATATCAATATGAAGTCAAACATGTTTAGGTTTGTCACAGCTGCAGCAGCATATAAAACCATTCTAAGTTTTCGCGGAACACTTATTTCCGTTCCCCGGAACACCAGTGTTCTGCAGAACATAGTTTGGGAAACCCTGCTTTACATAATAGGCAAAAGGACATTGGCGAAATAAAATCACAATCGAAAAAAGCTGACTTGTGTATTTGTAAACTAATCTTCAATTTGTGTATGGCAATATATATTTTTTTAATATAAATATCGTGAATTGAAATCTATATACAAATTTAAGTATGTTTTATTTGATTTTTAAGTAATGAACCTTACTAGGGAAAAAAGAAATTTAAAATTATGTGAAATTTTTGACTTCTAAAAATCCTAAATTGAAAGATTATAAAAAAAAAAAAATTGCAATAAGTTACATGTGATTCAATTTTCATTTCAAAATACTAAGATACCTTCACACTGTTTTTTTCACTCTAGAAACAAAATGCGTTTTTCTCAAACCTCAATTTTTGCACAAGTGCCCTTTTGCTTTTGGGGCAATGATATTATATTTCTCTCTTTATAAAATCAATCTTTAACACAACTTTACCTGTCATGTTCTGAGAAGTATCTGTTTTTTCTTTATTTTTATCCTCAAGTGAACAAGAAGTATGTATATATTTTGTATACTGATATATTTTATCTACACAGTTTCAATGGAAGCTTATTTAAATATTTAACCATATGTGTTACTTAGTGTCATAAAAAATATGTTTTTTTTTAACTCCTTTGTTTACTTACTGTTGATAAGATATGATATAGTTCCACATATTCCATAAATATTTTTTTTTATTATATCCGCTCCCAATGTGCAACATATAAAGGAGCTTATCTCACCAGAAGGTTTTCTACGAGAACCGTTTATTACTCAGTGAATCAACCTACCTTTTTTGAAGAGAGTAGGGATGTGACTATTATCAGTTCTTTGATTCAATTGTATAAATACCCGGGCTTGTAGCTGAGATATTAATGTCGCCCTCTTCAGTTGTAGTGTCCAAAGCTCGAATCCCAGTATGGACACTTTTGTAAATTGATTTGCTTTCAAAGATATAAATGTCCGTAATGTCTCAGGTTCCTTCCCTCCCTCTAACCCAAAAAACAGGGCGTAGCGAGATTGATTAGCTAACTACTAGTTTTGTACTTGCCCCATTCTCCTATTCTTACTCAAAAAAAGAAGTTGAAAAACTAAATGACAAGCAGTTTTTGAAGTATAGCTTCTTCTGAGATAAGCTCCATTAGGATTACATGAGCTTCACATAGGGAGCGAACATGATGAAAAAAAAATGTAACATTTTAATACTACTTGGGCAATGTCAATCCCTATGGGAACAGATATCTTCGAATGTGTCATTAGTAGGTATTCAAGAAAATTTCAAATGTACTCGAACAATTTATTTAACTTAACTGTTAGTCTAAAACCAATTTTTTAATCTCTAGTTCTTTACTTATGTATAATATTAAGATAATCAAAAAAATCTTATTTATGGTCTTATTTGTCTTTTTTCTTTTTGTTGCAGTCGGTTTACCAATTCTTTTCCTATTCTTATGGGGAAAACCCTTTGAAAGAGGGTTCTTCTGCGACGATGAATCGTTACGGCATCCTTTCCACCCTTCGACAGTCACCAGCACCATGCTTTACCTCGTCGGACTGGCGCTGCCCATTTTACTTGTGAGTACTTCCTTCTTTATTTGATTATCTAACGATACAGTCAAACTTCGGTTTAGCGGACGAGAGGGTACCCACTTAAACTGAAAGTTTGTTATATAATAAAGATGGGTTCCTTCAGTCGCTTTTTTATTTATAGAGAAAATGGCATAAAATTATTTTCAATGTTATTTAATATTGTTTTTCTGCTTATAAAATTTTCTGGATAGCTTTGGGAATTGCATACTTTTGGAATATATACATTATTTATTTTAATCTCGATTCATTTTATACATACACATAGATTATACTGACAGAATAAATTAAGTCGGTTTTTGATAATTTTCTGTTTTAAATGTCAAAATGTATGCAATTTAACGCTCTTCGTACTGGTAGAGCGTATAAAGTCACATCAACGGTGTTTTGGCCAATTGATGTAACCCTCAAAAAATACGAAAATGAGTTAATGATTGGATCTCATTTTAAAGACGACAAAGCAGGTCTCGGCCGGATGATATAAATTAGAATAATAAATTGACCACTTTTATGGAAGGGAAACAGCATTTTACGTTGGTTTTAGGTTTTAAAATTCTGACCCCCCCCACTTAATGTAAGCCACTATTATATCGACACTTCCTACGTATAATACCGTATTTGCAATTTACAGGAGTGCATTTCAAAGATTCACAAAGAAAAATACAGTTTTTACTAGAGAGCCTAAACAATTTCAATCTTTAGGGTTAAGTCAATTGGCCAAAACACCATCGATATGATATAATGGCTTTGAAACAAAACAGATTTAGTCATATTGAACTTTTTTTATTCTGGCAAAAAGCATGATGTTTGTGATGTCTCCAATCCTAAAAACGAGGCGTAGAGAGAGAGCGATAAGCTAACCACTATTCCTGCCCTATCTTTCTATCCCTACTCTCTTCGAAAAAGAGAGGTAGTGCAACTGAGTAACAAGCAGTCGTCCTAGAAAACTTCTGTTGAGATGCCTCCATTAGGAGGCAATATGCTCGAAATCAGGAGCGGACGTGGTAAAAAAAAAAGAAAAGAAGATCCGACTATAACAAAAATCTTTCTATAAAATAAAACACAATTTGTTTGTACTCCTAACAAATGATTAAAATTGCCAGGACCGGTGTCGCTCATCACGAGCATTATCAACTGATTTAAACAGGTGGAAGTGGTACAAACAAATCGTATTTCATTTTTTTAAATATAATGCCTTTCCACCAAGAATTGACAGTTAAGACCTTAAAAGTGATAAACAATTGTACTTGTGAGAGAGAGTACTTTGAGGAAAAAATAATGCTTTGAATGCGATTATCTCAGAACTTTCTTCTATGACTTAATGCATTCTCTCAGTATACCCTCCTTATTATTACTAATTTTTATTATGCAGTATATTATTAGTTATCAATTATTATTCTTTTACATTACTCTGTGTATCCGGCCACTGACAGATACAAATAATGTACCAAACTATAAATCTAAAACTGACAAATAACTAATTTCACTCCTCTCACATACATTATGTTCAATTGATTATCATCTACTTTATGCCTTTCTAGGATTGTAGTCGTAAAGGCTAAAGTACCGCATTTAATTGCATTTATTGATTACCATTTGTATTTGGCTGTCAATTGTTTTATATTCATTTTTATTTCACTGCATCCATTACTGTACTGACTGGCTTAAATTGGTTCAATTTTTAATGCACTTTGCACAGCTATCCGTGAAGCATCTTAAAGGCAATTAAAATTGATACATACATTTCCAATTCTTAACACGTAATAATGTTTACTATCACTTTTATGGTTTTATCTGTTAATTCTCGATCCACAATTTTATCAAATGATCAGGACCAGATTTAACCATTGAAAGCATTGCATTAGTTGAAAATATATTGTGGAATTGGCTTTGTTTTTATAAATGTTTGCTATGCAGGGGCATGTCGTGTACCTATGGACTTTTTTTTAGTTTCTTCATTCATAACTTTTTTTTCTCAGCAAACGAAACATAATAGAAGAAAAATGTTTTTCTAGTTATGTTTATCAATCAATTTTCCGTTAAATTCATGTTTTTAATTATTTAAAGTATCATCCTACTCTTCAATAACATCAACATTCCTGAAAAGGTCTTTTTTGTCCGAAGGTACAAGTTATGCATGTACCTCTGGACACGAGTGATTGTACCTTTGGACAGTGATTGTACCTCTGGACATGCAAATTGAAAACAGTATAAAGTAGACAATAAAATGAAGAATTAATATAAAATCACTCTGTATTATGAACTATTATACATTGATATATTTTTAACGGGATTAGGGATGTACAAAAACGTTGACAATTCGGCTACAGGACCGGCAATGGTTACAATGTCCACTGATTTGAATCCCAGTAGGAGCACTTAAAATTGTTTTATACATTTGTGTTCAAAGGTATGGGTGTATGTGATGTCTGAAATGTTGAGCGACTGAATAATAACCAGTTCTTGTAGAGCAATTAATGTTGAAGTGCCCATTAGAAGTTTATATGATCAAAAAAAATTAAAGAAACAACTTCAAACCGGTTCCAATAAAATGTACACAGTACTTAAAATTTATCTTAAACTAAACAGATAATTTCCTAATATCTGCAGATTCCATTGATAAATGTCAAATCGAAATGAAGTGATCACAGTGACTAGTAAAAAAACTTTACATAGATGTTTTTGTTTGTCTATTCTATAACAGTATGTAGACATAATATTGTCACCGTCCTAGCAGAAGTTGGTATTTAACATATTGACAGTTCTGAGTAAGCAATAGATGAAAATTTGAACTCATAGGATATAGTCTTTATTCTCGTTATTATATTACATTGATAATTATAATATCAAAGTGTAGATGGATTTATTTCATTCGAACACTAATCAAGTTAACGATCAATAGACAGGGACAATTGTTTGTCTAAAGGTCTGCATTAATATACTTACTGATACAATAAATTGCTGTGTTTTTTCAAACTGGTATAATTAAATTGAACTGAGTAAATAAATAAAACTAGTTAAATAAAACTGAGTTATTCCAGACAAAGAATTGATATTTAAGAATCTCACTGTGCATTTACCTAGATTTCTTCAATTTTGTTAATTACCAATTTCTGCCACTACAGTGACGATATATTGTATTAATTTAGAAATTATACACTTCTATTTACCAATTTGCGGCAGATTTTTCTTAAGCAGTTGATATCAATAAGCTTTCATTCATATACATAGTTTTACTTACCAAATTTCCGAACTTTCTTCCAGATAATAACGACCGAGTATTTGGCTCACCGACGGAAGAAAAACCACAAGGTTCACAGCTTTATGGGATATCAAATTCTCCCGTGGATCTGGTCCTCGTACAATGTGATTGGAGTTTTCGGTTTCGGAGTGCTCTGTCAGCAGCTAACAACAGACATTGCGAAATATACGGTGGGAAGACTTAGACCACACTTCTTCTCGGTAAGTCAATATTGTAATATATATTACAGATATTTCAATTTTTGTATAATAGGAATGTAATACGAGTAATGCGGAATGGTGAAGCTCTAGGATTGAATTCTGGGATCCAAGGTTTGAACAGCGACATTTCAGTTAGTGTATGACATAACAAGTAGCATTAATTGTTAAATTCCAATTGCTGGTCTTAAATAGACATTTTAAAGGAGAAGACATACTGTTGTCACACATCCCAATGATTCCAACAGATACGCCAGTCGAATTCAAACGTCTGCAACTTCCGGTGCGACTCACATTTTCAATGACTATCAACAAAGCACAGGGACAATCGATACAAGCGTGTTGACTAAATTTAGAAAATCCATGCTTCTCACATAGACAGCTGTATGTGGCCTGATCATGCGTCGGAAAAATTTCTGATTTATTCGTGTAAGCACTAGACGGGAAACAAAAAATATTGTGCATCCAAAAGCACTTCAAGAAACAAAATTAAAATATAAACATTCTTTCTTCGAGTGGCATTGCAACCAGGTACTCGCTAGTGTTTTTATATAACCATGTCCGATCCCAATCTGGGTTATTTGGACTCAACACAAGTTGAGGGTCCGCTCAACAATCAGAAGTGTCTTGATTGAAAGGTTTCAAAGCCATTATCAAATGTGGATTTTTTAAATTTTACATCTGAGATCATCGAGCATGGCATGCCATTTCTGCTCGAGTTGATCTATCTATGTTATTAACTCTCCTTCAGTTTATCTCACTTGGCAATTAGCTGGAATGCTATATTTATTATGTATTGTATAGAAAAAAAATGAACATTTGACAATGTCAGTGGAGCAAAAGTTCATTGATAACATTTGTCTGCAAATGAAGTTGAAATATATTAAATATAATTCTTATCACTTATTATCAAACGGATGCTTTTAATATAAATGCCATTTGTTCATAATAATTACAGATAATGTTTGATGTGCATTGGAAGAAGGGCACTCAATTCCATTATCAGTCGACAGCTTCTGGTTCACTTTAAATCAATTGCAGAAGTAATATGTTGCCATTAAAATATATATATATAATATCTTTTGCTATTAATGACTACTGCATCTGTCAATTCAGTTCTATGCTTTTAAAATTAATGACTTAAGTCAAAACCACTCTAATATTAAATTAATATCAAAATCATAATGGGTATTTTGTGTTATACAGTGAAAACTTCTATAACATGTGCAACATTTTTTTTACAACACGATTTCAGTAATATAAAAGTATGTAACTTGAACATAAAATAATAGACACGCGCATAAAAAAAGATATAAAAAATAAAAAATATAACAAAAAAAGTTCATAAATGATATTTGTAGACAAAATTATCAATATATATCGACGGTGTTTTAGCCAATTTGGATGTAACTCTCAAAAAATACGAAAATGAGTTATTGATTGGATTTCATATTAAAGACGACAGAGCAGGTCTCGGCCAAATGATGTAAATTAGAAAAATAAATTGACCACTTTTTGGAAGGGAAACATCGTTTTACATTGATTTTAGGTTTAAAAATTCTGACCCCCCCACTTGACGTAAGCCACTATTATATCGATAATCCGTATGTATAATCCCGTATCTGCAAACATGAGAATTCACAGAAGTGCATTTCAAAGATTCCTAACGCAAGTCACCATATAATGTTTTCGATAAAAACAGTTTTTACTCTCTCCTGAACAATTTCAATTTTGAGGGTTACATCAATTGGCCAAAACACTGTTGATATTATACAATTATTAAAAAAGACCAAGGCTATGACTGTTTTGGCTGGAAGATGCTTGGTTTCTTGATTTTGTGTAATCTATAATAAAAAAAAAACCTAACCCCAAATTTCCTATGGAACTCTAAACATCTCTTACACCTAACCTAACTCCGTTTTATAGTTGGGTTGATTGTATATGTATATTTATAACCGTCACACATGTTTTTTGAGTTTATGACCATTTTCGCTATAATTCGCAACTGTTTTCAGTTGAAGAACACAGTAATTTGATTCAATTATGACTGCAAATACCAAAGGGATATCCATGCTTATGAACATGGATCTATAAATCGATGAATAGAAGCATCAATTCATCTGTTGTCTCAAATTCAAATCCGGGTATAGAAAGTGTGACTAGTCAACTACTAGTTCCTTTCTAATCCTATTTGTCTTTACTTATCCATTCAATAACTAAAAAGTGAAAATGTTATTTTTTTGATTACGGAGAAGTATAGAAAATAACCCAGGTTTTACTTCACAATGACTCAAAGAGATAAATAGCAGAATAATATAACAAGACAGCTGTTTAGGTATAGACTTATCTTGTTTTAAAAAAACATTCCAGCCAAGTCATTGATCCCCACATTCAAATCCACCCTAGATATTTTACCATATCATTTGTTTTAATTTAAAAATATACTTATGTATCGTTAAGGGTAATTCCCTCGCAGTTTACGAACGAATGTCTCCTCTAATTAGTGTTGAGTATGAAAATAGATTCAGACTTTAACGCATTCTTGCATTAAAGTGTCAAACGAGACAAGGGCCAAACGGATGCACATGTCACAATTACTTTATCTCGAAACACATTAGCACTGTCAGGATAATTGATGTTAACTTCATTTACTTTTTTCTTTTGCATTTCTTACGTTATCTTTTATGAGTACCTTGTTTACATTTTGCATTGATTATATTGATGGTAAGTGAAATGTGGTAATTATAATTAATTTCATATTCTTCATTTCCGATTATTTATTCATACAAATATGTATATGAATCTTTAGAGGTGTTTCACTTTATATCGACGGTGTTTTGGCCAATCGATGTAACACTCAAAATTCAAATTGTTCAGGAGAGAGTAAAAATTGTTTTTTATTGAAGACATTATATGGTGAGTTGCGTTATGAATCTTTGGAATGCACTCCTGTAAGTTCTCATGCTTGGAGATACGAGACTATACGAAGGGGGTATCGATATAATTGTGGCTTACATCAAGTGGCCTGGTCAGAATGTTTAAACCTAAAACTGATGTAAAATGATGTTTCCCTTCCAAAAAGTGGTCAATTTATTTTTTTAATTTAGACCATTTGGACGAGACCTGCTCTGTCGTCTTTAAAATGAGATTAAATCATTAACTAATTTTCGTATTTTTTGAGGGTTACATCAATTTGCTAAACCACCATCGATATGTTTATTTTACCTATACCATACCTATAGACAAGCGGTCAAAGTCGTGCTCTTCGATTACGGTGTCCGAGGGTACTAGTCAAAAGCCTAGTACAGACACTTCATGTTTTCAAGCTAGATTTTATGAATTACATGAATATTTGTCAAAAAAATATTTAACATTTTTTTTTATCCATAGATGTCACTCTGAACCACTACACTCGTCCTTAATTCCCTACCACAATTATAGTTAATTGATTAATCAACCATAAAAAAATGGGTGTAACTAGTAGCACTATCCTAGCGCCATTCCTTATATCCTTAGCCTAAAAGTCTCTTCTTGGACTCAATGTCAAAAGTGCGACATGCCTACAGATGAACTCAATAAAGCATTAGGCCTGAATTGGCAGTAAAAGCTTCTAGATAAGTCACTAAAAATAACAATGCAAATTAATTACTTAATTTATATTTTGTGTTATATAATTCCGACAATTTACAGACTACCTGTATAAATAATTATCCTTCCTAGATTGATTGATGGATAGCAAAAGAATGATTTTTTGGTGTAGGGATCAACAAATATTCAATACTTATATTTAATAAACCTATCTTCATAGAAAATCATTCACTACAATAGGTTAGGAGACGATAGACCTTGAAAAAACTTTTTCAGACAATGTGATATTTGAATCTGAAAAATGAACATTCTTTTGACATGCCGTCATTTGTCTGTGACAGATATCAAATCTCGAGAACAGAATATTCAATGTAATGCAACTCAATAACAAAAGTTTCCAATAATAGTATTGTAGATTCAAGATTTCTATCAAATATCTTTAGTTTTATGATTGTCTGAAGTGTTCATAGATATTATCTGTATTATCAGAGAGACCGAGCGTGACAGTTTAGTGTATTGATCAGGTGTGCTCATGGGCTATTACCGAAATAAATCGTAGAATTACAATCTTATTTTAGACCAATGAAATAGTGTGTTTTTAGATTAAATTCTTAACTTTTTTTTAACTTACCATATGTTCTTTATTATGAGATAAATGTTTTTGTTTCTTTAATCTAAGCAATTTCAGTGTTTCTCAAATTGGTAACTCCAATGTAGAAGTCCCCCTTTTGGTCCAAAATAACAAAATGACCCATATATATTTTTTTGCAATTAATAGTGAATTGGTAACATGCTATAATTATTTGTTTATCAAGTGGGAAATATTTACTGAAAAAAACTTGTAATTTATGATTCAGCATGTCCACCATGAAATACGTCAAAGAATAACTTAATGTTCTAGAAGCAGAAAGCATAGCACTCTAAAACATAACCTGTAAAGTCGGCACACTTTGTTCATACTGGTACTACTGTAATTTTGAAGTGACTTTCCAATTTTTCTTTCCAGGTGTGCCAGCCTGAAATAGACTGCAGTCTGGAAGTCAACAAATGGGCTTACATCACAAACTTCACGTGCAAAGGCACCGATCCTCATCTCATCAAGGAAATGAGGTTATCCTTTCCGAGCGGCCACGCTTCCTTCTCCATGTTCACCATGGTATACCTTGCGGTAAGTACTTGAATAGTCAAATATGCCGCTATCCTGAAGCCATCAGAATTTTTTCCATTGAAATTGTATTAATCTAAAGCAGTGGCTTCCAAAGTGGTTTCTACGGACCCCCAGGGGTCCTTGTGACCGCTGAAGGGATCTGTGGAAACTTAAAAATAATTTGGGGGTGGGTGGACAACGTCGGGGAGTCCGCGAAATGTTTAATATAAAAAAATATTTGCGATTTTCATTATTATGATAGTCGAAATAAATAAATTGGTAGCGATTTGTTGGGTGCTGGATCCTTTTGCAAGCAAACCCACAAAATCAGATGAATCCATACTAATATAGGAGCAAATTATTGACTTATCCACAAATGAGGAGTGGAAACCATTGTTTGAAAAAGGATACTACAAATTCTGGTAACAAAAACCGATACCAATTTTATATCCAGCATTGTGTGTTACTGTACAGAGGCTGTTGATTGCTTTCTCGTCTTCCATCATACTTTAAATATTAAAATATTTTATTTATATTTTTACATCATCATTTACCATTCAAGACATCAAAGTCAAATTTATAATTTTTCTATTATACATTAATGTAGAGTTATTTTACTTAGGGGTTCATAGTCAGGTTTTTGCTTTTAGAGGGGTCCATGGGCATAATAAGTTTAGAAACCACTGATCTAAAACGTTACAGCTCAAAATTTTGGGCATTTGAGAATGAATCGCGTTTTTCGGCTGGGTAGGGAATGGGTTATATGTGTCATATTAACACCTCAAATGTAATATATAGTGTTCATTAAAGGGTTAATGTCTTTTGACCAAAAATTTACTGTTTATATCATTCAAGTGATTGTAAATGTTGTTCAATTATACATGAAAGTATTTCTTTGAAATTTCACCAATGAGTTATGATACTATTGAAAATGAAAACAGAAGTCAGCCGGGATAATTGATTTGGAATTCTCATGTGAAAGATTGTACGCACTTAAACGCATTTGACCCTTAAGTGGTTCTTAAGTGAGGCACATAAAGCAAATTGTAAACAAGAACACTGCTGTCGACACTTGGTGTAGTGGTTAAACATGTGCTTGGCTATTATAACATTGTAACATATATACTTATATATTAAGTCTTGATGATTTCACATTTTATGGTCATTGGCGGGGCACCTTTTGCTAAATGACATAATTATTATAATTCGAATTTGTTTATCTAAAGAGATTAAATCTTTAATAATCATAATGTACACAACAACAACTAAATACATTTACTGTAAAAAGGAATTAAACCGCAAATGCTGAGTTATTATTTAAATTCAGCATTAAATTATGAAGGAAAAAAAAAAAACCTGTTGTTAATTTGGAAAGAAAAAAGTATAAGCAGTCAATTTTAATGATTTTTCTTTAACAATTTCTTCAATTATTGTCATAATATCAAGAAAATATAACACCAATATATTGTTCAAGTTTTCGTATATTCATTGTTTTGGCTTTAACTCAAAATCATTAAAAAAAACATTTTTGTGCCAAAAGTAAATTTTTATCTGTGAGGTTTAATCTCTACTGCCTAAACATTATCGAATTGAATCATCAGCCTAGAACAGAAATCGCACCCGAGCTACTGGTAGCTCAAGGTGACGTTTTCAGTAGCTCTAAGTGTGGAGGAATATATCCTTATAAATTAACAATTTTTGGCCATTGTTCATTGGATTCAATCAATTTTAACATAGCAGAATTAACAGCCATTGATTTAATTTTTAAAGTGTTTAAAGTTTTTTTTATGCAGTAGATACTACAAGAAAAATCATTTTCCTTAAAAATTGTTAATATGTAACTTTCTAAATCTGCAATTGCTACTCAGGGTCGTTGGAAAAATCTAGTCATCTCAGCGATGAGTCCTTTAGTCCTTTGTTTGAATGCGGTTATAGTGACTTCAGCTGATCCTCTCTTTATTGTCAGCCATTCGAAGTAGAATTGTATCTATGAGAATAATGGGTTAAGGTTTTCTCTCCATTGGCAAGACTGATTGCAGTTACTGCGGAGGATAAATGGAAGGAGTTAGTCAAATTGATCAGATATCTGTGTTAATCTGAACTTACTTTGAAATTGTGTAGAAACTGAAAACATTGCAACAATTTTTGAACACTTTGTTAGTTTACTTTCTATGCTAAAAAAAGTTTGAGGGGTTTTGTATTTTTACAGTGTGAACAAACCTTTTATAAACAAATAGACTGTGAAATAATAACAAAAGCAAAATAGTCTCATATTTATGTAATTTTATTACAGTAAGCCCAAAAAAATAATTGTTTATTTACATTTGAAAAAAATTATGTAAATATCAAAGTGCTATACTTTTTGAGCTGCTTCGAGGAGATTCCGATAGCATTAGCTTATTATAGTGTTAGTAGGTTGTCTTGTTCAACTATGCATGATATAAACTACATGTGGTGTCAACCACTGGGACTTAATTCATACAGTTTCAATCAAATTATCATCATGACATTCATACCAAAGGACACCCGGGTCTCTTAATGAGTTGAGACCAAATACAGTTGATTCTGATTTTTACCGACTCCACAGCCCTGCAAGTTACTTTTAATAGTGGCTCCCAATGTGGAGCATATATGGACTGCTAATGGAATTTATCTCAACAGACAGTGTTCTACAATAACTGCTTGTTACTCGGTTGCTCAACCTCTCTTTTGGAGAGAGAAATGATAGAAGGATAAGGACAGGACTAGTGGTCAGCTAATTGCTCTCTCTATACCCTGTTTTGAGGATCCGATGGGTGCGAGGGAATTAAGGCATCACTGATTATGATGCTTGTACCCAAATCCATAGATCAATTAAACATTAATTTGCGAAACTATCTGTACTGAGTTTCCCACTCATAAACAACGCAACCAAGCGGACATAGTAAAAGAATATCTTTTAAATGTACCGAAACCAAGTTTTCTTATCCTCTTTAAAGTGTAGTATTATGACATTGCTATACGATTTGTATCCTAAAATGGTGAAATATTTATTACAGGTATACCTACAATGCAAAATGAAATGGGCCGGATCGAAGCTGTTGAAGCACGGTTTCCAGTTTGTGGCGCTGATGCTCTCATGGTTCACGATCATGTCGCGGGTGTCCAACTATAAGCACCACTGGAGTGATGTCCTCGGAGGAGCGCTCATCGGAGTCGGCGCCGCAGTACTTGTTGTGAGCATGACAGTATTTCTTTTTCAACTTCTTCTTATAAAATGCGTAAAAAAACGAACAAAGGAAATGTTGTAATATTCTCCCCTCCGTGCCAGTAAAAGAAAAACATCCCACTCCAAATTTCTCTTATCAACTGTTTAATCTGTCAACTTCACTTGGGCTAATTTTTCAAGACCTAGCCTGTTTGCAGATGCAGCAGGCGATATGTAAAGAATTGGAATCTAATTTTTTGTTAAAAACCTTACATCTAATCTGAAGCTGCTTCTCAAAGAGATGAAACGCAGGTCACTCCTAGTTAATCAGTTTTAATTATTTAAATGAATTTCAACAAAGTAACCACTGAATCCATCGAAAATATTCTGTAAGTAATGTTATCATTGATGACTATGTAGTAGTCTGTCCTAAAACTTGGCATAATAATATTGCCATTCAGATTTACATTTCAAACACTATATTTTTCAAATTTTCAATTTACCTAATTATTTGTTTTATCAATAAATGTGAATTGTCAAAATTTATTGGCATTTGTTTTTTCAGAAGAAAGAACTATTTGAAAAGAGAACAAAATAAATTCATACGTTACTATTTCAAGTGTGTAATTTAAAGGTATTAAATATATCACTTGTCACTTAAAACAATGAAATACTGTATTTCCTTGTCATTGATTGTAAGACAAACTTCTATTTTTAAATACCAATAATAAAAACGTGACGAAAACTTTCCTTTCACAAAGATGTTGGTATATTAGATACATACTTTCTTACTATCAGCCTGAAACTTCATCAAAATTCAGTGTCTGATTTTTCTGGATCATTGTTTTCCCAGAAAATATCTTTTGCATTTTTGACAGCATTTGTAAAATGTTAACGATTATAAGACGCACTCCAAACAAGGTAAAAACTTGCACCTTATAACTAGAAAATACGGTATATCTGTTCCTTTGACAGAAAATAAACTAAACGTTAGAGATTAATTAAGACAACTCATTGTATATTATATTTGCGATTAGTATCGAGTGGGAATTGAATGTTGAATGCGTATTTTTTGATATTTCATTTATTTGCTGTGACAGCTTTTTTTTTTTACTTTTATACTTGTACATTATTTTACTTCTTTATGCCCTTTTCTTTCAGTATAAGTTTGTAGAAATCTCCTGTAGCCGTATGACTAACAGTCCTTTTGAAATTACTAATGAAAATTTACCATTACTTGGTTGACAGTACACTTGCGTACGTAAGTTAATATCTCTTTAAAATATCGTAGCGTCCATGGCACATCCTCAAAAACAGGTAATAGGGACAAAATAGTACATCAGAGTTAATATTTTAATTGAAAGGTTTCAAAATTCCATTTATTAATATTTACCGATCGTTATTAAAAACGTAGCTGCCTGAGTTATATGGCAGAAAATCCTGGCAAGAGGTTTTGCCGTGCACACGATGATTTGTGTTTTGAAATGTGCCGTCTTTGTCAAGAACGCTTTTAACAAAGCTTTGCTTACATTTGGAAAAAAGAATCATCTATAATACCATCAATTTGGGTAAGTTTGCCCATCCGTCTAAGATTGCCCTACAACATGGAAAAAGGGTTGATATAATGCTGTTTGTTTTAAAACCATGATAATACTCGCATGACGCATTGGCGTCGGCTGTAATGCCATGTATTTTAGTTTTTTAAATTTGCAAATTAATAAATACTAATGCCATAAGAATATTTTTTAGTTAAGCAAATATGACCTGGTGGTAAAAATATGAATTAATGTGCATCATAATTGGTTTTATTGTCGAATTTGTAAGCTGTCAGTTTGGAATGATAAAACACAATTTAAAAACTTATCTCGGAATAAATTGGATTAGCCATATTTTCAATTTGTATTACTAATCTGTAAACCGAATGTTGTACATTTTTCCCATCTCAATTATATGCAGAATATATGAAAGCATAAAGAAAAATTGTCAAGAATTTAATAATCACTGAATTTATAGTAATTAGAGTGATTATTTGTATCGTGGGCCAAAGTTTGCATCCAAATCGGGTTTGTTTCCACCTTGTTTTATCTATATTTATATATCAATTGTAACAAGAAATCTATTAATATTAATTAAATTTCATCTTAAGTCATTACTAAATTTCTATGTAGAACAATACCACATATAAATGCAATGGCGAACCATAATAATATAAAAAACTCTTAGAACTGGACCAAAGTTACCCAGATTGACCGTAACAGTTTCTTGAAAGTTATCATGAGCATCAAAGCGCCCAGGAAAGTATTCTCGCTTTAACTGTTCTTGATAAATTATGGAATATGTTCGATACACAGTTTTTTCATTATATTTATAATGTAAGACTTCGTTTTCTATTGCTTTGTTTATGTTAAACATGTGTGGCATTCCTTTATTACGTATCGCTTGCTTTTTTTTCTTTGCCTAAAATAAACATTGAAATATATGACCTTTGTTTTTAGTAAATTTTAAATCAGTCCAATACATAATGTACTGGTAAATTCTGCAACGCTTTAATCAACTAGGCCTTTAGCCGGATGGTTAACGTTGCTGGTTTTGGTTGCTCTTTACACGGGTTCATATCAAACTTTCATAAATTGATTTCGTCCTGTTATCCCTATTATCCTATCCTTTCTCTCTCTGAGACTGAATAACAACTTCAAGTAGAACAACTTTGGTTGGGATAAGCTCCATTACGATTTCATATATCCTCTACATTCGGAGCAGACATAGTTGGAATAAAAAATAACGTTTAGACCACATTTTTTATTGGTTCTGTTAAGGATTTAGTATAATCCCGTATCTGTACATGAGAATTTACTGGAGTGCATTTCAAAGACTCGTACCGCAACTCACCATTTAATGTTTTTGATAAAAACAGTTTTTACTCTCTTCTGAACAATTTAAATTTTGGAAGTTTTATCAATTGGCCAAAATACCCTCGATATAAAGTGTGAATTTTATTAATGTAGTCTTCCTTTATTCCATAATTCTAAGTAGATAAACTGTTGTTTTAATGATATTTTTACTGTCACCCCTGTTTACATGTTTGCCGCATGTTTTCTGAGAAATTCCATTATTTATACTAACTTAACCCTTTAATTTTTATTACTTCCTATGTTTTTTTCATTGAGGTAGTTTTATGTTTCGTTTATTACAAACATTATCCATACAAATTGCTCTTACTTGAATCTAAAATAACCCACATGTGGTTAAACAAAGCATTTCTAAGAACTGTTTTTAAGCCACAATATCTTCCAATATGTTATTATAATAGGCTATATGAATAGTATTTTTAATGACTGTTTGTTTGTAACTTGGCGGTTCAACTTCCCTTTTCGAAGAGTGTAAAGGTTAGTGTAAATATTTGGCGGACATGATGGCTGATAGCTGGGTCAGGTCCTATTATACTACTGCCTGCGGGCCACATGCAGCCCGCTATGCTGTCAATAACATGTCTGTTATAATTGAATCACTTAATTTTTATGTAAAACTTCCTTTTATTGATTTAATAAGCATTTACTTAGTAAAACTCTATTATAATAGGATAAAATATCAAAGTATTTACTTTCATAAAATTTTATTAAGTAGTTGATAGGCATTTCGGCTTAACGGCATCGTCAGAACTATACTTAAACTTATTTAAGTTTAGCTATATATATACTGTTAAGAAGAGATAGATAATATTATGTCATCTCACATATTTCAACATTACAACATTTTTTTTTTGAATTGTTGAGATTTTGAACATTTCCATATATTTTGTCATTAATGACTCGGGTTTCGCCTTTCGGAATCTTCAGGCATTCGAGCACATGAATAAACTTGAACTGACTCATTTGTGTGCTCGAATGCGTGATGATGCCGAAACCCGGGTTGTTTGTTACGAAATACATAGAAATGTACAAAATCTCAACAATTCAAATTTGATAAAATTCTATCAAGCACCGTCACTTGATATCCTAAATTATTATAACATATATTTAAACATAATAATATGTATTCAAAATTTTACTTTTAAATAAATGTTATGATGCTGTAATACGTGAGATGATAAATAAATATAGTATTTCAATTGCGACTAGTCAGCCGTAAAGTTTCCCTAGACCTGCTCTAGTTGATAATCTAAAATTCAGACGAGACCGGGTAAAGATGGAACATGATAAAGTACGCTTAGAGAGGACGGGAGTAATATTCTCATACTACTTTACCGGTCATGGCCGCCACGCGATCTGCAGCGTTATTGTTTGGAATTATCAATTCTTTTTACTGTCGGACTTTGAAAATAATCTCCCACACATTCCCATGAATTGTTTTCAAAACACTTACATTACCTGTCGTATTTATTTCCACAGTATTACAAATAAAAAAAACTTTCATGACACTCGTGAGCCTACGTTTGACAACAACAAGCCCTAGATGAATTATTTTAGTTCCAACTTCTACCGTTAGCCAAGTTATAATGATAGATCAATATAAAATATATGAATATACAAAATCAAAGGAGCGTCAATATACTCATTATCGGCTAGCAAAATTGATTACTTGCTTTTGTACCATTGCTTTAGCAAGGTTTGGAATCACGTTAAATAAAAATAACATTGTATCTTTCCTTTTTTTCAGTTTGCCTGCATCTCCGATCTTTGGAAGCAGCAGCGGGTGCCGACGTCTCCTCGATCGAGAGACATCAGCGAACAGATGATGCCGTCGAATTCAGTCAACGGAAATACGTCTGGCATGGCCTCCGTCTGAGATTATTAGAGCCGAGGAGAGGTCTTTTAGAGGGTCTTTTAAATAGAATCCAGCTTATAAATACCAAAGATTACAAATTCGTCTATTTATATCTCGATCGCGGCTAATAACTCTGTGACTATTAATCTTATCGGCTTACCTAGTGAGAAAGGTAGACACTACAGATTGTTTTTGCTTTACATAAAAACTAGTGATCATTTCTGTCGAGTTTCCGTTATCACACTCTGGAGAAGAATTTTAGCAGGATTTAAAATTCCGATCATCAAAATTGGTGCTTGTGTGTATCAGACTTGTACCTCATATCATCAAAACATTGTTGGTTTTCCTTCATCTCAAGGACGTTTGTCTGTAATGTCAGTTTTTAACTTGTGGCTATAATCACATCATATATTTATTATATTTATTATTTCCTGTGTGAGACAGTTTATTACCGGCCTTTGAGATAAAATTAAGAGTGATAGGAGCTGAATGGATTTTGGTCCATTGGTCAGAGCCACCAGTTGACTCTCAGTCATGATCGCGCACAATGTTACTCATATTGCAATATGTTATCAGACCCTTGGATAGTAGCCCTACGGAATCGTGTACAAATAAAGTCGTAATGCTTTGGAATATAATCTTGGTGAATTAGACGCTGGATGCTTGACACCTCACGCTATCCTCGGCTCATAATTTAATGGAGTAATTAGGGTAGCTATATGTGTATTTTTTTTTATATGTGGTTGACCATTATTTTTAAATTATCATTAAGTTGAATGAAAAGAGCGGCTTTATTATATTCACGTATATATAATAAAAAAATATTTTTATGTTTTTCTGAGAAAAATGATTGTGTTTCGCGATTTTAACAATTGAAATTGACACAGTGCGATGTCATACTTTGTTTAGTGTTAATACTTGGTGGAATGACATTGTAACATATTGTATCTTTACTAGAGTCATAAGTCAAAAAACGATGATTTTGGGTATACAGAAATAATTACGATCATGTTTAAAGTATTTTTGTCTATATTGACAAATCTACGTTATTGAGTGAGGCTCAAATTTTATTGGAGGTGCGATATAGTGACCATTGTTGTTTTGGCAACAAACGTAACGTCTGAATTTTTTAATTTTAAGTAAATCGATTTTGATTATTTGTATGCTGAATCAATGACGTACAACAATGAATCGTTTAAATGTTATGAAAATAATAATTATGTGTTGATACATACATATCATTTTCTTTTTCTTTATTTCACTACAAATAAGGTAAACGTAACAGTAGTTGACCGCATAAGAGAAAAATTCAACAAAAATAAAGATTAACATTTAACATCAAACTAAATGATGACAAACCAATTGTATTCATAATTAACACGATAAGACAAAAATTAGGAACAGGTCTGTTACAAAAAAATTGTTAATATTTCAGTAGTTGACCATGTCTAAGCAGAGGGTTTCATGATAACCTTTCTCAAAGTTGCCTCAGAGGTTCCTGAGTAAGACTGATATCCTAAACAATTCTCTTAAGAAATTTAAAATAAAATACTTACTACATAAGGTGTTGTTTTCAAACGGCCACTGTGACACCCCGATGACATATATGGTGAAGTGTTAGTTCCTCAATCCGACAAAGGATGGTTTCATTTGTCTGAACTCTGCAATTCAGAGCAATCCCTCGTCTACGTTTCTTATTTTGGGCACTTTTGTTCAAAACAGGTCGACTACTGGTACATTTACCTTATAGCAATATACCATGTTTTTTAACATAACAGGAATATTTTGCCATAAATAACTGAAAGCTCATCTTTTTTGACTCAAAGTTTTTTTGTTAGAACAACGACGATATGTTCCATATTCCACAGATGGAAAAAAATCATTATGAATGATTTTGTGACAAAATTTATATGCTGTATTTTTGTGTCGAGATATCACTACTGCTTACTTATGATTTTACAGATGGCCGCTATAGTTTTCATTTTAAAAATACTCACATTTTAATAATGTACCTATTCTGTTGTAATTATTTTTATCGTATTACAGAAGAGCTTATAGATTAATTTGTGTCAAAACATATTTCCTTATACTGTTTGAACAGTACCTGATAAAAATCGCAGCTATATTTTGTGTTCATTTAAATGTCTGCTACTTTAGTACATTCCTTTGTGTCAAAAAAAAATTAATTATATTAATTTCGTGTCATAATCAAATCTAACCGAAACATAAATAATGTGAGAATTTAAATCCCTCTTCCTTTTAAAAACAGAATTATTCTTTATTTGAATTTCATCAACATTAAAAACAAATGATATTTCATTTGTTTTTAAGGTTATCCAACAGATAATTTTTTCAGCTAATTAATACTCATGATATTATAATTTGAAATTTAAAATTTTGTAGCTGCTGCTATGCAATATTTTATTTAAAGCAGTCTAATTTAATTATCTTATTATAAATATAAAACGTGTGAATTAAAAACTCATTAGGTTAAATTTAGTTTACTTATTATGTATAATTTATTATTTTAAAATCGCTACATTATCTAAGTATATACATATACCCCGGATTAGAAAAACCATTCTACTTTCATTGTTATATAAATTGATCTCATTTATGAAATGATTTTAAAACTCTACTATAAATAACAAACTATTTATTGTACCATGATAAATAGTACATTTTTTATTCTGTACATTAGACAAATATATTTCAGATTATTTTAGAGTCAAATAAATTATGATAGATGACCAATTTATTTTAAATGTGTATTCAAATATAAACATGCTTACTAATTGGTTGGAATTGAACCAATCAAATGTCTTGTTTTAAGTTATTGAAACGGCTATAATATTCGTCTCATTCTTTCCAACATAACATTGACAATTGAAAGCAAAACATTTTTCTATTTATTAGATGTTCTCCAGAAGTTCGTAAATGTATTTAAAAATGTCAATTTTATAGATTAATGTAGCATTAGTAAGATTTATTTGTTTAATAAATTTAGTTCTCTAAGGTTCATCTCCTACCCATCCGATCCTAAAACGGGGTGTAGCGAGAGCGATTCGCTAACCACTAGTCCTGTCCTAGCCCTAACCTTTCTATTCCTACTCTCTTCGAAAAAAGAGAGGTTGAGCAACTGAGTAACAAGCAGTTCTCGTAGAAAAATTCTATTAAGATACCCCCATTAGGAAACCATATGCTCCACATTGGGAGCAGACATGGTAAAAAAAGTTTCACACAAATTGTATATTCGTTGTTAAATAATTCAGTTCATAATTCTGTGTGTGGAAGAAAAAGGGACTAAGTCTTAAAAAGTGAAAAATGAATTGAATCTGCTAAAATAACTGGAAAAAAGGAGAAAAGTGAAGTCGAACCGGACTGCAGAATTAGTCAATTTTACGTTGAAACATGACATTTTTCATCAAAAAAAAAAAAAACAAACTTAAATCTTGTTTTGGCTCTCCTGAAAAGTACAAATTTTAGACTTAACGACCTTTTCCTTCCGTACACAGAATGAATAACAGATGTTTAAAAATTTTGCTGTTTGTTATTTTTATTCCGGCCTGGCCATTGATTTCGAAATAATCCTACTAAATTTACATTTGCTCTTTTATCCTGATTGCTCATAGACAAGTGAAGCCGTGTAATGGAGATAGACAAACGTCCACCACATGAAGTGTACATTATTACATTTAACTTATATATTGTAAAACTTATTTCATTCATAAAAAACAAGGCATTATATTTATTTATATCTAGCAGCTATTTTTTTTTCTTCTAACTAATAACAGCACAGATTATTTGTGATATATATAGTAGACACACAGGCTTTTTTGTCTTAGATGAAAATTTTGTTCAAGCAATACATTTATTAATAATATAATGATTAAGTTTCATACCTAACTGGTTTGGTGCACTAAATGGGATATACTTCTCTATAAGATTGTAGTTTTAAATAATACAAAGTACATATTATGATAAATATGCTGTACAAAATACTACTCTTTTTCTACACGAAAATTTACTAAACGCTGCTAATAACAATGCAGTTATATAGGAGATTTAGTTCCGAATATGAATTGCACAAATTATCATACATGGGAATCAAGGAAACCGATGATATACAGGAAATACGAATAATATATCTGTATGAAAAAGTTCAGGTCCATGGTGCAGTCCTCCATTAGTAGTCCATATGCACCACATTTGGAGCGGACAAAAACAAAAAAATTGCCATAATATCGTCACCAAGGTTCTATCTGCAAAAACTAAAACTATTCAGAAGAAGCAATTTAAAATTTTAAAAATGTTACTTTCCGAATGAAATACACATTTATGCATCCACATACGTGAATGAAAGAGAGAACCGCTCGAGAGATTGTGATTTCCTTCACGCGGTATTTCTAATTATCTATGCCGATGGAACCTTGATGCACTATAAAATTTGTTTGTTTTTCAGATAGAAAATTTTTCTAATTTGAGTTTTGATGGATTTACAGACAATTGTAAGGTTTTTTAAATGCAGATAAAACCGTATTTGAATGCGAATAAAACTGCATTAAAAAGTGATTTTGTGAAAAAACAGCAGATGGAACCATGTTTACCCAAGGCGACGATATGTCAAATGGTTTGTTCTGCTAATATGGAAGAGAGATCTAAAGAACAAATTTGAAGTATGACAATGTTTTCGCATAAATTATCTGTTACCTTGATTCCAATGTGTGGTTTTTTGTTATTTCCCTATTCGCAATTAAATTTCTCAGAAAATTGCATTGTTTTTTTTGCTGCATTTAGTAAACATACACACAGAAAGAGTAGTATTTTATAAAGCATATTTACGTATATTATAATTATTATGTAATTTATTGTAAGTGACAATCCTCAAAATGTAACAAGTGTATTTGACGTTCTGTGTAGTTTACATATGTACAATATAGCAGCTTAGGAAATACTCGATTTGGCTTTTGACTCGGAAGTGTTGTTACAATTTTTATGTGAAATACTTGCGTGTCGAGCATATTTCATAAATCTACTTAACATTAATACACGGTACATATTTATAATAGAGATCATTGCGCTTTTGGTAATTCTTAATTAAAATTATAACGGAAAGAGTTTTAGCTTTAATTAAAGAGGGATCGCCTTAGTATTTTAGAGGAATAATTTACCTGTTTCGAATGATTATTTATTTGAGAAAATAATTTAATACTATTTTGTTTGTTGCACTTTATGATTAAACTTGAACCATATATACGATTCTGTGAAAACTCTTTCCCTGCCTAGCTTTATAAAGTAAAATCACCTCCCATGCCCAAGATTTCAAACAAAGTGCGAGGATAAATTTTCGTATTTAAGATCACATTGTGACCTTTAAATTAATAATGACATAGTTTTTTTGTCGCTTATTTGTATATTTGAATATTATATTATAGAAATTACAAGGTGGCAGTGCCATCTGTAATTCTTTTTAAATGTGGCTTAGTTCTCTAGCATGCACAAAAAACATTTTTTAATTTCACAATATAGCAACATTCTCAAACAGAATGTGTACACACAAATGTATGTGGGATGGGCAGGGAAAGAGTTAAAACATTAAAGTAACACATGCAATAAATTGTTTTAAAACATATCTGATAAACTCGGTATCAGCATTAATATGTATTATCGATGCTATACGTTTGTATAATTAAAATTTAATGTTTTATTTCATTTTGTATATTGTCGTCTTGACGGTGAACTGACCTACTTTAACCAGAATTAAAAAATGTGTATATTTGGCCAAACTAATTTTGAAGCACTAAATTGTACTGTGGTGAAAAAAAAATAAGTGATATTTTCATTGTAAAATGGTTTTCTTGAAATATTTGCTAAAGGATCTAACACACTTAATACATTTTTAAAGAGATCCATGTAGCTTAGAACTGTCCACCTCCATTCAATTAGTAATTTTTGTTCATTTTATTGTCAGTTGTGAAAATACTATGAATTAAAAAACACCGAGTAATTAAGTAACAAATAAAAATGTAGAAAAGGTTAATTTACCAACAAGGCGACGACATTCTGCTGTGCTAGATGCAAAGGGGCATAAAGGTACTCAGAGATTTGAATGAATTTTATTTTGATATTCGTTCTTTTAAATATAGTTATAGGTGTTTGATATTAAAAACATTTATGTTCAAATCTAGCAAAAAAGCTGCTTAACTGTATTAGCAATGACTCCCCATATTTTATAATCATCTTGAATGTCCCCTTTGCATTTATCGAGCAGTATTTAAAAGATTTGTTCTATTCTTTTTATTAATTATTGAATGTTTGTTTTTTTTTATATAATTTAAAACGTGTGCCTACTTACTTGATTTATTGTTTTTTATACAATTCAACAAAAAAGACAAATCCCAGAGCAAAGCTCTTTATTCAATTTATATTATAATGACCAGTATTAAATAAAAAAATTGCGCATCATATGCATATTTATCAGAATAAACTTTTTATTGATCGACTTGAATAGTTTTATTATTTTAATATCCTAGTTACTAATATTGTGAGTCAGACTGCGTCCTAGTGATCAACTTCAGATATCTCTGAATGATAATGAAAATGACGATGCAAAGAGGGAGCTCACTATTTGCGTAGCAATAAGATGGAACCAACTCGATTATCACCAGTGCTCAAAATGAAAAATTTTGCCTAAAGGCCTATATGGATGTCTACATTCCCTCCCACCGATCTAATCTTAAAAATGAGATATAGCAAAAGCGATTAGCCAACCACTGAACATTTGTTTGTTTTCTTAGAAGTTCGGAATGATTCAGGACGGCCGTTCGGACGCTTTTAATATTGCGATTCTGGGAAGCCAATTACCTGGCCTCGTCGATTATAAGTCAAAAGAGAAAGCTGCTGAACTTAGATAGTTTCAGCAGTCTCCTTTAAGTAGCCAGCGGTCGACGTCACGTGCGTCAGCCACCGGGCCGTATCGTTGTCATTTTAAATTGTTTTAGTTTTGTTTGAAATTATATTTAATTTAAATTTAAAATCATTTGTGTGTGTCAATTGAGTTCAAATTTAAATGTTAATTCATGTGTTAAGTGTAAATATAAATGTAGTCTCAATTTTATGTTGTAAGGGTAATTTTTGTTTTTTAAAACCACTGCATCTTTTAATAAAAAGAGACTAACCGGACCAAAGTGGCGTTTACATTGAGACCTTCCAATTGAC
Source organism: Himalopsyche phryganea (assembly GCA_022494535.1). Taxonomy (NCBI): domain Eukaryota; kingdom Metazoa; phylum Arthropoda; class Insecta; order Trichoptera; family Rhyacophilidae; genus Himalopsyche; species Himalopsyche phryganea. The sequence goes on along the minus strand of JAGVSL010000059.1, from coordinate 670,294 downwards.
GATGGACGCCGGTAATAAATCATTTGCTCCCTTTCGACCGGGCATTCTCACATTCTATTTTTTCTCTGCGAAGAAGAGAAGTAAAAACCAGTTCTCGTAGAATTACTTCTGTTTATAATATTTTTTGATACTCTCCATTTTGGGGGCAGACATGGTTGAAAAAAAACATTCAGAGGATATTTGTTCACATGACAGTAAGAAAATATAATTATCTATTTGTTGTATTGTGAGGCATGAAAAAAGTTAGTCTGAAGATGTTTCTTAAAGAGAAACACGTTAATAGTAACAAAGCCAGTGGAATAACTATGTTACCAATTTTAATTTTATATTAAAAATGAATCCATATAAAAGTCACTACTCGAATCGAAGGAAAAGAGTACATTGGTCCACAAACAGTAAAATTTCGTAGCCCACTAATGACACTTGGTGGGTTACCACATACTACTGTTTGTCAAACGATATGTTATGGGATAATGTAAGGAAACATTCTAGATATCGCCGTAAGTTTAGTTGATATAGTGGAACCGAATTTATCCAAACTTATATACCCCGTGGACCCCCCCCCAGGATGCCTTATATTGAAGTTTTTTTCTATAATTTTTAAATACAAATTTGAACATAATGCTGCTCACTGTGGTAGGTTCTCTTGTATCACATTCAAGTGATTTGCAACCGATTTCTTTTTTTTTGAAAGAAGATGGGTAACTGCACTAAAACCTCGTTTCCATGATGTATGAAGAAGGAAATGCTATCAAAAACTTTCTCGCGATAGCCCATAATGCAGGATAAGCAACAGGATTATCTTTTTGAAGCCACGCGATTCGATATTTGTTGGAATAGGCCAAAGCAACCTTAAGTTACAAGGGGCAGTAATTATAGGGGGCTTTGAGTATGCTCATCGAGCGAAACTTACTGCGCTGCGTTACTATGCGTGCAGTCTAAATGGACTCCGATCCGTGGACCCCCATTTTTTTTCTTCCCTCCGTGGACCCCCTGCCAGTCCGTATGGACCACTTTAGGAACCTATGGCTTAGAGCCTTGAATAAAACCAAATACCAATTATGCAACGTTGTATTCTACCGGTGATTACGTTAGCGAATGATGGAAATTGGCGAAGACTTGAGATTGGAGCTTCAAGAATGGGGGTTTGAGTATGGGAGAAATTTCGGAAAATAATTAAAGGACCAGGCAGCAAGAAGAATGTAAGAACCTGGTGAGCTGGATCGTTATTTTTGTAAAATACACTAGACTCCCCGGTGACACGGTAGACAGAGGGCGAACTTGTGTAAGTGGGCTATCGCGACAACGATACTCATACAAAATTAGAGTATACGCATGCGGCGCAGAGATATTTTAACGTGCAATCAAGAAGCAGTCGTATATTTTAATGATAAACGAATGTTGGCAATCGTGTTACCGGGGTCTACTGTATGTGACGTCACTTAGACGAACTAAATTTTTATCGTCAATAAATCACTGTTGTAAACAGAGTGGATTATAATTCAACAAGCACACAATAGCGTCAACAAATGAAAAAATGGCGACTGTCATTTTTTATCCAGCTCACCTATACTTCTTCTAAGACCATGGCGCCTTTAGCCTGGTTGTCTTTTCTTCCGACTGGTGGAATTCAGCTTTCATGGAAGACTACCGGGTACTATTGTTATAATGTATTCGGCGGAATCGAAGGACAATTGTATGACATGTAATTATGGTGACACTGCGTGATGGCCCTCTGTTCCACATATGGTAAAATAATCCATTTTAAATTATGATCTATATTGCTGTTGTGACCTCACGTTTTTTTTTAAAAATTGGCGTTTGAAACACGGGTATACATTCAATTGATCGATTACTGAATGTCATATTGTTATCACATTGTAATTTTGTTTACACAGTCTAAGATGGTCACTTAAAAACTGTCGTGCAGCAAATATTTCCCTACTCTGCTACATTATATTTGACAAGCATTTGTTATTTTAACTCCGTGGTCGATTTGAGCTGGCAGGTATTTTTATGGCGTAGAATTAATTCTTTAATATTGCAACCCTTAAACCGTTATCGAGATCAAATAAATCGTTACTTTCATAAATTCGCGACCAGTTTTTTAGATATATTTGTCGCAATAATTATTAACGTTCCATGTTTGAAATACGTGACGTATAGAATTGTTTTATTCAAATATTATGTTATGTTAAATTTCATTATCTAGGTTATTATTAATTACCATTAATTTCAAATAACGATCGCGTGCTGAAGATCAATGTTAGAAAATACTACGATGGATTCTTGGCACCCAATCGCTCGTGTAATTTATGAAAAGAATTTTTCCAGTAGACTGTCAGGTGCTATTTCTTAATGCAAATTACGCCATTACTTCTTGATGCACCTGTGGGCATTATTTTCTATTCTAATTGTTTGAATAATAATGAACGAGCAACTAACGAACAACAAATATTATAACGACCGGCACCGGCATTTAAGAATAGCAATTAAAAATAATGTAATATTTATTATTAGGTATAGATAATAACTATGGTTACCTATAAAAATATATAAATTTTCTTATCCGGGACAGGGAACCAAACAGCACGTTTTTTTATAAAATTAATATATTACTAGATGCCCGGTACTTATGTGATCTCAAAACTCGCAGCAACATAATGTTGTAATCGTTCTGCTGGTCTGTCTTAGTACTTTTTATCTATTATTACTAGCCAGGCTGAGAACTGGACTTTGGTATCACTGTCAGGTGGCTGATTCGTCTCAAGAAAATATACTCACAAGGGGGGAATCATCAGCTGTATTACTTGCAGCTGTATTCAACCACAAACAAATTTATCCTGAACGAGCTACAAATCCAGAATAGACTCTCGGCCGTTTATAATACATGACACCTGCTCAGCTTTTTTGGCCACATCGCCCGGAAGCCTACCGAAAATCTTGAGAAACTCATCGTCACAGGAATGGACGCAGGTCTCTCCTTACCGATGACCCCTCAGAGCAACGTAGTGCAGAAGCGAGTGGCGAAGATCGTCAAAGGATATTGAGTTGTTATGATAGGTGGACGTCACGACTCTTACATACACATGACGAATACGACTGAAGAAGAAAAAGGTGTTCAAATAGAAATGTCACTGTAGCCCGTGTGTCGCAACGATACATTGAGAGGGGTTGTTGAATAATTTGACTGTGGTAAATAGTGTCATGGCTTCAATGAGGTTGTAAAACACTAGCAGCATGATCTGCATTGATCACTGCATTGAAACTATTTTTTCTATATCCAATAAAACTTCAGTGTCGTATTGAATGAGAAAGCTTTAAGTTATTTTATTGAATTTTAACCAACAAGCATTGCTTTCTTAATCCTTATCATTACACTTTTGCAGTTATTTACAACGCAACTAAACTGAATCGTGTAATGAAACGACACCTAAAAAATTAACCATAACATGTATATGTTTATATATATAGCCACGAAGCCAATCGTGATACACCCCAACCCTAATGTCATACAAGAATATTCATTGTTCTGTTTTGTTGGAAATTAGGCTTTTAATTAAGTTCTTTTCCGTTCCTCTCAAACCTTCAACTTGGTCAGATAAAGTTTACCTTGATAGCCCAATGACCAATTTGTATTAGGAACATTTTAAATATTATATAACTTTAAGGCCATAAATTATAACCGAAATGTTAATGTTAAAAATATAATAATAATTATGAAATCATAACGCGGCGTCTCGAGATTTACAAAAATGGATCGTTTTAATGTCAAGTAATTTGAATTGTCGAAAGGTGCACATGTATTATGGGTTGACAATCGCAGGGTTGCCAATCAATTACTTTTTGCCCTGGCACTTATTTTTTAATTGTTTATTATTAAAATAATGATAAGTATTATATGTATCTATTATAAAATATACGTAATCATCAATTTGTCATCTATTTACTGATCTCTTTATTAATGGCGCCTCAGTCATATAAAACATATTTGAATTAAGTAATCGATTTAAGATTTTAACATATTTATTTGCCATTACTGCATCAAGTTACTCTGTGCCGTGGCTTAAAAGATGAAAAGAATTATTATCTATAATGTCGCAGTTCGTAACGTCGTTGGCTAAGACTACGGATGTCTTGAATTCAATTCCCGGTGCGGACAAGTTTCATAAATTGATCTTTCGATCGATTTATGGATTTCTGTTCGTAGTCTGAGTGTTTGTGATGTCTAAAACGCCTTTCCACCCATCCGATCGTCACGGGGGGTAGCAAAAGCGATTAGATAACCAATAGTTCTGTGCTAATCCTATCCTTCTATCCCTACTCTTCGAAAAAAGAGAAGTTGAGCAACTGAGTACAGTTCTCATAGAAAAATTCTGTTGAGATACCTCCATCAGGAGACCATATCCTCCACAATGGGAGTGGGCGTTGAATTTTTAAAATCTATAATCAGGATATCAAGCTCACTGAAAAGCCTAAGTCAACCGCTGACCCCTAGCACTCGTAAGTCTTGTAGCACCCCATCCATCCAGCGATTTCGCGGCCTTCTAACGCTCCGTTTTCCCTCAAGAGTAGAGAATATGAGATGTGAGGAGACTTCCACTAATCCATACAAGATATATGTCATTGCCAGCGTAGGCGTTGAGTTTTGACAAATCTGACAATGCCTGTCTCAACAAATGGTTATAACGCCCATGGTTGTGCTGATGTCACCAATTGCCATCCTCGCAGACAGGGCCGACAATTTTTATGAAAAGATAAAAACCAGCTCTCGTTAAAACGATTTCTGTTGGAATGCACTGTTAAAAGTTTATATGTTTCACATTAGAATCATTATAAAATATTGATTTCATGGATATAAACCGTGAAACTTTGATAACTTTATTACTTTTACTTGTGTAATTACAAATCATACTGTGGGCAAGAATCGAGCGATTGTAAAAGTTGCCACAGTGGCCCAGTGCACGATGGATAAACCTGTCATAGATGAGAGTGGGCGAACATCAGCTGTAGGCGACGGTCTAGGAATAATGAAATGGGAGTAGGCAGGTACATACATGGAGAGGTCCGTAGGAAGCGCGTAAGAATAAATATGGCGACATTACAGAATAAATGGCGGCTGTTGGGCTTTTTGCGACACGCATCAGGCGTCACCAATGTGGGTTTCCGAACCCGCCGAACCCTCGGCATACGAGCATCATTGCCACTATTTCAATCTTTCTTTTAAGTTATTCTTCTTGCCAAACCCGTGAGACACCTGTCCTCATAGCTTTGCGACTTCTCAATTCATTCCCGAAAGATATAGAATTTTTTAGTGACCCACTTAATGTGAGATGAGACGTGGATATTTTTGGCGATTAGCTTACCGTATTGTTTACTGATCAAATGGAGATGGGCTAGACAGATAGCTCGAAGAAAAGACAATCGTTGGACAAATTTAGTCATTCAGTGGTATCCAAGAGGTACAAAACGTCCGCAGGGTAGACCTAGAGGCCGCTGGATCGGTGAAATGATAGAGTTCTGCGGAATTACGTGGCAACGCAACGCACAGGACCGAGATAAGTGAAAGCAGCTTGAAGAGGCCTTCATCCAGCAGTAGATAGATTCAGACTGATGATGATTCCTTACTGTAGCCGAGTAGTCAACATCGTTGGCTTCGGTTGAAATGTTCACGGGCTTGAATCCCACTGCGAACAGATTAATAAATTGAATTTTCAATCGATTGATGTATGTGAACTCTGTCCCACCCATCTGATCTTAAAAGTGGATTTTATCGATAGCGATAAGCTAATCACTGGTCATGTTCAAATTGTATTTAAGTACTCTCAAAGTGATATATTGAAAGACTGGTTAACTAGCAGTTCTTGTTGACTAGCAACTTCTGTTGATGTACGTTCCATAAAGCGTCTCTATGTCTGGGAGAAGACACTGCTTCAAGTTTCTTCTAAATTCTATTATATCGATGTTTGTTTAATGGACTGTTTTTTTTCATTTGAATGTTAACGTAATAATTATATTTAATCTGTTTGTCTAAATTCTAGTTGATTGTTTTTGTTTCATGTTAACTGTCTATATTAGCTAAGCTATCAAATACATGGCACATTGGCGTCAGCTGTAATACAATTTCCCTTTACAATAAATACATAAATAAAATATTCAAACAGTGGTACATGTGAACTGATATTATTTTGATACACATTTAAGGGCACAGTGGTTTCGATGCAACGCTCTTCAAGCTTGGCCGTACAGTAAATAGGCCAACATGCACATGCAGTGAAATTTAGGATTCTGATTATATCGTCTGGTATTGTCCTTTAATGTCAAATAAGCGTGAAGAGCTCTTCAAGTCGGTTCGACCGGCTGTCAGACCCACAGGCCATGCAGACTTGGTAGCTAATAGGGATTACGCTGCAGATTTACGAAACATTATGCTTGTCATTTTCGTCAGCATTATTGACGAGGTATAATTAATTGGCAAATGATATTTCATTTCACCCATATATGACACGGATTCTGCATAAGCTGCGATACAGGTGAACGCTTTGAAAACACAAGTCATGATGACGAAAGTAGGACGCAGACCGTCAACGACAGTATACATTAACAAAGAAGGAAGAACCGGATTCATTCTGTAATAGCTCGTTCTATTATTTAACATTGGAATTATAGCGCCTTCAGATCTATACAGATAGGTGCGTCATTTATTAAGTAAAGGACAATCAACACATCAAAGTGCAAGCTGTCGAGTTTTGGGCAGCTTAATCCTAAGACAATCCCAACACAAAAACTAAAATAATAAGCCACGAGAAACGTCTGCTAATATCAGTACAAAGTACAGTCATGGCGGTGGAAATTGCAATGATATTGATATGCGTTTAAAGATTTGTTTTGTTAATATTTTAAATACTGATATTTGCTCAAAGTGTTTGCTTCAACTGAAGATTTTATTAGGCTCTTTGCAAAGCATACGAGGCGTGGTCGACGCTGTTTCAAAAAATTGTAAATATATACTCACTTTTTTTGTTGTACCTACCTATTAAAATTATTAACTCAACAACAAACACATTACACGTCGTTTTGCTTTCGAAAATCCGTTCATCATTCATTACAGATGATAATTATTATATTTACCATCCATTATACAACACTAGAAAAAGGAATACATTTTTTTTTCTGTAACTTTATTCGAAAAGTTGTTTTTTTCAACCATATCCGCTTCCAATGTGGAGCAAATGGACTACTAATGAAGCATCTCAACATATTTTATTGCTGTACGAAAACTGTTCGTTACTCAGTCGCTAAATATCTTTTTTACTTTTATAAATGTAAAATAAATACCAGATGGTAGTGCCGCTTATCAAAATTCGCTCAATGCACCAACAGATTGAGGTAGATAGTTGTACTGTGCATACCTTTGACGATAAATATAGATATACAGATAAATGTAAAAACAAATATATCGTTGTTTCCATCGCAAAATTATATATCTGCAAAACGATAATTTCATGAGCATATGGCCTCCTAATGGAGGTATCTCAACATAAGCTTTCTTCGAGAAATGCTAATTACTCAGTAGCTTAACTTCCCTTTTTCTTTCAAAGAGAGTAGAGACAGGAATAGTGGTTAGTTAATCGCTCTCGCTGCGGCCAGTTTTCTAGGATTGGATGGGTGGGAGGGAGTTTTACACAAACGTTCATGACTACGAACAGAAATTCATAAATCGATTGAAAAGTCAATTTATGAAACTGTCCGTACCCAAACATGAACCCGAGGCATCCATAACCGTAGCCAACGACACTGAAAATTTTTAAGGGGAGCATAATTAAGAACAGTTTAAAAAATAATAAAAAATCACTTTATTAGTATTTATAGTTATATAAATATATTAAATACGTGTTTTTTATTATTGTTTTAATTCAATAAAGTTATTTTTTAAACAGTTTTTATGCTCTCCTGAAAAATTTTAGATTTTGCAGATATACAATTTTGCAATGGAAATGACGAAATCATCGTTGTTCTGGAAGAAGACACTAGCTAGAAAATACTAGTTTTGAGTAATTTGACTTTGAAGTTTACCAAATGCTTTAAATGTTTTTAAGTAAAAAGTATAATTTATAAAAATAAGTGTGTTCTGTCATACGGTAGAATTTGAAATAAAATTTTGGTATAACTAACTCAATATGTCATTTTTTCCATTTAGTATTTTCTTCCAGAGCAACAGAATATATTGTAAATTTTTGTAGCAGTGTCTGAAAAATTGGGTCTAAATTTTTTGATGATTTCTAGCATCGTAAATTTTAATAAATAGTTTTCTACTCAAGTTGTTGAGCTATCATCAATTTTTGTGACTGTTTTGTCTACTTGGCTTCTATTTTAAGTACACCTTCTCTCAAGATGCTTTCATTAAGTACCCACGTTATATAAGAAGATATCGTTCTTTGACAGCTTGTCTAAAATGCATATTTGTAGGGAAATTTTACAATGGAGATTGCAACGTTAATTACATCCCAAATATAGGCAATGGTATTCGACGCTCTTTATTATCTGCTTAAACAAATATTCCATTATAGATTCATTATCATAAACAAACACATTCTTCTCCCGATTACTCAAATAGAAAATTGCAACCGCATCTTATAATATTAGTGATGTCCCGTAGAGTAGTAATCAATCATAAAATAACTATAATATTTTATAATTTAAGACATCGACTGAGGGTGCTTGATGTAATTTCAATATAAAATTTGAATTATTGAGATTTTGTACACTTCCATGTATTTTGTCACTAACGACCCGGGTTTCGCCTTTCGGCATCTTCAGGCATTCGTGCACTCCTGAAGATGCCGCGTGCCTGCGTGCCTGAAGATGCCGAAAAGCGAAACCCGGGTCGTTAGTGACAAAATACATGGAAGTGTACAAAATCTCAATAATTCAAATTTGATATTGAAATTACATCAAGCACCCTCAGTCGATGTCTTAAATTATAAAATATTGTAGTACTCCACATCCCACATGCAAGTGATGCTCTTTTCAAAAAACACATCAAAAGTATCAGAGTCTGTCGGTTTCATAAAGGTTTTTGAGTTTAAAGTTCTTACATAGTTTCAAAACTTGACACTTACCATCCATTTTCGCGTGCACATATACACATTGATCAATCGCAGAGCTAGAATTTACTTTTAAGTATCATGGCTGCCGGGCTTGATGCAGTGGAGAATATATATGAAATGAAAAATCTCCTCTGCTGTAAATTTTCGTCAATGTGTTATGTCCCGCTTTCAGACCAATGTACAATGTACTCATTTGAACAATTGCGGCTAGTGCTATCAACCGGCTCGCACCCCTACGCGAACAGCACTATTCTTATTCGTGATACATAATTTCTTTGGTTATCTTGCATGTTGTCGAAATGTTAATGAGTTACTTAACACCTATTTATGTTATTATATTAACCAACATTCTTCACTCTAAGTGATTAAATTAAATGGAACCGTCCATGCATTGAAGATTAGAAATTGCATACTCTTAAAACATGTACATACATTATTTATTACAATTTCAATTAATTTAATATATCGACGGTATACTGAGAGAACGCATTAACCCTCCAGAGTCGAGCGTGACCGTATGGTCACGGTAAACGCCATCGCTCATCTATCCCAATATTTGCCCCATCTCTTACTATATGTCGTTGCCTTCACTCAATTTCGGTTAAAAAGTATATTTACTTCAGTTTTGCACTACTTGTTTTGACGACGATAACTACTAATTAAGTCAGGTTTCTGTTTTAAATGTCAAAATTTATGCAATTTAACGTAATACGTACTGGTTCAGCGCATGAAGTCATAGCATATAATGGCTTTGAATAAAAACAGAAGGATGAAACCCGGGTCGTTAGTGACGAAATACATGGAAATGTACAAAATCTCAACAATTCAAATTTTATATTGAAGTTCCATCAAGCACCCTGAGTCGACATCTTAAATAATTATTGTACTTGGAACAGAGAGTACTTTGAAATAAAAATACCGTTTTAGTGTGATTATGTAAGAACTTGTTTTATGACTTAATGTCTTTTGTCAGTATACCCTCGGTATATACATATTACAAACACTCAGACTGCGAACAGAAATCCATAAATCGATTGAAAGATCAATTTATGAAAACTGTCCGCACCGGGAATTGAACCCGAGACATCCGTAGCCGAAGCCAACAACGCTACCAGCTGCGCCACGGACGCCGACGTTGAAGACGCTCCTCCCACCCATCTGATCCTCACGGGGCGTAGCGAGAGCGATTAGCTTACCACTAGTCCTGTCCTAGCCTTATCCTTTTATCCCTACTCTCTTCGAAAAAAATGAAAGGTTGAGCAACTGAGTAAAAAGCAGTTCTCATAGAGAAATTCTGTTAAGACACCTCCATTAGGAGACCACATGCTCCAGAATGGGAGCGGACATGGAAAAAAATATACACATTACAAAAAAAAAGCTTATATGTTTTGAGAAGACCCCGGATCGAAGAGAGGCGAACGGCTGGTTATCCAAAGTCCTGGAAGGGCTGTGATCTCAGACAAACACCATTTCAAATCTTGTTCAAAACTTATTTATTTTTCCATCGAAGATGCAGTGGTTTACAAAACAAAAAAATATAATTCCTAACATATACAATTGATTCTACATTTACATTTACATTAATAATAGTCTAGAAGCCCATGATTAAAAACATAATAAATGACAGCTAGGTATCGAGAATAAAACAAACAGTGACTCCGAAACGTCGTGTGTCTACCACTGATAATTATTACACGGTTTCTTTCTATCTTCCTAAATCATCTAAACTAAATAATATTATTTTTGAATTAATATTTTAATGCTAGAAATCTAATGTATTTTGATAAAAAAATAGCAGCGTGTTTAGTTGCACACAAATTATGTAACAGCAATAACATAACCACAAGAGCGAATTATGTTGCATTTTAATAACATTGCAAAGCCATACAGAGAGCGAGAAGATCTCAACTTGGAGAGGTTTTACAATTGAAAACTCTTATTTCAGCATATTTTATTGCAATCGTCCAAATCACAGAAAATTGCTCCTTAGACACTACTGCAAACATTTGAAATAGCGCTGCAGTATTACAGGGTACAGTTAGTGGTGGGTACAAAGCTGAGTACCCTGAGAATAAAGAGATTCGGTAGTTTTTTCTGCGTCACACGGAAAGAGCTCTGACGATAGCGTGATGCCGAAATGGCCGTCAAATATACTATAAACAAATTTCACACCGGCATAAATACAACTTGTAAATAAATATTTTTATTGATCGACTTGGCATTTACTTGGTAGAACTCCATTATAATATATTTTTTTTTATAGAATTTTTTTTTATCAAGTACCTGATAAGAAAAAATTGTAGAACTAAATACTTTGTTATTTTATCCTATTAAATATTTTTTTATTTGTAAAAAAAAAATCAACTGACGCAAATTCAATTTCAGTTTAGCATGCGAGATACATTCAAATGAGATTTTTTTTAATTCGAGGAGAAAAGACATCACAAGCACTTATGTCGAAGATTTCAAATTAACCTTGTCGGAACTTTAACGTAGACCCACCTGATCGCTAAGGTAAAGCTCTTACAACTAGACTACGGATGCCGAAAATCTTATTATTTCGGTACAAACTCTCTATTGAGAAATGCCGTTCTAGTTCATTCATGCAGACTACAATGTAATAATTATAATTTAATGCAATGCAACGTTGCATGTATGTAATTTAAACCAGTTTTTTGCAATCTACCTAAAATCGTCTTTTTCAATGCCACACTGTACGGAAGAATTCTGTTCACAGTCCTTGCTATTATTTTAATTGTAAAACATGTATGAACAGATGACAACATTATTAACAAAGACATAGCTTCTATATATATACATTGGATATTTTGTCATTCATTCAGAAATGTTGTAAGGCATAAATACTTATAGATAGCGCATCACAGTCCTATTCTCAGACCCGGTCGGTAAAGCTCAACATTTTTACGCCGAACGTAATAAATGTTGTATTTGCTCTATACATGTTTATTAGTTTGTTACTAAACATAGCGAATATTGTAAAACAGGATCAGCGATCAGAAAACTTTTCTTCACAAGTGCCGAATGAGTGGCAACATTTTTCGCAAAGTATAATAGTGCGCATAATATGTAAACTTTGGTGTTTTGGCCAATTGATGTAACACTAAAAAAGTACTAAAATGAGTTAATGATTTGATCTCATTTTAAAGAAGACAGAGCAGGTCTCGGCCAGATGATGTAAATTAGAAAAAATAAATTGATAACTTTTTGGAAGGAAAACTTCATTTTACATTGGTTTTAGGATTAAAAATTCGAACCCGTTCGCTTGATGTAAGCCACTATTATATCGACATTCCCTACGTATAATCCCGTATCTGAAAACATGAGAATTTACAGAAGTGTATTTTAAGTTAAGCACTCAGCGGCCTCAGTGGCGTTCCCAAAACCCGCTGGATTGACGAACTTGTCAGGTTCGGTGGAAGAACCGGGCAGCGTAAAGCTAAGAACCGAGAAGACTGAAGGGAGCCGGGGGAGGCCTTCATTCAGCAGTGGATCGACCCTGGCTGAAAATGATTTCAAAGATTAATAACGTAACTCACCATATCGATGGCCTAGTTCCATAGTGATACAACTAGAAATTGGTAGCTTAGAGATATGTCCGATCAAAGTTTTGACTCATCTAAGCTGACTCGTAAAAACTTATTATTTGTATTAATTTTTTATTCAAATAGGTGGTTAATAGTTTATTGTTTTAGGATTAATGGTTGTTTCTTTATCGAACGCCACGATTCACAATAATATATTTCCACAATACGATACTTCGATATGTATGTATATGGAACTGAGGAATTATTTAATTTTGGTGATTTTCATTTGCAAATATTTGCATTTAGAGAGAAAACCTGTAAATTTTACAAGTTGTACTTTTGTACAACTGTAGAAGAGTAGTGTTTGAATATAATGGCTACCTTAACTCAAAATATCAAATTGTTGTCTTATTGTCCTATGGAACTAGGATAATCGATATAATGTTTTCGGTAAAAAGCGGTTTTTACTCTCTCCTGAACAATTTCAATTTCGTGGGTAACATCAATTGGCCAAAACACCATCGATGTCATAACTTAATTCTAATCTTGATTACGGGGCTTCTAGCTACATTGCAACATTATATGATATCATTTATTTTATAGCCTTGAAATAAATCGATCGAAATCAAAATCATTACAAATCATACGTTCAGAGTAAAAGCCCTACTGACAGGAACTGATTAATTTGGCAATAGTACCAATGGTACAACGTAATACCAATGCATCTTTGAATACGAGCTGTTTTTGAAATAGAAATTAATCACTCTATATAAGTCTACGCAGTCTTCCGTATTTTGTGTCATTTTTACATCGCTAATACCACTATTTATCAATAAGGTAAAAAAACTCTATACAAGCGCTCTCACGCATGCCATAATAACATTATAATTGAATCCCCAAAAGATGATCTATAATTCAATGTAGTTCTAAAGAACGTAGCGAATCCACAATAATGTCAAGCTGAGATAATGGTGCTTTTGCAATCGCATAATATTTAAAATGTAGAAAAGTCGCAACTCTGAGCTATTATTCATATGATAGATATAACGATAATTAAATCTAATTTCTATTAAATGTAGAATATGACCAACTGACTGACTGTTTTATATAGAACATAATACCATTATTTTTAATTTATTACTGTAAATAGAGTAGTGTGAATTTAACCAGAGTTCCTGACTTGTTTGATCAGCACAATGTTTTATTCAAAGAATAAATTTTTTCAGCTAAGCTATTTTCAGTAGAATCTAGAGTAAGCCTTCACACACGTAATCTATATTATACGTATTTTTTTGTGGATTGGCTTCATTCTGCATTATTGCATCCAACTGATTTAAATATATTTAAAAGCATACCGTTTGACACTCCGCGATATGTCGAACCTTAATATTTTATTAGTGGAATACGACATATTGCTCCCGATGAACGCGCTGGACATGCTATATGTTCAAGACTTTATCTCGTATTTCCAACCAAACTAGAAGGAAACACTTGTGGATATGTACTTTAAAAAATAGTTCGAACCTTCAGGAAGAGAAATTAGGCAACAGATCATGAAAATGTCAAGCAAAACAAATATATTTTTGAAAAGAAATCTCAATATTCAGTCTTTTGAATTTCAGCTTTGAACTGCCGATACGCAGCATTAATCTTCAGCTCTACGTATTACGCATACTTATGCAGCTACGTGCTTGTTTGTGTGCGGGTTGCAGTGTATATGAAGACTGGTCGCAGCCATTTTGTTTGCAAAATCGTAGATTAAATACTTTTCAGCTTCTTCATTTTCTTCGATTTATTTTAGCGAGAATGCGAAGAGTTTAGTTTACTTATTGATGTATTTGGGATAACTGATATATATTTCACATAATTTTCCATTTTTTACTGTTGAAATTGATCTATTTTTAGCCATAGTGAGCGTTTTAACAGATCAATTGACTGAAAATAAATTCGTGCGAAAATGGCTCGCGCTATAAAGATTAATATTGTTAAGAAATTTATAGGACGGATGCGAAGTGATTAAAAGCTTGGAGAACCACATGAACCGTTTCAAGACTTTAGTTTTTAAGAGTTCTGCTGTCAAACACTTGAGTCCCCGAGCACACATGCCAATAAAAAAACCGCTTAGAATCAGTTATTAACCATTTATGGAATTAGTTACTGATCAAATAATTATCTGCCATTGAAAATTGTTTTTTATTTTTCTGAATATAATGGCTTTCTATTTAGAATTCACATTTAACACTTTAAAGTGACTAGGTTTTATATACTGCACAATTTTTAATAGTGCTTTTTTTTCAATAACAAACAATTGAGTCCATATGTGGAAAAACAGCGTTGTCCTTAAAACGTTGTTCAGAGACAATAGCAGTTGGTTATTGTAGAGATACAATTTATCAAAAATATTTATCTTTAATGAATGAATATGGTATAAGACAACACATTGATCAAAAAAATTTTTACTGAATAAATGTGTTGACAAAAAAAAACCAAATAAAGACTAACGCTGTTTTTCCGGATATGGGCTCAATTCATCATTCAACTTTTGAGAAGTCGTCTCTAAAACGTATCGTAAATAAAGTAGAGTTGCAACGCATCTTATATAAAACTTGCAGACGAATCCGAGAAGTTGAAAGAAAGAAAATAAATAACGTTTTTTGAACGGGTATCCGAATCTTCGTCGTTTTCACGAGTCTTGAGAAATGTTAGCGGTAAATTAAATATTACGAATCAATAAAGTACACGGTGTCCGAAAACTTAAGAGGCTATCTCAATCAAATGTTTTATTAACGTGATTTGAAAAAAAAATACGTTTTATAGGTACAACAAAATTTGACATTTACGCAATGAACACGTCAAACACTAAACGAGTATGATGAATAGAAAGGTTATTTTTAAATAATGACAGAACTCTTTAAGCAAATAATTTCAATAATTTATTGTAAACATTCCATTATATATTATTTAAAAAAATAAAAGATAGTAATAAAACATTACGAGCTATTTTCTAGTTTATGGAAAAAGGAGATGTACTTCACTTTAATTTTAATATACTGAAGTTTTAAGCCAAAATAAAAATCAAGCAAAACATGTTTGGAGACACACCTTCTGCTGTTCTATATGTGTGAGCTCGGTATAACTCATTTCAAACCGTACGATAATATTGAACATATTGAGATGTATCATTTTTCAAACCTTTTCCACTCCCATTGTGGCGCAAATTGCTCTTAATTGATCATCTTAAATAAAAGTAGTTATTGCGTTGCTCACGTCCTATTTCGGAGAGGTATAAAATAGAAGTATGGATAAAAGACTGGTTATTAGCCAATCGATCTGTCTTAGCTTCGTTTTTTGAATCGGATAGATGATGCGAAGGAAGGAATGTAAGCGTCATATATGTCGATGCCTTTGCGAATTATCAATGAATCAATTGAGAATCAACGTTTGAAATTTTATGCGCACTATCTTCCTTTACGTTTCAAAGACCCAGCGATTTAAAGAGCCGTGCCGATAACGTGACGATAAAACCAAAAGCTTTATGATTATTACGAAATGTAAATATACATATTCCATTATTTTTTTACGTTGATACAGGTATTCCATATTTTTTTGTCAGAGTGTAGGTTCCTACAATAAGTGCACACATAACAATAAACATTTATTTTATGATAAGGCAATCATAATTACCTTGTGCGTTTTATTGCCTTTTACGATATATGTGGGAAATTAGTATTGGGTCATCCAAACGTTCAATGACGATTTATCGTACTCCGTAAAAAATACCCATTTGTTCTGCCGTTCAAATTTAAATAATAAATTTAATAAAAAATAACGGATTAAATCCGTTAAAAGATTTGGAATCTGTGATCCTATAGAAAACACGTGACCGAAATTTGATGTTCCATTTTCGAAATTCGAAATTCAAATCCGAATCGGAAATGTCAAATTGACCATAAAACCACCCATGCGCGCCAAAATCATAGAAGTGTGTTCATAACATGAAAATAAATTAGTTGCTACCAAAATCGCATATCTTGACATTTCGGGCACCAATAAAATACTCTTAAATGTGTGATTATCAATATATATTTATTATTTTAACATTAACGGCTATTTTTTTAGAGTTAAATTTTAGTAGGCAATTAGTTAATATCATGTTTAGTTGTACAATAACTTAAGAAAATATATAAATTATATGTATAATAAATTGATTTATAGCATGTTACATTGTTTTTTCGTTCCATTAATTTCCAATAATAAATAATTGCAGATAATTACGAACTAATTTCGGAGATTACACCAACGTTCACGTCCCGAACAGAGCTGCACAGAACAGATTATAAACAAACCATATATTCTATATAGTGGTTGCCATACTATGTACCCTACGAAAATCATTGAGGAGATCTGATCTTTAGTGTGATGTCTAAAAGTATCTCGTGACATATTTTTCCATAATATGCGTTTTAAATCACGGTAATTATTTTCAAACTAGATGTATATTTAAATTATAAGTTGGTAATGTCACCTATCAAAATTTACCCAATGCGCAGACAGAGATAGTGTGTGCTTGGTTGCGATGTGCGTTACAGACAGACCGACATATAAATCAAGACAAATATGTATTATAATTATTTCAATTGATATCTTAGTTATTACACTGGCTGTGTTAATAACTTACTACTTCAGTAAAAATGAATTTCCACAAAGTTACCGCCATCCTTAGACTGTGCTATTTTTAAATAATATAAAAAAACGCATTCAAAAGATAATCAGCGATTCGAAATTGTTATAATGGGAATTCCCTAACGATAAATTTTTATATTCCTGATTTTATATCCATGCATCCAACTACTGAAACTCCGCTAAACAGATTTTCAATCTAACATCTTATTATACGGCTAACACGCATATACAAAATCTAACACCTGTAAGTGGTGCAATCTGAAACTTATTAGCTACAAAAATACTAGCGCAAATTGTGTTACTAATGAAATTGACTTAAAGCAGTGGTTCCTAATATGTAAAGTACACATACGAGTATAATATTAACCGAGGAAAATATAAAAGCAAATTTTGTTTATATTTGTAAAGTGGAATGTTTAACAGGTTTTTGCGAAATATTTTTATACATAGGTTCTCCGATTTAAAATTTTCTATTGTCTGGGGCAGAACGAGTGTCAGAAGGAGCGTTTCCACATCGACTGTAAAAAGGCAAAAAGACGTAGCCCACACATAAAAAAGTGTATAACCCACACAAAACGTGTATTAAGTTGTAAACTATTCGAAAAAAACTGAGGGTTTCGTCCTTTTGCCTTTCTACAGTCGATATTATAGATATATAAATATAGTGTATTAACACACAATATTTGTTGTCATGGTTACGTCCTTTTTCCTTTCTAAGGTCAATATACTTTACTTTCAAGAATGCTTGCAAATAGCTTAATAATTAGAGCAATCAAATATACTGGGCAATTCTGAATATAAATTATCAGATTGCTCGCAAATTAGATTATTCTAACTGAATTTTGAAATTTTTAAGATGGGGCATAAAGGTAATTATTAGCCTCAGGCTTCAAATTTCTCTGAAAGTCTCTGAATACATATAAGCGGTCGTGGTGAGGTAGCCAATTTGTAGCATTAATATTACATAAATTCTTTTGATTTTTTTAAATATCAAAAAAAAAATTAAAATACCATGTGTCTTGTTAGGTTTTTATTGAAAATCAAAAACACAAAGGAAGATTGGTATTCGCTCACTTATAGAATGTGACCAAGACGCGCAGGTGTTTGTTTCAAATGCTTTTTGATACAAATCTATATAATTAATATAAATCATATTTCCAATTTAAATAAATACTGCCAGCAAAAAAACAGCCACACCAATTAATTTTCTGTCATGAAATCAATTAGTTTTGCTATATTTATTTTTAATTTGCAATATAAAACAATTAATAAAAGTAGGTACAACTGTCGTACAAACTGTCCCTGAAATATTTTTCGACACACTAAAGAATGAAAATAAATATTTAATTTATTTTCGGCAGCAACTAAGAAGCTTTTTCAAAGCAGACTTCCTTGTCAATTCTAATCAATCAAAACTAACATTATTCATTGGCTAGTATATTTAAAAAAATGTAATTCGGAATCCTGTCAGATAATTGATTTTGTGAAGACAGTCGTCAGGCTATATTTTTCTGTCTGTAATTCACATCACAACTCAGCACACACACACTTACTCTCTGTTTGCAGATCATGCGCATCGAATGCTGCCACCTGTACGACATATTTCAGTATTATACGATTCATCTAAGCTAGATGCATGAGTTACCAAGAAGGAAGAATTGGTGTTAAAATAAATTATCTAAGCTCATCTATAGGAAAATTTCTACTATGTGAGATTTCTATTCGACATTTACAACATTAATTAATTGGTGTTAGTATTATAAAACGCTTCAATATAATTATTAAATGTAGGCGGGTTGGCGTGTGTTGGACGACTAGCATTCCATATTAGTAATGTAAACGGAATAACTAAGGTCTAAGGTTATTTGCCTGTTCGGATAAATACTAAATTAAATTACATTTGAAGATACAACACTCAATTTTCCTGGTTCAAGTGAATACTCAAAATAACTATTGCCCTTATATTAAATTTGTAGTGGGAACGCCCGTCATACTGAATGACTAAAGTAGTTATTCTTTAGTTTTCATACTGACGGCCTGATTGTTGTTTGTTAGACTTTGCGTCACCGAGCCCGAGCAGACCTCTAATGTGTATACACACCACCTTGACTTTTAGGGATTTATGCTGCCAGTTTTTGACAACCAATGGCATACATTTATTATTGGAGATATTTTAGAATTTTTAGATGCTATCTAGTCAATCAGATAATATTGATTTCATTGTTTAAAGATAACGCCTAAAAACCTATTTAATATGATAGTAGAGAAGATTAAAATTTCAAAAGATTTAAATGAATAAAAATCGCTCGTTAGCACGCTAGAGATCAAATTCCTTATTGGATGGATATCATACATGAACTTTTCTATCGAATCATTACTTTGTATCTAAAAAAGTGATTTTTTCACCCGTTTAACCCATCCCATCCGATCTCTGAAAACTGCACATTCAGAATGCGATTAGATTCCTAAGTATGTTTGCCCTTATACTCTCTCTTCGATTGAGAAAACCACTTTAAACAATTCCTAGTTAAATAATGATATGACCTCGTTATGCTCAGACAAAAAGATACGCTGAAAACCTTTCAGGATTAATGATTCGTATTAACTTCATGTAACTCATTTTCATCTTGAATTCCGTGATGTTTCGGGGCTGGTCAAACGACTTGCCGATCCCAGTTTGCAAATATCCCGAAGATAAAAAATTCACACGTCGTCGCTATTTTGCTTCTTTTCGCAAGTAGTAACAGACTTCACGTTTTTATTATCATTTGTATCCTGTATGTTGTGGTTCTGTCAAATAAACCCCACCTCACAATTACACCTCATATTGCAACACTCTATTAGTAATCTATATACAAATTAAGAACATACATGGCTTACGAAAAAGAAACTACCTAAAATTAACAAGTACCATAGCTGCGTTTAACAGGGCAGAAAAAAACTTATAAACTCATAGAGAAAAGAATAGAAACATTTGTATCAAATGAGATATGCTAATATATTAATGATTACCATTCTCGATTTTGCATTAATTTGCAGTATTCGTGAATAGTAAATGGATTATTGTATTTAATAGTTATGAAAGTATATCTAAAATTGTTATGGATGAGTAAATGCAAATATTCCAAGTGCGATCTTTGTTTTCTAAAACGGAATAACGGAAAATCCGAGAAGAATGAATCTCTTCGCCAACTTAAATCACATAGCTGTTTATTGTACATAATATAGCACGATATTATGTTTACCATTTGCTAATATAACAAGTTTATCTTTCTTATTTGCTTAAAAGTTACCTTAAACAAATTATTAGTGTACTTTAAACGAGAGTTAGATGAAAATATAATGTCTATCCCCAGTGGAAATACATCATAAGATATATTGATAATCGTACATATTCCGGAATTTATATTTAAAATTAGCAAGTACCCGGCATGCGTTGCAATGCCACTCAAAGAAAGAAACTGTTTGTGTTTGAATTCTGTTTATTGAAGTGCTTTTTTGTTTTTCTGTCTGGTGCGTACACGAATAAATCAGAAGGTTTTTCGAGATGTCGCTATTAGTACGAATTTGTTTTTTTTTTATTTTAGATATAAATGGATTTTGAGATTGATTTTTATATATATAATAAGACCTACTGTAAGTTAAAAATTAAAAAGTTGAGAGTCGGGCTCGGGCCAGGCCGGGCATAATTGTACTATGACTATGTCCTTCGCGATAGTGCAAGCAATAACTTGACAAAGTTTTATCGGAATAGGATGAACGGTATGGCAGTGCATAAGATACGAACAAGCCCACATTAATTTATATATATTAGATATATCATATGGTATGAACTGTTTTATTTCAGTTGTCTGGTGAGTATTTTAACCAGAATGAAATCAAACTTTTTTTGTCAAATTTTTGATGAATGATACACACGAATAACTCAAATTATTTACGCGAGGAAAAATAAAAGGCAAAAGAGGTGTAAATAAAGAAAGATTTCCTTTGTTAAACAGAATATTCGGTTCTTTTTTGCTAGTCAAATATGTGATAAATTGTTCATTTGTTGTTTAAGTACAAAATCGGCTGTTTTGAGCAATAAATACAGTACGATAGATTTTAGGACGCTCTATGATCTGAAAAAAAAACAAGCTCAGCCATATTCCATGTATTTTTTACGTAATATGAAGAAATCAATTAAGTCGATTTCGTTCACAGTTATGAGTAGTATAAAAACTGTAATTAATATTATTATAAAAAATAATTACTAATAATAAATCGAATTCGTAAATGATTAACGAATCTCATAAAGCGGTTAGTTTTAATAAATAATGATTACGGTATGTAAATAGACTCAAATTTCATAATTTTCTTATGGTCGATTATTTCAAAGTAAGTTTTTTTACCTAATACCTTCTGTCACTACACCGACGATATATTAAATCACCTGGCTATAAAAAGTGTTATTCGGCATCTTATGGTGTCTTGATATAATCTATTGTGTTTATTTAAGCACCATAATTCTCAAGACATGTTAAGAATTAATACGTCTCACCAGAAATAGGAAAAAAATGAATACAGATAAATTATATTATTCGAATAAAATTGGAATATTTATTTTTTCAAAGAATATTTACTAAGTATCCCCCACAAGTGGCTTTATTAAACTAGCCTTTTTCAACACAGACAATTTGTGTGAGAGATTAACTGGAAACAGTAAAGTGAAAATTTGTAAAGTTTTTAAATTTTAGCGCCACTTTCCTGGTCATAAACCAATCTCCTGACATTTGATATATCATTTTGAACTTTAATGACATCGCAATTCATTGAAACATTAAGGAAGTATCAATTCAATGGATTGACATATTAGTGTGAAGTGTCAAGTCGAGTATTGAATACTTACGTTATCATTTTCTATAAGGTTGCCATCTTAAAATTAAGATTGCAAACACAAAAGTTGATTTATTTCCAATCAGATTAGAAAATTATTTTTTTCTCGATATCTTTTCGAAATCAATATAACGAGAAGAAATATTACATTTTTAACGTAATATATCAATTTCAATCTTGTAAGTTCACTGTAAAAATATTTTTCTTCCGCGTGCAAATGTGGCTATTTTCTTTATAACCATAAAACAATGAGATATGAATCTGGCTGTGATCTAGTGGTAAGATCTGTACCCTAACAATCAGATGGGTTCGGACTCCGTCCCGACAAGGTCAATATAGAATTTAGATTTTTAAAATGTTTGTGAGGTATTTTCTCCTTATTTTTATATCTTGTGCTTAAATGCTAGCGATAAATTAAACAACTCCTGATCTTTATAACATATTTGCACAATATAATGATTGAATTACCTCAACTTTTATTTTGTTGGAATGATGTAATTTAATAAACACAGCTCAAGTATTTTTTAAACAGCTAGAATTGTAATTTCCAAGAGCTAACCTAGAGTATGAGAGTGGGTGCACGTTGAATAAATAGATAATACTCTTTAAAATCCTAGTAGGACGCTGAGTTAAATAATAAACCTTGTACGACGACTGCTCAATACCTTGAAAATATGGTTTTTAAAGCGACCATATTACTATAGATATAATAGAACCTAAGAACAGATCATTAGAAAATACCTGCAAATACCTGGTTTTAAATAAATCTTATCTTTGATTTACACCTTAATCGTGCTAAATTTATCGAGTCACATTTTAATTTTTTTTAACCGTGTCCGTTCCTCAATTTTAACATTTTTCTAAGAGAACTGCTTGGTACTAAGCTGATCAACCTCTCTTCTTTATTTGAATAGAGTAAAGACAGAAGGGTAAGGCTAGGGTTGGACTAGTGGTTTGTTAATCGCTCTAGCTACGCCCAGTTTTAAGGATCGAGTGGACAATTTTTAGACATCACAGACATCCATGTTTCCAAACAGAAATCGATTTGTGAAACTGTCGGTAGTAGGATTTGAACCCAGCAGAACGTTGACTACTTGACCACGATTAGTAAACCACTAGTGTTTTTCTAGTCTTATTTTTCTATCCCTACTCCCTTCGGAAAAAAAAGAGGTCAAGCAACTGAGTAACAAGCAGTTCATGTAGAAAGGCTTCTGTTCAAATACCTCCATTAAGAGTCCATATACTTTACATTGGGAACGGAATCGATATTTTAATGCAACGCCGATTCGGTGCAAAAAGTCATATTTGCAATACACCTTTGAGAAGCATTCAAAGATCTAAACTTGGTAGAGTCACATGGTTTCATGATTACTATAAGTTACTATAAGACAGAGACTATAATAACTATACTTATAAAATTAAAGCACCAGATGCGGAAACCTATTAGGCATGTTTTGACTCATAAATCTCAGTTATAACTTTTTAATCCTTATGACGTTGTTGTAGGTATTATATTCTTGCCGTAATTAATACTTTTTAATTTCAATGAGTATATTTGTGTGTTTGGTAAAATTAACTCAAATCACTTCTTAACACTAAGTTTAAACTTAACACTTCATATCCTGAACGGTGATAACATGACTGAAATCCATGTCACTTCAGTTTACCATTCATAGCACATTTGAATTGAAAGAAAGAATTCGTGATTAAAATTAAACGTTATAGTAACAAAATTTGATAACTGTAGATAAAAATCACGACCACATTCAATAAATCATAAATATTTATTTTACAAATGTAATTTAATTCAATGAATATTTTTATTTCTGTCAAATAGAGATTGAAAGGGGAATATTTTGGGATAACTACATCAATACTAATTAACATTTATTAACAGAATGTGGCTGACATGACAGTTGTTGTTATTTACTGAAATCTACACATTATAAAAATTAGTTTATCATTTGTAGCTCATTTGAATTCAATGAAAAATATTCGTGATATTAAAAAAAACGCTAAATGTAGGGTGAGTGTTCCTAAAGTCGGCCGTCGACAGTGGTCGGCCTTTTGAGCTGATAACTTCAATAATAGTGGATACATTTAAAAAACGGATTTTTTTAAAATTCGTGTAGGTAGTCTTGCCACTTCGTTACCTTACTTTGAAAATGTTCTAACTGACAGCTTGGCCTAAAATGACCTTTTGATTGGAAAATGTTGTATTAGCCACATTCTACCATATACGTTGATTTCAGAGTCATATATTGTTCAATGAGCAAGTTAGCCGTATTCACGGAGTTCTATCAACACATTTTTTTACATAAATTTGTTTTATACGGTTCTATAAATCAATATAACTGCTTATTATCATCTCACAGAAAAAACATACAAATCACAGTTTTTTTGAAAAGATTTTCACTTCATGTCATTGAATTCTTCGCTCGGTGGTTGGTGTGTGTTTTACCCTTTACTTATATTGTTCTATCGATGTGGTCATTGACGAAAATTAGCTGAGTTCGTTCAAACATTAAAAGTATATATGTATTATTATTCTGTTGTATTATAATATTATTGTTAGCTTATATGGTTCAACAAGTCATGACAATATATAATAAATATTTCAAAAATCAGAACATTTTGTTTGATTAAAATTGAAATTTCCAGTAAAACCTTTTGAAACAAACTATTGTGTTTCAGTTCTGATTAAAGCTTTAGATACTCATTATTTTCTAACATAAAAGACTTAAGTTAAAATAAATAATATGGAAAACAAGTAATATATTAATATTTATAATTATTTGCTGACTCACTAATTAAAAATACATTTTTTCCTTCAAAATATAAAATACGATCATTCAAAACTTCAAACGCTCATATCTCAAAACATTGTCAAGTGCAGTTAGAACCATTGCAAAGTAAGGAAACGACATTTAAAAAAACAGTTTTTTTTAATTCGTGTCTTGCCACTTGCCTATGTATATCTACACTATATTGACCTATATGATGCAATACGCAATTAAAAAAGGACATTTTTACTTTGCAAGTTTCGATAAATTCATCTTGTATGGGGATCGCTAACAAAATATACTTTATATTGTCATGCTTTGCATCATCATGTTTTTTATTGTTCTGTCTACTATCAGTAAATTATTTCGCTATATTCATGAAGTTTCATAATGTTGGCCGAACAGTAGGCAACGAAAAGCCGACCATTGGATTTTGGGGGCCGACCACTGGGAGAATTGGCATTTTTTGTAAACTTCTATTATTTTATGCTTGGTACAATATTTCCCATTTTATTTTTAGTTGGTTATATTACTTAATCCCTGTTTAATGGATTACCATCGAATAAAATATGTATTTATCATTCATTGACTCAAAATCCGCTTTGAAAGTACACCTGTCGCTTAACTGGCCGACCACTGGCGAAATGACCCTATTATAGTTATAATGTTTGATAGTTGTAGATAAAAATCACGACCACATTCTATAAATGATAAACATTTGTATTCTTAGAAATGTAGTTGCTCTCGACTTGTTAATCAGAGGCATTCTCGAACCACGGCGTTTCTTCTCTCACGGAAACTAGTTTAAAATAACAATAATTAAATTCTACAGATGCTGTAATATTTTTCATAATATCTAATAACGATAATTCATTCATTAGATTTTTTGAAACATTGTCTTTTTATGGAGATGTGTGCGGGTGTACCTTTTAGACACGACCACAGCACACGTTATTTTGATATAATGTATAAAAGAAAACCGTTGCTAATATATTGTACAAACAGAGTTGTGTTTTATTTTGTTAGAGTTGATTTAAATGAGGAATATTGCATAATACATGCGTCGGGTCTGTGGTGTAGTGATCAACGTCGTTGGCTTCGATTACGAATGTCTTGGGCTCAAGCAAGTTTCATAAATTAATTTATGAATTTCTTTTCGTAGGCATGGATTGTTTGTGACGTCTTAAATTAAATACTAGCCCACCCATACTACCCTAAAGACGGGACGTAGCGAGAGCGATTAACTAACAAGTAGTCCTGTCCAAGCCCAATCTTTCTATCCTTACTCTCGTCAAAAAATAAAGGTTGTGCAACTGAGTAGCAAGCAATTTTTCGTAGAAAAACTTCTGTTGAGATACCTCCATTAGGAGTCCATATGTTTCACATTGGGAGCGGGGACATCGTAAAAGTCAAATTTTCCTAAAATTACATAACATCATTTCGTAAGTTGGATTTGACAGTCGCAAAACAAATTTTGTACAGAACACAGTTCGAAATCAAATTTTTTAAATAAAAAATTAATTTCGTACCTGTAGCTGAATGGTCAACGTTGTGTTCTTTTGCTGCGGTGTCTACGGGCCCGAATCCCTTTATTGATTTGTTCTCGAAAGCATCGATGCCTGCAATGTCTTAAATTTCTCTCCCACTCGTCCAATTCTAAGAACGGGGCGTACCGGAAGAGTTTAAATAACCACTAACCCTCTTTTTCATCATTATTCTCTTCGTAAGAAAAGACAGGTTGAGCGAATGAATAACCATCAGTATAGGTAAAATAACTTCTATTGCAATAAGCTTCATTATTAGTTCATATGCTTCACATTTATACGCGGGCATGGTCACAAAACATACATAAATATTAATAACTTTCAATTTCTATACATGAGGTGAAAAGAAATGTGACACATCATCAGAAAAGTGCTGATGCATCGTAAATAAGCGAAAATCATGCATTATTTAACTCGAAACTATAATTTTCTTGCCAGATCGAATACGACTCTATTAATAATATGATTGTTATCAAAATGACATTCCACCATAGATAAAAGTAGTTGTGCAACCGCTTTGTTCCATTTTTAAAATGAAAAGTTTGTTTTGTTTTTGTTTTTCAATTTATTATCAAATATTCCAAATTCAAATTTTTCAATCAATTCAAAAGCAATGACACATTAATTTAATTAAATGACGAAAGTACATAACATAGATATTAAAAATAATTAAAAAATTAGCGTATAATTAACAAATGTCACGTCATTTAATAACATGATCAAAGGTCATACTTTATAATAATGTAGGTGTGAGCAGAAGAATCTTTTTAATACGATCAGAGCACGGGCTGTATCGGTTCCGGCATTCCTTCCCACGTGTCCGCAAAGGCACTCAAAGACGCCATGGTCTCGGATTGCCGAGGAAACGTCGGAAATAAATAAAATCGTGTACATAACAAGTGCTTTATTGAACAAAGTAGTATCATACGAAACGAGTACCAGCCCCCTCTCCGAATCCGGCCAAATATCATTCGCATTTCTGCGCTTACGTAAGCATCCGAAAAGGTGATGCAAACATTTGTTTAAAGAATTCTGATAATAAATTCATTAATATTTCAATACATAAATCGAGCACTATTTCGAAACCTAATTTTATCCATGGCCACTGAAAATACAGATTACAAAATTGATTTTTGTGTATACTCATTATTATTTTGCTTTTACCCGAATTAAGAAGCGTTTCTTAATAAATAACGACCTCTATTAGCTATTATTGCATTTTCTGTAAATAATCAAATAGTGTAGATTAATTTTCCAAACAAGGAAGTGAAATAGGACGGGTGTTCCTAAAGTCAGCCGTCGCCAGTGATCGGCCTTTTGAGCGTAAAACTTAAATAATACTGGATACATTTAAAAAACATTTTTTAATTCGTGTCTTGCCACTTGCCTATGTATATCTGCACTATATTGACCTATACGATGCAATACGCAATTAAAAAAGCACATTTTTACTTCGCAAGTTTCGACAAATTCATCTTGTATGGGGATCGCTAACAAAATATACTTTATATTATCACGCTTTGCATCATTATGTTTTTTATTGTTCTGTCTACTCTCAGTAAATACGGTCGCGATATTTATGAAGTTTCATAGTGATGGCCGAACACTGGGCAACAAAAGGCCGACCATTGGATTTTGGGGGCCGACCACTGGAAGAATTGGCATTTTTTTGTAAACTTCTATTAT
This sequence comes from Himalopsyche phryganea, assembly GCA_022494535.1. Classification (NCBI taxonomy): domain Eukaryota; kingdom Metazoa; phylum Arthropoda; class Insecta; order Trichoptera; family Rhyacophilidae; genus Himalopsyche; species Himalopsyche phryganea. The sequence continues at coordinate 642,071 of JAGVSL010000059.1, read as the reverse complement.
TTTATGCTAGGTAAAATATTAAATATTTTATTTTAGTTTGGTTACATTACTTAATCCCTGTTTAATGGAATAACAGCGAAAAAAATATGTATTTATCATTCATTGACTCAAAATCCCTTATGAAAGTACACCTTTAGCTTAACTAGCCGTCCACTGGCGAAATGACCCTATTATTCGATTAAAATTTCACCTATTTTTCGTATTAATACATAATTAATATTGAGGACGCAAATTTTCAAGTATTAAATTAAACATTTTTTCCTATTTTTTCCTATAAATTATGTATTTACACAAATTTTTATGCATTATTTATATAAGATCACAATATTCGTTATTTTATTGAAATTTTGAGGCGATGGTAGAATGCAAGTGTGGGGAACGAATCAATACAGATGGCAACCCAGACGATATGGCGATACAATATAAGTTTTGATACATTATAACTAAATACATTTAATTTTCGGGGTAGGTGGCCATGGTTTACTTTTTGCACTGCCGCAGAGTAGAGATTTCTGATTCGTGGAACTTATTTTCAGGTGGTGTCTATATTTTAGACCAACACACATTTGAATACAAACCGCAGACATCTTGACGACATTCAAAATCATTCTGTGTATTATAATGAAACATGTATTTCCGATGCGTTTTCTTCGTCTTAATAAAATTCTTTTTTGAAGAAAATGTTACTAGAAGACGCACATTTTCTGTGGTGAATGAACGAAGGTCGCTGCACGAAAACGTTTTAGAAACAGTGCTATGGAGATTTTCCTAATTGATTTGATGACATTATATAATAAGCGATTTGCGTTATCTTCTGTTTTCAGTTATTCAATAGATTAATGTAGATTTTTTTATAATTTTGGCAAATTCCAGTAATTCGCAATACCGTCCGCTAACAATACGTTGTTTGTCCATGCTCTTAAAACCCTGCGCCCCTTCTTCAGCCTTCCGAATTATCATTGTCGTCCCCCGCTCGCGCCCCCGCAACGTGAATATTCCTCCCCCTGTCCGTCTCAGTTCACTCTTGTTTCCCCTCTCGACCAGAACCTCCTCAGAGGAGCATGCGCTTGCGCAGGTGATCGGTGTCCTAGGTATGCAGAGACCTCGCCAGTGACAGCGAAGATGGTGTTAAAATAATTCATTTAATTTTTTTTTATAAATATTAAAAGTACTGAAAGTAAAAAAGAGGTTGAGTTAAAATCGAAGTCTTTTTGCAATATTATTAATATAATAAAACAATCTATCCAGTACATATCAAAAATAATATATATTATATTATACTCATTTTTAAAGTATTAACAGACAATTCTTGGTGGAAATATTTCATATTTAAAAAATAATAATAGTTCATCGGTTGATAATGCTCTCGATGAGCAAAACCGCTCATGATTATGTTTTATTTTTAAAGATAGTTGAAAATTTTATGAGATATGAAAACAATATTTTAAAATGATTATTATTGATTAACGTTCACGAGCGTTCACCACTCGGCTATAGAACCATCAATCATATTGTTTTGAAAAACATTTTATTATTCTAGCAACACTAAATACCTTGATCGCCAGCTAATAAAAGGTAAACTCAATCCATCAAATTCCAGCAAAAAAAAAGATGCTACGAAATATAAATAAATACATTGAAAACCTAGAAGAATGTTTTTATATTGAAATCTTCAAATCAACTTATAGTACGTATCGAAAATGTTTTATATATAGTTTATATAAGTAGTTTTTTACATGGAACATATTTGTTAATTTATTATATTTTTCAATACTTAAGTTTTCTCAACATTTTCATCGTTTGACAGTCTTTTTAAAAGATTTAAATCAGTGTTTCACCTCATATGAATACAAAATTCGAATTACATTCATTTTCACTTTGTTATTTGTAAAATATCGATACGGGATAAATTTTAGTCAAAGAAGAGAATGAAATGAATTAGTTTTAAACAATTGAGAAATCTTTCTATTGAAGAAAATCGTTCTGCATATCTTTGGCGATTACAACCAAATCGTCTTGTTAAATTACAACGAGCCGATAGCTTTGACCATCAAAGTGTGACGAAATAATTCCGACAATAACCATTCAACGATTCGTCCGCATTATTGCATGATTAGATCGAAATCATCTCCAGCCGTGAATTGATGGAAAGAAATAAGTTATTAGCGTGAAAAATGAGATGTCGTCACGTGCCGCCATTTTCCAGACACTCTCTCAACATGGCGGCCGCGACCAGCAGCGCCTCGTATTAACGGCAGTATCAACCAGCTCACGAAGCAGGTCGGTAGTCACTTGACTGTCGCGGTGACGTCACGCGCGATAAAACAGTGATCCCCATTCACAGAACACACTCAAAACTTACGAACCGTGACGTAAAACTTCCCCTTGGAATACATTACTGTACATTACCCTTTCATAACAAGTGTCTGGTTATTACTGTTATAATAAATGAATACAAAAAAACAGTGCTAGCAAAATTACGATACTTTGACGTTTAAATCAACAACACGAAGTAAATTATTACCAATACATAAATAAGTTCAAATAAAACAATAAACTAAACCATAAACAACACAAATTTCAAATAAATCAGTGTTTTTTTCAATACATTATCAAATATCTAAATCGTTTTTGTAAATAGACTTTCATTCTTTCGGAATTTCTTTTCGCACTGACCACAAAACAATGTTATAGAGATATCAACGCGTACGTACATTTTGCGCAAACCCGGTTCATTCGTGAAATGTTAACTTAAACAATTGTGACGTAGATTTTGTGAAGTAATTCATTTTGCGATGTTGTGTAGATTGCAAAGTTTTTACTGTCTGCATGCTTATGGTATCCCGTAAATCGGTACGTACTGTCGCACTTGCCTTACGATCTGCCACGGCTCTCTGATCGGCGGAATTATCTGTTAAATTTGAAACAGGGAGGATAAATGGGCCGCGATATCGCGAAACATGAAAAACAGTGACACCGAGTTAACAGTATTTCATTTTATTGCGATACTATAGGACATACTAATAATTAAATGAACGTATCTTTTATCTCATATTTTTTGTCTCTTGTGATGATTATAATTATTACACTTGACCTGTTGAAAATGCTCACTAGAAGAGACAATCCGTCCATGATACAAATATTTTTTTATTATGATTTAAGTAAAAATTTATTTTTATTTTTCAATATACCATCCTATAGTTTTACGTATTATTAAACTGCTTAGTATCAACGAGTGGAATGAGCAATTTCATCATTTTTTTGCTTTACAACATGCTACTCTTTTCTCTGTCTGAAAAATTACTTAATGTTGATAAAAACAATGTAATTATTTATGGATATGAATTTGGTAAAAAGTCAAACATCGGAATCAGAAAGATTAATAAATTTTGAGAAATACGAAATTTTATTTCAAATAAAATCGCGTAAATTATCGGTTTCCCTGATTCTCTTGTACGATCATTTGGCATTATTCTATTCCTTCAAAACTGCATTGTAATTAGCGATATACAGTTAATTTTCGGGTAAAAAAACAGTAACATACATAAGAATTTTTAGTTTCACATGAAAAGTGAATTTCCACAAATTTTCAACACCTGAACCTTCAAACATCGCAAATTGATTTTTATATTGCTGTCATAATCGCGCAACAACAATAATATATTACATTTTTCATGAAATTTAAGATAATATATCAATGGACCAGTTCCATAGGACGATAAGTTAATTAAGATTGAGTTAAGTTAGCCATTATATTCGAACACCTCTCTTCAACAGTTCCACAAAAGTACAGTTTGTAAAAAGTACAGGTTTTCTCTTAAAAGGCAGATACTTACATATATAAATCAGCAAAATTAAACAATTACTCAGTTCTATATACTTACATATCGTATTGTGGAAATATATGTTTGTGAATCGTGGCGTTCCATAAAGAAACAACCTTTAAACCTAAAACTAACAACTATTGACCACATTTTTGAATTAAAAAGTAATACAAATAATAAGCAATCACTTTTTTACGAGTCAGCTTAGATGAGTTATAACTTTCATCGGGTATATCTCAAAACTAACAATTTCTAGTTGTATCACTGTGGAACTAGACCATCGATATGTAATTTACAAGAAAAAAATATTTGAACCTCCGACAATAATAGTCACTCACAGTCAGTAAGAGAAGAAAAGATATCGTATTTAGATACACCCTAGATATAAAATGTTAAATTGCAAAATAATCAATTGTTTTTATCTTGACCTGTCGGAATTCAAACACGACCATATCCACTCCCAATCTCACTATGCTCGTTGATCCACATAAACCAATAGCAACTAGCTAATCGCTATGTTTATCTCTCGTTTTTCCCAAGGATCGTGAAGTAATTCCTTAAACGTCACATAGATCCATTCCTTTTTGACGTAATCGATTAAATCGATTGGAGAATCAATTCATGAATGACTCCATTTGAGGACTTAAACCCATCACAACCGAGCGGGCGAAGGCTAAAGAGCAATAAAAAATCAGCTATTAAATTATTAAACAAAATATATGGAGTATATTTATAAATATCTAAATATTTAGTTCTACAATAATTATGAGTAACAATTTTTGTAGAACTTAATACTAGCATAGAAATCGTCAATGAATAAGCAAAAATTTGCATGACGTTTTAAAATCTCCTATTATGGTCTCAGTGGTATAATTATAAATTTGGAAAAAAATGTGAAGATTTGCTTTCATATGTAAATAGATAACTTATCTGAACTATGTCACTAATAAAATTTTATTATACCTATTAGAAAAACACGGTTTTAATAATCACTTTTAAGGTGTTTACACTGTCAATTTTTAGCGGAAGGTCACTGAATTTATAAAATTAAAAAAATATTATTTTTGTACTAATTTAACAATTTTATTCAACGATCAGGACCGGTCTGTCATTTTTAACCGTTTTAAAAAATGCTATTGAAATGATTAGTACGTGTTTTTCTATGTTAATACCACATTAGCGGTCCAATTACGGCTGACGCGGCGTGATTTTATCGTACCTGTCTTTTCTTAATTGTCTCTATTATTCTTTAGATTAGAACTGGGATAAAGAAACCAATATAACTGGACGTTTCTTTCATCAACAATCATCTGGTAAAATTGCCAACAAATATTGTTGAAGACGTAACTTCCAGACCTCGTAGTATAATAATATGATAAGGAAATGTTTTAGTATTTGACCAACTACCCCAAGCTTTAGCTACCCCATTTTTTTAATCTGCCGTTTGAGGGGAAACAATGTTAAACTTTTTTTACCATATCTGCTCCCAACGTAGATCATGTGGCTTCCTAATGGAGGTATCTCAAGAGAAGTTTTCTATGAGAACTGCTTGTTACTCAGCTGCTCGACCACTCTTTTTTCGATGAGAGTAGGGATAGAAGAATAGCGCTAAGACAGGACCAGTGGTTAAGTAATCGTTATAGCTACGCCCGTTTTTGAGGTAAAGATCAATTTATGAAACTGTCTACACCAGGACTTGAACCCGAGATGTCCGTAACCGTAGCCAACGACGTTACCAACTGCACCTCGGAGCCACAACACAAAAAAAAACAAGATAAAAAACAACTAATCGCGGGGCAGTGAATTGTTCATTTATTTGAGACTCGAATATAAGGCAACTCTGCTATTTTCGTGTCGCTTTTTAAAATAAAAACCTCACCTTATAGTCGGGGTAATACACTAATATCTCCAGGTCTATATCCGAGTGTTTAACGTCGTTGTATACCGGTTCGAATTACAGTACGGACACTTCCATGAATTGATTTTTCAATAGATTCATAATCGACTGTGGAAAGAAAAAAACATGTAACCCACACAAAAAAAATATTGTGTATAACTCACACAAAACGTGCTAATACGCTATATTTAAATATAAGTATATCATAAATCAACTGTAGAAAAGCAAAATGACTTATCCCTTCGTCTTTTCAAAATATTTTTTTCGATAATCGCAATGTATACAATTTAAGTTTTTGTGTGTGAGTTGTGTTCTTTTTCCTTTACACGGTCGATATGTATTTGTATTCGAAGGCATAGATGTTTGTAATGTCTAAATATATACCACCCACCTGATCCTAAAAACAGAGAGTAGCGAAAGCGATAAGTTAAACTCATCGAACCCTCATCTTTATATCCTTATTCTCTCCGAAAAAGAGAGATTGAGCGAATGAATAGAGATTATTTAAACTTCTATTTAAGTATGCTCTATTAGAAGTTATAAAATATTACTTTTTTACTTGTACCATCAATTTGGGTAAGTTTGCCAATCGGTCTAAGATTGACACGGGAAAAGGTTCTGTTATAATACCATGATAATACTAATGCCATATTAATACTTTTTAGCTAAACAAAGGTATTGAGTAGCCCCTGGTGGTAAAAATATTAAGTAATGTTCAACATAATTTGTTTTATTGTTGAATTTGTAAGCTGTTAGCTTGGAATGATAAAACACAATTTAAAAACTTTTCTTGAAATAAATTGGATTAGCCATATAGCTTATTTTCAATTAGTATTACTAATCTGTAAACCAAATGCTGTATATTTTTTCCCATCTCGATTATATACAGAATATATGAAAGTACAAAGAAAAGCTGCCAAGACTATAAAATCACTGAATTTATAGTAATTAGAGAGATTATTTGTATCGTGGGTCAAAGATTCTCGATTTGGATGAAAATTTTACCCACCTTGTTTTATCTATATTTATATATAGATTATAACAATAAATTTATTTATGTCGATTATATTTTATCTTAAGACATTTGTTCATTTCTATATAGAACAATACCTCACGTAAATGCAATGGCGAACCATAGGAATACGAAAAAAACCTTCAGAACTGGCTCAAAGTTATCCAGATTGACTGTATTATTATTAAGGACTTCACTGTAAACTCTAAAGGATATATTAAATTACTATTTCAATATATAACTTTCATTGATTGGGTGGGTTCCTAGAAGTAAACAATATATTAAATGGATACGAAAAATACATACCTCCATCCATTTCCGGTTAGAACACCACTTGTTTGCTTTGAATGATTCATCTGTGAATCATGCATTATGATTTATTGATTCATTTCAAGCTTAAAAAAGTACACCGTTAATTCACAAATTTCACATGGTTATATTTCATAATTTACGTGCATTAACTACCAGAAATATAAGACCTTGTCGTGTATTTTTATTGACAGCATAAAAATAATACTGACCCAATAGCGACGATGTTATCATTAGCAAACATGGTTTTGTACTTATGGTCAGGCCGTCTGGTATAATTTCTACGCTCGGATGCCTAATATGTAATCAAACGCCTACGATTTTTTGGGAAGTAAGTTTCATTGATCGAAATCTTCGTGAAATCAATTTTGCTTGTATCATTTCGGGAATAAGATAAACGGACTAGAGGTTTCAGTTTTATAATAATATACAATATGTATTAAAGACTCGTAATTTATCAAATGAAAGTTTATAAAAAAAATCTTCTACTCCAATTTAACCAGCTCGGTCAATCGATCTAAGCAATCAGAGGGTAGAGTACACGCTTTACACTCCGGCTCTATGATTTATGATCACGGGATCGATATATACTGTCACACTGACACGCTATGTGTGGTATACAGAACGACACTCCCTATGTATAATATCGTATATGCAAACATGACGATTTACAGGAAAGCGGAAACTATCATAAATTGATTTATAATACGAATTAATTTCGAAATTTTTGCATCCATCCTTCTATTTTTATTATTACCATGTTCGCTACCAATGTGAAATTATGACCTAATGGAAGTATTTCAATAGACGTTTTCTCCGAAAACTGCTTGTAATTTAGTGGCTAAACCTCTTTTTTTCGAAGAGAGTAGGGGTAGAAGTATAGGGATAGGACAGGAATAGCGGTTAGTTAATCGCTCTCGCTATGTCCCGAAATCTTAGAGATCACACACATCCATACCTACGAACAGAGTTCCCTAAATCGATTGAAAAAATAGTTTATGAAATTGTTTGTAATGGGACTTGAACCCAAGACATCTGTAACCGTAGTCAACGACGTTAGTCACCGCGCCACGGACCCTGTCTGAAAAAAGAGTATTGCAATATTTCAAATGAAATACCACTATTGAATAAAAAGCATAGAAGACTGATTTGCATATATATCTTAAATTTAAATAGTAGATTAAAAAGGCTAGTTCGTTAATACTGGAATCTTTAAATCTTGATCAGATATTCGTGCAGATAAGTCCAGCTGCAGAAAATCCTTCTAATACTCAACGCGTGTTGAGCTTGCAGTAATTAAATAATTGTGTCGGTCTTGGAATTCCGAAACACACCTAAATCTGAAGGTTTTAGTAACGTACAATTTTAAAAATAACTGTCATTTAAGAAAATATCTCATTAACCTGTGGAGCAATGCCCAAGGAAAGTTTCAAGCATGTCTTAACAAAAAGTATTTCATTCACATTCTCTGTGTAACAGCATCTGATAAGCTCGAAACGTTGCAGGCGTGCTGATTATGATTATTCCACAGATTTTTAGCTTTCACCCTTCTCAGCTAAATCACCCTTCAGACAGTCAAACACGTCATTTCGGTCCAAGTTATCTTTATTGCAGTTATTAATTCAATACGCAGTTTAATAATTTACAATTACAAATTACACGTAGAAAAAAATAAAGAGAATAAAACAGTAAGAGGTGCGTGGCAGGCAAACGGTTAACTTACGGTCACTGAGGGGGGTTGGAGACGCTCAACCACTCCACCCACAAACGAAAACGAACTGACAAAGAAGGGTCGGTCAATATAACACTTAGCCAATTTCAAACCACTATCCTAAATGAGGTTATTATTATTATTGAATTTTAAATGCACGGATTTAACTGAATCTATGTTGCGATGATGCCAATTGCCTTGGTGAGAGATGATTCGAAGAGAGTTATGAGCACAATTCATAGTTGGACCGTACCAAACACGACTAGGTCGTGTCACATCACAAAGTCTTATAGGGTTGAAATATAAAAGACAGACGTAGATTATTTATAAATTATTCTATTACTCATAATTCATCCTTTTTTGACTTCCATCCTCTATTTTATCGGAGTTGCGTACATATATTATTTTATAATGTTTCGTTACATTCTTGCGTAACAGATTTGACAATAATATTAGCGTAGAAAGTGAGTGTTATGTTTTATTGCAGAGCTCTGTCATTATCAACGTAAGTTTGTCAAAAACTTTCTCCTCAAATGAAATATTATCGCCTCTCCGCTCTGTGAGAATGAATTCTGTATCTCGATCTTTTCATTCTTATTTCCGCACTGGCTTCATTTGAATAGTAAAAATATTATGTCCGTGGGAAAACGCGCGAACACAATATTCATTATCATTAAGTACGTCGTTACGAGTCGTTTTATTTATGACACTGCATGTAGGCCTCTCTTAGGATGCTCTGTCATAAAAAGAATATTACCAGTGCCGTGAAAAGAGTCACACAGTTAAATATAAATCAAAAAAATGGATCTTATGTGGAGATTTTACTACAATTTTGTCAGCGGTAAAATTCTCTTGCGTGTTAAAAGTACAATTTGAAATAAGAATATGGTTCATAGAAATGGACGGTTACTTTACGTATTAGATATCGACGTTTTTGGCCAATTGATGTAACCCTCAAAAAATACAAAACGAATTAATTACTGAACCTTATTTTAAAGACGACAGAGCAGGTCTAGGCCAAATGATGTAAATTAGAAAAATAAATCATTTTACATTAAAAATTCTGACCTGACCACTTAATGTAAGTCACTATTATATCTACACTTCTTACGTATAATCCCGTAACTGCAAACTTGGTAATTTACAAGAGTGCATTTCAAAGATTCATAACGCAACTCCTCATAAAATGTTTTCGATAAAAACAGTTTTTACTCTCTCCTGAACAATTTCAATTTTGAGGGTATCAATATCAATAGGGTATCAATATCGATATCAATTGGCCAAAACACCATCGATATCGTAATTTAATTCTAATTTTGATTGCTGGGCCTCTAGATACATCAAGACATTGATGTTTTCAGTTGTGGTGATCACTGGTTCGAAACCCATAAAGGATATTTTCATTAATTCAGTCAGACACAGTTTTATGTTATGTCTGAAATTCCATCCCAACGAGCTAATCTCTAGTTTAACTCTAGCTCTATACTTTATCTTTATTCTCTTCGAATAAAAAGTGATATTGAGCAACTGAGTAAAAAAAATTTCTTCTATAAAAAATTTTGTTGAGATACATCCCATTGGGAGCGGAAATTATGGAATTAAAATACGAAGGAAAAGAAGAAGCTTCTTTTTTTGTTTGCTGTGACAAATGAATATCTTATTCTCAACATTTGCATAAAATTGCACCGAAACTATAACATCTATGCTATATTGAATATTATTTAAATTTGAAAACATTTAACAACCATATCGTCGAGTATTTTCTACAAACACGTATCTCAAAGAGTCGCAACTGTTCGGGAGAGAAAAAAATAATCTTTATTCTCTTACTTCTTCACTGAAAAGAAGAACTTTACGTTCTATCATTCCACAATTTTCTTCAGTAAGTATCTTAACTTGCAAGAAAAATTTTGAGTATTTCGTGAACCGTATTATAAACTTGTTTTACAATATTGTGATACGTGTTTTAAGTAATTCCTTAAATTTTTAATGTTACTAAATAGGTACAAATTGAGATTTGTGTTAATGAACGATGTGCGTTTTGAAATTCTGAATTTTTTGAGCAAATATAACGAAAATGAGATATGTGTTTGTAGAAAATACCCGGCGATATATTACACCATAAATAATGAATGAAACACATAAAACTTATTAACTTAACACAATTATTTACTTATAAACATAGCACGAATGTACATAAAATAATGATAAAATTTACCTTATGTAACTCCTTAATATTGTTTTATGTTAAGTTTTATTCAAAAGATCTTATTAGGAATATAAAAAAAACTCTGCCGGCTCCAGAAAACGGATCAATTAAAAATTTGTACTATCTTAGCTAAGCCAATCCCTTCAAAATTATAAAATTTAAGCACAGTATTTTTCATTAGGCCCATTCATAATTTTGCCATTATACAATAAATTTTATTTTCGTAATAATCTTAAATTTCTTTTTATGTCACGACTTTTGACAATATTTAACGTTTTATCTGTTTTATAAAACAAATTGAAAACATCTTTTTTTATAATTAAATGACGCAATAAACTTGTTTATATTTATTTTATATGTTTGAAGGATCTACTTTCTGTTTTAGAGATGATCGAAACAAGAAATTTGCGGTGAATGTAAATTGATATGCGAAATTATTCTTCATAACAAATGCCTTGCCATCGCCACAAATTAATCTGTCATTTTTTTTCACCATTATTACGGTGACCAAACGTCCATTATTTAAACTTAAAAACACAGTCGACCTGACCTTTAGATTTATTTATTACTCTTAGGGTGTTACCTGTCAATTCTTGATGGAAAGGCATTATATTTTTAAAAAATAATTTGTATTTTATTTGTATTTTAGGGTGCTTATTACCAATTCTTGGTGGATGGCATTATATCCATAAAAATACAATACAGTTTTTTTATGCATTATCAACTGATGACAATCGTCGAACAATCGAGACTTTATATAAACAAATAGATTCACATTACTTGAATGGAATGGATTGATTTTTTAGATCTGACCGATCAACTGATCAGTTTATAATGCTCGTGATGAGTGAAACCGGTCCTAATCATTATAAACATGTAGAAGTAGTACAAATGAATTGTGTTTTGATTTTTTAAAAATTATTTAATTGTTAAAATGGCCATTTTTTCTTTATATTGTGAATTGCATTACTAAATTGATATATGTATATAATATTCAACTTTTATTTCACAAACAAATGCTAGCGGCGGGGCGGCGGTGCACTTGATTTGTGTGATATTTTTGAGCTTATAGATATGTACTTGGCTGTGTGTAATGTAAAATACATATTGTCAGAATGAGCGGACATCTTGAATTTGAGACGTTGCATTTTCATAATTCACTGATCTACTTAAGATCTAGCTAAGCATTAATTAGTAATGTGGAGCTTTAGTTTTGTCAAATAGGGTCACCTTAGTTATGACATAAACGCTTTTTTGACAAATTGTGTATTTCAGCGTTTCTTCATAATAGTTATTTTTATTATTATCATTAAAAAGAATCCATAGTATGAAAATAGCGTAAAAAATTGATAAATAAAAGTCGTTTTCTGTAACGATAAAATCGATTGTTTCTTTTGAAAATAAATATTTATGAATTTGAGATAAACTTTTGGAGTCGTTGAGAAAGTCATTCAAGATCAACTCGAGGAGAAAAGACAACATCCACGCCCAAGAAATAGCATTCGATATTAACTTTGAAAGGAATAGAAGTTTACTGTTTTTTTTTCTACTTAGCTATATATAGTAGGCTGGCTAGTTTATTTAGAAGGTACCGGTGAAATAAGAACGCATATTTTTTTTGCCTCTGGTTCATAGTATAAAATTCAATTTATTCGGTAATGTTGGGTGATACAAACATTTAGTGCACACCGTTCTTTGAAATTAAAATTTTCTTTTATTTAAAAATAGAATCTATCAAATATTTCAAATCAAGTTTAAATGTAAAAACTTTTTGTATGTCCTCAAAGATGGACAACGGGTATATTGTAATATGATAACAGAAAATTACTAGAGTAAGTAAAATATAAGTGATAATAATGAATATACGAATAACTAATTTAGGAGTAGAACATACAAAAATAAAATTAGAACTTTAAGCTTCACGAAATAAACGTATTTCGATTGCAATATTCATAATAATTACTACTAATCGTGGAAGCTACAAATTAATATATACAGTGATGAAAAATATATAATATATACAACCATCATGTGTACTTTACATAAATTAGTCGTTTTAACTTCTTATACGCACAATTTGAAACATAATTTTATTGGAGAGAGCCGTTAAGATATCCTTATTCTTCGCGAGCTAGAAGAAATAGTAACATACTCTCTTACGCGGTAGATAAGTAACAAAATTTTGTGGGGAGAGTTAAGTAAAGTTTGCTGCCTGCACGCAAGTGGTATTCGCGGAATCCACTTGGCATAGTTATTGACATCCGGTATCAGAACTTACTGAATATTACACCAGGCAACTCGAACCTACTTTTGCACTTGTCTTTCTCTTACAAAAGTGCTGAACATGTTAACGTCCTTAAACCCTTATTATAAATGTGAAAATTCATAAAATGTAGTTGTTAATTTTGGAGATAAATTAAACTTATTGATCATTGTTTCTTATTTAGCAAAATGGACGGCAGGAAGCAAGACAGGTCATTGTCACAACGATTTAATTTTGATATACTTAGTATGAAAAAACTTTGTAACTCATTGTTACACAGTGGTCTAATTTATCATGAAAAACTTTAGCTGCTGGGAACTACAAGTTTTCATCGTATTTTCAAGTCCTTATAGAAAGACCGATTTCCATTGACAGCAATCTGTCTTTGTTGTATGTTTCTGAGAGTGATATTTTAATGCTTTCTTTCTAGTTTCAGAGTTTGGACAGTGATTTTATTTTAAAATGTCATTTAATAGTTAATATTCGCCACATGATGGCATCTTTCGTTTCTCAATCCCTTATCTGCTATCCGATCATAAAAAAATGGTGAAAGGAGAGGGACCAGATGAGCAAGACGGGGACATAAAGCGTTGTGATCGTGGGGGTTTGGGAATTGACGTGACAGTTGATGACTGCGCTATAGCACATATTTTTATAACTCGGATAGTAAGCTATATATTATTTATTAAAGATTCGCTTGAGTGTGCCAAAAGGCATAGTATGAAATTGGATATTTAATATGTACAAATTACAATCAAAAATTGTGTTCTAGAGTATTTGGTTTCCTCGCGTGCAATGATACGGCAATAACTTTATTATGCGTCTCGCATCTCGCTTGAATCGCAATGCAAAAAACAGTTCTTAAAGCGCTTTGTTTAAAACTTATGCCGTATCTTCAGAAAGAATTTCCCGCGAGCAGAGCAACATTTTTTTTTCTAATGAACGCCTCACCGAAGCCGGAAGGCTGAATCTCCACCGTTTAATAAAAGCTATGCACAAAAAATGGTGATTCGATGCGTGTACGAAAAATCAATTAATCATAGCTAACTATAAACGTGTTTTTGATTATTAATTCGATTACGAAAGCTTTAGTACATCTCGTAAGATATTTCAAAAGTAGTTGTTTTGACTTAGCTGTGTTGTCAGTCACCGTAGCGGAGTGAACTTTTGTCTACCTCGTTTGAGGGTTCAAAACCCTGAATGAAGATTTTTATACATTGATTTTTATATCGATTTATGGATTTGTGCCCAATAACATGAACGCATGAGACTTTTTCATCAATTTCTACTTACCTTCTCAATATTATTCTCTTCAATTGGTCAACGATTTTGATTACGGTGCCCATAAATTTAGAATTCTCGAAAATGATATTTCAATTTTTTTTGTGGATTTTTCCTCAAAATAATGAATGCCTATGCTGTTTGCATTCCTTTCCCATTCATAAAATCATGAACAAGAGGCTTCTTTCTAAATTTACTAGCTTCAAAAAAAGGCACAAGAGCTTGAGTAACATAAAATTCTCATAAAACAACTCCTGTTTAGATACATCCATGAGATTCCATACATTCCACATATAGTTAAATGTATTCCCTTGAATGAATTATTAATCCTAATATGAACTGTAATCCCTCGTTTTTAATAATTATTTTTTAAATGGGATGGATGACTCCTAAGCGTCGTTTCTGTTTGAATTTACCGCCTGACACAGTTTCATATCTAAACAAAATATTCAATATTTTAATTGTTTAAATAAAATACGGCGAAAAATTCAATCATTATTAACCCAAATCTCATGAATCACCAAAACAATAACACACGTACAAGATTTTGTGTACACATGTTTTCAAAAAATTCCCACAGTCGTTGCAAATCAAGTGTGTATTAGTAATACACATGCCTGACAATATAAAAATATTCATGACATATTGTGTTGCTTTGAAGACGAAGCGTAAATACTGCCATCGGCGAAACGTTTCTACAAACTAAACACAGATAGTATGCAAATATTCCAAATAACCAATCGCGTAAATGTACAGTTATTTAAATTCACACAGTCGATTTGTGCCAGTCGTATTGTTCTGATGCGATACTTAGTTGCCGCAGGCGAATATGTCAAGCCAATTTACCGAGTTATTGCATTTCGCATCTTTAACCTACTCAAATGATCAACGTCCTAAAATAACTTGCAACTGGGACAAAGTGAATCATTTCATTATCATTAAAATAAGGACATAAAACTTTACTGACAATGAATCCAAACGATAAAATACTCATGGATCTGCATACATGAATCAATTGCCAGCAGCTTGATTCATCAAGTGACAGTTCTTGAGAACGAATCGATTTGATTCATTGATTCATCTAATTGTAACTGGTGAATACAATGTATAATTATTTTTCATAGCAGACACAGTTGTTATAAAAATATTACTCCATTTGTTATAGTTGAATGTTTAAAATAATACCAAAAAAATAACCTGTGACTGGGATAAAGTGAATCATTTTATTATAATCAATATAAAGACAACACTATACTGAAAGAGTCTCGTTAATCGACTCGTAGATCAGAGAATGAATCAGTTGAATCAAGTGACAGTAAATAGTTTATACCGTCTGTATGTAAGACAAAATACGACAAATTAATATCACTAAGTTTAGAAACTAAATTGATGTTTGAATTAATTATAATACTGATTTGATAATAATGACTTTTAACGTTAATTGGGAAAACAAATGCATTATCAATTACAAACTCACAGGATGTAGGACGGGTGTTCCTACAGTCAGCCGTCGCCAGTGATCGGCCTTTTGAGCTTAAAACTTAAATAGTAATGGACACATTAAAAAAAACAATTTTTTTAAAGATCGTGTAGGTGCATGTATAATGTGCAATGTATATCTGCACTATACTGACCTATATGATGAAATACGCAATAAAAAAAAGCACATTTTTACTTCGCAAGTTTCGGCAAATTCATGTTGTACGGGGATCGCTAACAAAATTTACTTTATATTGTCATGCTTTGCATCATTATGTTTTTTATTTTTCTGTCTACTCTCATTAAATACGGCCGCGATATTTATGAAGTTTCATAGTGATGGCCAAACACTGGGCAAAAAAAGGCTGACCATTGGATTTTGGGGGCCGATCACTGGGAGAATTGGCATTTTTTGAAAACTTCTATTATGTTATGCTTGGTACAATATTAAATATTTTATTTTTAGTTGGTTACATTACTTAATCCCTGTTTAATGGAATAACAGCGAAAAAAATGTGTATTTATCATTCATTGACTCAAAAGCTTTTTTGAAAGTACACTTGTCGCTTAACTGGCCGACCACTGGCGAAATGACCCTAGCACTATTTACTGTCTGTCATTCTTCTGCTCGAGTGCCCGAAGATGCTGAAAGGCACATGGAAATGTACAATATTTCAATAATTAAAATTTGATATTTTGAAATTTCATCAAGCACCCTCAGTCGATATCTTAGATTAGATTTCAGATTCATGTATACTATTTTATCTTAAATGATTAATAAAATATTATTGTTCATTACAAACACATTTATAATGATCAGATTACTTCAATTATTTTATTTGCATTGTTAAAACCAACTAAAACATTAAACTTGGCTAGATGTCCACTCTCAATTCATAAAAAATGACATTACGTTGCTTCTACCAAATACGAGTTGTGAATTCCTGTTATTTGAAATATAAAAAAAATCAATGATATTTTCACATTCGTTCAAATTGAATACTGATCAGTTTCTTTTGGAATAATTTACGATATTTTAATGAAATTTTGATCATTCGTAATGGATTGATTAAAATTCTAGTAGAATCTGAAAGTGATTCACAACTTTCACCAACAAAGCCGATTTTGTTTTAAAGATCAATGAAAAAAATCTTTTATTCATCACTTTGCGTACCAACAATAGCCACCGTTTTCTTACTAAAACTAAAAAATCTCTCTGAATGATCGAATAGAATTAAATTAACCATTTCATACTAGAAAAATTTGACACTGCGCATTTATGCTTAGGAGTCATTCATAAAAGCCGTCACACCTGTTCTATTTAATTCTGAAGAGGCATCCCTGGTATAACAAGGTCAATTTTTACCATGTTAAATAAAACATATAATCTATAAATCGAAACGTGTCAATTAAGCCGCGACAAATGAGGAAATAGCGTTCCGTGTTAAATAAAATAGAAGATAATACTTAGTTCAATAATTTAAATTTTCTTACATTTAAAGGAGAATTAATTATGTTCTCCGTGTAATTGTGGTAATTTAAAAATACATAATTTATATTTTATTATAAATAAAATAAAACAAATTCGAGGCTTACTAAATATACGGAAACCGTGTTATAAAAATATTCTGCTCTAGGAATGCTGTTGAAATTTTTGCATCGAGTTATATTGAAAACGTGTTAGGTATATTTAGGATTGCTTGTAGAAAGAGTTGCAGTATTGAAAATAGATTAAGAACTACATTTTGAAGACGTATTTTTCCTTTTTCCAGTGCTTTTAAAACTCTACAAACAAATGTTTACGAGTAACCTATTAAAATAAAGTGACACTGACATGTGTGTAAATAAATCCAGTGTAGTTCAATCAGTGGGTCGTGTGTAGAGCTGTGAAACACCCTTTTAGCTAAAAGACTCGAAGTTCGAGGTTCGGCCGCCAAGATGATGATGTACAGGCCGAACTTTTACGAGAGCACCTGCCTCCGGTGCTCTGAGGTCGTCTACCAGGTGGACAGGGTTGGACCTTTGAAGGACTTTTCCTTTTTCCACAGCGGGTGCTTTAAGTGCGCCAATTGCGGGACAAAATTGACCCTCAAGGTAAGCAATATATTTTAAATTAAAAATATTTCCGTACAATTTTTCAAACGGATGGATGCAATAGAATATTTTTTACTTTTGATTGGGTAGTTAATGTTGCCAGTGGCCGTGTTATATTAAGGGCGGATAGCAACAAGAGGGCTGCAGAGAGACTGTCATTAACTTACTTAATAGAGATACTTTAGCACAGATAAGACCATTCTATGTTAACTTCACTGGATCTATTTTTATTGCCTCGATTTCTCATTTTCGAAGAGGATAAAGATATAATGATGGGGTTAGGAAATAACTAATAGTTAACTGATCCCTCTCACTGTACCCTGTTTTTAGGATCCGATGGGTGTATACATACAAACATCACATACATCCGTAACTTTGAACACAAATCCATAAATCGATACAAACTTGTGGACACCGCAAAACAATAATACGAATGCCCAGGAGCGTTGACCACTCGCCTACAAGACTGGCAATAGATCATAGCGCTAGCTGAACATTAAGAATAATTTAAATTAAATTTTCTACCCCACGAATTGGAGTTCTATTATTTAGAATTACATTTTAACATATTATAGGTTTGTTGGCCATGGAACCAATGGAAATATGGAATACAAAACAAACACTTACATTACAGCTACAAGTATTTAATATGTTTCTGAATGTATACTGTATAATTATAAATTTACTTGCCTTTATTTTTGTCTGTAATTAAATACTAATAATTCACATATTAAAAGCGGTATTTTTTTCATCGCAGACAATTATTGTTCAATCAAAAAAATATTCTAACAATTAACCCTGTTGCTCATTCTAACTATGCAAATTGAAGCAAGTCACGTTTGTTGGATAATTACTGAGCCAAATTATAATCTGTAGCAGAATTGATATCAATTTTTATGGTTAAGTAGCCAAGTTGGTGAACGCTTTTGGGATTTGGTTCTATTTAGTTGTGTTGTCAAGAGTTCGAATATCCGAATTAATAATAACATTCAACGACTTTTAGAAGTTTTATCGTCAGGTACTGATATTAATTTTTGTTTTTAATTGTTGTTATAACGAAATGTAAATATATTAGTTTTGATAAAAGAACAATAGGATCGGATGTAAAAGCCTGTATCCAAGTGGTCATTGTCGTTGTTTTCCGTCGCCGCGTTCATGGGTTCTATTGCCAATGTGGACAGTTTCATAAGTTATTCTGTTTGTCCATAGAGCGTACGATCTGTCACCTGTTTATAGATGCATTCTGCATTTTTAATCGGTTTAATGCAATGCAAATGATGCTACTAGCGTATGCGCAATGCAAGTAGACTTGCCCTACTGGTCCGAATTACGTGGTTCGACTCCACAATGCACCTCGAGTTTCACTTTATAAAGACCCACCTGACAATCCATCCATTCATTATTTCAATCGACACCTACGATTCATTCTCATTCAAGCACTTGGATTTTTTTAAAAATAGAAGTGAATTTTTAACGTGACGTAATTGTCATAACTGTACTGCCGAATATTCGATCATTACCATATTTACTATAGTACATAGTTTTTTTACTATATCCTCTCCCAGTGTGGAGCATAAATTTATGTTTGATTACCATCAATCATGACACGGTGCTTTCCGAAAATGATGTAAAAACTTAAAAACTTATCAACAAATATGTTTTACTTTTTTTCAGGTTTTCAATTACAATAAAGAGATTATGATAAATCCGATTCATTATTTTGATTATACTTAAACGGCATTTCAATTCGAAAAAGCCATGAACCATTTTTTTCTGAAGGAAAAACAATTTGTCATTATTACTATGTTCAACAATTAGCAAGTAATTAACTTTCTTTCTATCTAATAAATAGAGAAATATTTCACGGAAAACTTTGTTGGAAATAAATTTAATTTTCACTATATTATTTTTGTAATCTTTCGTTTTTCATAATATCAATTCAACAATTCACCAAATATAATAAATATTACATTATTTATTATTTAAAAATATTTGGCATTGCAGTTAATAGTTGTCAATACACCAAATATTTTGACATTTTAAAATCATCATAGATAGATAAGCCACTTGAGATTAGCTCAATGAAAAAAAACATCACACATACTTGTCCAAAATATTGACCTTGCACAGAAGTTGAACCTAGAGAGATCACATCGCAAGGGTAAAACTGTAACTAGTTGAATATCGTGTAGAGTTTGTATTGTAGTCAATCAGCCTCTAGCTATGATCGCTAATATTGCAACATTTACCTCCTCTCAAATAGTTGTAATATCACATCATACTTTTTATTTGGGCCCAGCACTCTGAGTCATAGGTATGTAAGCGCCCTACATTGGTGTTTTCTTGGGAGGTATCTCAATTTGAATTGTCTATCCATGTTCTATTTTAGAGTTTCCCAAACTTTTTTTACGACGGAACATTTTACAAGTATTATATTAGTAACCCTTTGGTCATCATTTTTGGGCGTTCGTTCATTTCGGTAAAGGTGCCCTAGGGTTGAAATTGTAGATCAAACGAAAGTATTACATGCGATGTTTACATCTCGTCCCAACCATCTGGATCTGATAGCGGGGCGTGATAAGCTAACTACTATTCCTTAACTAGCCTTATCCCGCTATCGTTACCATTTCTAAAAAAGAGAAATTTAACGACTGCACAACAACTCGTTGTCATAAAGAAACCTATGTTGAGTTGTTCCAAATGAGAGGGTCTATTTGGAGCGGACATGGTTGAAAAAAATATCCTATAGATAGTTAAACAAATAAAGGGAAAAATTCACGGCATCCTATTGGGAATGACTGAATTTTACATATTTCATGCAATCAAATCCAGAGGAATTTTTCTCGGAATTTCCTCGAAAAAAATGTTATCCTGCATAATATACTCTGTAAGAAGAATATGAATATGTAGTGGGCAGTGGTGGGTACAATATTTAGAGCCCTAGACAATGCAGTTAGTGTTAGAAATAAGAAATATTAAATTCGTAAGAAAAAAACTAGTAAATCTACTAGACACCACTGTATGTGTTAAAATATATAATTATGATCTTGTCGCATCATAAAAAACAATGCAGTTCAAGTTCACATTTATTTCAATATTTAGCACCAGTGTTTTGCGGAATATTGTTTGAGAAACACTGCATTTGTTCCATCTGTCAGCTTACTTCCAGGATAATTTCGTTTTTGTGTGTGGTTTAAGCGCAGAAATTCATTATGTATCTAAATTATTACTTAAGTAGTCGATAGGTTTACAACAATTCACATTTTAAGTTGTAACAATGGAGATAAAAGTTTGGGGCGTATCTGCAAAGATTAAAAAAAAATGAATCAATCATTCATTTGGATATAAATCAACAACGCATATTGTCACTGTCCTTGAAATAGGCTTTCAGTCAAGATTATAAGGAACAAATAAATAAAATAGCTCGACAACAGGATTTAGACCGCCATTTTTGAACAATAAATCATAGTTTAATATTCTAATGACGTGAAAAAACACTATTAGTGCTTACTTTGAGTAACTATATCGGAATCTTTATATAAAGCTAATCTATGTAGTTTTCAGTAACTAATAATATTAAATTATTTTCCCCATTCTGGTATAGAAATTGCCCATAATATAATTTTAAGTTATTTCTACATGTTCCCTTTTTCAAGCCCTGTCGCTATGAACCGTGGTCGGCAAGTGGGGCTTAGGGGCACTTAAGTGCCACGAATAATGTACATGAATGAACAAATCTACAGCGGTGTAACAAATATCCAGTGAACAGCTATACTTATCTATATAGATCGAAATACACATGGTGTTGGGTTCATGGTGCAGTGGTCAACGCCGTTGGCTTCGGTTACGGATGTCTCATATTCAAATCCCGGTACGGAAAGTTTTATAAATTGATTTTTTAATCGATGTATGGTTCTAGGTATTTTGGTTCGTAGGCATGGATGTTTGCGATGTCTAGAAATCCCATCCACACATACGATCCTAAAAAACGAGGCACAGCGAGAGCGATTAGCTAAGCGATAGTCCTGTCTAAGCTCTATCCTTATTCTCCCTTGCTTTCCCTACTCGTCTATCCCTATTCTCTCCAAGAAAGAGAGGTTGAGCAACTGAGTAACAAACAGTTCTCATAAAAAAATTCTGTTCAGACACTTCCATTAAGATTCCATGTGACATTGGAAACATGCATAACAAAAAGAATGAAAAAAAATCGTGAATGATGCTATTCTCTTTCAGGATGTATTATCGTACTGATCCAATAGCGCAAACAATGAGCACATTGGTCACTCATTACTCAAGGCAGTGTACAAGTTATTAAATAAGTGTGTTTTGATTTTAGATTGACACATCTTATTTAGAAAATTTAATATCGACGGTGTTTTAGCCAATTGATGTAACCCTGAAAATTGAAATTGTTCAGGAGAGAGTAAAAATTGTTTTAATCGAAAGCATTAAACGGTTAGTTGCGTTATAAATCTTTGAAATGCACTCCTATAAATTCTCATGTTTGCAGATACGGGATTATATGAGCTTACATCAAGTGGCAGGGTCAGAATTTTTAAATCTAAAACCAATGTAAAATGAAGTTTCCCTTCCAAAAAGTGGTCAATTTATTTGTATAATTTACATCATTTGGCCGAGACCTGCTATGTCGTCTTCAAAATGAGACCCAATTATTAAGTAATTTTCGTATTTTTTGAGGGTTACATCAATTGGCCAAAAAATAGTCGATATATATCGCCATTTGTCAAAATCAAGCTATTTGGCGTATCCGTTTTAGTAAAAGGTTGCCGATCACTGGTATTGAGTTTAAATATATATATATACGCGAATTTGTTGAAAATTGTAATCTAAGCAATTGTTCCCAAATTTTTCTGAATATTCTACATTAAAATTATGTAAGTTTTTATAATATAAGTCTTTGAGCTAAGAATTGAAAATTAACACCTACATCGCAAGTGTATGAAGTGTTTAAATTGAATGAAGTGTTCAGTCTTTAAAACTATTGACATCACGTGAAAAATATGTACAGTTATGACAATATGGCGTCCTTTTAGGATTTTGTAAATGAGTATTAAGAGTACATATTTAAATCCAATATATTTATGTTTTTTAGTACCTCTTGGCATCTTATATATATATATATATATTTTGTATTTCAGACATATTACAACAACCAACATCGGCAGGAAGACAAAGAGGTATACTGCTGCAGTCACGTCCCCCGGATCGGCCCTGGTCACCTTGACAACTCCTCGGTTGGGATCCGAAGCGCTCTTAACGTGCCAAGAAGCGCCAACTTTGTCAACGAGCAAATAAGGGGGCACACGCGGGGTGTCTACGAAACTGACAGTGGTGAGTAAATTGACATAAATTCCATGATGGACGCCTTTCCTGTTTCTTGGTATTCGAGAGTCAAACGCTTTTTATTCTATTCATATTTGAAGTTCCAAATTGGTTATCTCCAAATTGACATCATCCATATTGCCAACCACACAATACAGTTTCTTCCCAAGTTAAGAATCATAAGAGTAACAATAACCATAAATGCGCAAGAACCTAAATAACAATCGTTTCTGTAAAACAGTATGATAAGACACGCGAAATATAATAAATTGTCGGTTTCTGTGGTTCTAGTGGTAAGAGCCTTTGCCCTAGTGATTAGGTGGGTCCTGGTTCAAATCCCAACAAGGTCAATATCAAATTAAAATTTTTAATTGAAATTTGTAATTTTGGACATGAGTGACTGATAATTGTCATCGAATTTATCTCTTATGATTTTACAATTTTCAAAATACTTGGCGCATTGGCTGTAAACTGTATCAACTGTAATGCCAGATATTTTTTTAAATATAATATTTCAAATAATATAAATGTCTTTTATCATAATTTTATAAATATAATAAAAGCACAGACCGCTCTGTAGACGTTCTTTTATTATCACATATCACTTTTAAGGTGTTAACTATCAATTCTTGGTGGAAAGACATTATATTTTAAAAAATAAAACACAATTCATGTGTACTACTTCCACATATTTATAATGATCAGGACCGGTTTCGCTCATCACGAGCATTATCAACTGATGATAATCAGTAGATAACAATAGATAACAATCATCAGTTGATAATGCTCGTGATGAGCGAAACCGGTTTTGATCATTATAAATATGTGGAAGTAGTACAAATGAATTGTGTTTTATTTTTTAAAATATCAAATATCACATGTAGGTATGGAATTTTCTCATGACGTGAGCGTGCGCGGTGTAACGCACACACTGTTCCCACGTACTAGCTACTTTAGACATTCAGTATTTCAATTTTAAAACCGTCATCTATGACTAGTAATGTTTTACTAGTATTATAATACAATACATTCCAGCTCAGATTTTTTTCAATTTTATCTCAGCTTACATGAATTATCACAAAAAAATTTAAAAGAATATTGTATAGTGTCAACTTAAAATAATTATAAATGTTGATTTCAAACGGTTGTAATTTGAATTTGACAAAAATTGTCCTTGATTGAACTTGAACATGACTGATATGTATTTAAAATTCACATCAAATCACGAAAAAAAATTATTGTCAATATTCGTAAGGGGAACTTCAGATGAAAGCACAACATTAAATAGACTGGCAAAATGCGGATAAGTAATGTAATATAAAGATTTGGTCAGTGCCGAAGATAGCAATAAATTAGCTTAACACAGTGTTTACATTTTCTCGACAATAGATGTCTCTGATACATAAGATTAAACAGCTAGATTGTCTTTGAGTAAGTAAACAAATAATCCAAAATCAAATACGATTGTGTACGGTCAATCTGGGTAATTTTGGCCCAGTTCTGAGGGTTTTTTGTATTTTTATGGTTCGTCATTGCATTTATATGTGGTATTGTTTTATATACAAATATACTAATGTCTTAAGATTAAATTTAATTAACATAAATAGATTCATTGTTATAATTGAAATATAAATATAGATAAAACAAAGTGGGCCAAAGTTCGCATCCGAATCGGGTAACTTTGACCTGCGATACAATAATCACTGTAATTACTATAAATTCAGTGATTTTAAAGTTTTGACAACTTTTCTTTATGCTTTCATATATTCTGTACATAATTGAGATGGGAAAAAATATACAGTATTTGGTTTACAGATAATACAAATTGAAAATATGGCTAATCCAATTTATTTTAAGATATGTTTTTAAATTGTGACAAGCTGACAGCTTACAAATTCAACAATAAAAAAATTGTCTTACACATTAATTCATATTTTTACCACCAGGGGATACTCAATAGCTTTGGTTAGCTAAAAAATATTCATATGGCGTTAGTATCATAATGGTATTATAACAGCACCTTTTTCCATGTAGTGGACCAATCTTAGACCGATGGGCAAACTTACCTAAATTGATGGTACCTCCACATTATTTACTATTGAACCTATAAAAACTAACCGTCTAAATTTCATACAAACACAGCAGACGTATGATCAAAAAAGGCAAACAACAAAAATATATCTCACAAAAGTCAGCGTGTAGAACGGTTTTTATTATACTAACACGTTTCATCTGTAATAATTATAAATTAACTGTTGTTGATAATTTCCATACGTAGTATTTAAAGCCGCTCCTAGAAATTTTGAGGTGGCTAACGTCATTTGGCTTAAGTCATCTCTGTAAATAATAAATGATATATTCATTTATTTGAAAATTCTGATGTTTTGTGTTATTTATTGTCAATGCTGTAACATATTTGCAAATTAAAACCAAAACACCTAAGTATAATATTTTTCCCAAACCATATCCGCTCGCAATGTGAAATATATATAAAAATCAATGTTTGTTTGTGCGAATCTTATGCACTGCCATACCGTTCATCCGATTCCGATAAAACTTTGTCAAATTATTGCTTGCACTTGCGCGTAGGTTATAGCTATACTACAATTAACTTATAGTAGGTCTTATTATATGTAAAAATCAATGTTTGTTCATATTTTCGCGCTGCCATTTTGTCAACTTATTGCTTGCACTTGCGCAAGGTTATAGGCATAGTACAATTAACTTACGTGACTTTGCGGTGGCGCACGTGTCGTAGCATAGACAATTGGAAAACAAAAGATAAACAGCAAACGTCAAATGGCACATGTCATTCTCAGTATAATACATAAAAATGAATATCTGTTGGTTTGTTTGTTCTCTATACGTTCCCTTACCATTCATCTGATTTCGATGAAGCTTTGGTGAGCTGTTGTGCGCACATCCATGAAGGTTTCTAAAAAAAAGCAATATCTAAAGAAAAGAATCAAAAACGTACAAACAGTGACATCTTGGAAAAAACCTTCAGATTTATTCGTGTCCACACCAGACCCGTAACAAAAAATATTGTGTATCCAAAAGCACTTCAATAAATAGAATTATAACACAAACCCTTTCTTTGGGTGGCATTGAATTGCATGCTGGGTACTCACTAGTTATAAATAAAAAATGTGATATACATATATGTGTGACTCAATTTTTTTATTCTGAGCTTATTATGTGGCCTGTTCATTCAATTTATGGATTTTCGTTAAAAGGCATGGATGTTGTGATGTTCACGCTAACTCCAACACACCCGATTCTTAAACAGGGCATACCTAAAGCTATCACTTAACAGCTAATTGTAGAGTTTTCGCCCCATTTTTCTATCCTTGCTCTTTCCAAAAGAAAGAGTTTAAGCGAGTGAATAGATAGCTTCAGTCTTAGGAGTCAATATGCCCCACAATAAGGACAATAGGAGTGGACATGGTTAAAGAAGACGTATAGTTTTCCACACTAAAGCACTGCTTCTTAAACCGCAAGAATAGCAAAATATTTACAAGCAACAAGTATTTATTTATGCATTTTTTCCTTTTACATATGTATGTATAATATTTGTTATATAAGAACACATTATTCGTAAAATAAATCTGTATTTGAGGCGTTTATAGAATACAGTTGTATCTATTATAAATGTAAATTTAATTTTCAAGGAAAGAAGCTGTGGTTATATTTTTGCAAAATTTCTGGGCCGTTAAAATTAAAAACTTCGGGAGGCACTGCACAAAAGGATTGAATATTAAAAAATCTTTCTTATTTAACTGACGTAAAATGGATAACGAATTATATCCTTACTTATTTCAAACAAAAATTGCTATCATTTTTTTTCTAAATAGGTATACCCTGATGAACTCTGTCAGAAAACCAATAATAATTTATTCTAGCCACTGTGTTTAATTGAAATATGACTTGGAACAAGACATATACATTCGCATGTTAAATAAATTAATAGCTCCTTTCTTTTAATTACCATACATAGCAATAAATTTACATATTGACATTGTTTTTAATACTACATACAGGTATCTAACTACCTGCTTGAGTTCAAGGAACTAATTTGCCACATACCTTAAAGAGTTTCGCCTTGATGGCTTGTTATTATATTTTTCCCATGCTATTTTTGATAATTTTTTTTCTTCACTTTAACGTGAGTGCTTGGAACGTTTTGAATGCATTTTCCCACGTCTCAATTTTTAAACTTTAATAGGGTCATTTTGCCAGTGGTCGGTCAGTTAAGCGACAGGTGTACTTTCGAAAGAGATTTTGAGTCAATGAATGATAAATACATATTTTTTTCGCTCTTATTCCATTAAACAGGGATTAAGTAATGTAACAAACTAAAAATAAAATAGTTGATATTGTACCAAGCATAAAATAATAGAAGTTTACAAAAAAATGCCAATTCTCCCAGTGGTCGAACCCCGAAATCCAATGGTCGGCCTTTCGTTTCCCAGTGTTCGGCCATCACCATGAAACTTCATGAGTATCGCGAAATAATTTACTGATAGTAGATAGAACAATCAAAACATAATGATGTAAAGCATGACAATTTAGAGTATATTTTGTTAGCGATCTCCATACAACATGAATTTGTCGAAACGTGCGAAGTAAAAATGTGCTTTTTTAATTGCGTATTGCATCATATAGGTCAGTATAGTGCAGATATACATTGACAAGTAGCAAGACTACCTACACGAATCAAAAAAATCTGTTTTTTTAAATATGTCCACTATTATTTAAGTTTTAAACTCAAAAGGCCGACTACTGGCGACGGCCGACTTTAGGAACAAGCACCCTGGTTATTATAAATATTTTTTCAATCGTTTTAATTTTGCAACATGACTTTCACTCGACCATAGTTGGATATTTAAAAGTGCAACACGTATTGTATAATATGTGGTTGCCACATCAAAATAATAAGAAAAGAAGTAAACCCTGACTCATCGTTTTTTTAAGGAACCCTGCAAAAACTATGAATAAGAGAACACGATGAATGCGAGAATGTCCCAAAACCCACAAATAAAAAAATAAAGCTTGACTAAACATCAGAAAGTTTTAATATTTATTGTAATAATCAATTAATAGTATTTACACGTATGTACCAGGGATTCCAACTATTCGTCATTATCAACTATTCGGATATTCGAATAGTTTCTGAAATATGATAATAAAATGAAAAATTTGATTTGAATAATTAATAACGTAAAATTATAGCATATTATACTAAAATAATACATTCAAATTGAAAACGAAACGAGCTCATTTATAATAACAGTCACATTTATTCAAACTTTAAATCACCAATATACATATAATATTTTATATATATTTTCTTTCTTGTTCGTAAATCTTTTCCCACTTCTATCAAATTCCAGATATATAAATACACATT
The DNA here is from genome assembly GCA_022494535.1 of Himalopsyche phryganea. Taxonomy (NCBI): domain Eukaryota; kingdom Metazoa; phylum Arthropoda; class Insecta; order Trichoptera; family Rhyacophilidae; genus Himalopsyche; species Himalopsyche phryganea. Next base: position 613,239 of record JAGVSL010000059.1, on the reverse strand, counting down.
CCAATACCGTTCCATTGTATAAAAATATTTAAAATTTGCAGCTGCGTCGGATTACTCTAGCAGTATTTCTTCAATTGCTGAAATAACGGTATGTTTAAAAGGTTTTTTTTTTAGCCCCGAGTCATTCGTCAAACTCAAGTATTATGTTAAGACTAGTATAACCGTACCCGTCATAGATGACTATATTGAAATTGAAATACTGAATGTCTAAAGTAGCTAGTACTTTGGAACTGTGTGTGCATTTTTCACATCGCGAACGCTTACGTCATGAGAAAATTTCATACCTACATGTGCTGTGTGATAATAATAAAGCTTCTACAGAGCGGTCAGGGCTATTACATATAAGATATTGAAAGCGCCAGAGTTGGGTAAAAAAAATTACCACTTCTTGGGTATTCGTTATAGTTCTTGAAATTTTAATGTGATCTTTGGTCAATTTTTAAAAATTTTTCATTAAAAATTATTACAAATCAATTCGAATAGGGCGAGTGTTCCTAATTTTTTAAAATTCGTGTGGGTAGTTTTGCCACTTGCCTATGTATATCTGCACTATACTTACCTATATGATGCAATATGAAATAAAAAAAGCACATTTTTAGTTCGCAAGTTTCGACAAATTCATCTTGTACCGGGATCGCTAACAAAATATACTTTGTATTGTCATGCTTTGCATCATTATGTTTTTTATTGTTCTGTCTACTCTCAGTAAATTCGTTACCGATATTTATGAAGTTTCATAGTGATGGCCGAACATTGGATTTTGGGTGCCGATACTGGGAGAATTGCCATTTTTTTGTAAACTTCTATTATTTAATGCTTGGTTTAATATTAAATGTTTTATTTTTACTTGATTACATTACTTTATCCCTGTTTAATGGAATTACTGCCAAAAAATATGTATTTATCATTCATTGACTCAAAATCCCTTTTGAAAGTACACCAGTCGCTTAACTGGCCGACCACTGGCGAAATGACCCTAGTTGCCCAAATGTTCGAATATTAAAGTTATAATACCTAGATGGGTTTATTAAAAAATAACTATAAGTACTGGAAAACGATAATGCGAAAACGATAGGCCGGGGATCCACCATATATCTAATATTGTAAAATTTAATTGCGCTGTCGAAAAAAAAACGAAGTTAATCAACAATACATTTTATTGAATTATTTTTAACATTGTTTTAAAATCGAATATTTCTTTATCAATATGTCAAGGTCGGGGAGTATTTAAAAATATTGTAATATAGCTATTTATATTAAACTCCTTTCTATTATCTGTATGTCATATCTTATAGCTATTATTAACTTTATATTTTATTAAGCCATGTCCGGTTTTAAAGTGGAGCATGTGGACTCTTAATCGAAAATCTCAGCTTAAGTTCATTAAAGATAACTAATTGCAACTCTTTCCTTGGATGCGGTAAAGATATGACTAGTCGCTCGCGATTTTTTTTTATATTTCTTTTTTTAGTCAATTACTCGAACTCCCTCGGAAAGATTATAAAAAGAAGACTGGGTTAAGACAGGACTGGATGTTGGCTAATCACATTTTATCTCTATACACCGTTTCCAGGATCGGATAGCTAGTGGTTGAAAAGGATTGAAAACATCACATGTATGCCTTCTGATTACAAAATTAATGTACATATTGTGAATACACTGACAAAATGCATTAAGTACTGTTTTGATTATTTTCTATTTTAAATGTTAAAATGTATGTAATTTAACGTTATATGTACTGATAGAACGCAGAAAATCATAGGATATAATACCTTTGGAAAAACAGTATTAAGTCATATCGAATTATTTTTATTCTGGCATAAAGTATGATATGACTATAACTGACATTAATCAGTTATGATTTGTATGCTGAAAAGATTATTCTTGTAGACAAATCTTTTTAAACACCAGTTATGTTACTTAGGAAAAAGAGTGAATACGCAATCGAGTGTATGAAATCGTTGATCACTCAGCTATAATACCGACCGACGATTCTATTACTGTATTAGAAACATTTTTCCGCTCCCAATGTGGAGCATATGGTCTCCTAACGGAGGTATCTTGACAGAATTTTTCTCTGACAACTGCTTGTTATTCAGTTTCTCAACTTCTCATTTTTCGAAGAGAGTAGGGATATAAGGATAGGGCTATGACAGGACTAGTGGTTAGCTAATCGCTCTCGCTACGCCCCGTGAGGATGGGATGGGTGGAAGGGAGGACTCAGACTACGAACAGAATTCCATAAATCGGTTGAAAGATCAATCTATGAAAACCGTCCGCACCGGGAATTGCACCCGAGACATCCGTAACCGTAGCCAGCGATGCTACCAACTGCGCCACAACGCCGACTATATATAATATACACGTATTAGAAACATACTTAACGAATACAAAATAACATTTTACTGTCAAAAATCGCAGACAAATAAAACATTATACTATTACATATTACATACCAGCGAGTACCCGGCATGCGTTGCAATGTCACTCTAAGAAAGAAAGTGTTTGTGATTTAATTCTGTTTATTCAAATGCTTTAAGATACACAATATTTTTTGCCGTCTGGTGCCTACACGAAAAACATAGAAGGTTTTCCGAGATGTCGCTGTTTGTGCGTATTTGATTCATTTTTAGAAACAAATCACCAAAGTTTCATTGAGATCGGATGAATGGTATAGGAACGCATAAGAGACAAACAAATAAATATTCATTTGTATATATACATATGGATAAGACAAGACCTACTGTAAGTTAATTTTACTATGATTATAACCTTCGCGCAAGTGCAAGCAATAACTTGGCAAAGTTTTATCGGAATCGGATGAACGGTATGGCAGTGAATAAAATACGAACAAACACACATTGATTTGTATATATTAGATAAGTATAAGTTCAAGTGCTTGACTTCCATTCCTATTGTGGAGCATATGTACTTTTAATGAAGCATTTCAACATGAGATCCCATGGGTGGGAGGGGAATGTAAGCATAAACTGCATCCATGCCATTGAACAAAAATCGATGGGAAAAGTAATTCATAAAATTGTCCATACGGGGATTCAAACTCAACTCATTAAGACTAACATCTAAGAAAGTTAACCATTCGGCTACTAAAAATACATTCACTTAACTTGTTATAACGTCAGTCATCCAAAACTTGTTCTCTACATGCCGATCATAGACAAAAGCTATCTGCAGCGGTTATCTTATCAATATAGAGAAAGCTAATAACTAACAATTCCAAGAAGGAATTTGATGTGAGAAAATAACGGACAGGATGCATGCAAACATGTTTGTTCCGTGCTTTTTTATCTTTCATCTAGTTTGAAATACTGTCACCACACGGTGACCATTGATACCTGTTTTTTGGTGTCTTTTTTTCGTTTGATACGAGTTTGATTATTCAACATTTCCAGTGACGACAGCCTTTCAAAACAAAAACAATCAACTCAAACACAATACCGGATCTATAAATTAGGCAGCCATATGCAAATGTCGCTCATTGTTTCACGTTTACTTTCATTGTGGCACCGAATGACATTTAATCTGGTTTAGCGGCCGACGATTTGATTATCCCTGGACTGGTTGGTATTGCGATTTTTATTTTTATTACATCACGAATAGTGCTGACAAACAGGTCTGGGAAACTTCGCCAGCACTAGAGCAACGATTGGCAACCTTTTTACGACGGGCCGAACACGGCTCGAAATTTTATTCAATAAAGTAAATAAATATACAATAATTTAAGACATCGACTGAGGGTGCTTGATGGAATTTCAATATTAAATTTGGATTATTGAGATTTTGTACACTTCCATGCATTTGTGTACAAAATCAAAATGCATGGAAGTGTACAAAATCTCAATAATCCAAATTTAAATATACAATACTTTGATATATCTTTTGATTCACTCTTGGATTATGTCTTACATAAATGCACGATCAAAACAAAGGATTACTTTTTTAATAAATATTTTAAAGCTAATTTTAATTGGTAAATTGTGTGTTATTAACCACGTCTGTCTGCCAATGAAGAAATTACCTCATGGTGGAGAATCTTAACAAAAGTTGTTAAGCGATAACTCGTTGAAAGCCATTCGCTCAACCTCTCAATTCGGATAAGTATGACATTGAGAAATGGACAGTGTTTTAGTTTATAGCTCTCCTTTTGTTTAGTTTTTGGATAGGATGGGAGGTGATTGTTCAAGAATCATAAATACATGAGATACCTAACCTTTTGGATACAGCTTCATAAAATGATCAGAAAACATTGCGTGAGAGTTTTCAGTTCGTCAATATGAATCCTTGACAATGTGACTCCATGGCCATTTACAACTCGGTTACGGGTCTGAGAAACAATACGAATATTTTTGCTTTCAATTTTTAAGACTGTTTTCAATTTTGCTTTCAATTTTAAGACATTAATTTGATGTATATATTTTAAATTTGGATTATTGAGATTTTGTACACTTCCATGTATTTTGTCACTAACGACCCGGGTTTCGCCTTTCGGCATCTTCAGGCATTCGAGCACACGAATGGACTCGAACTGAGAGACAGTAAACAGTGTCTAACGTTTCCTTCTGTATCTACGTGTATCTTCTATATAAACGTATCTTCTATATAAACGTTAGACACTGTTTACTGTCTCTCAGTTCGAGTCCATTCGTGTGCTCGAATGCCTGAAGATGCCGAAAGGCGAAACCCGGGTCGTTAGTGACAAAATACATGGAAGTGTACAAAATCTCAATAATCCAAATTTGATATTGAAATTCCATCAAGCACCCTCAGTCGATGTCTTAAATTATATTGTATATATTTTATTTTAATTTATATATTTTATATAATTTAAGTAATTTAAGATATAATTTAAGACATCGACTGAGGGTGCTTGATGGAATTTCAATATTAAATTTGGATTCGAGTTCGAGTCCATTCGTGTGCTCGAATGCCTGAAGATGCCGAAAGGCGAAACCCGGGTCGTTAGTGACAAAATACATGGAAGTGTACAAAATCTCAATAATCCAAATTTAATATATATTTTATCATTATATTTTAATCGATCTATGGATTTTTGTTTGTAGTCTGAGTGTTTGTGATGTCTAATAAACTCACTCCCACCCATCTGATCCTCACGAGGCGTAGCGAGAGCGATTAGCTATCCACCAGTCCTGTACTAACCCTATCGTTCTATCCCTACTCACTTCGAAAAAAAGAGAGGTTGAACAACTGAGTAACATAGTGCGTTGATAGTCCTAACCAAAGAAAACAGAACTACTTCGACAGATGCATTGCCAGTCCTGGCTGGTATACTTCCGCTAGATCTACATATTCAAATAAGAGGCGCAACAGTAATGCTATATAAGGGTTTCGAATCTGAAATGAGGGGGATTCCTTTACTGCCTCGTCCTCGACTAAATCCATACATTCCTAATGTTCATAAAATATCATCTCCTAGTGTAGCAATGGATGCTGCAATGCGGATATGGCAGAATCGATGGGATAACTCTTCTAAGGGCAGGCATACCTATAATTTTTTTCCGAAAATAAAGTGGCGAATGGAGATAACCAAAGTTTTGACTCCTGATTTATGGACCAGCCAATTCATAACTGGCCATGGTCACTTCGCCGCCAAGCTCTTCCAGCTTGGCCGGTTGGTAGATAGTCCACTATGTAAATGTGGCAATATGATCCATGATGCTGATCACATCCTTTGGGAATGTCCAGACATGAACCATGACCGGGAAAAATTGCTCAAGACGATACGACTATCAGTCAGATCTGTCAGCAACGTCGGTCATGCCGACTTGGTTGCATCTCTGACAAATTACAAGGCATTTAAAGAGTTTACGGTGTCCTATAGAAAGCGATTGGAACGCAATTCCTTAACACATTAAACCCCTTGTTTTTCCTTTTCTTTTTTTTAACACTTATTTTTAACATAACCTCCTGCACACTAGAGTGCATGCAACCAAGTCTTGAGGAATTTCTCTTCGGACATTCCTGGCAAACATTTGAAACACGCATAACGTTGTTACGCTGCGGAATACACTCTGTAAGAGTGTGAAACCGTAGTGGGTGGTGGTGGGTACAACGTTGAGTACCCCAGGGCATTAAAAAAAAAACTGAGTAACAAGCGATTCTCATAGAAAAAATCTGTTGAAATACCTACATTAGGAAACCATATGCTCCACGTTGGGAGCAAGCATGGAGAATTTTTTTTTGATAAACGCATAAAATTATCGCTGTTAGGAGTTAAAAGCTTTTGATTATCGGTCGAAAACAAATTACTCTTGTAAAGGTCACAGAATGATGCTGGTATCAGTAATTATATGATAAAAAATACTATTAGCTTCAAAAGGTATTATCTAAAGTAGTATTTTCATTATATAAGAATTAGTATTTTAAACGACTTTTTCGTCTAATTCATTCATACTTTATGACATTTACGAAATTTGACATTTCAAAATATATTCTGCATTGCGATATTGAGAAATATTTATTTTCTTCTTTATTGTAACATATCCGTTATCGGACGACGGTGATAACGTCAATAAATTTGAAAATCTTATATTCTGCTTCCACCTTGAGTGCTGGAGTAGAGGTCAAATCTATATCTAAGAATCTTAGCATCTCCTCGATTACATTCCATTATTAAAAGGAAGAAACACAGTTGTACAAAAATGAATTTATAATGTATTTAGTTGATAGTTATTTCGGCATACAATCATTCGAAAGCGGCTAATACTCGTGTGTTATGTGATACGCACAGTGGTTGCAAGTCCATCGTTGGGTATCTTAGTATAATCACTTCTTGTGAATTAGTTCTGACGATTTGAGGATAATTATGTTTCTATCAACATTATTATTTAATTCTTGTGATACTAAATAAACTTGTTTCTTTATCTGTATGTATTTAAATCTTGATATATATCATATTATGATTAAAAATAATGTTAAAAGTTAAAAATATCACCATAGACCGTACCTCATGTAACACCCACAAAATATAGTCTATCAGTCAATATTTATTAATGTCAGAAGTTGAAAATATCGCTGTGAACCGTACATCTTGTAACACTTACAAAATATAGCATATTAATTAATAATAATATTGAAAATAGCAGAGTTCGATTGAAATAGCAGTTAGAATGACATGTTCAAATTTAAAATCAATACTGTACACCGTTTAGGGAGAGTCCTTGTGACAGACAGACAGACATATTTATACATATATTTTATGCTATATAGTATAGGCTATATTTATTATAATACAGTTGTTTTAGGTCTTGGAAATAAAATCAGTGATAGTCCAAATTCATTATTACCGAATTTATTCCGATCAGATTTGAATACAAATCGACAAAAATGCCATTTTTGCCCATTCCAATAATCAATGTCAATTTTTTTGAGTAATCCAGTGATAAATAACGCTGTCACATTTGTTTTTCAAAAAAAAAAAAATCTCTACGAAATAAGTTAAAGCGACCAACATCCAAAAGTGTGACGAATTTATAGAAGAAATCTGAAACATAAGCACAATGCGGTTCAAAGGAGAAATTGAATAGATATAATATGCATTGTGGGTAGTGTCACATTAGGCACGCATGTCACCACATACACGTCACTGAACTAGATGAAAAAATCGGTCACACGACTTTCTGCAATGCAGGAGGTTCGCGGTTGGCGATAGAGCAATGCTCTTGCAGACCATTCTCACTGAACAAGTTTCAATTTTATCTGAAAACAATGTTTTTCATCGTCGAACTAGAATCTGATGTTATTGAAAGTGACTGACGCAGCAAAACAGAGTTGGAAATAGATCTATTGAATTTATTGAACGCAATAATCATAATTTCAAATAATATAACAGATTACATTTATTTTCAAGGCCGTCAGAAAGGTTTGCCTTTCAAGATTTGCTGAGAATTGCATTGTAAACAAAAAGGTATTGAAAGATAATTTTATATCAACAGAATTTTAAACAACTACTTCCAAGAAATAGAACAATATTTCTTTTAAAAGTCATTACAATGAAAAATGATTCAACATCACGAAACAAAATTAAATATGAATTTAAATGTATGTATTCACAGTCGCTAAGTGTTAGTATTCCGTCGTTATCGGCTTCGAGACCAATAACGACACATTTATTTCCGTTCATTTTTCAATCCATTTCTGGACGAATTTTTCCGTTAAGTTACTTGCGCTTCGTCTTATTCACAAAATTTTTTAACAAGATAAACTTTCATTCAAGAATTATCTTTTTCAAACATTTTATATATTGGTTAATTTAAATGTCAACCTTAGCGCTTGAAATTTTCACAATTTCTCCTGTTACTTATGGAAACTTATTACTGGTTTCAATTATTAGACAATTATTATCAATTATCGTCGATTATACTCTCTACTTAATGATTTATTTATTTTCAAAACGTAAACTCATAATTGCGTAATCTTTCTTATGTCCGTTTGTCTCTTGATTGAAAAATATATCATAACGTCAGATTACATTCAGATTTAATACGATCGCTGGTCTACTTCAAATACCATTACGGCGTGGAGACATGGCCTATAAAAGCGAAAGACAAAACCACTAGACGCATTCGAAGTGTGCTGCTGGAGAAAAGAATTTTCCGTATACCATGGACGGCCAAGCGCACAAACGCATATATCCTGAGCGAGCTACAAATCTAGGATATACTCTTGGCCGTTTATACAAGACCCCTACTCAGCTTTTTTGACCACATCACATGCAAGCCAACCAACAATCTTGAGAGGCTTTTCGTCGCAGGAAAGGTGTAAGGCAGAAGGGGACGCGGAAGGGCTCCAACTCGCTGGAGCGACCAAGCGAAAGATGCCACAAGCCTCTCCTTACCGATGGCACTCAGAGCAACGGAGTATAGGAGCGAGTGGTGACGGACCAACTCTCACCAGTGAGGAATACGACTAAAGAAACTATCTACAACAGATATGTGTCACTTAGAATAGTAATGGTGTAACTCCAGTTTTGAAGTTTTGAGAAAATCAAGGTTTTGTAAAATGTTCTTAGGATCAAATAACAATCATTAATAACTGTTTGTCAATAACCTGAAGAACTTAAACGTTAGTGTAGTAGTGAAGTCTGTCCGGACACTTCACTTTATTCTGATATTGCAGGTAATTCACTATTATTTTGAAAAATATCGTTAAATATGGGAATATAAAAACAAAAAACAGTTTTTTAAAGAAATTAGAAGTATATATGGAAGTGCACCATTATTAAACTAATAGAATAACATCTTTTGAATGTGTTTGAGGTATAAACTCATTTTTCGTAATTTCGGAGTTACACCATTACTATTCTAAGTGACACACATGATGAAAACCTTTCCGTTCGATCTTCATATAACGTACTAGCGGGAATATAACGAGATGTGATTAACTAAAATATTTTTATGTAAACATACACTGGCGTTGAATTTAATTCTGGGTTTAGTTAAACAGTAATACGCAGCGAAGAAATGTATGTACTATGTTTCCCTCTCAAATGTAGTATTTCTGTGGCAAGACCTGTCTGGCGTGTTTTGTAAAGTAACGGACCACAGTTGCTGTCTTGTCGTTAGTGAGATTCATCAGTTTCCTGCAACTCTCTTTAAATTATAGCAAATTAAGTAACATGCAAAAACAGAAAATAATTGATCATGTATTAAAAGGAGATAAGGTATGAACTTTAAATTGACCATTTAAATTATGTACTCCTTTAAATTTAAAATTCTGCTGCGATTAAACATGTCGTGCTATATTCGTGGAACCTTATACTGTATTATGTGACATACAAAAAACTATAATTTGGTTATATGTCCTGAATCATTTCAAGGGTATACGGACAGAACGCATTAAATCAGTTTTTGATATTTGTCTGTTTTAAATGTCAATATGTATGCAATTGAACGCTTTTCAGTTTTGGGTATAATGCCTTTGAAAAAGAACAAATTCGAATTGTTGAAATTTTGCACATTTCGGTTTTCGCCTTTCGACATTCAGGCATTCACGAACGAACTCGAACTGACAATATACAAAACATCCGAATGTACGAAATTTCAACAATTAAAATTTGATATTAAAATTCCATCCAGCACCCTGAGTCGATATCTTTAATTATAAAGTATTTTGTCATACTGTTATTTCGTTATTCTGACAAAAAGCATGATACAAATATAAATCATCGACACCATAAAGATTATACTTTAAAGATTATGCGTATAGCGTACAAAAAATCGTTTTACAAAACACACAATAAAGCCCATATGCGGAAAAACAGCGTTAGTCTTTATTTGATTTTTTTTTGTTAACAAATTTATTCAGTAAAAGATTTTTTGATCAATAAGTCGTGTTCTTAATAAAATTACTGAATCCATCTTCATTCATCAAAGATAAATATTTTCGATAAAGGGTATCTCCACAACAACCAACCGTTTTTATCTCTGAACAATGTTTTTTAGGATAACGCTGTTTTTACGCATATGGGCTCAATTGTACATTATCTCAAAACTTGTTTTCATTGTCAGTTTCTCTCGATTTGTACAAATAAGACGACATGTAATGGGACATAATAAGTACATACGGATCTAATCATATATTGATATGTACAACATTTTAGAAAAGTAGAGAAAAGACAATAAACACAAGTCTTAACCGCTTAGCATTGAATATTACTTTTAGAAAAACTGTCAAGATCCGTTCGTCGTTTTGAAACTGACGTTGTAATAGGCGTCAAGACATCCAATGACGCGAGTCAGTGAAATTTCTATCGCGAAAGTGAAACTAGAACTGCGGGGACTCGCTAATAATATGTAAATCGTCATACTGGGCATTAAACGGTTAAATTCAATTATTTACCCCATTCACCTGCTTACCAGCGCGGCTTTTCAAAATCAAGTTCTACATTTTTTCTGACCTGCGTTAGAAAGGAGAATATTTATTTTGCAGTCCGACAACATAATAATAATTGTTGTAGCTTATTTACCTTCCAGCTACGATTTTTTATTCCAACGATGTCCCCTCCCAATGGGCTTATCTCAACATAAAAAGTTTTACGAGATTCCATTATTATAATATAATATAATGTATTTTATTTGTTTTTTCTTAAGGAAATATTGTGATTAATCAATTATCTCTGTCAATCCTTGTCAGACATGTGTCTTGGTTACTTTGCGACATATAATCTCTGTAATAATACAAGTTAGAAACATGATTCTTAAATATGTATATAGTTTGTTGAAAAAAGTTTTATTTAGATGAGTTATTATCTTCAGTGTCCAAAACCAGAATGCACTATGTCAATTTTCTCAAAAAGCAATATTTATGACGGAAGATACGTTCGATTTCATGATTGTTTATACCATTCGAGATTGTGTCTATTTACATAATTGTAGTGTTATCACTCATAAATTACACATGAGATAGCCATGACATAATCACAATAAATAAACATTACATGCATAGGTACGAGGCAGTGACGAAATAGACAAGTCGAACCTTAAAATAATTATTTCGTTACATCATTACTTACTTCGCGTAGTGCTGTTAATTTTCTTATTGCCGGGGAATGTGTTTAAAGCATTTTCTTTCGTATCGGCTTATAATTATTGCTACTAGTTAAGTGTCGATAACAGTAATTATCGGATGTAGGCTAAACATGATAACATAATAACTTGCAATGGAGATGTTTACGTCACGCTAAGAAAAATTGAGTTGAATGAATGATTTGATATTTAGTTATCAGTATTAGGGCTTAAAATACAGGAAGAATTCGTAAATACCGGTATTGCAAATAAAATAACCGGTTTTACAAATGAATGAAATAAAATAAGTAAACAAACAATAATGATTAATTAATAGAAAGAATAAATCAATTGCGTTGTTTCAATATTTCACATTTTTTAAAAGCATGTCCGCTCTCAAGAGCGATTTGTCCTGTCCCAGCGCTAACCTTCAATCCCTACTCTTTTCGTAAAAGAGAGGTTGAGCAACTGGGTAAATAGCAGTACTCGTAGAAAAAATCCTGTTGATATACCTCCATTAGAAGTAGATATGGTTCACATCGGGGGCAGACATGGCTTAAAAAATATTTTTTGTATGTCTCAAAAAGCACAAGTCGGAGACCACAATAATTAATTACAAACAAATGTAACACACATTTCCCCATATTACAAAAGTAACATAACATATTTTTGTTCACGACTTTTTTAAGATGCGCCTTAAATTTTTAATCGCTTGATGAAATACCATTGTTTTATTTTTTAACTTGAAATCGCCAGACTTTGCCGCTGATTTACGAAAGTTTTTATTAAAACATCAAAATTAATTGCCTTCATATGAGCACTATACAAAATGACACAGAAATGCAATCCAATCCAAAAAAAGAAGAAAACAAAGAGATTTTTGACGGTGACTTTTGCTTAACATACTTAGGAAAATCAATTAGTACTTAATGCGTAATGTCTTTTTGCCGTATAAAATTATATTATTAACTAAAATCTTTATTACAAATGAAAAATGCAATCGAAATAATTATTTTCATTGCTATAAAACAGTGTTTCTTAATATTTTTAAATGTATCACGTTCGTACGCTTTGTAAAATTATTCAATAAAATGTAAAAACTTGATTATTTTACTTCATGCAATAGATTTCTTGAAATAAGAGCCAGTTTATATTAAACCAATTTTAATGCAGAAGCACACGAATACACTAAATCAATGTAAAGAAAACGCCTTTGTCACAAGATAAACTGCGATGAATCACTGCATTATCTCAATATGGAATGATCCCAATTGGAATCAACGAAAGCGGTTTTATATTGGTAGAGTACACCCCGTATAACTTTTTACACTCCAGCTCTAGGATTTAGGTCATTTAGGATCACGGGATCCATACATAATAATACACTGACACGCTCTGTGTATTATTCAGAAAGCGTATCAGTGTAGTAAAAAGCGCAAAGTTGTACGATGTTTACCTGTAACATCCCCTTTATCTAAGGGTTGTGATTTTTTTTCCATTTGCTTTCTAAATCTTCCAAGAATTACATCTTCTTGGGAAAAATGAGAAATACAACAATAAGCCCGCATTAATTTAATGGTGTTAACTTTGTTTGTACTGATTTCACATTTTTATCAGAGGATGCTTCCGTAGAAAATGCTCGTGACGACCGAAACCGGTCCTGACCTATTGATAAATAAAACCACATATCGTCGTTGTACTGGAAGAAAACGCTAAATCGAAAAAAATACATATTGAGTTAGATATAACAAAATATTTCTTATTTCAAACTCTATCGTATGGAAGAAGAAACTTATTTTTATAAATTATACTTAAAACGGTTTTGTACAAACAAACAAAATGAAAAAGGTATGGCATTTCAAACTTTTGACAATCTTCAAAGTCCAATTATTCAAAACAAATATTTTTCAGTTAGTGTCTTCTTCCAGAACAACGACAATATATATATAATTCATGTTTAATTTTGTATCAACACTATACACCTAACTGTTAACTTTGACGGCGCCCGTGGCTCAGGTGGTATCGTCGTCGGCTACGGTTATGGATGTCTCGGGCTCAAGTCCCGGTGGGGACGGTTTCATAAATTGATCTTTCTATGGATTTCGATTAGCCAATCTGTCCTGTCCTAGGCCTATCCTTCTTACCCTACTCTCGTCGAAAAAAGAATGGTTGAGCAACTGAGTAACAAACGGTTCTCATAGAAAACTTCTGTTGAGATACCTCCATTAGGAGGCCATATGGCCGAACATGGTAAAAAAAAACACACTTAAACAACAATGATATATTTTCTTCTCTCTCCTGTGAAATTTATGTTTTGTCACATTGGAAATTTTGAACACGATGTTATTTGGTATCATTCATTATCGATGCGGAAGAACATTACGCATGCGTGTAGCGTTGCCGGTCATAAGAAAATGATTAGTAAAAGTCGAACGAGAGCGGCCCAATTTCGATACAGTTAGTTACCCAACAATAATTCAGACTCTCGGTCTCTCTTCTCTCTCTCTCTTTTTTCTCATTGAAGCGGTCGTTCAACTTAGAGAAATATTTCCACAAGTGTTACACACGGTCCATTAGATGTAGGAAGGTACTATCTTAAGCCTCTGACGCAGAGCCGAATCAGAGTTTTTTTTTTAAATGAGAACTTGAAAAAATATGTAAGAATTTTTTTTTCAATCATGTTCGCACCATATGGAGCATTTCAACAGATTTTTTAAACGCTAACTGTTTGTCAGATATTTATTTTCGACCGTATTAAAATTGAACAAAATTGTGTTTTGAATTTTTTTATAACCATGTCTGCTGCCATATTGGAGCATTTTAACAAAATTGTTTTTTACGAGGACTGGTTGTTATTTGGTCATTCACTTTTTGCTATTTTCTTTTTCGTATAGGGCGATGATGGACTAAGAAACGACTATTGGTTGTGTAGTCTCTCTAATTGCGTATCGTTTTTAGGATCGGATGGGTGAATTTACAATGCGTAATAATAATGAGGTTTTCTTTGTTCCACTATTTATTTTATTTCCGTGTTCAATTTGTTCTAATTTGAAGCATATTGTGGACGTTCAGGGTAGAACCATAACAGAAGATGTTACGAGAACTGGTTAAGAAAGGAAAGAAGGACGGACGCTTTTACTTTATTCCGTTTTTAGTATCGAATGGGTGAGAAGAGATGTAAACATCACAGATGTCTTTAGTAATTGAGTTCCGAATTCTAAAATTGATCGGACTACATTACGTATTGGTCACCACATTAGGAATTGTGTTTCAAATTTTGCATAATTAAAGAGATTACTTTAGGTATAGGGTGGTATTTTGAAGTGACGATGTGCGACAACAAACTGTAGGTCCTGTTCTATAGTTTTCCATTTACTGTCCACCGTCCTATCCGTCGTCAGGCTGTATTGTTTTCTGAATTAGTTCTCATTTGAATCGATGCTGGTTTTCCAGGGCATTCACCTTTATAATTACGTATACAGAGTTGACGTCGTCTCTACTGATTAGGCTACGCAGATTCTGTATCGTCATCACTTGAATTGTTGATTGCTTTGCAGAATCTTTTACCTTTATAAAAATTATGCAGAATTTGCATTGTCTTTATCAATTAGTTGCCACACATCCGTCCTTTGAACAAAAATCCATTATCGAGCTGTAAAGGCAAAATTATGGCGTTTAATACAAAAAAGTGAATTTTGAAAATTTCTTTGTTAGTACACTTCGGTTTAAGGGTACTAATGTATTACTATTTTTAAAATAAAATACAATTTATCTTATACAACTTCGCTCATCGCGAGCAATATCAAACAGTATAAACACGTGAAAATAGTAGACAACAAATTGTGTTTAATTTTAAAATTATAATGGCTTTCCACCAAGAATTGACCGTTAAAAAAACCTTAATAGTATTACTAATTGAAAAACACTTTAAGCAGCTTTATCTTAAAATATATACTCAGTATTTTACTACTTCAGCTCTGTGCTCAAATCAATCGTATATACATACATATTTGAGCGGTCGCCGGTTTGTTTGTTGCTTTCAAAGATAGATATTTTATTTTATATAATCTGCAACAATTTCATTCCATACTGCTTATGACATAGCAAATACTATTTTATTTACCTAGATAACAAAGCAAGACTCACGATGAGTGATCTATACACGAAAACAAAAATATACTACTTTAAATTTCTTTTTAACTTATTTACTCTCTGATTAGAACATTTCGACACGCCTAACAAAAAAACAGTTTGTTAATTATTTAGTCATTTTACAGGAGAACGAAATTATTCCTGGAAAAATTCTCGATTGAAAATGAGTAGCTTAGAATTCTTAGATAGTAATAAAGTCCTTAATAAAAATCAATTATTAATAAATAAAATTTTAAATGACCAAATGTGAGTTACTGCTTTAATCTTTGCTGGAGGTTAGTATAGACTTCTTTTGAAATATCTCAACAGAATTTACTTAACGTGATCTGTCTGCACTTTTGTCGTTTAGCATCTGTTTTGAGAGAGGGTACAGATACAATAATAGGTCCAGTAATGAATAAAAGAAGTAAAATATTCATATTCTCTGCCCTCCATATTTTCGTAATCATAGATGATGAATGCGGAAGGAGCAAAAATAGCAACTTGTTTAAACAAAAACCTGTAAACCAATTCAAACGAGTAGGATACAGTTCACGATAGTTGACCACTCGACTACAGTACTGAAGATTGAAAGATACTTTGTTAATCTTTTGTTGCCTTGTGTGCAAATAATTATATTTACTTCCGAAGTCTACAGTATTAAATATTTAAATTAAATATTCTATTTATGTGTATATTTACAACGTAACATGATATCAGAAGCTATATACAAAAAATTAAAAAAAGATATCAAAAATACATGGACACTTTTTTATAGTCAATTTCTATAATCAAATAGGGATCTAAAAGTTGTATGAGGAAGTCTTTCGATATTGATAGATAAACCGATTTAATTAATATGCCAGATATCTATGTTATTTTTCATTCAGTAGTATTTTAAAATACCTTGCAATATCATAAAATATCAAAGTATTTAGTTCTACAAAATTTTATTAGGTAGTTGATAGCTATTTCGGCTTAACTATAGTACTAAACTTAACTATAGAACTAAATACATTGATATTTTATCATATTATAATGGAGTTCTACCAAGTAAATGCCAATTCAACTTTGTGTACAAAATTGAAACGGTTCAAATATAAATACATTGCATTTTTCAACAAATCAAAATAGTTACCATCAATCTTGGTAAGTTTGCCCATCGGTCTAAGATTGGCCCACTACATGGAAAAAGGTTTGACATTATGCTGTTATAATACCGCGATAATACTAATGCCATATGAACATTTTTTAGCTAAGCAAAGATATTGAGTAGCCCCTAGTGTTAAAAATATGAATTAATGTGCAACATAATTGGTTTTATTATTGAATTTGTAAGCTGTCAGTTTGGAATGATAAAACACAATTTAAAAACTTGTCTTGAAATAAATTGGATTAGCCATATTTTCAATTTGTATTACCAATCTGTAAAACAAATGCTGTATTTTTTTCCCATCTCAATTATGTACAGAATATATGAAAGCATAAAGAAAAGTTGCCAAGACTTTAATATCATTGAATTTATAGTAATTACAGTGATTATTTGTATCGTGAGGCAAAGTTACCCGGTTTGGATGCAAATTTGACCCACCTTGTTTTATCTATATTTATATATCAATTACAACAATAAATCTGTCTCTGTTACTTAAATTTAATCTTAAGACAATAGTATGTAGAACAATAGAACATAAAAATGTAATGGCGAACCATAAAAAAACCATCAGAAATTGGCCAAAGTTACCCAGATGACCGTACTGCAAATGATAGTTCACATCAGTTGAATCGTGCTATCGAGTAAAGTTTCTCGTCAATGCTTTTACCTACTTTTATGCCATTCATTAAACCGGTGAGAGTAAGTTATAATAAAATATAAACGAAACACTCTCAAGTTGGCAATATTGCAAACGTCCTTGCCTATTTGGCAAGTGGAATACCCATTCCAGTAACTTGCTCGTAAATAATTTAATTTCGTTATTGACTTATCTCACTTTACGACTGGTAGCTGGCTCAAATCTTTTAATTGCGTAATATGCTTTTGCGGAGAAAGCGCGGAATCGATCGTTTCCTGATTAATAAAAATTAACATTTTTTTATTAATTTTGGATTGGTATTTATGTAAATTTCCCCATTACTTTTTCTCTTATTGATTTTTACGATTATTATCATTGAATTCGTTAAATATTGGAGCCGAATTGAAAATGTTGTTAAATTGATTATAAGCGACTTATACTAACTTTTGATATTGAAAATATTAAGTGAATAAAAAAATACCATAAGAAATTAAAATTTCTATCATGATCAACGCAGATAAATATATTCAATTAGTTAACTTGTTGATTGAATTAACATTTACTTATAAAAACTACTATTACACTATGGTTATAAAAAATTATGTATTGATTGAATTGGTTTTTACTTGGTAGAACTCCATTATAATAGGATAAAATAACAAAGTATTTAGTTCTACAAAATTTTATCAAGTAGTTACGCCATCGTTAAAACTCTGAACAATCTAGTTCTGACGATGGCGTAAAGACGAAATTTTATCCTATTATAAAAATATGTATACCCACATTGGGTGTGGACGTTTAGATTTCTTCAAGTTAACTTTAGAGATCTTTGGCATGGATATCCACGATGTTTTTTCTCCTCCAGTAACTCAAAAAAATTTCATCACCTTAGTTGTGATACAAGCGGTTTAAAAACTTCAAAATAAGTAGCAAAATTATAAGCTGCAAAATAGAACTTGGCATTACTCTAAAATTATTAGTACATTTAATTATAAAATAATATATAAGATGAAAAACTAGATGGCAATACCGTTCAATAAAGTTCGCTCAACACTCACGCTGTCTCTCAAACACATATACTCTCTGGTCTGTGCATCGTACATAATGCACAAGCGCACTGTTGTACTCTGCCTTACAGATAAGTCAAGATAAATACAAATTTATACACAGTGCAAATCAAATTTACTGTTTTTAAGGGCACCTCAAAAAAAAAGATCAATGCGAACCTATTAAACAATCATTTTATTTATCTTTTTAAACAATAACAATAAATGGGGGAAAACGATGAATGCAAGAATGAAAGGTCGGTGTTCCACTGTTAGTAGTTTCGACTGAGGGTTGAATATTGGTGAACAATATTTGTCCAAATGATGAGCATATATCTTCGTTGTGGTGGAAGAAGACACTAACTGAAAATTACTAGTTTTAATCAATTTAATTGGACTTAAATGTTTGAAATGCCATACATTTTTCATTTAGTTTGTTTATACAAAGCTGTGTTTGAGCAAAAGTGTAATTTTTAAAAATTCGTGTTTTCTTCCATACGGTAGAGTTCAAAATAATGAACATTTTGGTATAACTAACTTAATACGTAATTTTTCGATTGAGTGTTTTCTTCGAGAATTGCGAAGATATAAAATAGATATATTTTATTATTATATTATTAAGTGTAACAATTCTGTTTTCTCCAGGAAATGGCCACAGAGCACACACGAATGGCAACTCCAGTCAAAATGGACCTCGCAGTCCAAGAGATGAGCCTCCTCCGATTGTCGCGTCCGTTGCTCATCATCAGTACGGAAGATTTGACGCAAGCGCTCTTCATATCGCGCACGCCCTCAAGCAGACGGAGCTGCAGAGAGCGTACGCTAGATCCCGCGAGAAGCCCATCGACTGTTACCTGGTGAGTCATATGTTTAGGCTATCGATATAAATATTTTATTTGAATATGATTGATTTCTCCTGATAAAATTAATGATATAGAAACATTCGTTACGTTTTGGCTTAGTTCATATCTACTGAAATTCATTTGATGAATGTCAATTTTTTTGATGGAACGCAGTTTTCAAATGTTATTCAATTCCCAAGTTAATTAATTACAGGCAAGTACCGATTGTGCGTTTCTGAAAGGATTGACAAACAATGCTTATTAAGGGAAAACATAAATTAAGGTTATAAAATAATATTAAGAAATATATATATTTACGCTGTTTGAAGGTTTTGTCTTCTACGTCATCAATGCTGGTAAAATAAATTTTAATATCTTCAATAAATCTCGTAAATATTCTTTTTGAAAAAAAAACCTTAAATTTCGGTATATTAAAACGTAAAATCGCGGTTTAATGATACTAAGATGAAACGGGTTGCAGAAATTGCATGCGCAATACACCACTTCATTGTATTTTGTTGAGATAGATTATATTTTTACTTTCAAAGAAGCATTTTAAATTATTGCATAACAGGCGGTCTATATATCGTCGTTGTTTCTGAAGAAGACACTAACTAAAAAAAAAAATTTCCCTGTCCGCTCCCAGTGTGGAGCATATGGTCTCCTAATAGACTAATGGACTCCTAATGTATCTTAACAGAATTCTTCTATGAGAACGGCTTGTTACTCAGTTGCTCAACCTCTCTCTTTTCGAACAAACTAGGAATAGAAGGATAGGGCTAGGACAGGACTAGTGTTTAGTTAATCGCTCTCGCTACGCCCTGTGAGGATTGGATGGGTGGGAAGGAGTTTTAGACATCACAAACACTCAGAATACGAACAAAAATGCATAAATAGATTGATGGAAACTGAACCCGAGACATCCGTAACCGTAGCCAACGACGTTACCAACAGCGCCACGAACGTCGATATCTGAAAAATACTAGTTTTGAGTAATTGGACTTTGAAATTTGTCAAATGTTTGAAATCATATATACCTTTTCCATTTTGTAACTTTTTTAAGTGTATTTTATAAAAATACGTTTGTTCTTTCATACGGTAGAATTTTATATAAGGAAAATTTTGGTATAACTCAATATTTCATTTTTTCGATTTAGTGTTTTCTTCCAGAACAGCGACGATATGATGTCACACAATTTTGGCTATTTATACCCCCACCCCCCAACCATAGAACGTGACGTCATAGATATGAAATGCTCCTAACAGTGCGCAATGTTTTAAAAATAGCAACTGTAGAATTTTAGACTAATCCATTGGGACAACAGACATAAATAATTGATAAATTGATTAAATAATATTCGATGTATGACAGATTCCATTCTTAGATTCGAGCTCTTGACCGCACGATTACGTAGGACAAAATCTGACAGCGTTTACATTAAATTCATTGATCTATAAAATAGAGCGTGTCCTAATGTTCAATAGAACAGAAACATAAATAAATACATTTTTTATTCTGATCATTTGACCATTGAACGGATGTTGACAGATTTTAATACCATACTAAATTATGAACAATAATAAACACGGACTGTACAATAATTGTGTCATACGGAGATCAGGGCTTCATAACCTTTTGGGTCATGAATAAGTGTATTTTTTACGAAAATTCGATGAGTATTATTGTTATACTTATCCCAATTTCTACTAGTCTCTTGTAATGAATATATATAAATACTTAGTTTGTCTTAAACTAACAAGCTAAGTCTTTATATCCATTCATTTTCCGTATGAATTCCAGCTGACAACTGTATTGCTTAATGAAGTCGTCTGAAGCTGAAGATTTTCCCGGGCATAAGCCTCAATATGGATGGTTTCATAAATACATTTTTTAATCGATTTTTATGGATTGCTATTTGCATGTACGTGATGTCTAGAATTCTTTAGCACCCACTGCTCTGCTCCATTCATAGCCCTATCCTTCTATCCCTACTCTCTTCGAAAGAGAGAGGTTGATCAACTGAGTAACAAGCAGTTCTCGTAGAAAAGTCCTGTTGAGATGCCTCCATTAGAAATCCATACGCTTCATATTGAGAGCGGAAATAATTTAAAAAATTAAAATTAAAATTCAATTGAATTATAAACTCTCTGTGAATCTTTAATTCATATATTTTAGATAAATAAATAACAAAAGAATAGGGATTTCAATTATTCAGACATCGAAAATTAAATAATATTGAAAAAAATCGATTTAAATAATTAATAAAATGACACTATATCGACGTCTCATTTTAAAGTGAACCATCATTTTACATTTGTTTTAGGTTTAAAAATTCTGACTCAGCCAATTTATGTAAGCTACTATTATATCGACACTCCCTACGTATAGTTCCGTATCTTCAAACATGCGAGTTTACAGGAGTGCATCTCAAAGATTCATAACGCAACTCACCATATAATGCTTTCGATGAAAAACAGTTTTCTCTTCAAAAATTTCAATTTTGATGGTTACATAAATTGGCCAAAACACCGTCGATCATATTTTTTGCTTTATGTCAAAATATGAGCATATGTTCGTTTTCGGTTATGTTATGGCCTTGATATAAGATTAACACAATGGTGACAGTGCAACACTCACGACATCCGTCATCAAAATCGTGATACAATTAAACGAAAATCCATGAGACTATCAAAGCGCTTGACATGGATCGATGTGTTAATTATTCGACACAAACATGCCGCTCGAAACCGTGCCGATCGCATTTTGAATTTTAAACATTCCGTCCGGATGTTTGCAAACGAGGAATTCATATTTGCACATTTTTTCTTATTCAAAAATGCTGTCTGGCATTTTAACCACGCGGTGTCCCTACATAAATATTAATTTATAATTTAGAAGAGTTAAGTGTAAGAGACATAGCAACAAACTGTCTGTCGCACAAAATTCTCAAACCGTGAACTCTGGCGTGATGAAACTATACAGAACTTTAGGAATATGATTCCAATGTTGTTCCTTGTCGTAATTAATACAGTTTCTTTCACACAGCGAATCAATCAGACAAATTTGTTATGATTCGTGTTGTTGCTCGATATACAAGAACGGCAATGGGTTAATTGGTTAAGGCTTACAATTAAATGCACTTTTGTTTATATCATATTCACTTTCATAAAAATAGTTTTCAATTATAAAAAATACATTACACAAGAAACAAATTCTTTCACCAAAAAGAAAGTGATCCTACATAATAAAACATATTTTAACATTGAAGAAATATATTACACAAATGAAAAAATATTTTCAAATAGATAAAACGGTTTTCACTCAATATAAATAGTCATACTTTGAAATTGATTGTTGCATTAGAATACATTACACAAACCAAACCAGACCAACCCTAACATAACCTACTACAACTTAACTCACTTTGTCAAAAAAATTCGTGACCAAGTGGAAACTATTAAAATCAAAGTTTGAATGTAGTGAGTTAATAATATCTAATTCAAAGTGCAAACTATCGAAATAAAAGTTCAATTGTACCATGTGAATACTATTTAACAGAAAGGGCAATTATTTATAACCAATTGGTTAATACGTCGAGATCGATATTTTTGTCTTCCGGTGGGTTTTACTGTTGACCACTCGGTGAAGTCACTTTTCCCGTGACGCATGGAAATCAATTCGAAAATTACCTTGTCATGTTTAGTGATTGATACTTCAAGTAATACGTATTTTGTACGAACGTTGGTAAATATACGTAAATATGGTACGTACAGTATATTTTTTGAGTGTCTTCTAGCCGAGTCCGACCTTCCTATACATTTGGGGTGTCGACAGTTTGAAATCCCGGTACGGACAATATTAGTTTTTTAGTTTTGCGATCAAAATACTCTCAATCGCATGAATATATGTGATGTTTACATCTCTCACGCAAATGGACACTTATACAAAAGATCTTTATCTAAATCCGAAGTAATATGTCAATAACTGTAAACTTTTGAGAAAAAAATTATATAAAATAAGAAATTAACTATAAAATAATAGCACTGTCCCAATTTTGAAGACGATAGATTACCTATCTCACTTATACGAATATAGCAAAATATTCGTCCTGTTCTGGCCTAGCGGTCGACTTTCGACTTGTTTGTTTGTAAACACAGTACCTACTTAGATTTTTGAGAGTAAACGTCACTCTTGAAATTTCAATTTTCAATTCACACTATTTCTTTAATATGTAAATATATTATTTCTATAGTATAAATAAAAGTTAAATTTAAAAAAAAAAATTTTCAAATACTTCATCTTCTATAAATTATTGCACCCTTACACTGGATTGAGTTACTGAGTTGGTGGGTGGTAAAAAGAAACCTAATTAAAAATAATATAGGACTGTCCCAATTTTGAAAAAGATAGATGCAGCCATTATTTTGCAACTGCGTTTTGAATCTTTGAGACGCTCTCCTATAAAATATCAAGTTTGCAGATACAAGGTTATACGTAAGGAGTGTTGATATAACTCTTAACCGAGAAAACCACACGTGGTGTCAAAGCTGTGACGAAAATAAACTTATACTATAAAATGTCTTATAATTATATTTTTTTTAATTTTGATAGAAGAATTGAATAGAAGAATTGACAAGAAGCTTTTGCATACTTGATGGTGAGTGAAATAGTATACTATAATATTGTATATCTATAGGAATTCTTTTTAAAGCTATAGTGTGTCTATGGTAGTGATATAAACAGGTATTAATAGACTCCCCTGTTTAATTGTTCGTGCAATAACAAAGTAAAGTTTGAGGTCATCAGCCTCAGGTTTTTCTTACACTATGACTTCGCCTTGATCGCATTACATTTACTAAATCAGATGTTCCCAAAATGAAGTTTTAATTAAAACACTGACAGTATTAATTTGTGTGTAACATGGTTTGACAGAAACAGCTTTAGTTTTAAAATTTAGTTGTAATTATCTTTGTATCATTAAATTACTTATTTTATTAAGGATACATTCAATTAGCCCACCACACTGGAAATATGTTATAAATTAAGAAATTTAGGTTAGAATAGAACTTTAGTTAGCTAATCGCTGTCTTAGCGTCATGTTGTCAGTATCGGATATCAGGTGGCTGGCGAGATTTTAAAATACAAATCTATGAATCGATTGCGAAATCACTGCACACATAATTTTTTTTCACTCTCAATCGCGTAACCGATTGGAACGGAAGTCCAAGAACATTGCATTACTAAAACTTCAAATGGGGCTTATGGTTTTATTCTCATTAAAATTGCCTAGTTTTCAGCGTCCGTGGCGCAGTTCGGTAGCGTCGCTGGCTACGGTTACGGATGTCTCAGGTTCAATTCCCGGTGTGGACGGTTTTCATAGATTGATCTTTCAATCCATTTATGGATTTCTGTTCGTAGTCTGAGTGCGAGAACAATTAGCTAACCACTAGTTCTGTCATAGCCCTATCCTTCTATCCCTACTCTCGTCGAAAAAGAGAGGTTGAGCAACTGAGTAACAAGCAGTTCTCGTAGAAAAATTCTGTTAAGATACCTCCATTAGGAGACCATATGCTCCACATTGGGAGCGGACATGGAAAAAATAAATTGCCTAAAACTTTCGTTAACAATATTTCGAATTTTAAATAAACCCTAGCTGATCATAATATCTACACTCCATAGTCCTGTATCTGCAAACATGAGATTTTACAGGAGAGCGTCTCAAAGATTCATAACGCAATTGCAAGGTAACGACTAAATATATCATCTTCAAAATTGGGACAATTCTACTATTTTAAATCTAATTTCCCGTGTTTGATGCCTACCCATAGAACTGAGTCCGTAGACAATGAAAATGCGAAAATATATAATCATATATTTGGCACGTACGTGATTATACGTAGGGAGTGCCAATATTTTAATTATGTTTTTTTTCGCAGTATGTGTGACTATTTTTTATCAATTGTATGTACTATTTTTTAATGTACATTTTTCTAGACATTTACACAGTTTGAGAATCTTTGCACTAGTTACGCGATTATTTCTCACCCGCATCATGTTAATTTTTAAACAGTAATGTTCAAGTTGTTCTTCACTATCTGCCAGCGAGTACATTTTCCTTTGTGTAAATTAAATTTAGATCATTATATCTATTAAAATTTGAAGGGGCATTTTGCATTATATGTTTATCTGTTACATTACATATCACGCCCTTTTTCAAATTCGAATATGAACTGTTATACGAAGCTTTTGTTAGATTAGAATTAACATATCGACACGTCCAACGAACAAAGCAGGAACTCACTTTTGATTATTTTGCAATTATTAATTTAGTATTTGAACTAATGATTACTTTATTTTATTACTTTTATTAATTTCTATTAATTTTCAATCGATAATTTTTCATGCTTGTATTTCACACTCATGTAAAATGACCCAAAATAAATTACTGTTTTGTTTTTTGGTGGTGTCGATATAGACCAGGAGTTCTTAACCCTAGGTCCGCAGAGATATTTTCATACGTCCGCTACAAAGTATGTAAGCACCCAAATTTAACCGTAAAATAATATATTTTGATTATCAAATTGCTAATTCCATACGAGAAATTCTTCAAGAAAAACATCAAACTTTGAAGAGATTTTTTATTTTGAAAATGACGTCATATTCAAATCTCACGGTCCGAATAAAAACTTGTGGAATACTAGCTGACCATAAAAAGTACCCTACTTTGATAGCAGGAAATTAAATCATGTTTTAGCTCCAAAAACTTTCCAATATAATAAAATCAATAATCAAATCTCGACTTACAATTGCTTATGATTGGGTATATCATCTTGCATTCCAAACTTTGAGAAATTAGTTAGTGAAATACAATGTCAAATATCGCAAAGAATTGTGTGTGTGTTTTTTATTAACATATTTTATCACTTTTTATGTTGTGCTAGTGAGTATCCGGCATGCGTTGCAATTCCACTAAAAAAAAAAGAAAGTGTTTATGTTTTAATTCTGTTTATTGAGGTGTTTTTGACACACCATATTTTTTTCTGTCTGGTGCGTACACGAATAAATCAGAAAGGTTTCCGAGATGTGACTATTTGTACGAATTTGATTCATTATTATATATTTTTTTAGATTTTAGATATACCTGGATTGTTTTAATTTTATTGACAAAGTTTTATTGGAATCGGATGAACGGTATGGCATTGCATAAGATACGAACAAACACACATTGATTTTTATATATTAGATATTCATGGAATTTTATATGCTTATTTTGTAAACTCTTTGTATTTCACAATATTTTTGTCAAATATATTGAATTTCAATTTGGTGATGGTTCTTAAATCTTGCTTTTTCAAATTCGGCGTGCACCCTCCAGTATTATCCTTAATGTCAATAAAAACCACTGGTATAGATCGTCGGTTAAAAAATGAATATTCTGAAAATAAAATATATTTCATTGCATATATTAAAGAATTAATTATGTACAAAAAGAAATTTTCATTATACTATTTCAAAACTTTTTCCCTTTTTTTTATTAAGCTGTCTTTATTAAATGTAAACGCGTGCATATTTTTAATTAATTTATTCGCTCAATCAGATAAGTGTAAGTTCAAGTTTAATGGCTAGCTAACTTACCACGTAACTGTTCTTGATGTTAAATAGTGTGTAAAAATTACCAGCGAAGATATTCTTTATAAAAAAAACTGGTAAGCTGTAAAGGTGCATTCATATATGATCACGGTGAAAATCATAAGATTTCGAGAAAAGTTTTATTAGAGTCGCTGAAAGAGTCTCAGAATTAAAAATAATTATGTGAAAACTTTGAACATAATTTGGTGGCGTTTCCAAAGATAGAAATAGATTCTTGAGCTGTGTTAATTATTCCTAAAGTACCTAATTTTTGTCACATTAGAATAAAACTTACACCACATTGTCTTTCTACAGATGTTTTTAGTTAATTAAAGCCGCTGTGTCGTCAAAAATTCCGGCATTGTGTTTGTTTGTTTCCGAAATTGCGGTACTGTTGATATTCTATGGAACTATGGCATTATGGTGTTATAGTAAACTTCACATTAACTCTGTACATAACATTTAATTAAAATTAATATCTGTGTTATTTCACCGGCTGTGTTATCAAATGTGATACTTTTTTACGTACTCTACTTAAATACGTAACTCGACTTATCTTCAAATTTTCATAAAATCTGACTTACATCAACATTACATTAACCGGATCATATGATTATGGTCTTGTCTCTTTTGGTAACGCCCTTGAGCATTCGTCCAATTTAAAAACTTTGAAACCTCAAATGACAATTTCCGTTATCTACTTTTTCAGTCAATTAATGTTTTTATAGATGATTTATATGATATATTTTATTATAAATATATCAAATGAAATCTTAATGCTGAATTGACAGACGTTTTGATTTTTAAATCATTTGAGGTCAATTACTAGAGTAAGATATTGTCTCTGTCTATTAATCTCTAACTTGATTAGTGTTAGATAGGCATAAATTCATCTATATTTTGATTACATGTAACATTAAAATACCAACGTAAAAGAATTTATTCTACGAGTGAAAATTTTCATTTACTGTTTAATCAGAACTGTCAATATGTTACTTACCAACTTCAGCCAGTACGGTGACGATATATTAGTAATTTACGTCGTTGAATTTGCTTTTACGGACAACTCCTCAACTGCATTAGTCCGTTATGTCGAGGTTTTACTGAACTAGTCTTTCTTTGATCCCGAGAGCTTGGATGACCGATTTACAAAATTTTCTATTTAAACGTTTCTTTACTAAGAACTTATAATACTTCGGAAGCAGACTCTTTATTAAATTAATTGAAATAATTAGCATTATAACAATTGAATTAAATGATTAAATTACGTATACCTTGTAATATGAAAATGATGGCCACGTTAAAGGAAATCCTCTAAAATTTTCGGATACCAGGGTAACCTTACGGTAATTATTACCGTACATTTAGAAAACGGTAAATTAAATCAACCTTCAGTTTTATTGTAATTAATTATGCACCCCTCTGATTACTTTTTTGATTCTGTATTTCTAAATTACATTAACAAATACACTGTAGTATAATTTAACGTAGATGAACGATGACATTTCAACGTCGATTTTATTTCACAAAATACAAGCTGGCAAAAAATGAAAAATGATTAATATTATCTGTACATTGGCGCATAACCCCAGGTGTTAATTTTTTAAAGTCAAATTAATTCATAATGATATTAATTTATGTATTTTTTATATGTAAAACAGTAATTAAAATTGAATTACTAATTGATGAATGACGTTCAAAAAATTCCGAAACGTACGTTTTTTCGACCATGCCACTCCCAATTTAGAATATTTACTATCTTTCAAAAAAGCATATCAACAAAATTGATTTTTAAGCTAACTGATTGACTAACTGACTTTTGTTTGTAATGTAACGTGAATTATATTATGTATTTTTTAATTTACATCCATAGTTTCATAAATACGTGTATTTATTTTTTTATTAAACATTTCCACTGCCAAAGTTAATCATTGCCGGGGTCAACGTCGTTGGCTACGGTTACGGACGTCTCGGCTTCCAGCCCCGGTGCAGACAGTTTCATAAATTGATTTATGGACTTCTGTCCATAGGCATGAATGTTTGTAACGTTTAAAAAATCCCACCCACCCGTCAGATCCTAAAAATGGGGCGTAGCAAGAGCGATAAGCTAATCCTGTCATAGCCCTATCCTTCTATCCGTACTAAGAGAGTTTGAGCAACTGAGTTACAAAAAGTCCACGTAGAGAATGTCTGTTGAGATACCTCCATTAATAGGCTATTGCTCCATTCAGAGTGGACATGGTAAAAAAAGTGGATCATCTATATGATATGTCTATACAAAAGAAGTTGTTTACGACAATTGGTTGATTTTCAGTCACTATAAAAGGATTGGGCCTGTCTTTAGAAGTATTTTGACTCAAAGTTAGCTAGCATGCGTCTCAAATAATCAAAGTAACTTACTTGCCAGTGTATGTCCGTATGTAATCAGATATAATATGTGATGAGACACTAATTAAAATTTCTTAAATGAGTTAAACTTTGCTTTTCAATCTGTCACTCATTTACAAATCTCAAATAAGCACATAACTAATGACATATCGAAGGAATCAAATATATTTTAATCACGTAATTGATGTTCATTTGTTTTTAGTTTTATTTTTATGGCATTTTTCTCTGCAATGATTTTTTAGGAATATGATTCAAACGTTGAATGCTTGACGTAAGACGGATGCTACTGATGATTAATTCAATTCAGAGTTCGTTCGGTGAGTGACGACAGAAATCACGTTTAGATGACGGTTACAGAATTACATTCGGCGATCGATACAGAATCAAGCCGGCTCTTTCTTTGCTTATTTATACTGTCGCATCGACCTACTTTAATCGTCATGTCTTGCTTCAATGAGTGCTCACCTGTTGCGCAGCGTCTGCAGAATATCGAATATCGGTAAAATATTATTTGTCAATGATCAGTCAATAATATTTACGAAAATGACAAAGCGAGTATTAAATTTTGTAATCTGCATCGTTATGTTTCGCTACAATTGCATTAAATTACTATGTACCGCGACTCAAGAGTTAGCTCAAGCTCAATGAGAAACTTATTGAAAAAATTAGTGCGATGTATTAATATATAACTCGATATACACATACAGATTTTAATTTAATTCTATAGAAGACTAGACTATGCTACACAATGCATAATATATACATATATACAGCAGTTTGTATGGATCTCTCTCACAGTTTCCTAATAGTACAATAGTTGCTATCCAGCCGGACAGCTGCATACGATTTGAATTTTATTAATTTTAATTATATTTGCGATGCAACAACCGTGACTTTTGTTTTGCCTCAAAAAATGAACACAAATTCAAAGCCAAACAAAAATGTTGCGTCACATGACATAAAGAAAAATCTGTACAGCTTACATAACCAGAATTAAAAAAGCTGAACGGTTCCTTATTAATTGCTACAATATTATTAAATATTTAACTTATACTAAATATAAGAAATTTCTGCCAGGGTACAAGTGTTATATTGGGTGAGTAACTATTTCATTGTTTGGTCAGTAATTAGTCAACGTCGTTGGCTATGGTTACGGACGTCTCTGGTTCAAATCCCAGTATGGACAGTCTCATAAATTTATTTTTCAATCGATATCTGTTCGTAGACATGTATGTTTCTGATGTCTGAAATTTCCTCTCACACATCCAACGGGGGATTAGCTAACCACTCTTCCTGTCTTAACCCTTTCCTTCTATCTCTTCGGAAAAGAAAGGTTGAGCAACTGAGCAACAAGAAGTTCTCGTAGAAAAACTTATGTTGAGATTAGGAAGCCATATGCTACACATTGGGAGCGGACATGGTAAAAATATATATATATATATAAGATTTATTTTTTTACCTTCGAAATTTTCTATTCGTCTGCGAAAATGCCGCACAACAACTCACCAAAGTTTCATCGAAATTGAATGAACAGTATGGCAGTGCATAAGGTAGGAACAAACAAACATTTATCTTTATATATACGATAATATGAATCAATTAATAATTAATTATGTTAATTACCTGCTAAAACTACACAACAATGAGGATTCACTTGTTTCCCCATCTCGTCGCATCATCATTGGATATGGGAAAAGTGAACCGTACCGTAAACAATTGTAATTATTCTAATCATGGCTTATAATTGAATAGAGTAACTGTAAAGATGATTTTCCTAGTTCCGATCATATCTCAGTTCCAGTTGTGTAACATCTGACACTGCTATAAAATAGATATTTGTATATAAAGCTACTTAAATAGTTTTTAAATGATTACCTTTAAAAATCCCGTTTTTATGCTAAAAAAATCCTTTCGAATCTTATGCAGTCACATTTCGTTACCGTGTCAGTTTCGTCATATAAACTTAATTATAAAGCGAAATGACAATTTCAAAAAGTTTAATGAATATGATTCTATGTAGTA
The DNA here is from genome assembly GCA_022494535.1 of Himalopsyche phryganea. Classification (NCBI taxonomy): domain Eukaryota; kingdom Metazoa; phylum Arthropoda; class Insecta; order Trichoptera; family Rhyacophilidae; genus Himalopsyche; species Himalopsyche phryganea. The sequence goes on along the minus strand of JAGVSL010000059.1, from coordinate 581,847 downwards.
ATTTTACACCATATTTTGTGTGTAAAATCTGAAATTATTGAAAGACGTAAGAATCGAAATTTCTTCATAGCAGAACAAGCTCGAGACGTGTCTTGGCCCCGTTTGAAACAAAACAGTTGCATTGTTACTATACTAATTGTTACTATACTATAATTTTCTGTCTTTCGATGGTAAAATATACGAGGTTTTCAAATTAATGATTAATTATACAAAGATGGCGTTAACTTTAATGTATTTTTAATTTTCAATTATCTGTATAACTGTTTTATTTACAAATAGCAAAATTTAAAATTTTTTGTATGACCTATTTTACAGATAATTTAAAGGTTTAAAGGCCGAAGTAACTCATTGTTACACCATAAATACGGAAGAGTTAAGAACGAAGAAACACCGTAAACGATTCAAAATACATTTATGACGGTAGTCATCAAAGTTTTCATAGAAAAACTTTCACTTTATGTCGCCAGGATGCCGGATTTATATTTTTTTTAACTATTAAAAAGGTTGTCACAGTCTGGTGCATTTTGAGAAATTATTATTTTGTAATTGGCGAATTTACAAAGAAATCTGTCAGCGTATAAGCGACAGAATAAAAAAAAATAACTAATAGGTGTTCGCTGGGTCTTGAGAGGTCATGGACTGTGATTTTCGCAGGACTTTCCACGGCACTGAACATCGTTTATAAATGAGCCAACTATTGCATAAATTGCCAGTGAGACACAAAAGTATTACATTTTAATATTAAACATACTTTTATTATTCTATAATTAATCGTTACGTTATATTTATGAATAAAGGATTAAGACCGTTCCTCTCAAAATAGATGATATAGAAATTTAATGAAGCATTTCAATACAGCGTACTGAATTAAAACCGGTTTTAAGTCGCTCATCTTTTTTATCAGTTATAAATATGTTTACAACTAAGTTTAATTTAAGTGAATTGATGAGATGAATAGCTATTTTATAGTTCTGACGATGGCGCAAAGCCAAAAGAAATATCAACCAAAATCTTTTAATTCTTATGCAACTAAACACTTTGATTATAATGGTGATCTACCAAGTAAATGCCGATTCAACTAATGAATTGATAACACATGAAGTGCAGAAGGTTATGTTCAAAATATTAAGTTTAATATGTAAAATGTATAATAATATTTTTTGATACTTTAATTCATAGAAAATAAATAAGACGCTATTCAAAAACCTGCCGTAAAATAAACGTGAAACTTATTAAAAAAATATTTTCAAAACAAGCATCGATTATTTGGCTTCTCAATATACTTTTTATATGATACTCATACACTCATTTTATTTAAAAATTCATTGTTTTCGATGACGCACACGACTACCCAATGAACCGCATGTGGCTAGCGTTGGATTGGTGGTGAGGGTGGAACGAATGAAAGTATTAGAGAAAATAAAATTTCAAATCACAAAATCAATGCATGGATGTGTTTGCGTCCATTCGAGGATTTGAACTGTCAATGGTATGCAAAAAATAATGGTACTCAGGTAATTAATAAATTGAGAATAACTATCCCATACTCGCTATCTGACCCTGAAATGGGGACGTAGAAAAGCGATTAGCTATCTACTAGTCATTTTCTAACCCCTCCAATCATATTGTCCCTTACGAAAGAGATTCTGATGTACAACTGGCACTAAAATGGTCAAGCAAATTCGGTTGACAGATGAGATTCAAATAGACGACCAATGACAACTCATTGCTAGAAAACCAAAAAATCTGTAAAATGGTTAAAAATTTTACATTTAAAAATACAAGAATTTTATCAGATTGTTGATAGCTATTTCGGCTTCTAGTGAGTAATTCCAGTTGTGCTATGTAGAAACTGATAAAATTCTTGTAGAACTGAATACTTTGTTATTTTTATCCTATTATCATGGAGTTTTACCATATAAATACCAATACAATTAATAAATCTGTAAAAGATTATGATTTATTATAAAAAATATGCAGTATAAAATCAACTGCAAAACTCCTTCTTTAAATTAAATATAATAGTATTCAAAATGTTAAATAATTAAAAATACGACTGAAATTTTATGGTTACAAAAGTAATATGCGTGTATATTCGACTTTTTAAATTTCTTCTTAGAAATCGAACGGCTAGAACCAAAAGAAAACTGAACGGCTTGTATGGTCGGTCGCTTAACCATTTAGTTATGATTTCTACATTGTTATTTTCTCTTGTCTAGAAAATGTTATACTTGGGCACTTTACATGGGCATTGAAAAAAGCACTGCGCTGTGCGGTTTACGAGCGTGCCCCGGCGTATGCACGTCGCGGTCCGCTAAACCGCACCGCATTCAGACTATGACAATATGTTTTTTTGCATTGTACGTTAACAGCAGATAGCTTGGTACGTCGCAGCATTATTCCTTTTATTAAATGCATACAGTTCTGTTGTATACGCTAAAAAATTTAAGCACACAACAAAGAAAATGTATATTTGATTCAGGTTTATTGTAAACAAAGAGTGGTAATTAATTAATTGTGCTTTTTATATCGTTTTTACGATCATGCACCTCAAATTCTGAAGCGCAGACTCCCTCCCATCCCAGCACCTATGGCTGTTCCCCTTCGCAATTAAGTAACTTGAGAATATAAGATAATAATCGTCCTATCGACATTTCCTACATACTCAATGAGTACTCAATGAGTACTAAGTAGGCATAAAAAACAATGGGAAAAGTATCCACTTCACCGTATTTTCGTAAAGTATAAACACAGCCACTTATACGAAAGTCTTTAAATAAAATCCGAAGTCAAATGTCGTATCTGTGATATTTCAAAAACTGAAAACTTTTCAGCAAAACCTTATATGAAATAAGCCACTAGATTAAAAATAGTAGCACCGTCCCAATTTTGAAGGAGATTGAGTTTTGGATCTTTGAAACGAATATACGTTATTTAAATTCATGTTTATTATTGTTTCCTAAGCGCGTCCTCTCAACCATCCCTGGTAATGAAACATATCAACAAAAGCATTTTTACGATAAATCAAGCACCCTTTTTCGAAGAGGGTAAGGGATGTAAGGATATAAGACTGGTGCTTGGAAAGGATTACAGTAGTTAGATAATCGTTTTCGCTACGTGCCGTTTTTAGGATCCGATGGGTGAGAGATAATTGTAAAGAAATCTATGCATTTTAAAAAAATCCATAAATCGATTGAAAAATCAATTCATAAAATTATTCTTACGAGGATTCAAACCTGTTTTTAAACAATTTATTTAATACACGATACAACGCAATTTAACGAGTGACGTTTACTCTCACAAATCTAAGTAGGTACTGTGCTTACAAACAAGCAAGTCGAAAGTTGACCGCTAGGCCAGAACAGAACAAATATTTTATTTCATTTGGATAGGTATAAGTGAGAAAGGGACAAAACTACCCAATCCCTAGGCCATTGTTTAGCGTAGCAAATTGTCTTCAAAATGTCTTCATATAAACTTAGCCGAGAGTCGAGTTTAACAGGTGTTTTCGATGAAAACAAACCAGATCTAATGCAATTCATTTTTAATATTTTAAATTTACAGGGCGAGTGTTCCTAAAGTCAACCGTCGCCAGTGGTCGGCCTTTTGAGCTTACAACTTAAATAGTATTGGATACATTAAAAACATTTTTTTTTTAATTCGTGTAGGTAGTCTTGCCACTTGCCGATGTATATCTGCACTATACTGACCTATACGATGCAATACGCAATTAAAAAAAGCACATTTTTACTCAGCAAGTTTCATCAAATTGTTGTACGGGGATCGCTAACAAAATATGTTTTATATTGTCATGCTTTGCTTCATTATGTTTTTTATTGTTCTGTCTACTCTCAGTAAATTCGTTCACGATATTTATGAAGTTCCATAGTGATGGCCGAACACTGGGCAACGAAAGGCCGACCATTGGATTTTAGGGGCTGAATACTAGGAGAATTGGAATTTTTTTGTAAACTTTTATTATTTTATGCTTGGTACAGTATTAACTATTTCATTTTTAGTTGGTTACATTACTTAATCCCTGTTTAATCGAATAACAGCGAAAAAAATATGTATTTATCATTCATTGACTCAAAATCTCTTTTGAAAGTAAACCTGTCGCTTAACTGGCCGACCACTGGCGAAATGACGCTACATATTGTTTATATAAATCATGCATTTTTTACTACAATATATGATTGTGTTGTATATCAATTTATTCTTTTATAACACAACAATACTTTCGTAAAACTGAAATTTGGCGTGTTCAATAAACCAATCTAAATGTGACGATATATTGACATCAATACAATAAACTATAGTATTTCTGAACCCACTATTATATTTATTATCGTGTTTAAAACTGCGTTTTGCGTTCATAAACAAATCAGACTTTAGGTAAAACTGTCATTATGTAATTATAATTTCAAATCAATACACAAAATTCTCGTGTCGCAAACTGAAACAAGTGGGCTAAGAGTACACCTACATCATTTAGTATATTTCCCAATGCATTGTTGTAACTTATATAAGATTATGCTGTCAAACGCAAGCGTATTTAGTGATTTTTACCCACACGTTCGCTCAATATCCTATACTTTCTCTAATTCTATTTGGTTTATGAATCATCCGAGACATCTCTGTTTAGGTCCGGAAGGACACCTAGCGCCATCTGTTGCGGATTGATTGGGCAACCCACGTCCTCTTCTGCTTAATATCGACGGTGTTTTGATCAATTGATGTAACCCTCAAAATTGAAATAAACATTATATGGTGAGTTGCGTTATGAATCTTTGTATACGGGATTATACTTACGGATTTTTGATATAATAATGGTTTACATAAAGAGGCCGTCTCAGAATGTTTAAACCTAAACCCAATGTAAAATGATGTTTCCCTTCCAAAAAGTAATCAATTTATTTTTCTAATTGACACCATTTGGTCGAGACCTGCTTTGTCGTCTTGAAAATGAAATCCAATCCAGCCCCTTATCTATCAACTGTAAAATAACGAAAATAAAAACAGAACAACTATTCTAATTGATGTAAAATAAAAACCGTTTTAGAAACACGTTTCTGTTCTTCCTGCAAAGTTGATAAAATGGACATAAGCCTCTCAGGAATTTAATCATTCTAGGTCCGTGGTTGGCAACCTTTTTACAGATACGGACACTCCAAATAGCTTGCTTATTACAAAACACACTTTATCTCAATTTCGCTTCAATACAATTACTTGTAAAGTATATTTTGTAAAGTATATTCTTGAGCACTTCAAATAAGTGCATCCAAATAATTACAACCCCCCCTCCCCCGGACCTATACGTCTGACCTAGATATTGCAACCGACATAATTATTTTGTAAAATTTATTACAGAATCATAATATTATACCAATGCCATTCGTAATGATATAATTCTCCTTAAATTTCAATTTAAAGTAGACAATTAGTTAATTACCGATTAGTTATGAGCAACAAATAGTCACAATGCAAGCAAGTCACTAATTAACCCATACATATTATTTACCATAGTTGAACATACATATTTTTTAAATACGATGTCTGTTTCCAACGTGGAATTTTAGACTCCATGTTAAGGCATCGTGCAATTTCTGCCTATGTAAACTGTTGAATCAATTAATACATTATTTTGATAGCATTGTTCCAATGTTTAATAAAACAACCAATATCAATATTTCTTTATATTCTTCTTGAACCATATAATTTCATATGTGGAGCGTGTGGCCACCACACGGCAGCTTCAAGATTCCTTGACACCCGGCAATCGCTTTGCTTCCTTCCATGACATGCCAGCAAACTAGTTCTGCTGACCACACCATATAGATGGTAGATAGAGGTCTGCACGGGCCGAAATTTGATAAAATTACCCGGCCCGAGCCCTTTCAACTCAGACTCGACCTGGCCCGAGCCCGAGCCTTAATACCACACTTGTTACCCGAGCCCGACCCGAAGCCAAAATTTATATATCTCAACCAGAAAAAATCTCGATTTAAAAAAAAATACAGTAGCATAAAATTGATTAACGTACCTATCCAACTTTTTCACATGTAGAAAAATCTATTATTTCACGGAATGATTTCCACACTCACCGCTTTTCAACATTTTCTTTATATCGTTGAAACTAATTTTAACGAATCTTTTGTATTTTTTTTTTTGTGAATTTTTCGGCACAAGGAACAGTCGACTATCTAAAACGAATAGAAAGCAGATACTGAATAATATCACACTTTATTCATTTACGAGCTATTTAAACTTACTATCGGTGATGATTAAACGAACAAAGCATTTAAGACATCGACTGAGGGTGCTGTCAGTTCGAGTTCATTCGTGTGCTCGAACGCCTGAAGATGCCGAAAGGCGAAACCCGGGTCGTTAGTGACAAAATACATGGAAGTGTACAAAATCTCAATTATCCAAATTTGAACAAACCATTGTTTCACGGATCAATAACAATTTTATGATCTCGGTTTCAGTTTACCAAATGTCTAATGCTGTTCGAAACGTAATAAATTATTTTATTTATTGCCTTTTTGTTATCAACAGTATTTAGTTATCAAGAGTACTCATGATCCGAACATAATCCAAAATATTTTTCTTAACAACAAATCCTTTACCCGGGCCCGGCCCGAACCCTGCCCACGGGCCGGGCCGAACCCAGGCTCGTGCAGACCTCTAATGGTAGAGTACCCGTCGGTCTTTCAGGATGCCGGAATCCCATCGGTTAAATTAACAAGTGAATAACTTTCTGAATTAAAATATTATTCACAAAAGAAATTGATAATTACAATAGAGAGATAATTTTCCAGTTGTTACTCAAACATGCAGCAATGTTGAATCTCACTCCGTTTTTAAATTGTATGATGGTAGATGAATACCAATAAAATTAAAATACACAGGTGTTTAGTCTTTGACAAAAAAGTCCAAATACGGTCTTCTAAATCGGAAGTTTCGCGTGGGAGAACTAAATAACGTGGTCAGAGTCCACGCTTTTATAGTCCCGCGAGATGGCTCGACAGATTTGTATCGTTAATTTAGATTACGTCATTTTTCATTCTATACAATCACAGTGAAGTAAAAATCCTTGGGGTGCTCTTCGTTAAGCGGTATAATGAATTTAATAATAGATTCGGGAAGTCGTCTAGCAGTAAAGCGGTTCAAACATAAGGGTGCATTTTAGTGCAGTAAATAGAACAAGGAAATATTAATTGTATTTTTATTATAATGTGACTACTTATTGCACATCAAATTTAAAGATGATACGACATTTTTCATCGTCTTACAAATCTCCATCTTCACAGGGTAGGAAGTTATAGAAATCGGGATTCTGGTATTTCGAGTGTTTTTTCATAACCGAAATACCGATTTAGGAAATGCAAAATACCTGTATTTTGAAAAGTAAAAAAAAATAGGAATAGTAATGTAATTGATTTCCGGTTTTGCACAAACACTCAAAGCAGCGCAGAATATTTTATGAGCTTCCTTCAGCCGCGATTGGTCCGGTTACAGTTGTAATTTTATTGTTTAAATTAATATTTTGATAATTTATACCTAATTTGTAATACGCATTGTGGTATTGATCCCGACATTTAATATTAAATCCCGTTACTGATATATTGATATATCCGGTTAATCCCTATCCCAGGGAGCACAATGTTTAACAATTTTCTACTGAGAGAGGACTAAATTATAAATAAGTTAATCGGTCTCTCTAGGCCTGGTCATGGGATTGTATGGGTGGGGGTACACAGATATGTAAACGTAAATCGACAGAAAAATCAATTCATGAAATTTTCAGTATAGACATTTGAAATTAACTAAATAAAAGAAACGTCTAAGAGAGTTAACTCACTTAGTTAAAAGACCTGCATTTATTTACCGAATTTTTCGCTATTCATTGTGAAAAGTGCTCCTGATCTTCAAATTAATCAAACCTAATATACCAACGGGAAATTACTATAGCTGGATCTTTTTGTTCTCTACAATCTACCGGATCGAGAGATGAATGGAAAATTACCATCTAGAAGTTAGTGTATTGTTCATGAAAATCGTGAAGCTCTGTAGTATTACAACGACCAGTGGATCGGCTGTGTTATTGTTTTCTTTAAGCGACGGGTCAAAATGGAAAATTATCAAACCGGTTTTGTCCTAGGTATTCGTGACCGAACTGATAACGAATTTATCAAGAACGCCATTCCATAAAGACATCGAGTCGCGAATTTCACCTACCTTAAATTCCAATCAACAAAAGTGAACAACATTTTTTCGAGAAACGAAAGTTTTAACGATAATATTTTAAAAAAAATGTATCATAATTACCAAATAACTAAAAGATATCATATAAATAGGAAGTTTGGGTTTTCGTTTCTTGAAAAAGGAATTGATTATGGCGTGTAAAGTTGATCACATTTTAAATCGAGGGTTAAATATTAAAAATGATTTTAAATTTTTGAATAATGTATTTTGATAAGAAAATAATTCAACCAAGGATTGATTCCACAGCGTTTTTAGTGACAATTTAGCATGATTTTCACTTGAATTAGTAACACATAAATTTAATTACAAAAACGCATTCAATTTTAGAAACACATTACAAAAAAATCAGTATTGCTAAGTTAAAAACAATCAACAAATCAGCCATAAAAAATGCGATTAGCAAAATCTACTAAGTTGACTGACTTTCGACTGCATCTATTGTATTTTAACTTATAAAACAGTATTTGTCTAAACTCACTCGCGTCCACGCGGAATCTGTAGAATAATGTTAATGCTGTATTTCAAAAAGGCTAATTCTACAGGAGAGCGAAAAAGATGTCATATTCAATAATTAATTAAAGCTTTTATTAATTTGTATTTTATGAATTTTATTTTGATCGTAAAAATTAATTCGCTTTCATGCGAAACTACCATAAATAAGTTACTGCTTTGTTCGCTATCTGTGTCGAAATTATTACCAATAACATAAACTATGATATTCTTAGAAATGAAACAATTCTCACAATTTACACCTGAAAAAATTCCGTCCCACCCATCCGATCCTTAAAACGGAGCATATCGAGAGCGATTAGCTAACCACTATTCTGTCCAATCCGTATCCTTCTATCCCTTCTCTCTTCGAAGCAGAAAGGTTGAGCAACTGAGTAACAGAGCAGTTCTCGTAGAAAACTTATGTTGAGATACATCCACATTGGAAGCGGACATCGTAAAAAGAAAAAAAAACAATTAAATCCGTCACACGTTAAGTCTCAAAATATTGTAACATCATCAGAAACGAAGAAAAATTAAACATTTGATGATTGTATTATTTTTTTCCTGCAATATTAGATAATTGAAACGTTTGGTGGTTTATAATAATTGAATTTAAACACGCGAATGTCAAATCGATTATAATCATTCGTATGGGATTCATAAAGTTCACATTGTCAACTTTGTAATGTCGTTTTATGCTACGTATTGTGTATCCGTTATGATTTTTTGTCATATGCGACCTTGTACAACAAAACATAATATTAAAGAGATAATAATTTTACTCCTCTCACTATTATAATACTCAGATGGAACTGTTTATGAAAACACAACGTATTTTAATGACTTCAATCACATATTATTATAAAATGTGGGTTTTTGATAAATACATTTTAATTTTGCACCAAAATCGAAAAAAATTAAGACATTTCGAGTTTCATTATGTTACTGTATCGTGTTTTGATCTATTTTTTAAATATCCCCTCCCAATGTGTATTTACAGCTTACCATTAGTCATAAAAATGGATTAATGATGCCAAATTATCAGAAATTAGAATCATTCTCACAGTGTGAAATATACTGCCTCTCTTCTGAAGACTGTCAAGCTTCCTATGTAGGACAGACAGGGAGAAGCTTTTACATTAGAGTTAAAGAACATATAAAATATCTCAAAAGTAATAATTTTTCAGAGTTTGCGAATCATTTAATTGAAAATAATAATAATTTTAATAAAAAAGGTATTAAAATGAATAGCTTAAAGTTTCTAGAAATCAATAAAATCATTAACAGTAATGGGGGATTAGTAAATATCATTTAAACAGAACAGGCCGCTCGCCATTATTAAATTTGTTTTCCTTGGTTTTTTCGCCTCCAAGTGCCAGTAATTGATTTGTAAATAGTGTAACAGTGTTTATATCTTAACCCCCCTCCGCACGTCCAGTAGAATAGAATAAAACCCACCCCCGCTCTTTATTTAGTTTAAGTATTAGAATCATTGTTTACCTTAGAAATAAGTAACCTTGCGATATTGTTAGTCTGAAGATGCTTCTAGAAGAGGCGAAACGCGTCACGTTAGTGATAAACTAAGTGGAATAACTACGTTATCAATTTAATTTATATTTAAAATGAACTTCCACAAAGTTACCACCGAATCCATAGAAAATATATGCCAAATTATTATTAGATTAAAGTTAAATATCATGTTTATATGTAGCAGAAACATGAAAGTCCTGCTAGAAAAGAATAAAGGAATTTCATTACTAATATAAAATTTAAATTGATAACTTAGTTTTTTCACTGGTTTTATCACTAACGTGACTCGTTTCACTTCTTTAAGAAGCACCTTCAGATTAACCATACATATAATAAATAACCTTGCGATATGATAAGTCTGAAGATTCTTCTTAACCACTAGGACGCCAGCGACTCACTGGTGCGTCACATGCCTATTCACTCCATACGCCAGCGACTCACCGCTGCGTCGCGATATTTTTTCGTTGAAAATAAAACATTTTCGATGTGTTAAAATTACTGTGCTATGGACATCTCTTATTTAACACAATAATGTTTACAAATTTTGAAAAATCTTGGTTCATCGGTACTATTTATAAATAAATTCAACAAATTTCGCTAGGGCGTAAATAAGTAAAACGTTTGTGATAAAAACAGTGAAATAACAAAGTCATCAACTTTAATTTTATTTTAAAGATGAATTTCCACAAAGCTACCACCGAATCCATATTTCATTACTTTTTACGATGCAATAACCATAGCGGCGTCCGTGGCGCTGTTGGTTTCGTCGCTGGCTACGGTTTCGGATGTCTCGGGTTCAATTCCCAGTGCGAACGGTTTTCATAGATTGATCTTTCAATCGATTTATGGATTTCTGTTCGTAGTCTGAGTCCTCCCTCCCACCAATCCCATCCTCACTGGGTGTAACGAGAGCGATTAGCTAACCACTAGTCCTTTCATAGCTCTATCCTTCTATCCCTACTCTCTTCGAAAAAGAAAAGAGAGGTTAAGCAACTGAGTGACAAGCAGTTCTCGTAGAAAAAATGATGTCAAGATACCTCCATTAGGAGACCATATGCTCCACATTGGGAGCGGACATGGAAAAAAAAATAACCATAGCTCCTTATAGTTATTCAAAATGTTTTTGGCTCTTCTGAACATTTAATGTTTTGTACTTACATCCGTATGCTTCTGAGATACAGAGTTGTTTTTAATGAGAATTGCGTGATGTTAAGTTGGTCAAACTAATTATTTGGGAGAGAGTAAGGATAGAGGATTGGGCCTAGAAGATTAGAGTATACGCTTTATAACTTTGCACTCCGGCTCTAGGGTCTGCCTCTAAGATTAAGGATCACGGGATTCAAACATACTAATACACCGACACGATATACAAAGCGTATAAAAAGTGCAAGGTTATAAAGCGTATACTATAGTTAGGTAATCGCTCTTCCTACGCTTCGTTTTCAGTATCGGATGGGTGGTAAATAACTGTAAAAATATTCATGCGTTTGGATACACATTCACAAATCGATTGAAAAAGCGATATAAGAAAGTGTTCGTTCTAGGATTATAGCCCGTGAACACTGTAACCGAAACCATCCGCTCCTAATGTGGAGCATAAGGACTCATAATGTAATTCTCTTAACAGAAGTTTCTTATACGAGAACTACTAATTACTCAGTTTTTCAACCTTTCTTTTCCGAAGAGAGTAGGGATTTAAGGATAGGGATAGGACAAACATAGTGGTTAGTTAATCGCTCTTATCATTATTATCATTTACTTACCATTTATCGAATTAGTTACTGACCGAACAAATAGTTTCATATTGTGTTTACAATATATGATACTAAATGATTAACATCTTCGACTTCTCACCATACAAATTATATAATACACAATAATACAGAATTTCAATAATCGCGAGATGATAAACACTACAAACTGTGTCAATTAAAAACCTTTGACTTGTCATCTCATCGTTTTTTTTTAAATGAAGTACAAGACAATAATTATTATTATCGTTTTTTCGATTCAACGTCTTAAAAATATCCGTCAGACAAAACGATGCAGCGATACCAACGCTGGGTGTAGGTATCACAAATCGAGAATCGCGACCTTGCCGAGGTCGCCTGGTTTTCGTATAATGTTACGTTGTACAACAGTGCCGTGGCGTTCGATTTGCATAATCATTTTAATGGGGGGCCCGTTTCAACGACTGGCAATAATAAAATAATTATCTCTTCTGGAATTCGAGTCAGTAGTGTGGCTCTAACACTATTGACTAGTATGAATTGTTTTTCTTTATTTTTTAGAGGAACAAAAATAAATCATTCGAGCCAATGTATGTTATGCTGTCATCATTAAATTGGGAACATAACTTTTTACTTCGTGATATGCGCAACTCTTCAAAATTCAATATAAGTGGTCCCAGATTGTATACAGCAATATACAACAAGCATATCAAACTCAAAGGCTTACACTGGCGTAATAAGTAAGATTGTGGATGCATGCGGGCAGCAACACATGTTTACTTCAGTTTTCATAGAAACGTATGTTTATTTTAAAAATTATAGAACAAAAATAACATGAACAGCGATAAAATGAAAGTGAGCGCTTTAGGGAGACACAAATACAATTTTATATTTTTATATAAATCAGTACTATTTTTACTATTGATTCGTCTTTGTGGAAATTCATATTAGATATACTTACATTATAAATATAAATAGTATTTAACCCTTTTACTGCGATCAAATTTGTATTTGAAATGCCTATAGCAGCATAATAGTTAAAAAGTTTTCGTTTTGATATCATCATTTTGATATATCCATCATACGACGCCTCCGGGATTCATTCCCTGACACCTATCGGGTTACTTCTTCTCAAATCATGCGGGCATCATTTAGTTCCACGAAATGCGTCATATTTGAGCTTTGTAAAGATAAAAGGTAATATCCAACATACTGCAAATTTTACAGGAGACAGAGGAAGCCGTTATTTTGAACACAATAAGACAAATCCTGAAATCTATTTTATAACTTAATTCTTTGTGTAACGATTTTTTTGATATTATAAGAATGCACAGCTTGTAATCTTTATTCCCTAGAACAGTAATGGCGAACCTATGACATTCGTGTCAAAGGTGACACGCATCGTTTACGGACGATCTTGCACAAGAACAGTATCCTGAAAAATCTAGCGATGACTTTCGTCACAATTTTTCTTTGTACGTATTTTGTGAGGCATTATTTTCGGCGTTAAATAGTATTACAAGCAATAAAATAAAGTGTCTAGTAGATGAAGTTAGCAGAGTTTGCTTGGACTTAAAGTGCATGAAATACCAACCTTCAATTGAAGATTTAGAAAATGTAATTCAGCAACAAAATAGTTACTAATTTAAAGACTATATGTTTGGTTTTTTTTTTACTAGGAGTGAAAATATCACAAAATTATGAATAGTTCTAGACGGGACACGGCACCCTAGTTAAACTACATTTTTGCAGAATTTTGACACATTGAGCTCAAAAGTTTCGCAATCGCTGCCCTAGAACTTTTATGCGCTGTATCACAAATGTGTAATATCAAAGCAACCACAAGCAAAAAGTTACAAGCCATGCTATATGAAAATTTGCAATTTACGAGTAGTCCTAGGAGTCCCAGCCTCTACGAACAAATTGTATGGCGGTTGTACGAAGATCGTCTCTCAACTCCGTTTTTCGCCGAATATAACATATATTTGAAAAGATTTCTTGTGAGTTTATTCAGTGTTTCTTTACTATAATCATTATATAATTTACGATTCATCGAAAACCAACATATATGCATGTTAAGTAATAATTAAATCGTCCCTATAAATTATATCTTACAGTCGTCATAATATATATAGTGAATGGCACGAAATGCGATGTGTAGCAAGGTAGATTTATTAGAATCGTAATTTATCGTAAAATACACACTTTGAATTGTCGATTAATAACAATCATTGATTACGACTAGGCTTTATAATTAAACTCTTTCAAAGTAAGTAAACAACTTTATTCCTAATATGAAATTAAAATTGATAACTTAGTTATTCCACTGGCTATGTAACTAGATGTAACGTGTTTCGCTTCTTTAAAAAGCATCTTCAGACTAACTATATCAAACCATAACAAAATATATCACCTCCAAACACCAGTTGTTAATTTTATAATTAATACTAAAAGCTTGGGTCTTACTCCCTTCCCCACGTCCAGTAGAAGGAAAAAAACCCACTCTACTCTTAATTTTTAATTAAAATGCTTCTTAACGAAACGAAACGCGTTACATTTAGTAACACAGCCAGTAATCACTAAGTTATCAACCTTAATTTAATATTAAAACACGAAAGTTTCCGCCGAATCCGTCTAAATTATCTTTATTCCTTTTAACATTAAAGATATTATATTTAATTACCCACTATTTCACATTATTAAAATATGCTAGAATTCATCGTAATTAGTCCAAAATATCGATTTAATGACTCCGCAGTAGATGTAATGGACCACTTGTCTGCAAAAATACAGGCTGACGGGACGTACAGCATGGCTTGTAGTTATAGAGGGCTTTGGTAATGTGCATTCTAATTTTCAAATTAGCTGCATTTACAATTATATTTGTATGGCAACACTTTAACATACAAATGTACATAATATTTTTAATTCAGTGTTTACGACAGGTCGTTTTTAACAAAAACTATTTAATTATATAAACGGGGACTCATTGACAGTCACGTACACACTTCTTAGTTTCAATTAATAATAGCATAGCAGCAAAGATTTTTATGGCAGAGGTCAAGAATTTTCGCATTTTATGCATTTTAAATTGTTTTCATCTGTGGCCTTCGGGCGCTTGAATTTGACCCATGGGTCACTATTTTATTCAGCTGGATGCGCTATCCACAGTGCTTTAGTGGAGGGTATACTATACAGCGTATACCTCTACTACAGGGTATCCCAAACTTTTTCTGCCATTCGAAACTCTTGAAATGTTAACGGAACACCTCGTTTATTTTGTTGGGTACGTAACATCAACATGAAGATTTTTTCAGCCTAAGCAGCATATAAAACCATTCCAGGTCTTCGCGGATTACCTATTCTAAACTGCTAAGTAAAAACACAGTATTTCAAGAAAATGTCGAAATTAAAGTAAGTAACATCATAAATCATAATATTTACTTGAGTTTGACGAAATACTCGGAACTAAAAAAACCTTTAAACATGCCGTAATTTCAGTAATTAAAGAAATACCGTTGGAGTAATCCGACGCAGATTTTTAAATATTGTAATACAATGGAACAGTATTGGAATATGTATTTAAATATAAGCCGTAAATTATTATAAGATGTAAGTGTCTCATCCGTTAACTATAATATTGAAATATTATATGTTTAACAGTGATTTACAATTTCAATAAATTTGATTTTTATCATGAATGAGTTCCTTTCTTTACAAATTTCAATGTACTATTAAAGTATTATATTAGTTTACATTGACTGTGTTTTGGCCAATTGATGTAACTCTCAAAAAATGAGAGTTACCTGAGTTAATGACTGGATTTCATTTTAAATACGACAGAGCAGGTTTCGACCCAATGATATAAATTAGAAAAATAAATTGACCACTTTTTGGAAGTGAAACATCTTTTACATTGTTGATGTAAGCTACTATTATATCGAAACTCCCTACGTATACTCCCGTATCTGCAAACATGAGAATTTACAAGAGCGCATTTCAAATATTCATAACGCATCTCACTATACTTATAATGTTACATCAATTACATCAATTGGCCAAAACACCGTCCATACAGTGTTACGTTATTAATTATCCAAATCGATTTTTTAATATTATTTACTATTCGATATCCGAATAGTTGATAATGACCGAATAGTTGGAGTCCACTGAGACGAAAATTAAATAAAAAATGTTGCAACAAACTTACACAAAAGAATAAAATATTAAAGTAATTGTTTACTTCCGTATTAATTACCACATTTATTTCGCATGTCGTAAACCTTTCACATATTGCCTTACATAATATTTCTTTTCATCATCGTTTGTTTTACTTTGCAGCTATCTCCGCGATCATCTTTTGGCTATTGTTTTAGTGTTTTATACACAATGGATCTTCAAAATGAATGTGTAATGTTACATGATCATAATGGCCCACTCCTAAAGGGGATGTAGATGTTATTTCTGATTATTATTATATGACGACATAAAATCTTTTTGTCGCACGAGTTTCGTATAAAATCAGTGCTAAAGATATTATAAACAATAGCACTTATTAACAGATCGATTTTGTGTTGTCTCTGGCCCATTACACTATCATATTGTTGCAGATAATCTCTTTCGACTTATTTTAGTAGCAGACGTAGCGAGAAGAATCGGTTAACCACTAATCCTACATCCTTAACTTCTTCTAAAAAGAAAGGTTGAGCTGTGGTGTAGCAACCAGTTATCCAAACTCTGTTGAGATTATCCGTTAGCAATCCATATGCTCCACGTTGGGTGCTCAAGTGGTTGGTAAAAGAAGTATTTTTGAACTTAAATACTCTGGTGATGTGTTCAAATATAATTACGTATTAATTTATTAGTTAGCTGATAGCTATTTCAGTTTCACGCCATCGTCAGAACTATAACTAGTTTATTTTTTTAGAACTGTGATTACTATTCAAAAATCACGTTCTGTGGGACAGCCACGAGATGAATGTCGAACGAGCATAGCTGTTTGCTGTGGTCCGTCCTCATACAGGCCCAATAGGTCACGCTGACTTGATCTCAACCGAGGCCAACATTGAGGCATTCGATAAATTTGCAACATTCTAGATTCCTCTTTATATTCAACGCGGAGTAGATTAAACTCTAGCGCTACGGCGGATTCTCAGTATACGGATACACAAGATACTTAATATCGCTTAAACTAAGTGGCTGAGCAAGTCACATTTTCTTTTTTTTTCTTTCTATCTATTCTCTTTTTAAGCACAATAGTGCGTTGTTAAAAGATCGGTCCCGTGCAGCTCTGCATCGGGCCAAGAATGAGGCGTTAATTCGTTTCTTGATAGTTATTGCGTTATGGAAGGCGGCCGTGAAACAGCGGCTGCATACACATAACGGGTGGAGGTGGGGCAACGAGCTTGTATTCAATTATAAGTGGCTGAGCAAGTCACATTTTTTTTTTCTATCTTTTCTCTTCTTAAACACAATAATGCGTGGTTTAAATATCGGTCCCGTGCAGCTCTGCACCGGGCCAAGAATATGAGGAGTAAATTTATTTCTTTTCTTGATCGTTATTGCGTTATGGAAAGCGGCCGTGAAATAACGGCTGCATACACATAACGGGTGAAGGTGGGGTAACCAACTTGTATAATGGAGTAAAAGCCAATTCAATCAATAATTATGCGAATATTTTTTTACCGTGTCCGCTACCAATGTGAAGCATATTTATGAACTCCTAATGGAGGTATCTCAACAGAAGTTTTTCTACGAGAACTGCTTGTTACCCAGTTGTTCAACGTCTGTAAACATAATTGTGTATATTTGATCATTGATTATTAAACTCTTTAATTAACTAGTAATCGCTAGCGATAAAAGATTACATTTTATGAAAAACTGTGATAAGTTTTTGTTATAAAAGTAACTTAGGAATATTATAAATAACATTTTTATCTTACTCTCCTTATCACTGGTGACGTATTTTGACATCTGTTATCTCATTTTATAAGTGAAATTAAATAAAATACAATAATTTCGGTGTTTTGAAAACTGAGTTTTTTATTGGGTTGAAATAAATATTGTTCTGTTCATTTAATTTTATTATTGCAACAGTTCACGAAAATATCACAAGCATTCGTGCTTTCTGGATACACACGCGTAAATCGATTGAAAACCAGTGTAGTAATGCTCGAATTTTGGAATTCGATCACGGTGTTGTCAACATTGCTAATTTTCGCCTATTATTATTAGTCATTTAGAATACAGGAAAGTGTAGAAAAACATCAAAATTTTCAATCGGCAATCGATAATATATTATTATATTGTTTCATTTATTGACAATGTTAAGTTTATTATGGTACCTAAATAAAAGATGTAAATACACCATATTTGAGTCGCTGAGTCGTTAAACACCCTCCTGACGATTTTTCAATAAAATAATTTTTTTTATATACGTATGTGCTCTATCGATAGATATATCAATTTTTCCAGTTGCAAGTCTGCAAAATTTTTCTTAACTTGAAAATGTCATTTTTTTACACGGCCTCGATTCTCGCTTTACACGGTTGACGCGCTCTGAAAAAATGACAGCTTAAAAAAATATTTTACGCTTCCTTGTACACCAGAAGACCCAAAATAACTTAAAGTATACTTAAAACTATCATACATAATCGTCGTTTTTCTGGAAAATGACGCTAACTGAAAAATACTAGTTTTGAGTAATTGAACTTTGAAGTTTGTCAAATGTTTGAAATGCCATACTTTTTTCATTTTGTTTGTTTGTACAAAACCGTTTTTAAGTATAAGTATAATTTATAAAAATAATTTTGATCTTCCATTAGATATAGTTTGAAATAAGCAACATTTTGCTATATCTGTCATTTTGCCGATTTAGAGTTTTCTTCCAGAACAATGACGATAAAACAGTTTTTCGTCATTTACTCAAGACTCTAAAAACCTTCGGGAGCGTGTTTAGCGACTCAGCGACTCAGCGATTCATTTTTAATGTTAAAAATATTATTTATCACATCGGAATTTCTATGATTTACTTTATTTTATTTTACACAGGTGCTTTTACGCCGAAACGTAAACATTAAGGCGTATATTATTCAACAACATTCAAATCTTCGTCCATGAAAATATAACTATACACTAAACAAAAACCCACATGACACTATTTAAATATTCACGAATACATAATAACTGCGTATTAATTCAAGACACTGGCAAAGAACCAAACCCGTGGGTCGCATCACCATAACCAAACGCGGTGAGCGAGAATTTCTGGAGGCGGTCTCCAATGTCCTTGTGTCTCCTCATTGACATGTAAATTACATTAATTTACATTCTGAAGATACCGAACCGCGTTTCCGGGAACGGAGCATTCAGCGCTGCAGCCAGGCTCAGTCCTAAAGCCCTCCGCGTGCAAGCAGGATCTAAAACGCCATCGTCCCAAAGTTTGCCAGAGCTATGCCACGGCACGCCTTCCTTTTCAAATTGCGCTTCAAGTGGCGTCCGGATTGCTTTTTCTTGCTCATCCGTCCACGTCAATCCTTCTCTCGCAGCTTTGTCTTTTGCAACTTGACAAAGTACTCCTGCAGCTTGTGGACCTCCCATTACAGAGATTCTGGCGTTTGGCCACATGTATAAAAAGTTAGGAGAATAGGCTCTACCGCACATGCCGTAATTTCCTGCCCCATAACTTCCACCTACAATAACTGTAAGTTTTGGTCCCTTGAAACAACTCACTGCCATAACCATTTTTGCTCCATTTTTAGCAATACCTCCAGCTTCTGCATCTCTTCCAACCATAAACCCTGTTATATTTTGAAGAAAAATTAACGGAATTTTTCTTGACGCACATAATTCTATAAAGTGGGCGCCTTTCAACGCTCCCTCCGATTGTAAAACACCATTATTTCCAATAACTCCCACAGGCTTTCCGTAGAGTTTAGAGAATCCACACACCAAAGTCTCTCCGTAAAGTTCTTTAAATTCGTGAAATTTGCTTCCGTCAACAATCCTTGCGATAACTTCTCGTATATCATAAGGTCTTTGTAAATTTGCACCTACAATTCCGTACAATTCTTTTGCATCATACAACGGTTCTTCAATTTCATCAGACTGAGAAAGCGATTTACTTGGTGCTGTATCGGACCAAGATAAATTCTTCACTATATCCCTAGCAATGTGAAGCGCGTGTTCGTCGTCTTGTGCATAGTGATCAGTCACACCAGAAGTACGGCAATGCAAATCGGCCCCACCGAGTTGTTCAGCTGTCACCTGCTCTCCAGTAGACGCTTTCACGAGTGGGGGTCCAGCGAGAAAGACAGTTCCTTGATTCCTTACGATGACACTTTCGTCTGACATAGCAGGAATATAAGCACCACCAGCCGTGCACGATCCCATAACTACAGCAACTTGAGGTATTCCCATTGCTGACATATTAGATTGGTTATAAAATATTCTTCCGAAGTCATTTTTATCAGGAAAGACTTCAGCTTGGTCCGGAAGATGAGCCCCGCCGCTGTCAACCAAATATACACAAGGAAGATTGCATTGCTGTGCTATTTCTTGTGCTCTCAGGTGTTTTTTCACAGTTATTGGAAAATATGTGCCACCTTTAACTGTTGGATCATTAGCGACGATTACAACGGGGCGACCGTGCACTCTGGCAACCGCTGTGAGTAGTCCTCCGCTCGCAGGAGGTCCCGCGAGAGGCGTCAATTCAAGAATATCGGATCCCGGATCGGATAACTTTTCGATTCTCGTGCGGGCATCTAGTTTGCCTTTGGCGGTCTGCGCTCGTTTTGCCTTCTCCCCGCCGCCCTCCCCAGCCTTTGACGTTCGCTGTCTCAAGTCGCCGACCAGCTGAGACATGAGACCGTAGTTTTCCTTGTAAATATCCGAGTTCACATCACATTGGGTGTTTATCACGGTGACTTCTTTGTGGAACAATCTGCGGCCCGCCAAGCCGGACGACGCCTTGACTGTTTTAAATAATTTATGCATGTTTAGACAGCTGTATTATTACTTAATCGACTGAAATGGCAACTGTTATGTCGTTGACATATTATCGAACGCGCGGAGGCCACAGCTGATAGCACACTGCCTCACAGTCGCCTCATACAGCTTTACGACTACAACTGCTATCGGAACGCCATACCCCGCGCGCCTCTTCATTATTATCACGTGACATCACAAACAACATAGTCGGATCTGTTTACTTACGAAATGTATTTAACGTCATGAATTCTATTTTAGATAGATAATAAAAAAATACAATATTTGTCTTTCAAAATTTACCTCAACCCTACAGCGTCTTTGCTTAAAATTGATTTGAAAAATTGTGTTTGGGGTACTCTATAAAGATGACAACTAATTGCCGGATATATAAAATTATAAAACTATCCTTTAATATCCTTTAATATACAAACTATTGATGCGTTTAGTAAGCTAAAATCTTTTTGTATAATATAATATAATATATCGATGGTGTTTTGGTCAATTGATGTAACCTTCAAAAAATACGAAAATGAGTTAGTGATTGGATCTCATTTTAAAGATGACAGAGTAGGTCTCAGCCAAATGATGTAAATTAGAAAAAAAACCGATGTAAAAAAAATACAGTAGCATAAAATTGATTAACGTACCAACTTTCCAACTTTTTCACATGTAGAAAAATCTATTATTTCACGGAATGATTTCCACACATCACCACTTTTCAACATTTTCTTTATATCGTTGAAACTCATTTTTAACAAATCTTTCGTATTTTTTTTTAAGAATTTTTCGGCACACGGAACAGTCGACTATCTAAAACGAATAGAAAGCAGATACTGAATTTCACACTTTATTCATTTACGAACTATTTAAATTTACTATCGGTGATGATTAAATGAATAAAGCATTGTTTTACGGATCAATAACAATTTTATGAGCTCAGTTTCAGGTTACAAAAATATAAAATTATGTCTCTATACTTATCAAATAAAAGACTATTGTGTCCAATGCTATTCGAAACGTAATAAATTATTTTATTTATTGCCTTTTTGTTATCAACAGTATTTAGTTATCAAGAGTACTCATGATCCGAACATAGTCCGAAATATTTTTCTGAAGAACAAATCCCTTACCCGGGCCCGGCCCGAGCCCGAATATCAATTGTCTCTACCCGCCCGAACCCGGACCACGGGCCAAGCCCGGGCCTGTGCAGACCTCTACTACGTATAAACCTGTATCTGCAAACATGAGAATTTACAAGAGTGCATTTTAAAGATTCATAACCGCATCTCACCATATAATGTTTTCTATAAAAACAGTTTTTACACTCTCCTGAACAATTTCAATTTTGAGGGTTACATCAATTGGCCACCGTCGATGATTATGTAATAAAAATATGCTTTATAATATACATAACTCATCAGAATATTCCGTACACTACCAGTTGATATTATAATATGTCGATTTCTATAACATATAAATAAACAAAATAGTAATTTAATTAAAAGCTTAACAAAATGGCCGTCAATGTGTCACGTAATGTCACACGTTAACTTTCTTTCGCGCCTCAAATACGCACCATTGGGTTCCCATAGCCAACAAGCGTAATCGTAAATCATAACAAAAAGTACCTTTATTATTATTTACAACAATAAAATCCCCCGCCACCATTTATTTCCCAAGCAATTAGCCCCTTGAAGGAGGAATCATTTTTTGTATGAGTTCTAATTAAAATAAGACATACAATATTTTGAACTAACGGACTAATTTTAAACAATGATAATACACTTGGCGTGTGAATTTAATTTAACGTATGAACGTAATATTACGTCAAATGTTTTTTTTTATAGAAGAATAACTGTTTTATATGAAGGTGGGGTAAATCAACTATATTAAAAAGTTACAGTTATGAAAATATATGTATTAGTCATATTGGGGTTAAAAGTAACACTAAATTATGATACTGAATAATTTATTCTTGCGAATATCTAACTTTGATCAGAATAGTATGGTTTCTAAATAGATGAATTCAGTAGTAAATTTAACGAAATTAATTTTCAATATTACATTCAAATTGATAACCATGTTATTCACTTTTTGAGTTATTATTCTTCTGACAATCTTACGATGCTCTCAGTCTGAAGATGATTCTCAAAGTGGCGAAACACGTGTCACAACCAATGGAATAACAAAGTGACCTGTCAATTTGAATTGTGTATTAATAATGTATTTTCACAAAGTTACTACCGAATTTATCAAAAGTATTAACGCGAAACGCCGACTGGATAACCATTAATAGACAAACAATCATATTTACTTTATGCAGTACTTTCGGCAAATTAATGTTATTAATAATTGAGAGGAATAGTATCTTTTAAACTTACAAACTCCCATCTAAAGTGAATGTAAAAATATTGTTCAATTTCAAAACTCATATTCTCCAATACTTTATAATTTTCTTAACTAATAATCTCCATCCCAGCCAATGAGAGTGCAGCATTGTACTGTCATGGCCAGCAGTGTTTGTTTACATATCATGGTGTAAGGGTCTGTTCCATAGTTTTATTTGTATCAAGCATTTGTAACTGTAGAATGAAAACGGTTTTTTTTTGGTTTGCCAAAAACAAACATTGACAGAGATTGTCAGTTATGATACTAGAGCCCTCCATTATCAAGCGACTAATTTTAATATTGATATCAGAATTCAATTGAGTTATAAATATTGCCACAATTTAAAATTAATTACTATAATCAACCAGCAACATAATCTTCTAATTCAATACAAATGAATAATTGCAATATGTTCTTGTTTAAGCTTTATGTCTGTAATATATTACAATAGCTTAAATAAAATATTCATGCATATATATTTACCATTTATCTCTTTGGTTAAATACTCCGAAGGCAATTTACATAATTTTTCCATTTGGACCCACCTCGTATGAAAAAGTCAAAGCATAATTTTTTGCGTCTATTCTCCGTAATAATTCATAGCATATTGCTAATTTTTATGGCATACAGCTTTTTGAAACATTGTTATTACAGTGTGTCTTATTTAAATTTCTTTTGATAACGCGTGTTGTGTATGTTTGTATCAAAATAACATCATTTATTATAAGACTAACGAAGCCAAATAATAATAAAAAATGTGATTCTTGTAATATATTATTATTGTAGTTGTCAATATTACAAAAATTGTTATTTTATTCGAATATAATTAACATAATATCTATTGTTATTAACATTCAAGGATAAAAGCCATCTATTTTTATATCTGGGAGATACTAAAATACTCATCTGATTTGTCAAAAGTTACAGCAAAAATAGCATGCAAGATGATTCAAGATAGAATGTTTGATATTATTGACAACTCGTTTTCACTGTGCCCTGCTCGTAATTAATATTTCATATTTCTTAATTGTAGGACCGAGATGAGCAGACTCAGCTAGAGATGAAACACCGCATAGAAGAAGACGATCTCTACAGAAGATTTGCGAGACATCGAGAAGAGGAAGACAAAAGGATGCGAGATGAATTTAGGGTATGCCAATCACTCATCGATGAGAATTTGCCTTCTAAACTTTATCTGTTTATTATTTTTATCATTTATGTCAGTCACCACCTACCAATTTTTGTTTAATTCAACAAACAAATTCATACGACGACGATCAGAACTATTTAAACGCTATGAAATCAGTAATCTTACAATCAGCAAAATTAATTATCCACATATCATGAGCCTCTCTGAGAAAATCATATCAGAAAGTTAAACAAATAAAAGCTTTCCATGCTTATGAATTAGTAAATTATTCCCCTAAAAGTTCAGAGAAATTTAAACATGAGTAATTCAGAAATTGTATGTTAAGTGTCAGCAGTCCAATAAATCCCTTTTGACTCATTGTTGATCCTTTTTGACCTTTTTGTAGATAGGATGGCCTTGTGCTACAATTAAAAGCTTTGATCATGATAATAATAACATGTTATAGTGAGTTTATTTGTTCAGTGAATAATATTTGATTTATTACATTTCAGGATGAGTGGGAAAAGAGTTGGAGAGATTGACGCATCGTTTTGAAAGAGAAATGCAAGTTAAAAGAAAAAAACCCGACGAACAAAATGTACTCACTCTGAGACATCAACAAGAAAAGGATGACCTGGAAAAGAATATGACTCTGAGACGAGACAAGAAAAAGGAAAGCCTTACTCGGAAGATGCTTGAACATGAAAGGTAAACCATACAGTTAGTGTTGTGGTGAAGGATACGCCGTATTATACCATCTTCTATAGTCAAATATTTTGTCATCAGACAAAAAATAAAATGCCTTTTCGATACATGTTCGGAAACACATTATAATTTTCATTTTAGTTCATTTTGCCTCAGTACAGTAAAGTACAACACAGGAATGTGTTATATGATGTAAATTTACGGTAAGTAATGGTTTAATTATATAAAACATATTATAATTAGAAATTCTGGTCAATTTCAGAGCTGCAACTGCTGCATTAGTTGAGAAGCAGAGTCACGAGATGTTGGAGCTTATAAATGAGAAGCGATCTGAATACATGCGAGCCGAGTCACTGTTCGAAGATGCAGCTGAAGTAGCAGCGCCTTATCCTGCTCGAGCGCCCCCACCAGCACCTCCAGCTCTTACTAAATTCCATATTTATAATGACCCAATGGAGTTCGCAGAAGTTGACCAAATCGCCATCTCGGTATGCATATATATATATTCTTTTATAATTGCAATTTTACTAAACGCTTCCCAGCATTAAATGAAGCACAGAACAATACAGGACGGTGTGTTGCTCATAGCATGTAGTCATTTTTTGAATGACCAAATTTTAAACAAGTCTCACTTAATACTGACGTCTTCTTTATTTTGAGTCTATGAATGACTGATTGGTTTATTCTATCTTAAATCTAAGGAATTTTAAGTACTTACTACCAACTGCTGCCAAACTTACCTCACAAGATATTTTAGAGACAGTTGCATTTAATATTTCAAAATACAAAGCTGCCATTGCTCCCTTATATATCAGCAGTGCCCCTGAAATTCCAAATAAAATAAAACTGCCTTTTAGAATTTTACAACTTCCCCGAGGAAGTGCTTGAGTCGCTGTCAAGAAGCACTGCCTTGCACCCTCTTTCCTTTAGGTTATATTACTCAATAATTATTATCATTATCTTTATAGGTTGCCCAAGAAGACCAAAAAACATTCACAGATCTTGTGCGACAGTTGGTAGGCCGATGTGGATCAGATATAGAAAAAGCAAGGTGAGCTAAAAAATGTGTAAGACTTATTCATCATCTTCATCTATATATACCTGATCAAAAGATGAGAAGGATATATTGAAATAGTTTTATCTTCAACCTTATAAACAGTATGAAGCAGCTAATGTTTAGAACGATAGATATTATCACAGTCTGTATTATCGATACTCATAAGAACTTGCGATATAGGAACCAGTTTGCACTTGTCATATGCTACAATAATATAATCAAAACAATCCAAAAACCTTCTGATCGAATCAAATTTAAATTCTTTAGTTATTAATAGCAAATCACAATCAATCCTTATAAAAAACTTCAATTTATTCCACAAGTTGAACTAAGCTCATAAAAATCTAACTAAAATCTAACTGGTGCTTTAAAAACAACAAAACTTCGGCTATTACTCTACAAATATATGCGTTGCAATAGTGGCATTTGCTAATTTCTTTAATAGCTCACAATTATTAATTTTATATTTACAGAACCATTTTCCGCTGGATCACAGTGAAGAATTTAAACACTATGCAATTTGACGAAAACCTCAGAGGCGATACCCCAATGGGACTTTTGAGAGGCATCAAACATGGCACAGAGAGTTATCATGTACTCTTCAAGAGACTCTGCAGGTAAGCCTATTATTCTAACCTGGTCTAAAGTGGTCTCCTAAATCAAAATTATTTCGCTGAGAGCATTTATTGACACAATATGACTGGCTTACAGCGTAAGGTTACCAATAAACAAAAATAGTGTATTGGACGCTAAGAGTTTGTTAACTAAGCGACATCAACATTTCTCAAAACATATTTCATAATGTGTGCCTAGAAAATGATGTTGAGTCCGTGGTCAAATGGTCAACGTCGTTGGCTTCACTTGCGGTATTCATAGGCTGATTTTTCAATTTATGGTTTCCTGTTCAATGGGACGAATTTCTGTGATATCTAAAATTCCTTCCCATCCATCTGATCTTAAAGAGAAACAAGCAATTCTTGTAAAAAAATATCTGTTGAGATAAAATCCATCAGGAATCCATATGCTTCGCTTTGCATATTACAATATGAACCATTTTCTTTTGAATACCTTTACTGATTGTTTACCTTTCTTCAAGAGGCACTGTTCACCACTGCTATTGTATCACTTTTTATAATTTCAAAGCTCTGTTTGTCATAATACAAAACCTAACATCAACTATTCTTTCAACAGTTACGCTGGTCTCCACTGTGTGGTGATCAAGGGCTACAGTAAATCAGCAGGCTATCAACCAGGTGTTCGCTTCGAGGATAACCGATTCAGAAATTCATGGAACGCAGTGTATGTAGCAGGAGCTTGGCGTTTCGTTCAATGCAATTGGGGGGCACGTCATCTCGTCAACGCTAAAGATGCTCCGAAGCCTGGCAATAAGGGGAAGAGCGACAGCTTAAGGTATTGCATGATAATACATGTGTATTTTATGTACTAAGGAAAATCTGCACAATGGATGGTTTTTGCTAATAACACAATTCAATGAGTTATGTAGGATAGTAAAAAAGATCATTTGCTTCCTGGCCTAGGTTTTACTTGATAGAAAATAATTGACTGTTTCAGATATGAATATGACGATCATTACTTCTTGACTGATCCGAGAGAGTTCATTTATGAATTCTTCCCACTGCAGTCTGATTGGCAGCTCCTTAAAACACCGATAACTCTAAGGGACTTTGAAGAATTACCGTTTGTGAGATCGCTGTTCTTCCGCTATGGTTTATACTTTAGTGATGCCAATACCAAAGCTGTGATGTACACAGATGCAACAGGTA
Organism: Himalopsyche phryganea; assembly: GCA_022494535.1. Taxonomy (NCBI): domain Eukaryota; kingdom Metazoa; phylum Arthropoda; class Insecta; order Trichoptera; family Rhyacophilidae; genus Himalopsyche; species Himalopsyche phryganea. Next base: position 553,776 of record JAGVSL010000059.1, on the reverse strand, counting down.
ATACACAAATGTACACCACATACAAATACTCAAAAATCCACCCTCTCTACTATTAACAATTTTATTCCCCACTAACCGTTTCGCAATATGAAGCTTAAAGCAAATGATATGCATTCCTGGTTATTTTTCAATGTCTTAATCTCACAATTCAATTTATTCACAAAAAAAAAACATTTTTTCAGCTCATTACTATTGCAATGTGCCAAAATGTGTAAAAATAAGTAAGAAATATAGAAAAATAAACATTCAATTTCGCAGCAAAGTCTACTGGGCGAGTTTGACAATATCTATTTCAAAATTTTATAAAAGAGTATTATTTGTTCAACTCATTCATATCCATTCGAAATATGTCATTATCCAAGATAATATTGCTGAAGAATGTTAAAGACCTTCCCAGTGACCATTAGCAGGCTGATTCTGCCCTTTGGTACAAGGAACAATTGCATGTTCATGATTCTTCAGATAATCTTCAAGATAGTTTGATATTTTTCAAGATTGACAGACTTCTCATTTTGGTGTTCTCAAAATATTAAATATATGCATGCCTAAGAAGAAGTCAGTTGATTAAAGACAGAATTAATTTCCTCTGTAGCGTAGAGTCTACACCGAAAGGGAATATTTCATTGTGACTTGATGTGTCAATCGTTTTGTCAATTTATTTGATGAAAATGCTGCTATAATGTGTACTTTTTTCACAAGGACTATTTTTGATTGTTTCTAGTAGTGGAAACCTTTTAAAAATGTTCTTTTCCATCATAGGTGCTGCTACAGTAAGAATTGCAATGCCCGCACACATGCAGAGCACTCTTATATTCCACTACAATCTTAAGTTTTATGATACCGAAGGAGATGGATTCGACGGAGTCAGTCTTAAAAGATTTGTCATGCAGGTTTGTACATCACTTTTTGACATCTTACGAACGTAATAGGCATCTGGAAAAAGTAAATTTGATAATCCCTTTTTTCAGTCTGTTATAGGCAATGTGGTGTCATTCAGAGTGCATGCACCATGCAGTGGTGCATTCCTGTTGGACATATTTGCAAATGCAGTCACACCCAAAGAATACCTCACCGGTGAACCTATGAAATTCAAGAGTGTCTGCAAGTTTAAGGTAAGACAATACTATTCACTTTATTTTGCATAATTTCCAAAGTAGGTTTCATCACATCTCCTAAAAAAATAACTATCGATATTCACAGACAGATATTCATACTGTGCTTTGAAAATGATAAATAAACAATGACAAAATTTTAGTGTTATTGAAACATAACTTATGGTGATATAATTGGAGTTTCATTAGAGTAATTGCCATCAATTTGTTTTCCAGATATGTTGTGCAGAGTTACAGACAGTTATGGTGCCTCTTCCAGACTGCGCTAGCGGTGAATGGGGTCCTACGAAGGCAACGAGACTGTTTGGTTTGGTACCAATCACACACCAAGTAAGTTTCTCAGCCTTGGATATCATTTTAAATGTATAGCATATTGAACTCCAAGATACTTTTACCCTCCTCCACGGCCATATAAATAGCAGATACTTGTAATCCTAGGTCTTGATCATTTCTTATTCCTTTAATTTTTTACTCATATGTAAATTACTGCATACCAATTTGGCGAAACTGATAGAATACTTCTTTGAAAGGTAGACAAACTTACAAATTCTTTCCGAATACAAGAAGCAAATGGAGCTAACCGAAGTCTTGGCTCATGATTTCTAAAACCAACCAATTCATTACTGTCCATGATCACTTTGATGCCATCTCTTCCAGATTGGCCAAAATTTAAATGCAGCAACATTCAGGATGCTGATTATATTCTTCAGAAATTTCCGGATTTTGATACGAAACTGGAAATACTGCTCAATTCAATACAACCATAATATGGATCGGCCAAATATTTTTTTCCAAAATCGTTATCTAAGTATCTAAAAAAACTTTCAGGATGCGCTTGTGTTTGCTGGACGGGAGGTGGAAATCCAATTTAGAATGTCACGGCAGCTGACTGATTTCATGGCGACTCTTCACAAAAATGGAGTTGAAGAGAAAAGACTTTCCAAGTTTGTTACACATACTGTCACAGATGACATTGTGACATTCGTCATCAGTTTCCCTGAAGAAGGTAAGAATAACCACATTAAATATTTCAATTTACCATTCAACCACTACCCCACACCAGGTGTTGCTTACTTACTCGCCCAAAAGACTATGGACATACTGGTGGGCGATGATGTTTTCACCATTAGGATATATTATTTTTCACTTTCTGTTATTTTATATAGATCTGTCATTGATATTATTAACATTGCTGACAACTGATTGAAGTATCAAAATATCTTTATTATTTTCATGAGAAGTCCCATTGAAAGCTACTTCTTTAATTCATATTTATTTACTTTGAAATACAAACTAAATTCTTCAATGACCGTATCGTTCGGTTTCAGAAGCAAAACTAATGTTTACCAATATTTATTAATGAGAAATGTGGGCATGCATGACAAACTTTTACCCAGTGTTATTATTTTGAAGTTGAAGAAGATTATGTCCTAAGAAAAATGGATTTTCATGAATATATTTAAGTACAAATAGCAGTATACAACATAAACGAGTGAATTCATTGAAATTACTGCCTCCTGCTTTCTGTGAGGGGCGCACTGACAACTTAGATATATCTATACCAAATACAGTGTGATAGCATACAATCTTTCAAATAATTAACTTTTCTTTTTCTAGGTCAATATGGCTTGGACGTTTACACAAGAGAGAGGGGAACCGGACAGTCCAATCACCAACAGAACGGCTCAACGGAAAGAGAGAAACATTTGCTCACACATTGCTGCAAATATCTGATAAACAGCAGCAAGCGAAACTAAGTCCATATTAGTGTGTTCATTGTGCCTTCGCAGCATATTTACAAAATGAGTTACAGCTCATCTTATGTCTGATAATGTATTTTTTTGAAGTTGGCATATTATAGGTTTTACATTATGTTTGTAAATATCAAATCAATGTACATAATCAGATGTCTACTGTTTTCTTTCGACACGTATTTTCAAGTTAGCACATTAATCCAATATACCAATGAAATGTTACATTGAAGGAGACATTAGTGCTAGGTGCTTAACCTAAAAAGTGTTATAAGAAACATGTTATTATAACCGTCCATATATTATTTAATACTTAGATAAACGAAAATGTAATTCTCTCTACAATTATTTGTCAAGTGCAGAAGAGTATAACTGAGTTTTTTGTCTTTTTTGAAAATTATTTAATGAAACATTTATTCAAAACAATATTGAGAAATATATTTTCATAAGAAATTGTTTTGAAAGCTTTCCATGCCAGATTTACCTACTCAAAGCAACTTCCACTGAGAATACTTAGTTTTTAATATACAAATATTACATTTTTTAATCAAATTTAGTAATAATTACAATAAATTAGTCTAAGATGTTGGAATGACTGGATAATATTAAATATCAAAAGAAAGAATGATACATCCAATCAAGCATTGAAATAAAAACTGTAATGGAAACAAAACAGCAATTAAAGATGCGTTTTGCTTCATAAATATGCACAATTTAATGTTACGTGTTTTACTTAATTGAATTGAAATAACTCCGTAATGATAATATTAAAAATAGCACTGCGTTTAGTCCAACCAGAAATATTTTGTCAATATTTGAAAATACTTGTGAGCCTAAATGCATTGCTTCTTTTCAAAACGTTAATTTTGTTTCAATTGTAATTTTAAAATACCATTAGAATTGAGAATAGAAACAAATGACATTCGATTTTAACTTAATTACACCATTATTTTATTTTTTCACAAAAGTTCATTAAAGTATAAATAAAAACATATAACGATAGAGTGCAATTTGATACATATATATTAAAAGTATGATAGTTATGTATTTTTTATTCATTTTTAATTAATCCCATACATACACATAAACATATTTCATCACATTGATAACCAAAACACATTTCAGTCAACAAAATCTACCTTTGCACTATGTATATCTATAATTGTTAAGTTTAATATAATTAATTTTAAATAGGTCTAGATATAATATTGTCTTTGTTTATAGAGGGTGACATTTGGCGCACAAAAGAATGATTTATCGATTTCTTATTCTCTTGGTGTCATCTTCTATGCAGATTGGATGACCAAAACAAGTCTGCTTGCAATGTGGACCATATGGACTCGTAATGGAGCTTATCTAAACATATGTTTGTTCTACAAGCACTGCTTGTTAATCAGTCAATCAAGCACTCTATTTTCGGAAAGAGTAAGGATAGAAGGATGGGGCTAGAATTGCACTCGCTACGCCACCTTTTGTCTGAATCCCTCTATGGACACATTTACAAATTGATTTTTGGATTAATTTATGTATTTGTATTCAAAAGCACGGATGTCTGTGATGTTGATATTCCTTAGATTCAAAACAGTGTTACAGAGCAAGAGCGATTAGCTAATAAACAATTAGCTGTGTCCTATTCATCCTACTATCCTTACTCTCTCCATTAAAAGAGAGGTAGAGCAATAAAATAACAACCAGTTTTCGTAGAACAATTCCTGTCGAGATGTTCTATTACGAGTTCATATGCTCCACTATAGGAGCAGATATAGGTGAAAAAAGAGTCTAGAGACATCATTTATTTATGGATTTTTCATAGTTGAAAGATAATGTGTGATGACCTTGAACCTCAAATATCGAAGTAAAAAATGAGTTGTTGGCGTGTTAAAAAACGTTCAGTTTCACTATCAAAAACAATGAATAAAGATTTGTGTTTAAAATGCCAATCATCTTGTATAAATGAAAAAGGAAAATTATTGTGTTTTATTAAAAGTTACAAGCTCCAAAGAATTTTAGATTCATACAATGATCTAGTTGCTTTTAATAAAAACTAATGTAATAATGTTTTAAAGATAATTTACAGCAGTGTTAGAAAGTCAATATTAGTTTAGATTATATATTTACTTACGTGTACATTATAAAACACCAGTGTTTACCAGTACTTTTAAACTGTATCGTTTATGTTCAATGTAATCAGCAAAGAGATTAACATTAATATGAAAAAATAAAACAGAAGAATTGTGGCAATATTATTTTGATGATTATTGTTCTATATTTGAAACATCAGCACATTCCTTTGAAGCTTACTCAAACAAAATTATTTTGGAATATAAATGTAAATTATGAACTGTCAAACCCTTCAAGATGGCGTCATATTTTTTCCATGTCAGTAAATTTATAAGTTTTAATCACTGTAATATTATAGATATTATGTTTAATAAGATACTCGTAATGTTATCCGAAAAACATGACAACATATTATTATACACAATTACAGCTCTTCATTAAAATTACACCCAATAGAATTTTTTATCAGAGAATGTGCGAAACAAAAAAAAACACTAATCTATATTTCAGTGTGTAGATAATTAAAAGGATACAATGTTAAGAATAATTTTCATTCTATATCTTTTAAGAAATAATATTAATGAGAAACTAGCCAGATATTTAACCTTTTTTTTATTTGTCTATCCTGGGCACAATTTAACAGTTTTTCTCATGCAATATCGTCTTCTTCACTGCATTCCTATGGTTGAAATACCATGACCCTTCTGGAACAATTGAATGTGTAGAATAATTGTGTTCCCTATTTTTATGTTTCTTCATCTTTTTGTAGTCGTGGCTTCTTAAGCATCCTAAAGTATTTTCAATTCCAATTACAGAGACATCATAATAAATGTATTTAAATGTTACGCAATGTCAAATCAAATCAAATTTATATTTTTTGATGCCTACGACTGACATTGTCAATATTAAATTGACGCCTTTGTTATTGTAAACTGGTTGTGTTACTAGGTGTGACATTTTTTTTGCTTTTTTGAGATACATCTTCAGTCTGACAATGTCACACTATATTAGTAATACCTGAAGGGGAAGAGGTTTTGAGTTACTGAGCATTGTGATGGGAAACGCAGAATACTCTCTGAATAGAGGTAGTAGAGATTCCAACTATAATATCCGTCAGGTGCAACTCAAAAAGATGTTCAAAATATTTTCGAGACCTACAGTATAAAATCACTCCTCAATTCTATTCATTTGCAAATTTTCAATGACAACAAAATGTCTGACAGAATCTGGTCAGCTTTTATCGTATTGATATGACTTTGATCGACTTAATTTTTAATTAACATGTTTTAAATTGGGAAAATAACAATTATATTATAAAATATATTGCAATGGTCTTTGCTTTAAAGAAATTTGGTTATTATTACTTTGCATGTATGTGTATTTCGTCCAGTAAGAGTGATATAACGTATTATTTTACAACAGTGCAATCAATGTATGACATTGTATATTATTCATTAATGTTAGTATTTTTTTATTGTTGTAAAAAGCATAAATTTGTAATAAATATTACAGTTATCATTTCAAATATAATTTTTGAATATTTAAAATCTAGTAGTTTTAATAGAGATGTAAATAAAATATTTAATTTAGAATATATTTTATTAATCTTATAGATCAGTCGTTTAAGAGGAAGTGAAAATGCTCAAATTTTTGCAACAGTGACATCTATAAATGAGAAAAATTATTAATTGATTTTTTTCAAAAATGTATCCAAATGAAAAACAAATGCATTGGTTGACTAAGGCAAATAAAAAACAATATTTAATTTTGTGTATTTTATTTAACATTATCAAAAAATATAATAGGTCACCTTTTAAGCACGCCACTGGCTCTATCTGCCGCACTCAATCAGCAATCAGTAGAATGGTATTGTAAAGAATGTGTTGATCTGGTAGTTAATACATTTTATCAATTACACAAATGTTTGTAAAATAATAATTTATATATATCTCATTAATAGGGGTTCACTGTTTAAAAATATGATATTTTTCACTCACTCTTAATAAAGAAATGATGTAAAATTGAATTATATTTGAATTCATTAAACTAGCAATAGGTAAATTAAAAATATATTAAATGTTAAATTGCTAAAAATGACTTAATTTAGTTGATATTCCAATAAATGAAATAAGACTAATAACAATATGCATGATTCACTTTTTCTTTAGTGTTCGAGGAAAATTGTTTTGATAATGGCAGAACCAAAACTAAGTCTCAAGTAATGAAAGATGTATTGATGGATTAATAATTGAAGAATAAATATCAGATATGTACAGCATTTATTGGGACAAGGAAACATCAAATCGATACCTATTATTTGCATCTAAACATGAACCACAACATTCATGAAATACAGGCACAATTTGGGTCTAGGCAACTCATTTGAAAAATAACTAAATACAGATCATATTTTGTAGTAAAAGAAGTGTCATGTTGCTAAGTTAGTGTCAATCACTCACGATGGAGTAATTGAAAAGAGTCCTATTTGTGTGCAATTAAAATATTTATTATACATAATTAATCATTTATGTGAATTTTTATGTTTAATTGATAGAATACAACTTTGTACTTAAAAATAAAATTAATTATATTCTAACCAAATGTCTCTGGAGCTCTCATTTGTGATTCAATCTTCAATATAATTGCATTAATTCATTTTTCACCGAAATATCATAAAAATATTACATAGATTTTGATTCTTTGGAATGTTACGGTTCTGCTATATACATAAGAATGAAATCAAGAACATATTTCAAATACCTCTTATATACTCACAAACTTTACGCTTTTAATCGTTTGTTCTTTTAGATAGCAATACTGAAATGATTTTTAATTTATTTTAATTGAAAGATATATATATACATTTATAAATATATTATAGTATGTAAAAAATATGTTTATTTCATAATATAGATAAAAAGCGTATTTGTACAAGATTTGTCAAACATATTTTTATAACTTTTTACGTTACTAATAAACATTTAAATACAAGGAATGAAATTTATTTTTCTTCGTCGTTATTATCATTTTGAGTGAAACAAATTCTTGGTCTTAGCTTCGAGAAAAAACACCCTACTTATTAATACCCAGTTCTGAATTTCCCTACGAAATTGCTGGAAAAACGATGCACATGATCCGACTAATGCAGTGGTCGTTGTGACCGCTGAGGGGGTCTGTCGCAAATTAAAAATAATTTGGTGGAGCATGGTCAACGTCAGGGGTGTCCGCGAAAGGTTTAATATAAAAATATATTTGTGCCATATATTGGTAGCGATTTGTTGGATGTTGGACCCTTTTGCAAGCAGACCCGCAAACTCAGATGAATCCATACTAATATAGAAGCAATTTATTGAACTATCTACAAATGAGAAGCTGAAACCAATGTTTAAACAAGGATACCACAAATTCTGGTTACAAAAACAGATATCGATTTTATATATGCATTATGGGTCACTGTACACAGGCTGTTGATTGCTTTTCCGTCTTCCATCAAATATCAAAATGTTTTATTTATATTTTATTTTCACATCACCATTTACCATTCAAGATATCAAAATTAGATTTATAATTTTTCTTTTGTGCAGTTATGTAGAGTTATTTTACTTGAGGGTTCATGGTCAGATTTTTGCTTTAAGAAAGGGTCCGTGGGCATAATAAGTTTGGGAGCCAATGGACTAATGTAACCATCATCATCATTCAACCTGGGGTGGGTTATGGCTGCCTTCAGCACATAAGTACACATTTAACTATGTCACTTCGATAATGACTGAAGAATTAAGAATTGGCATCCTCGAATGCATGGCATACCAATTAATAAAACAATATATATATGTATTTAAATTATATTTCATTTACTTGCTAGAAGGGATATTGAGAAAAAATGTTTTTTAAGCATTTTGCCTCCAAAAAACTTTGTCCTCTGTCAATCACTTTGTACCCTGCCTAGTTATCCCAAGTTCCCTTAGCTCCACCAAGTGCATCCTATTGATGGACGCCAGTGGACTTCCAGGTCGACAGAATTCCTCCGGCTGGAAGAAGAGACAGGTGGGATTCAGCCATGTCCATGCTGAGTCAAAATTAAATAAATTAATTATTTAAATAAACTTTCCATACCTCTATATTTTTTTCTCTCAATCTCTTTTTATGTTTAACCGTGACGTCTTACCACAATAAATTCAACATAGAAGGTCACTTGAGACATCTACCAAAAAATGGCTCTAAGATCCATACAACAACTTTCACCATTTGTCGGTAGGGAAAATATACCAGAAACTATCTTATTCTTTATGGTTATAATATGTAGACGTCAGATCTGTCACTTTGACAGATCTGACGTTTTTATATTATATTGCGCATAGAGCTTCAAAAATGAATCGAATCAAATATGTATTACCTCAAACCTCAGCAAACATCACTATTCGTCATTATAGAATATATATATTTGTCACGGAAATCGGGTAAACCGATAATTTACGCGAAGTACTTTGTCGTAAATTATCGAATTCTGTTGAACCGAGTGATCGGTTTTGGTCATTCATAATATAATGTGAAGTACATGCATCTAAAAAAGGAGGAGATATATAAGTTGTAAAAATAAATATAGTAAGAAACAAAACATCGGTAGGTAACACAATTTAGACAACGTTAAGTGGTCTGCCAGTTTTCAAACATTCATCTATGATCTCGGTAAAACGTTTAATTCTTCTTTCACAAATTTTCTCTACATTATGCGTGCTAGCAAACTTTTTGGGTTAATAGTAAGGCTAAGTAAATCATTTGAGAACCAAATTTTCTAAATCATTCTGAGAATATCATACTAATAGATATAATAGAGCTGAAGATACCCACTCTGAGAGAGTGATCTATCCTAATCATAGTTTAGTAGTTTCTTCTTCAAATATTTTATTATTTTCTTTTATGTACTAAAACGTCAGTAATTTATTTTTCTTAAATAAGGAAATAATGTCTAGTTGAAATTTTTCTTTCATTACAATGTAGTTCTACCAAATAAATGCTACTTCAATCAACGAATAGAAATATGTCGACCTCAATTGAAAAATCAATTTATGAAACTGGATCTACTGGGATTCGAGCCCGTGAGCACCACAACGGAACCACTTGACTACAGATCCGGCAATATATAATTTACAAGAATAGACAAAAAGAAACCAACAGACTCGAGTGAACTGGAATGGTGGATATAGTGAATTATATCAAGAGACTTAGATAACCACAGGTTTTTCATATCTCACGGGTTCACGAATTTTCATTCCTCGTTGAATACGACTATCAGCAAGCTGATTTGGTTTGGTTTGTTCTATTATAAAACATTAAATTTCATTTCGCGTACTTTCTGAAGCGATCCCAAACTGTCATTTTAAGTCATTGTAGAGGTAAATGTCTTTTAGCAGGTACAAGGTTTGGTGTGTTCTACTCTAAAACATAAAATTTCATTTCGCGTACTTTCTGAAACGGTCCCAATCTGTTATATGTCATTGTATATTGGTAATTAACCAAATATCCAATGAAAGTTTACGACATATCATCGTTCAACTTATATTGCAATGTTTCCTTTCGTCATTCCCGAATACTTCCCATATATTTACACAAAATGCAGCAGAAACGATCTAGGTTGCAAAACAATACGTCAACTGGCAAAAAGCAAGCCTATGTGTGTAGCATACATAGTACTATACTGGTGTGTGTATGTGTGTGTTTGTATGTACATATATATACATATATATACACAACAGTAACGGTGCTATATCGAGTGACAAATCATTCCTTCAAGAATGGAACGTATAATTTTGCAATCGTCATTTTCAAAACATGCAGAGACATCTATGAAATGACATCATTATCTTCGCCTTTTTTGTAAATAATCGGGCTAATGATCTATTTAAAAATACATTCATATTTTTCTAATTAATTTTAGATTTATTTTAACGAACCTGGATACTTTAAATAGTGTAATTCGACAACGAAATTTGGGCTTCTCTGACCCTTATATAAATCACAGCAATAAGTTTGAGGTTTTGTCAATAGATGTCGGTCATATCAAACATTTGTTACCGGATTTTTAACATTGACCAACAACCCCGACTTAGATTACGACTAAAAGGAAGTCTTTTCCTACCTTTCTTATTTATCTTCAGATTAAACACCAACCAAACAGTCCGGCAAATAACCATTTTTTTTCAAATTATACATATAATAATATATATTCATATATTTATAATTATATATATTACAGAACAAGATGTCATAGGCATAAATAAAAACGAAACAAGTACATTATTACACGCAAAAACTCATTTTATAGAAAAAGTAGCCAAAATAGCGCGACTTCGACTAGAACTCCAACCCCACAAGCCTGTATGTATAAAAACAAATTTGTCTCAAAATCAATGATTATTAAATTTATATTCGTATTAACAAAATTATTAAATTTGTTATTCGACTGATTTAAGAATTCAATTTAAAATTAATTCTTTAAATTCACTTCATGAGAAAACTTGAAAATTGTTTTTTTTAAATCACACAACTGTCGAAACATAGTTGACTGGAACTTTGAAGTCATCATATATTATTTTTTTTTCGATTAATTAATTCATATCAACTAAAACGCTTCATTTATTTTTGAAAGGTATATTAAAAATTAATAAAAAGAAATAGATTAACGTCATCGAACAATTAACCAAAGTTCCATTTTGCAGTTTCTATTTCACCACCAAAGAAACTACGAATGTCGAAGGAAAGCTGCAAAAAAATCCTTGAAATCCACCGATCTATGTTTATGAATCTGTAAGCCATGTAATTATTTCTATGAGATTCTCGATAATTTTAAGTGAAATTATACCAACCTGGCTGACACCTTCGCCGATAGGAAATCTGTAAGTTACCTTTGGGATATTGACGAATGCCTTCACACCGTTATGTCATGTGGCCAACTGATCCATTTGATGTCGATCGAGGCCGCATTCTCAATTCAAATCCCAAAAAGCCAAACAAACCTAATCACCATTTTGAAAACATATTATTATTATTGACGACTTTGTATAAACTGTGAAAAATCGCATTCCTTCCGTTTATTAATGTCATATTCAATACTCGAGTACACGGGTGACGAACCTTTTCCTGTTGGAATACCGCATTGATTTATCTTCAAATCAAACAAGACCGTTTTAAGAAACTTACATAAAAATGTATGTACATTATTTTGTAAATGAAGGAAAACAATTAAAGTTATTTATTTGCTTATTTCACTCAAAATGCCGCAGATTCGTCACTCCTGCTCTAGTACAAAAGTGTGCCACTGGTCGATCGCGAAACAAAATTTGGTGGATCGTAAAACTTATGAAAATTGTATTACTTTGCGGATATTTAAACGATATTTTGCCTTTAAAATAAATATTTTTTATTTAAACAAAATTTCTTATACGAATCATATTACAATCTGATCGAAGCCAAATTTAGTTTAAAAGTAGTTTCCAACATCAAAAAGGTTGCGCACCCTTGCTCTAGTACAGTGGTCTCCAAACTCAATAAGGAAGTGGGCTACTTTCAGAAATTGAAATTGTCTGGTGAGCTAATTATACGTAATCCTTCTTTATAATTTTTTACCATCGTCCATTGTCGTTCCATACATAATATTGATATATTACTTAAAATAAATTTGAACATCGGACTTGCAATAAAACATAAAATGCGAACTGTAATGATTTATTTATAAACAATATATCTTGAAATAAGTGTCAGTAAAAGTAAAAATAATTAGTGAAAAGAATGGCATCCACAATTTTTTCAACTCTCGCTAGAACCTTGTCACTCCGATCTGAATTCAATTATTTAGATGTACATCTGTGAGTTTCTATTTTTAATTTTAATCACCTTCATAGTGGAAAACATTGATTCACTTCAACAATTTGAGAAGCAAATTTATAAATATGATACAATATTCTACTCGAGCCACTGAAAATGCCGCCACGAGCTACCGGTAGCTCGTGAGCGACCGTTTGGTGATCGCTGCTCTAGTACATACTTACATATAGGAGCCCGAAAAATTAGGTGCAGTGCGACACTATCTAAAACAGTTTTTTTATCCCTTTCCGCTCCCAATGTGGAGCTTATAGACTCGCAGTGGAGGTATATCAATAAAAAAATTTCAAGGAGAACTGTTTACTATTCAGTCGTTCAACCTCTATTTTTTAGAAGGTAATAAGGATATAACGATGGGACTGAGAGAGGACTGGTAATAAGACAGTTGCTTTCACTACGTCTCGTTTTTAGAACTGGATGAGTTGGAGGGAATCATACAGACAACCATACCATCATAAGTCTGCGAAAGAATTAAAAGATTGTTGAATAAATAGCACCCAAAATTTAAGTCGCCTTTGTAGTGTGGTAAAAGTTTTACCCTAGTAATGTATCTTGATAGTTTAAGTCTCGGAATGGTCAATACCGAATATAGATTTGTTCGGTGTAATATTTGAAATCTCGGTCATGGGTGTTTGTGATGTCTAATTTCCTCAAGTCAATCTCGTGTAACAACAAAATCTCTCTTTAGGTTTATCCTCTCATGATTTAAAAAAATGCAAAATATCTGACGCCTTGGCTACTATTGGCAGCAATGCCAAATATTTGTTTTTTACAATTCTTTAAATTGTGTAACACTGATTCAGTAACACTATTATCACTGAACTCAATTATTATAGTAATAATGCAGCTTAATTACAGCCCTATTATTTTATTCAGCTGGAAACGGGTGATATTAACCTGGACCAACCCGGATATGGTTACTGTTTCGTTGTTCTATGCTTATTATGGAAGTGGAACACCGTGGGTGTCGGTTTTGAAGTCTATATTTAGTAAAAATAAATTTGGAAAACGAAAAACCGGAAAAAATCTATAAAACATTTTTTCTTCTCGCGTAAAAGCAAAGAAATAAATACAGTTTTTTTTTTTAATACAAAACGGTACATATTCTTCGTATTGTTTCACATTTTAAGAACTCTGGGAAATAAATTACGAAGAATTTCAAAAATACAATGGCGGTCGGGTCGCCTATTTGCTGTCTGGGATCCGCTGCCTTGTTATTATGATGTCAAATTTACATTATTAAGGTTACAGAGATGCGAGTCAAGGAATTAATACACAAAATCGCCGCTTATTATCGTGTATTATACATTTGGAGTGGGAATTTAAAAACTACAAACGATAGCAACCGCATGCTGGGAAATTCTCTTAACAGCCACTGCTTGTTGAGCACTCGCTAACTGAGAACCGCAACGCATACGCTCTCTAACTCGCGAATCTCTTGTGAACAACATAAACTAACTTATATAAACGTATTTATATACATATTATATTTTAGTGTAGAATAAAACTTATATTACTTGACATTTCACATCGAATATCAGTGTTCATTTTAGTATAAAATTCGAATCAAAAATAATGTTCATGTGACAGTGTTTTAAAAATACTTCCAAATTCGAATTTGGTTCAATTTTAAATTTGAGTGATTCATTCTTTTCGTTATGATGAATATTATTATTTTGAAATTGGCGCGCTGAAAGAGAGCGGAAGTTGTGTGGAAAATCCCTATGGATAGGGCAAACCTGAGTGCAGAGAGGTGTCCAGGAAGCGATGCGCGCGCTCGCGTGGGTTTGCACAGCAGCCCTTCTGCTTTTGGCGGGACGACCTATTTCAGCATCTTCGCCTGAAAAGGTCAGTATCTAACATATTCTTATGTTGTATTTAAAAGAAAACCCCACTAAAATGAATGCCCGTACAGTTATAATAGTTTCGAACGATAAATAACTCGTTCCTAAAACCATAGCGATCTAAAATTAATATCATCGGTTCCAATAATTATTATCAGTTACGAATAAGTTTGGGTTATTAAAATAATTGTTATGTTTTAAGTATTCATTGTGTGGTATATATATTTTTCTATAAATCTTGTATTTAGTTACACAATATTGATTTGAATCAAATTTAATATCATTATGTAATACTTCCGTTAATACAATTTTATATTTATACAATATCCAATAAATGCTATAATTTGAAGAAAAAAACTATAAACAATTGCTAACTGTAATTGAATTTCGTGTGGAAAGCATTAAGTTGTTAAATTTTACTATTTTAGTTTATATCTAAATAACACAATAAATTATTTTCTATGTTGTTGCGAACTGTACATATTATATATATCAATGAGATTATTGAATATTGAGAAAACGTGCAAAGACTGAATAATATCTAATATATTATGTAGTATTAAATAGTACGTACGGAGATTTAGATATATGATATATATTAAAACCTAAAGAAATATTTCATGTTATATGTATAACATTTTGTATCTTTTAATATTCTTTTAAATCCTGGTAATTTAAAAAAGTTGTCGTCTTGTTTTGGGCTACAGCACATAGTAAATCGGTGCAAATAAATATTATATGTTTATATTCAATGGATACGCCATCAGTTATATTGTAAGCTTATTTTAGGTGGTAAATATAACTTAGAATGACACAAAACAGCACCTAAACTGTCAAATAAAAAGAAAACAAGTGAAAATCGATTATGTGATTTAAACGTGTTCCATTAGATCTGAAAACAATCGGCTGGACTATTTCAATATACACTTTGCTTCATTTAGTCTTTTTCCTGTTGTGAATTCAACTATCTTATCTATCAATATTGTTAAAAAAAATCAGATTACTGGACAATTATTATTGGTTGTTAGGACAAGTCTTGGTTCAGGTAGCTTGTGTTAGCACGCTGATGCAAATCGAGCTCAACAGTCAATCAAGCGAAAGTCCACGCGACTCGATTCTCATCGAAGATTAATAATAACTGTATTACTTTTCTTTTCTTTGGTCGAATGCAGTCTCTCAGTACTAAGCTAATTAACTATACATACCACAATATCGACTTTCGATTCAATCGAAGTCACTCCCATCCCGATATATCTCTTCGTAAACCAATAAAATTCGAAAATTATTTTTGATTCTCTTTTCGCACGAATTTAAAACAACGCTGTCTACAAAACGGATTTCTCATTTAAAAACAGCAGAATATATTTAAAAAAATAAAAAAAGCTTTTTACTATCAGAAAGATGAAAATATGCAAAAATTAAACGAAAATACGTGAATTCTTAGACACTGTAATTCAATTGTTTTACCAAGAAGTATTAGAACGTACCTGTGTCTATTTTTGTATACATTATTTAAACATTTACATCTGCATTGCAAAAAGTCGATGTGTACCCACAAATTAGATATATGAGCTTATTACAGATTATTGCAGCCTTATTTGAAACATTTAAAATGTCGTAAAATCTACAATTTGTACCTGCTAAATATTTACAATATATCAACGGTGTGTTGATTTAACTTTTAGAAAATACGAAAATGAGTTAATTATTTTATATCATTTTAAAGACAACAAAACAGGTCTCAGCCAAATGATGTAAATTAGAAAAATAAATTGACCACTTTCTGGAAAGAAAACGTCATTTTACATTGGTTATAGGTTTTAATTTTTTGACCCGGCCACTTGATGTAAACCACTATTATATCGACAATCAATACGTATTATACCGTATATGCAAATATGAGAATTTACAGGAGTGCATTTCAAAGATTCATAACGCAACTCACCATATAATGTTTTCGATAAAAACAGCTTTTACTCCCTCCAGAACAATTTCAATTTTGAGGTTTACATCAATTGACCAAAACACCGTCGGTATTATGACATTCAAAATATTAAGTACATCCGTTTACATTTTAAAAATGTATTTCAAGAATTTCCTGTCACTTTCTTTGTCAAATTGCCACATAAAATTTAACCGTCAAGTTTAATGTGCAAAAGTAAAATGAATGCCTAATTTCTGCAAGACTATTTATGCTTAGAATAAAACTCACTCTTATTAGCTTTTGCATCTATTTAATTCAAATCGGTTTTAATTAACATAGTTTGCAATAATATTATGTTATGAACTTACTACGTTCAAATATCTCATTGAAATACAAGATGAATGAAGACGGCTAATTAGGAAAAGCTCGGTCAAAGAAACCATAAATTTATAATGATATTATATAACATTTAAATACCATATAACAATGAGAGCGTCTGCGACTTTTATTCGAATTGTATCACAGTTTTAACAATTGAAATAGTCGACGAGTGACGGAATCGCACGCAATAATGAGAGGTTGATTTCATTGTTCAATCTCCTCCTTGACCGTCATCCCACATCATAATTTGGATCCTTTGCGAAGGACTTTCCAATCGGATTAAGTGGCCGCAATTGACGATGTTTTCCATGAGCTTAAAAGCTTTAAATAACGCATAAAACATGTTTTTAATAGAGTAATGAGATGAAAGACTTTTGTCGTTAAGACGAATGAAATAATTTACCCTCATTTGTGCTCGTGACCTTTATTCATAATAGTTTATATCTCGCGCTACAAATTACTTCACTTAGATGAAATTTAAATATTTGTACATGGAAGTTAGTTCTATAGCCTTGTCTTTAATACTTTACTTTACGACTACAAGCTTGTAAAATCTTGTCATCCACAATATAAAATTGGGCTTTCTTCGGTACATTTTTTGAGGTTTGGGAAAAAGGCGTTTGTAATGTTATCCTAATATGATATTGAGTCGTTTTGTACAATTCTTCTTGAGGTTTTAATATTCAATTAAAATAAAAGAAATATATAGTGTAGGGGTGGAGAACGTTTTCATTTGTCGTGATCAAATAAGCACACATTTAATAAGCTGCAATTAGATATACTTAGGAATGTAAGTGTATTATATTGTAAATAAATGAACACAATCATAGGAAAATCAAAGATAAAGAAAAATTAAAATAATAAAAATGTCATTTTCTGTATCAAAAGTGAAATTCTACAGAAGTTAATGAAACGTGTTGTTAAAATTATCGCTAATTAATGTTTCTTTAAAGCTAACGTATCCGTCAAACCAATCACAGGCGAACGATAAAAAATAATAGAAAATACGAATATCCAATAATATTAGCATTTATATTAAATCCGCATATCCAATTATTCACAGCGATTGTCTTTTCGCGAAATAACGACTTTAGTAAAATTAATTACGCCAAAGAAAATAGCAAAAGATATGACCGTTATTGATTCGTTCCTAGATAATTTTAATGGGAAAAAGTGCAACCGTAACCGTCAAAAGAGTTCATTAAAACTGTTCTTTTAAGTCTTGTTCTTACATTGCGTGTTTAAATTTGCGATGCAGCATTTTTTGAAACACTAATTTGTGTTTATTATTTTTAAATTGGATGACATTACAATATGTACTACGGGTGACATTCTCGATTGCAGCAATCTAGCATTCAAACGTAAAGATTATGCGTGAGATAAAATTATAGAATCTAAACTTTTTTTTTGGTAAAATTGGAGCATTTTTTAAGTTTTTAAGTGCCTGTCACCAACGTAACTTTTTAAATATTTTTTGAACCGCGTGACGTGTATTGGAAGTATACAGATGCTATACAGGGGTACCCTGAGTTCAGACCACTTCACAATAAGACACCTCGCTGATACGACCGCCTTGCGGTTTTACGTTACCTCGCGATATGAGCAGGGGGAACGATACGATATTCTGTACAACTGTAGTTAAATAAATTGTTAAAAAAGTTGAAAGTTTGTCTCAGTAAAAACAAAACATCACTACAATGACGGTTATATTTAAGTATTTGTACAGATATTATGATATTATTTTGTGAAATTATATGATTATTATAATGTAGAAATATATATTTAGTATCATAAAATAAATACGTATTATTTTTAATTTGTACAGAAATATTATTATTTTTGTAATATCGCATGAAGATATAATATTATAACCTTTTTTTCAGATTCGAATTGTTGAGATTTTGTACATTTTCATGTATTTCGTCACTAACGCCCCGGGTTTCGCCTTTCGGCATCTTCAGACATTCGAGCATATGAATGAACTCGAACTGACAGACAGTAAACAATTTATATCTAGCAAAATTACCATGTGGTGTTCCTTTCATAAGCAAGTCATTCAGTATATCGGTCACTCATTACTCACTTGATCTAAATGTATTCCACCTGAAAAAAGTGCTTTGATTTTAGGCTTAGCTATCAACTCCCTTATCCACCAGAATTAAGATATTCAGCCTTTAGACAAGAAAATACTGATTAGCAAACAAATTGTCATAAATAAAAACGATTGCCGATAATTGCCATAACATCTAATATTTATAATACTATTATTCAATAAATAATGAGCTAAAAGTCCATTTAGCTGGTCAAAATTTTAACGAGGTAACATTTTGGACTCACGAAAAACCAAAATTCTTACAAACAGTATGAACCGAAATCATGGCTTTTTTTATGTTTATTTTCCAATCTCCTCTTTATGTTGCAGAGCTCTTGCAAAATTGTAGAAATATAATATTTGGCGTAACACCCTGGCTCAGACTATTTTGTATAGAATAAAATGTGATATAAATAAAATTGCTAAGCGTATCTTTCGATAGACGTAGATATAAAATTTATATCTATTTATTTCAAAATCTCTTGTTTATCTAATTTTATCGTTTTTGCTTAGCTTGCATCTTTAAACATTTAAAACTCAAAAAACTACGAAAGTAAATATAAATTTGAGACAGCGTCGTTGTTCTGGAAGAAGATACTAACTGAAAACCGCTAGTTTTGAGTAATTGTCCTTTGAATTTTGTCAAATGTTTGCAACTTTTTTCATTTTGTATGTCTGTACAAAACTGTTTTTAAGCAAAAAGCATAATTTTTAAAAATATGTGTGTTCTATCACACGGTACGCTTTAAAATAAGGAACATTTTGGTATAACTAACTCAATAAGTCATTTTTTCGATTTAGTGTTTTCTTCCAAAACAGCGATGACTATAATAAAAGGAGACAATTGAATATAAAATCCGTATTAAATTTCCATTATTCAAACAATGAAAAGCAAAATATCGTCACTCATTTTGTCTTAAATGTATCACTCCAACACTTCCTAATTAGCAATAATGTTATATAATTATGAAACAATACTCAATATTATGTAATGAATCTCTAATGTTTTCTGTATTGAATCATTTGTAAATAATGCAATAATTTACACTTTAGTGGAGTTTTTCAATGGCTGGTGGTCCGTCGAACCCAATGCAAATTTGGTATAGAAATTACAACAAGATATCAACCAGATGAGTGGCGCAACGCTATATGTGTAAATAAATTATGCTATCTCTCTATAACAGGTACTATTTTCATATTGAAGTAATTTACAACCTCCAGCATTATTGCGAGCTCTTATGCAAAAAAGAAAGTCAACCACCAAATATGCATTTATGATAAAATACATAAATGTTCAAACAAACTTAACTCTTTACCCATCTAGTTATCTGTATAATTTTGTCCTGTACGCTAGCAAATTTCTAAATACAAAACTAAAACCTATGGTTATTAACAAGATTGGTAGATTTAGATGTACCTGGTTCTGAACGGAAACATTACCATGTCAAATTAATATAATAGACAATTGAACATTGATTATACTATTCAAACGTATTCTATGATATGTCATGAAAGAGGAAGATTCTACAATAAAATCAATTGACTATTTAAGAATATACTTTAAGTCAGTGCTTCCCAAACTATAGGCTGAACCACTAAAGGCCGTAGAGGGCGTAGAGCTTCTACGGGGGTTGCAAAATGTTAGTATAGAAACAAGTATTTAATTATGTATTCTTTTCCTTTTGAATATGCATTACATATAAAGAAAATATTATGTTCTTTATATAAGAACACATTATAAATTGATTTAATTGGCATTTACTTGGAAGAGCTCCATTATAATAGGATAAAATAACACGTCCGTGTCCGTGTCCCTGTCGGCGTCCGTGGCGCAGTTGGTAGCGTCGCTGGTTACGGTTACGGACGTCTCGGGTTCAATTCCCGGTGCGGATGGTTTTCATATATTGATCTGTCAATCGATTTATGGATTTCTGTTCGTAGTCTGAGTCCCCCTCCCACCCATCCTATCCTCACGGGGCGTAGCGAGAGCGATTAGCTAACCACTGGTCCTGTCATAGCCCTATCCTTCTATCCCTACTCTCTTAAAAAAAAAAAAAAGAGAGGTTGAACAACTGAGTAACAAGCAGTTCTCGTAGAAAAATTCTGTTAAGATACCTCCATTAGGAGACCATATGCTCCACATTGGGAGCGGACATGGAAAAAAATAAAATAATAATAATAACACAGTAGTTAGTTCTACAATTTTTTTTATGAAATTATTTTATTCATTATAAATTATTAATTATTTTAATTAACTATTAATTAATTATTTTATTAATT
Organism: Himalopsyche phryganea; assembly: GCA_022494535.1. NCBI lineage: Eukaryota > Metazoa > Arthropoda > Insecta > Trichoptera > Rhyacophilidae > Himalopsyche > Himalopsyche phryganea. The sequence continues at coordinate 532,453 of JAGVSL010000059.1, read as the reverse complement.
ATTTTTACGATGGCGTAAAGCCGAAATAGCTATCAACTACCTGTTAAAAAAAAATTGTAGAACTAAATACTTTGTTATTTTATCCTATTACACATTGTACACTTTAATAAAATTTCGTCTTTGAGTTTATTGTAGAATGCCGGTGTATGTATAAATATATTATAATATATAATGTCAAATAAGGCTTCTGATAATAAATTTATTTAATTCAATTAATTTAAAAGAGCAAAAGGTTTGGGAGCCACTGCTTTATGTCATTGTGACATAATTGTGAATTAATTGAACTGTACTTTCACTTAGAACTATGTGGTATGCTTAGAATCTAGCATGTTAGATTGTTGTAGTTCTCATCGATTATTGGGCTATTTAATATACTCATTACATTACTCATGCCTTAAATTGATTTTTCACATACATACATTTCAAGTATCTGAAGATGTCATGCTCTTTATAATACGACTGCATGAGGGGGTGTAATGTTTCTCTACATTAAAAAAAACAGTAGTGTCACCAAAACATTTTCAACAAAGATGCATTCATAGGCAACGAGATGATTTAGAAAACACGATACGGCGGAGAGAGTGTTTTGCTACAACCATTTAGCATAATAAATAGCCACAGAGTGCCACCTACACAGGCACATTAAAACGCATACAGATTCTCTCTCCTTTTGCAAATAATCTCATTAACAACCAAACTAATGATTATTTTACACATTGCAATCCAGCGGTAAACTCGCTCAATATTGCCTTAAAGAAAAACACCTATTTAAATTACAATCTGACACTTTTTAAATGTGGACGTATCAATAAAGCAAGCTTTTTATTTTATGTGATTATTTTATAAGCCTAGCTTTTCAAAGAACCAAAACAAAAATGGCCGTTAAACCACGTTACAAAATTAGGTCTGTAAAATTCATAGCGAAATATTAATCACACGTACAATGTCTTGTGAGGACAATTCGTCGCAAGAAAATGTACTGTAAATTAGCTATAATTAAATATTTTACAAGACTTTTTTAATTTTTGTGTTGCCGATTTCCCCTTCAGAATTAATCGCAATGGTGCTATCGGACATCCAGATCTAGTTTCTTTCCCAGAAAACTTCTATCAATCCAAAAATTTTAGCAATACTTTGGAGAAAAACTTTACCCTTTCTGCCCCTCACCATTTAATCTATAATTGTTCAAATCATTATTATATTTATTTTATTTTTGGTATCGCCATTTGCATATTTAAGTAAACTGTTGTTTGATGACTTTAATTATTTACTCACTTGTTGTATTAATAATATTCATTATTGTAACTGTTTATTATGAATATTTACACTAAATGTATCATTGAGGAGACATGATCTTCGGTGTGATATAAACAAGTTCACCGAATAATTAAAAATAGGTAAATGAAAGACATATTTTATATATATTTGTTGGCGTCCGTGGCCCAGTTGGTAACTTCATTGGCTACGGTTGGGGATGTCTCGTGTTGAAGTCCCGGTGCGGACAGTTTCATAAATTGACTGAAAAACTCCCTCCCACCCATCCAATACGCTAGTCCTGTTCTAGCTCTATCCTTATATCCCTACTCTCTTTGAAAAAAAGAGGTTAGCAACTGAGTAACAAGCATTTCTCATAGGAAACTTCTGTTGAGATACCTCCATAAGGAGGCCATATTCTCCACGTTGAGAGAGCGGATATGGTAAAAACTACATCGGACCACGCAATTTCAAAAACGTGTAAAAATAAACCTTACAAAAAGATGATTAGGTGCTTATGAATAATAATGATAGTTACTATATTATGTCTAGTTTAAAAAACATAATTTTCTTTATTATAATATGACACTGCGAATTGTGATTAATTCATTTAATATTCTCGCACGATTTGTTGAAATTCATCAAGGCATGGCGAGTGAGAAATCTCAGAACAACAAAAATAACATCGAAAGTGTTCTCATAGCATGAAAATATGAATACAATTATAATTTTTTAATTAACAATGCTGAAACTAAGAATGACTTTTTACCTGAATCTTTGTATGTTTCTCCGAGCCGCTTGGCAAAAAAGATTAATTGTGCGCGGGTGCTGGCAGCCACACGCAAGATACGAATCGCCAATAAAAATCATAGAACAATACACGTGTGCTTGGAAACGAAATGAATACCACAATCGAATGCCCTTGCTTAGCTGGGAAGCAGTGGCGGATTATATAACAGTGCCTAGGGGTTGCTTCAATACTAAATGACAAATGAATTATCTCTTTTTGCAAAGATATTCTTCTAAAAAATAAGATCTTAAAACTGCGTTTGTGCAGATTCTAAAAATAATAGAACAACGTCTTAAGCAAGGCTAATACTATATAGTTTAAAATATAGACCTAATAATCCTATTTAAATAAATTTACGCGTAGTATCCGGGTTAATTTTGATACACAATAAAAGCAATTATTATTATTAACCTATAGAGATGGCATCAGACCACATGGGTATTTTTTTAAAAGCTTTCTGGTATAATTTCTATTGACAACGGTTATTATTCATAAACAATCTTTATTGCATAAATTGAAGGTCATTGCGATACCTATCTATTGTTTGTGGTTTCGAAATCTTTCAATTTAGTTCTGCACTTCGCCGTAATATGATCTTAGCTGCGTTTTGCTCTGTATTACTAAAGCTTTTAAGTAGTCACGACAAAATAATAATCACTACTGTCAAAATAGTGACTACGGCAAACTGTCGATTTTATTCCATGGCCTGCTGGTGAAAGGCAAAAAAATCGTGAAACCGTTTCAATTTACGAGAACGAGTACTAAAGTCGCGTATCTTAATTATCTTTATTACCATTTCGGATATGATAAAGTTTACACGGCAATAAAAAGAGATTTTACAGCATTGTCGAATTAAAAAAATGCGGTTTAATTTGTATTATCCGAGACGCATTGTCTCCGAAGTAAATGTTTCACTCATTATAATTTTTACGTTGTATTTTTTTATCCGTTATAGCATAACTTATTATAACTAGTTTAATATATCAATCGAATATTACAATTAAAATAAAGTGTAAAGTTTCAGCTTAATTTCTTTTTACGTCGACTTTTCAATACCTGCGAAACAAAACGATTATCGCACCTGTATACCATTATTAGAATTCTTTTTGCTCGTTTTTTCACGGCAACAAAAGATTATTAATACAATTAAATAATATCTAGATGGTGTTTTGGCCAATTGATGTAACCCTAAAAATTGAGATTGTTCAGGATAGAGTCAAAACTGTTTTTGCCTAAAACGGTATATGGTTAGTTGCGTTATGAATCTTTGAATGCACTCCTGTAAATTCTCATGTTTGCAGGTACGGAATTATGCGTAAGCATTGTCGGTATAATAGTGGCTTACATCAAGTGACCGGGTCAGAATTTTTAAACCTAAAACCAATGTGAAATAGTGTTTCCCTTCCAAAAAGCGGTCAATTTTTTTTTTTTTTTATCATTTGGCCGAGATCTACTGTGTCGTCTTTGACCCAATCATTAACTCGATTTTCGTATTTTTTAGGGTAACATCAATTGGCCAAAACACCGTCGAAATATAATATGTGTATATTTAAAAAAAAACACATGGTGTGAAAACAAACACGTGTTTCCATAAGGATGGATATATTGAATTCGTCATTTTTGCTATTTGGGAAATTTAAGATACGGGTGTTCATGATTTTATTCCTTGTTTGCTTTTTATTTTTTAATGTCTAATGTGTGATTTAAATCTCAAATCATATCAATTTATTACGTATCTCAAGAAACAGTTTTTTTTATATGTAAATAAAAAAATTAATTCGAATTGTTTTTGAACTCGAGAATTTAATATGTTAGGGTATTTTAAGTAATGGAACCTATCTTGTATTTTTATGTGCATCTGTTTCATCATACGGTTTTTTACACGGTTTGTTACTCTGGAACGTATCTCCCGTGCAAAAAGAGAATCGAGTATAAATACACTTGGGTCTCGTATAACACGGTAATGATATAACACAGTTGATGAATTGTGACATATTTTTCTAAAACACGCTTTATAATAAATGATCCTATAATCTAAAGAAGTTTAAAATTCAAGACGGAATCACAACAGATCTTGGCCCTTTATCGCGGAATACGTAAAGATTTATATATTATGCAAACAATCGCTTATTACAGAAGTCTTTCGATAATGAAAACTCACAACCGATCTCGAACCGATTATATTATGTTATTAAAGTTTTTTTCAATATGTATATACGTAAATGTATATTTTTTCGATTGTTTATTAAAAAAAATAAAAGGATGTATTAACAAATTTCGACATTTTTTTGGAACGTATACACAAATTTTGTATGAACTGCAAACCTCGCATAACACGACGTTTTTGTGGAACCATAGGTTATACGAGGCCCTTGATGGGATCAAGTGTATATATATATATATATATTATATTGAATAAACAAATCTAAATTTTAACAGCTGATAAGGCAGGCTCCATGGCACGGTTGAGTTTGCCAGTGATCCTACTTGACCACTCGTTCATATCCATTTTACGAAAGCGCCGCGAGCAAGCAATTATTTCATTTAAAACAACAATACAATTATAACACCAGTTTAACCGTGCCCAACCAGCTGCAAAAATGCATATTTAAATACACTCCGCAGACTCTTTCCACAGTCGCTTTTCTTCGTCACGTGCTCTGTTGATTTTTTTTTGTTTACTTTTACTCTTGTAATTGGATGATTTTACGCAATTAATTAGCATCAATCTAAAAAAGGTAATTAAATACAGAAGTATAATTATGCTGGACTTTATTAACAATGCAGGCGATTGGATGAACAATTGCAACGAGCTACTGTTGCAAATATCCGTTTCAGCAAGAAAATCTATAATTATGCATTACAAATTTTTTTTCATTAAAAAATATAACCACGTCCGCTCCCAATGTAAAGCATATGGATTCCTAACGGAGTATATCTCAACAAAAGTTATTCTATGAGAACTCCTTATTATTCAGTCGCTCAACCTCGATTTTTAGGAGAGAATAAAGACAGCGATTGGATAGGGCTAGTAAATAGTTAAACTACCACTGTTTTAGAGAACATGTCAATGAAAATAAGCTTCAGAGTAGCACCATTGACATAGATAGTAAAAATCAAAGAGTTTCACGGTTTCTTGTCATGGAATTATTTTATGATTTTTCTATTATTATTAGGGAACATAAATTTACCAAACGTAATAAATAAACACTTTTTAATTTATTGCAATGTCGATCGTGAGTACTTTGTGAAATTTATTCGTGCCGTAATTGTGGCTCGATGTGTGTTTATTATTACATTTGTGTGAAATGGCGCTCAAACATTTAGTAAATTGCGATATAAGAGAATTGTTTTAATTCGCAAACGTTGAAAAAAATAAAGAATTTCATTGCAAGCCGCAATTTTATGTGGTTTATTTGGATGTTTTGTAATCCGTTAATTTAATGTATACCTTTGCTCATTCGAGCGTAATGTGAAGTTCTGAAACAGTTTTCCTAATAATAGTTGATTTATTAAATCATTTAATATACCACTTCAATTGAAATGATTTCTACTAAGTTGCGACATTTTTATGATATAGTTTGGCTGGTTTCCTCATTATCTTTATCATTTCCGTGAGCTCCTAAACAATCCGATTCCTAGTCTAATTTCGTATGTTTGTCATTCTGTCATAAAAGAAATAAGATAAGAGAAGATAAAGAAAAGTGAAAAAAGACGCGAAATGATCGATCGAACGATTTTACGTTAAATTTAGAAGGATAATTAAGATGAAGCAAAACAGTACAGTGGAAGCAAAATGGTTTACCTCCACTTCGCACTATATGCTATCATCATTAATTTAAAAGAAACTAGCTCGTCGGAAGGCAAGATATTACAACAATAATCTCGCGGCGTGGGATGTAAGAACCCTTCTGCAATTAACAGAGATATTATAAAAGTGATATGACAAAAAGTGCCCTAAGTAAAAAGGTTAAAGAAACACGGGTATTTAGAAAACTATAAATATATATAAATGAATGGGCGCCAGTCTGAAAACAGACTTTCAGACGAAAATTAATTTTTAATTAATAAAATGCTAAGAATTGTGATAAATTAAATTTTAATATACAACAATGAATTATCACAAATTAATACAAAAAGTTAGAGTATTAGTAAAGTGTTTAACAAAAAATAAGATTTTACATTTAAAGGTTGCAATATGCACAACATATGGAATGACCATAGCTTAAGTTAATACAATAAAAATAACAAAAGAAATATAAATATGATACTGATAGAGATGTTGTTGCTCCATCAGTGCGCTGCTCGTTTGGGTAGCCCTTGGAGGACCACCTCTGCGGTTGAACGCCAGACCTGAACTCCCTTATAAATTTCGTCGCTTCTATTCTGGCTTAATTATTATTCAATTTGAAATTACCTTATTGGTTCTTTCTTGTCCACCACGGCACGACTTGATTGGTTAAGTCGCGCCGCCGCAATTAACACAAAATTGCCATTGCGTGGACTTTCAATTATTAAATTTTAGTTGGAATACATAATCCAAACTATTCCATAAATATATATATATAATTTGTAATGTGCAACATTACAATTCTTTTCTTTGATTGCATTTTCTTAATCGTGTTATCAACATAAAACTGGTTAACAAGTATGTGACCACAGATTTTGCTTTCTTTCTGTATGTACGCTTACAATGCCTAAAATGTATTGTCATGTTATATTATTGACTACGATTAATAGTCGATTCCATTTCTTTTGGTGGCTACATATATCAAAATCCAATTTTTTATTTGTATTTGTATTTTTAAACATCATTAATGTTTTACATTCCTCATTATTAAAATCTTTTCCATTTCAATGTTTATTTAATTATTAATTAACCCTTCCGTAATCATGACTCGTGATGTAACAATGAGTTACTTCGGTCTTTAATCTTTTAAATTATTTGTGAAATAGGTTATACAAAAAAATTAAAATGTTGCTGTTTGTAAATGAAATAGTTCTACATATAATTGAAAATTAAAAATACATTATAGTTTACGTCTTCTTTGTATAATTAATCATAATTTGAAAACCTTGTCAATTTTACCATCGAAAAATACAAAATTATAGTATAGTAACAATTAGTTTATTATAGTAACAATCCAAGATGAATGACGTACCGTATGCAACCGTTTTGTTTCAATCTGCACCAAGACATGTCTCGAGCTTGTCCTGCTATGAAGAATTTTGATTCTTGCGTTTTACGATAATTTCACATAGTTGGATATGTATTTCAGATATTACACACAAAATATGGCGTAAAATAATTACTTAACACTACATAAAACCATATTTCACTTTTCGAAATTGTCATTTCACTTTATAAATGCGTTTATATGACAAAATCTACACGGTAACAAAACATGACTGCGTGAGATCCGAAGGGGTTTCTTTAGCATGAAAACGGGAAGGTTAAACCACTTTGTATTTCAGTTAGTTTTTTTTTTTTTCATGTCCGCTCCCAATGTGGAGCATATGGTCTCCTAATGGAGGTATCTTAACAAACTTTTTCTACGAGAACTGCTTGTTACCCAGTTGCTCAACCTCTGCTTTTTTTCAAAGAGAGTAGTGATAGAAGGATAGGGCTATGAGAGAACTAGTGGTTAGCTAATCGCTGTCGCTACGCCCCGTGAGGATGAGATGGGTGGGAGGGAGGACTCAGACTACGAACAGAAATCCATAAATCGATTGAAAGATCAATCTATGAAAACCGTCCGCACCGGGAATCGAACCCGAGACATCCGTAACCGTAGCCAGTGACGCTACCAACTGCGCCACGGACGCCGACATTAGTGAAAATCGTGTTTAAAATGCATCCGTTCTTAAAGAAGTTACTGATATAATAATTTTCCAATAAACATACTTTACATTTTTTACAAGCAAGGCTAAGATTAGATGATTTAAAAAAAATACAAACTATTCATGGACCTGTTTATTTGACGCTTTTATGATTTTTTTCACCGTGTCTTCTGAATTTCTTATATTGAATACAGTATTTTTAAAATGTGAAAATATCAAATATTCTCTTGTTCAATTTAAATTAAAATGCATATACAATCTTCTGGTCGTTGACAAAGCCAAATCATTAATCTATTTATACTTTATATATCCAATTCAAAATACAAAAGTATGAATCATACGTATTTCTGCACACTAAAGCCAATTAAAATATGTCGACTATCTCAATAAGTTATTTAATCGTGGCTTGTATTGAGGCTATGAAAGTAATATTGAAATAAAACGCCAATCACAATATGATAAGAAGTAATTCATATTGAAATGGAGCAACACGTTACCATTGTCAAACTAAACACATCTATTCAAAGAGAAAAATGAAATTCTATTCCGAGATTAAAATATATATGTACTATATTATATTCATACTCTTTTTTAACTCTACGCAGTGCTGAATTCAGGTATTTGGCAAACTGGGCCACAGTGTGAGTGCAAAACTTAAATGAGCGCAAATTTTTTTGCTTATTAATCTGCTTTACAAAAAAATGATGAATTCTTCTGCTCAAAGAATAAAATATGTATGTGAATTAGCTATGTAGAGTATGATATTAATTATATCAATTATAATTTATGTGAAACGTGTATTTTTTACTAGTTATATCTAAATGAGTAGTGAATTTCTAATTGTCGTATCCGTGGTGCAGTGGTCAGTTTCGATGACTACGGTTACGGGTGCCTCGTGTACAAGTCCCGGTACTGGCCGTAGGCATAGCCACGGGGCGTAGCGAGAGCGATTAGCTGACCACTATTCCTGTTCTATCAATATCATTCTACCCCTACTCTCTTCGAAAAAGATAGGTTGGGCAACTGATGCAGTTTTCGTAGAAAACTTCTGTTCGAGATACCTCCATTTCAAAGCCATATGCTCCACATTGGGAGAGGACATGGTATATATATTTAAAATTTTAATTGTAATGCAGTTCTCACAACAGTGGTCTGTTGAGCAGCTGCACCCGCCGAATCTCCAGAAATCCAATAATTCGCTGGCTTGACGAAGCGTTGAATAAATGCCACTTTGAATAGAAAGAGGTGGACAGAGTCGTTATCGACATGCAGGACCCCCACCGGGTAGTCACGCTCCTGATGTTTAAATATGAAATATAAATTCGACCAAAATTTCTAAATGAGTGCCTGTAATACAGTGTGAGAAAATTAGTTGAACTTTAAAGAAAGAGTATTAAGAAAATCGAGCATTATCAAAAAATGTTTATTTAATTTTAAGCTTATTGTGAATATAGTGTTCGTGCAGATTAAAAGCGGGTCGTTGTATGGGTCAGTGCTCCACAACCTTTTCTCACCCACGGCACATCAAAGTAATCCTTAGAATTTCGCGGCACACCACAAGCAAATACATAATAAAAAAAATTTACACGTATATTTTCTTAATGAAGTAAAAACAGCAGTCAACATTTTTTTTTAATTATTATTCAATTAAATCTTTTTACCGGTGGCTAAGTGGTTCTTAGCCATTGAATTAATAAAACACTTTTGTTTAGATTTACGAAATAGCTAAGAAAAATACATAATATTATTACTCTTTGAAAATAACAGATTACGAAAAAATATATTTGAATAAAATTTACTAAGCTAGGTAAACATAAAAAAAAAAAATTCTATTCGTTACTTGAGTTCTTGCTGATTTTTTGTTATCTCAGTTCTAATATGTAACATGGCTTATTTCTCCTTTCATAATTTGTAGATTGTATGTATCAGAATAATTTTTCAGATGATATTTCATTGTATTGTTTTATTCATTCTGATGATCGAATATTTCAGCTATGTACGAGTGTTTGGCCATGAAATAATTATTTTGAAAGCGTTAATGAAGTTCTAGCATGTTTTTAATACCACTTACCAAACGTATAGCTTTTTTATGATAACAAATTTCCCGATTTTTCTCATCTTTGACATATACCGCCACGACACACCTGGCATAGTCTCGCGGTGAACCATTTGTGCCGCGGCACACCAGTTGCGGAGCACTGGTATAGGTAAATAAAATATCTATTACAATTGTTGCGTTATTTTCTCACAATTTCACTATTTTCTAACGTTTTTTTTTTGCGGCGTGTGACACGTTAGCGATTACACGCCGCTTGGATTGGCTCTTTGTTCTACCATTAATTAAATATTTACTCTGTGTATTCAAAGGAACAAGCAAAATATTACCGCCAATAATGTATTATTTAGGACGATGACTTAATCGCTTGCGTTTATTGAGAACACTATTTAATTTTGTAATGGCATGCAAAACGCAACTAATTATTTATCTGGCCAGTAAATAAACGTAATGCCGGCAGCGTAGCCGACTGACCAACGCTCTTGGTTGTTTATCCCTCGAGCCACGAAGTTACCCGAACGGACAATTTCATAAATGGGTTTTCTAACTGATGAATAAATTTGTGTTCAAAGGAGTGATTTTTACCCTCATATTCCACATTCTTATTTATTATTTTTAACTCTCTAGCTGATTCTAGATCTTTCGGCTCCGTGATACAGTGGTTAACGCTGTTGGCTACGGCTATGGATGTCTCGGGTTCAAGTTCCGGTACGGACAGTTTCATGAATTAATATTTCAATCAACTTATGGATTTCTGTTCGTAGTCATGAATGTTTGTGATGTCTAAAATTCCCTCCCTCCCATCAGATCCTAAAACAGGGCATATCGAGAGTGGTTAGTTAACCACTAGTCATGTCCTGGACCTATCGTTCTATTCCCACTCTTTTCGAAAAAGAGATATAGAGCAATTTTTATTTCGATAGTTTGCATTTTGTGTTAGATAGTATTCCCTTTGTAAACTTGAACTTTTATTTTGATAGTTTGCACTTTGGATTAGATAGTATTAACTTAGTACACTCAAACTTTGATTATAATAGTTTCCACTTAGTCACGGATTCTATTAACAAAGTGAGTTAATTTGTAGTAGGTTATGTTAAGTTTGGTCTGGTTTGGTTTGGTTTCTGTAATGCGTATTGTAATGCGTAAAACAAAGACAATATAGGTGTTCTAATATAGGGCAGAAGAATAAGTGAAATTTCATTACAGCTTCGTGTTACTATCGATTACAAAGTGTGAGTATTTATATTGAGTGAAAACTATTTTATCTATATGAACATATTTTTTCGTAACTGTATTATATTTCTTCAATGTTAAAATATATTTTATTATGTGGGATTATTTTATTTTTAGTGAAATAATTTGTTTTTTTGGAATGTATTTGTTAAAAGTGAAAAATATTTTTACGAAAGTGAATATGATCTAAAAAAAGTGCATTTAATTGTAGGCCGTTTTAATCCCTTTCCACCAGTCTATTCCAATCCCCAAAACGATAAGCTTACTTCTAGTCCTTTCCTAACCCTATTGTTTAACCCCCTTCTCCTCATCTGCCGTATCTAAAAAAGTCGTCAAGAAACTGACTTCGAAAAAAATTTTTTGAAACCCTTCATTAGAAGCTTATATGTTATGCTCTGCATAAAAAGGAGACATGAAATTTAGTAAATAAAATCATCAAAATGATGATTTGACCCTGTCAGGAGTTAGTCTCGGACCTTGTGAACTCTAGGTCAACCTTATCTAGTTAGAGATGCTGATTCTATTGTACTATTATTTAATTGTTTTAGAATTCGTGATATCCACTATCATAGGTACAAATGGCTAACTTCTTAATAAAATAATTGACACATCCTCACCACGAGACACTTGGAAAATTTTCAATGTGGTTCCTGTTCCGGTTTCAACTTACTTACATCCATTTATCTTCATATCCAGCAGCTAAATACTTTTTAATTCTATCGTTCTGCGAACTTTGTTCTCGGTATTTCTTAAAGTCTGACTCATAATGACAAATATCCATTCCTTTCTGTCAAATCACTGCACTACACCCACACTTACAAACTCTACAAACCGATAAATCGATCATGTCGAGAATTGATAAATACAATATATTTTATTCAGGAAGTAGATATAAATATGGATAAGAATGATTGTTTTTACGTTATGAATGATTAAGATGTTAATAAGAACCGTTCCAAAAATTCACGCTTCGATATGTTTTAGGATTCGTTTTAAGTACACGGGTGAAATCGATGTGACAGAAAGCTTTTTATATAGATTTGAAAATTACTAGCTGTCTTTAACAAGTTGCTATAAACATTCCAATCAGTGTTAAAAATCTACATATTTTCATAAAAAAAATGATGTCTGTTCTCAAATCTGAAAATACACTACATACATCGGTTTTCTAATTAAAAAAATAGCTGTGCCCAAAGATATTGAGTTCATTGACTGAATTGGCATTTACTTGGTGGAACTCCATTATAATAGGGTAAAATATCAATGTATATAGTTCTCCAAAATTTTATTAGATAGTTGATAGCTATTTCGGCTTAACGCTATCGTCAGAACTATACTTAAACTTATTTTAGCTTAGCTGTATATACTGCTTAGAAGTTATTCATCATCATAAAATAATTTAATCTATATATATAAAAATTAAGATTTGTTTGTTTGTCATCTATGCATTTCTTTACCATTCATCTAATTTCGATCAAGCTTTGGTGAGTTGTTGTGCGCACAGCCGTGAAGGTTTCTGAAGAAAAAAACCTAAAATCTAAAAAAAAATCAAAAAAATGAATCAAATACGTACAACAAGCGACATATCTGAACCAAGCTGAAAAACAAAAAATATTTTATATCCAAAATAGAGGTCTGCACGGGCCTGGGCTTAGCCCGAGGGCCTTTATCCGGCCCAGCCTGTGGGCTGGGCTCGGACGGGTAAAGACAATTCAGATTTGGTCTCGTGCCAGGCCCGGGTAACGAATTTAAATTTTGGAAAAATATTTCGTTCTATGATCGGGTCATGAGTCAGCCATAAGGCAATAGTTTTCATAACTAAGTAATTTATTTTAAATGTGCTATGAATATCGATGGAAATATGAAAAAAATAACATATTATATTGTTTGAAAAGTATAAATGAATAAATATATATTTTAAAAAATCGGGCTGTTTTCGGGCTGAGAAAAATAAATCTGGATTTCGGGTCGGGTTTAGATAACAGGTGTGATATTGAGACTCGGGCACGCTACGTGCTGGGGCTGAAGATGACGGGCTTAAACCGGGTAATTTTATGAAATTTCGGCCCGTGCAGACATCCAATCCAAAAGTACTTAAATAAAGAGAATTAAAACACAAACCCTTTCATTCTTTGAGTGGCATTGCAACGCATGCCGGGTTTTCAATAGTTTTAAATAAATTTTATGATGTTTGAATACGTGAGATGACATAATCTTGTCTATCTCTTCTAAACAGTATACCAAATGAACTCAATGTTCTATAACTTTTTCAATGTAACTTTTTCATAACTAACCACCCACTCAATGTGATCTTGAAATTGTGGCTAAGAGAAAACGATTAGATAACTTTACTACTAAGATTATTATGTATGTTTTATTATTTCGGAGGGGACAAGAAAAGAAGGGTGAGCTTAGAAACTTTCGATTAGTCGATCTCTTTTAGCCCCATTTTCAGGAATGGATAGAAGACGAGTGAGGTGATATGAAAACATCACATATAATACATTTATACCTTCAGAATATACATCCATACAATGATGTATTAGTTTTCTTTCGATGATTGCAATCCTTGGGTCTGCAACCACTGAAGACGAAAACAAAAGAGCGTCGACCTCTTTACTACAAGACTGGCATATATTACTACAGTTTTAGTTTATGCATTTACCCGTAAACTTACAAGCTACAGATTCATTCATCTCTCGTGAATCGATCGGCTTAACTATTACTTTCCGTTTGTTGTACCCACTTACCCACTGCCGGACACACGAGTGACCTTATATAATACATAATTTATACAATGAAAAAACTATATTATAAAATACATTTTTATACAATAGTGATAGTTATAATGACAATAATGATAATGTATTGGAATGTAGGCCGCTCGCATGAGTAGTGCATCAATAATTATGATATATTTAACAGCAGAAAAAATTTAATCCATATACTATTCAAAGTGAGTAATTTTTGTGTATATTAATTTCACTCTTTAATTAAATATCGTATGTAAGCATCTACTGGATCGGTTTGCTTGTTAAATTGGCATTTATTTTACATATCTCCATCGTAATACCGTACAATAAATAATGCATTATAATCTTCAAGATTAAATTGTCAAATAATTCTCATACTTATATCGGTATCATGCCCGTTATGTAAAAAATTAGTTATGTATGTAACATTGTTCTTAGTGTTCCCACCTACCTTTTAAATTATAGAATATTTTTCTAAACTTACAAACTACCATCTAAAATTAATTTGAAAATTTTGTTTATTTTCAAAACTCATATTTTCTCTTCCTGCCAATGAGAGTGCAGCATTGTACTGTCATGGCCACCATTTTTTGTTTACATAACATGGTATAAGCGTCCGTTCTATGTATTTTCAACTATACCATGAAAACTGTTTTTTTAGGTTTGCCAAAAATAGAGTCCTCATTTGTAAACTGTCTTTTCAATCATGTAGTGCGATTTGTGTGGACTAAACAGAAAGGAGTACTTCGCTATTATTATGTGGATATATTCGTTCATTCAATAATAATAATCCATCTCGTAACATATATTCAAATACAACATTCGAATGTTAAAAGATAGTCTAAGCCAACAAAATTAGTTGAAGTATAGTTTTGACGATGGCGTGGTGTAGAAATCGTTATCAACTTTAGTTGAATTCAAAACATTACACATCTGAATAATCAACTATATAAAATTTATAATCTGGTGTCTTATTTTTTAAGCTTTGCTTTCGTAATGTTTTTTTATTCCGTTGTTCTTTTGTTTCTATTTATAACTGTCCACAAAAGCTGTTTCTGAGCGGCCATTTTGTAATTTATCTGTCATTCGCCCAATACTATAAAACATTCAACATATCGCTAATACGTATACATAATTTTACGATAGTTAGCTAGCTAGCTAATAATATAATACAAGCCAAAAATTTTTTAATGCAAAACAAATTTGATTAATGGATTTCAGTTACCAAATAATGCCGGCTAGTATTGCTTTGTTGATAAAAAATAATGTTTTCGTACAAAATCCTTGAAAATTATAATATTTCAACAGAACGCGTAACTTCGCAGGTTCACCAATAGCACAGTAACTCATAGTTTTGTTGTTGTTGATTTCGGCATTCGGCCCATAACTTTGAACATCGATAACGTTCACAAAAGAAAATTTTGCACTTCAAAATTTTCATTGTTATAAATCCTGCAGCTCTAAAACTGTGAAGTATTTTTACAGCGTAATAGTAAAATAAAAACAATCTGATATAACATTATTCATCTTTTCTGACGCTACACTCCTGGGTGATTTTTTGTCGTCTCAATAAGTCTCCTCTACTCCACTCAGTCTTTCATCTTCCTACGCCAATATCAGAACTCCAGCACTCGTAAGTATTGTAACACCCAAAACCCATCCATCCGGGAATTTCAGGAGTAGAAAATGTGAGGCGTTTTGTAGTTTTTCACACATCCATGCGTGCTATATCCAGCCCATGATGTAGGAAGAGTTGCCATTTTTGCATTTGTTGACGTCATCCTGTACTTATTAAATTAAAATCTACTATGTTTACAACAGTGTTTTGGTGCCAAAAGTGGTTCGTCAAAGTGACATCAGATATGTTACAAAAAAAAACGATCCAGCTCATTTATACTTCTTGACATGTGTCCAGCCCAGCGTAGGTATTGAATTTTAACAGACCTGACAATATCTGGCTGACCGTAGACGTTATGTTGTGCAGATATCACCAAATGCCATCCTCGCAGACAGAGCCAACAATTTTTCACAAGGTTTATTACTCAAGCACATGTAGCTTCTGGAATTCCTTAGATCTAAAAGTCCCGAACTCTATCCCACACGTCAGAACTGGTCTAATGGAGATTTTTTAAATGTGAAGTCTCGTGTTTCGTTATAAGCTGTAGGATTTGAATTGTTATATTTATACTATGGCAAACCTATAATAACAATACATAACATTTGAGAGGCGCTGAACACAGTGTTTTACGGTACATGACCTGGTAACGTAGACCAGAACGTATCCATTATATTTGGCTATAAACCGTACAAAACATAAGGTCATATAGTTTTCTTTGAGTTTGGTTTGGCTATAATACATCAATTATTATATTAACTAATTTTTTCACACAATAGCACATTTAAAATCCACCTACAAATCAAAAAATGCTAGAATATCAGCTTTGTATTCATATTGGAAGACGCCATAGTAATTTTACACATTATATTTTTTTGCGGATATGTCGGCCTCTGTGGTCTAGTGTTAAGAGCATTACCTTAGTAATTAGATGGTTCCGGGTCCATATCCTAGTGTGTAGTGAAATCAAATTAAGTTTTTTTTCAATTTAACATTTAATACCTTGTGTACACCGTGATGTATTTTATTCTCGATGATTTAATTAAACATTTTAAAAATCTGACGCATTTACAATTATAAGCTGGGTAAAAATGCTTTACAACATTCTACTCTTTAATTTTCTTTTAGGAAACTAATTACAATAATTACTGTTAAAAGTTAATCCCTCGACTACTCTGTTCGAATAGAGTAAGGTTAGAAGGATGGGATTATTAAAGGATTACTATAAAAGTTAAGTACTCGATAATAGGATAAAATATCAAAATATACAAAATTGTATTAGATAGTTAATGCCTATAAAACAGATTCTCAATTCACGAACTACCTCTTAAAAGAATCACACAACATAACTTCTAATCCATCCTCGGTATGCCTACATTTGTGTGATAAAAGCCTCAGGATAAATTTCTTAGAACAACTAGAAATTTATATGTATAACCAAGACAATAATCTCCTTAATGACCAAACAAACGTTAATTCATCACCTTTCATTAAACCATTACAAGAAGCCCATGTAATTACGCATAATCAATAAAATGTCTATGCATTTATTTTAACGATTAATTAATAATATCACGTAAGCTCCGTTTCCAAAAACACAATTACTACCTTGAATAATTTAATTTTAAATAAATATTATGATAGTTGAATACGTGAGATTACATAACATTGTATATCTCCTCTAAACAGTATATATAACTAAGCTAAAATAAGTTTAAGTATAGTTCTGACAGTAACGTTAAGCAGAAATAGCTATCAACTACGTAATAAAATTTTACAGAACTAAATATTATGATAGTTTTTCCTATTATAATGGAACTAAGTAAAAGTCAATTCAATCAATAGTTAACTATTCGCTATAACCCATTTTCAAGACCAGGTATGGGATGGTTATTAAGGAATAAAAACATACCAGATATACCTGGCTATTGATACAGATAGGTACGTAAGTCGAGCGAGAGATCAATGTATGAATGGTTATTGTTCACGGTTAGAGATTGTGGTTACACTAGCGAATAAAACAAAAGCCTTCAGAGGATTATCCACTCGGCAACAAAGCTTATAGAAGAAGAAACAGAATTACTGATGGATTGATTATCATCACTACTTTTAAAATAAAATTACTACCACTTACAGGCAATGATTGCGATTTTATCGCCACAACCCTTTATACAAGGTTTTATTTCACGGCCACTCTTTCATAACATAATGGGCGATCAAGAAAAACAAATTAATTTATCACAACCATGGACTGATACATGGCTTCACGTGACTGTTAATATTGTATCTATACAGTAGTGTATATATTACATTTTACTACATTTTAACAGATACCCGACGGCGAAATTCTATTCGTTTCCGAACTGTCATTGAAACGAAATTTGACAGTTATGAAAGGACCAATCGAATCACAAATAAATAATATGACACCGCCCCGTACTTATGGGGCGGACAGGGGTCTTCAAAACCCGTCTGCAGACTTTTGCTATTCATGCAAATTTAATATGTAATATCTATCCTAAGGTATTCAAAAATAATTTGTTATATTTGTTTGTTTACCGTTAGAAGTAAACAAAAAGCGGGCGGTGTTTAGGAAAAGAATCATTTGTGCCTCGGCCTAGGGGCTTGGCGGTTAGTAGCCTACACAGCCGCCGCGGTGGGTCAAAGAGGGTCAACCCTATCATAAAACCACTTGCTGTGCTTTTAAATTGAAATTTGTGTATTTTAAATCTATTTGTGTTTGTGTAACTGTCTTTGAGGATTTTATAAGTATAAACTAACTGCAATTAAAGAGAAAGTATACTGAATACGACCGGGTTTTAATGGAAGACGAAGGAATCTGTGAATGATCATTTGTCGTCACGCCGGACTCGGGGCTGTCGAAGTGTGTTGACGCTCCTCCAACCACCCCCCCCCCCCCACCCTTAAGCAGCTTTCTTTCCTTTCTCAAATAATATGTGTTCAACACGTTACTTCTTCCCGAAAATTTACTAAATGACGCTAATAATAATGCAGTTCTGTAGGAAATTTAATTACAAATAAGAAAATGTCACCTTACTATACGTGGAATTTTGGGAAACGGGCAATCTACGTGAAATACGAACATAAAATCAGTATGAAAAATCAATCAATATCAAATGGAACGTCTTAGAACAAACGGTCAATCAAATTTGACATTATTGACAAATAATATTTTGTGTTTCACATAATTTATTAGTTTTCTTGATTTTTTTGCCAATTTTGTATATAACAAACATAATAAGAAAGAGCCTAATGTACACTTGCGTGTTATGCGTCAACGTTTTCCTGATTTGGAAAATCTATGCAATAGTCAAGCCCGGCCTCGTTTTAAAACCTGATAATACCGTTTTTTACTTATCATAATATTCAGTACAATTGCGTCAATAAATATTATACATTTAACATTGTCACTTTCTTTTTATAATGATTTACGATGCCGTGCACAAAAAACTTTACATTAAAGAAAACTCAACTTTACCGATACATATTAGCGGAACTGTATTTGGATTTGGTTGCGGTGGTCACGGAATCGAGTCCAAGTACGGAAAGTTCCATAAATTGATTTTTCAGTCGATTCATGGATTTATGTTTGAAGGCATGGTTGTGTGTGATGTCTCAATTTTCTCCCACCCATCCGATCCTTTAAATGTGGCATAGCCAA
Source organism: Himalopsyche phryganea (assembly GCA_022494535.1). NCBI lineage: Eukaryota > Metazoa > Arthropoda > Insecta > Trichoptera > Rhyacophilidae > Himalopsyche > Himalopsyche phryganea. Next base: position 513,229 of record JAGVSL010000059.1, on the reverse strand, counting down.
AGCGATCAGCTTATCATTATTCCTATCTTATTTCTACCCTTGGATTATTATGATCAAATGGAATAGCAATTAAGATACTACAATTTTCAGCTCCAATGCTCTTGGGCATGCGTTCTATTCGGTTGTGGGCGCACGAGCTCGAGTACCCGACCGTAATAACCCAAATATCGATGTATGACTCTGTATCCGAAGGGATTGAATTATGTGATGTTTACACCCTTCTCACTCATCACCTCAAGAAAAGGGGCATAGAGAAAACGATAAGATTAATATTATTATTTATTTATTTTAACCACATCCACTCTCTATTCGGAGAATAAAACCATCACACGGTCCCTTCAATATTATCTGTCTCCCGCTTGTCTGCTTGCTTCCTCGCAAGTTATCCCAGCGTTCCGTAGCTACACTGAGCACATCCTACGGATAGTCATCAGCGGTCTTCCAGGGCGATGGAGTCCAACCGGTTGGTAGAAGAGACAGGCAGGATTCAGGCTCTCCTGGGACATCCACAGCACATGTCCAAGCCTGGTCCATCGTCGCTTTTTTATTTTTAACGTAATAATGGGCCGATCCGTCCACTTTCTTGCCTCCGAGTTCCTGACAAAGTCAAACCACCGTGTACCCCTAGTATGCGACTCAAGTATCTGTTTTCGAAGCACAGATTATTAAACAAGTCCAATTTGAAATATTGATTGGTGGTGCTTGATGGTGCTTGATGGAATATCAGTATCAAATTTGAAACAGTTCGAGCTCATCTGTGCACGTGAATTTTTGAAGAAAGTTGAAACTCGAGTTGTTAGTGTCAAAACGTATAGGAAATGTACAAAATTAAAACTATTCAAAATTAACTGCGAGTATTTTCCTAATCCCCTCTTTCTATTTTGATTGTCAAATAGCAGTTGTAAAATAATTTCCGATGACATACTCAAACAGGTGTTCATATTGAGTGTAGATAAAAAAACACAATCAATTGGATTAACCAAGATTCGAACATAGTATTTGTAGCAATATAGTATAATACGCCAGCCACTAATATACTATGCCGTGGATTAAGCATACGTTTTAAACATATACATGATACAAACATATAAATAAACTGATACAGTCGCTCCGCTGAGTAAATTATTATGACAAAACCATTCCATACCAGATATATCGAATAGTGAAACGTGTTGCAAAACAATACCAGTTATCGGCTACCAATAGCTACCACTTATAACTAGTAACGCTGACAAAATGAACGAACTTGCTCTATATTAAATTTAATAAAGCATTTTAACCCCTTAGTGGGCGACACATACACTATTTTTGTTCTACTATGCAAGTTGGTTACCCCACCTCCAGCCGTTACATAACGCAATAACGATCAAGAAAACAAACGATTTACTCCAAGTGTTCTTGGCCTGATCCAGAACTGCACGGGGCTGATCTTTTAACCACGCACTATTGTGCGTAAGAGAATAGAGAGAAAATAAAATGTGTCGACAAGTGCAATCTGGCCTTTCAGCCAGCTTGCCCAGCCTAATACAAGCTGGTTTCTCCACCTCCAGTCGTTATTTGTATGCGGCCGCCGTTTCACGGATGCCTACCATCCCGCAATAACGATAAAAAAATAAACGATTTTACTTCTCATATTCTTGGCCCGATGAAGAGTTGCACGGGACTGATCTTTTAACCACGGACTATTGTGCTTAATAAAAGAAAAGAGAAGATAGAAAAAATAAGAAAGTGTGACTTTCTCAGCCACTCATTCTAAGTGATATTAAGTATCCTGTGTATCCGTATCCGCTAGAGATTAATCTACTCCGCGTTGAATCCAAAGATGAATCGAGAACATCCCGATCCCCAGATGATGTTGCAAATTTATCGAATGCCTCAAAGTTGGCCCTGATATCAATCCAGCGTGACCCATTGGACCCGTATGAGAACGGACCACAGCAAACATCTCTGCTCGTTCAGCATTCATCTCTGGGCAGTCTCACAGAACGTGATTAGCGTTCTGATGGTTGTGTCCGCAAGCGCGATCCGGCCTTTCAACCGTCTTGCCCAGCCCAATAGAAGAAATACGAATGATTTATTTTCAGAATGTAAATCGTGGAGTAATGGCCAAATTATATAAAATTATATAGCAATGGTCATCAGCCCTCTTTGTATTAACTAAGAACTGGTAGATATTGGTATTTTAAATATTTCGTCATACTTGCGTCAAAACTGAAAATTTTTGACATATTACTTATTGGAACTAAGGTATCAATATGTCTTAACCCTTACGAACCCTTTTTCAGTTAATTGGTCTGTTAAAACCCCCACTATGGCTAAAAATAGACCAATTTTATAAAATATTATGTGAAATATAGATTAATTATTCCGAGTACATCAAGAAGTGAACTTAACTCGTCGCATTCTTGCTCAAATAAATCGAAGATAATGAAGAAGCTGAAAAATATTTAACCTACGACTTTGCAAGCAAAATGACTGCGGTCTGTCTTTATTTACACCGCCAACACGCACACAAGCAAGAGCGTAGCCGCATAAGTATGTATAATACGTAATGCTGACGAATAATGCGGCGTATCGGCAGTTCAACACTGGTAAATTCGAAAGACTGTATCTTGAGAGCTCTTTTCAAAAATATATTTTCTTGTGTTCTACTTTTCATGACATTTTCATGATCTGTTGCCTAATTTCGCTACCTAAAGGTTTGAACTATTTTTTAAAGCATAAACCCACAAGTGTTTCTTCTAGTTTGGCTGGAAATAAGATTCTTGGACATGTAAACATGTCCAACGGGTTAAGCACAAAAATCGATGCACGTACTGTGCAAGTCACTCGGACTCAATGGGTGAAATTGAATGCATTGTGGACAAGTTTATTTGTATCATACAAACATATTCATAATATAATACATACTTTCCCTTTAACTAATCCAGTTTTTTAACTGTGGCATTCTACAATTTAAATTTCTATAATTAAATTTAGAACGAATTTAGAATAATAAAAAGTTTTCTTAGAATTTTCGTATAAATAGAATGTTTAGTTATTTGTTCAGTAACAGATCCGGAATCGTCATTTGTAGTATATCGGTAAAAATTTCGATTTGTGTCTAGAAAGTTTAGTTTCAATTCCTGTTAAAAGAAAACTATTGTCGCCCTATAGTTCATAGATATAAATTCATCCATCTTGAGGAGAAAAGACATTACCGACTTGAACCAGGAATCCTCTTTTAAAAAAGGTAAAGCTCTTAGCACTAGACTACATAGATAAACTTTTTATAGAGAATTTTTTAAAGTCACTCGAAATCAACTTGAGGAGAAAAGAAATCACGAATGAATGAATCAGTATCAGTTGAAAAAAACTGGCGATTAGTGAAAACGGTGCTAGTCGTTTGATTTTACTGTGGAATTAATTCATTGATATATAAACAGGCATACAATATTAAATTAGTAGTTTTTTAAATGTAGTATTGAATATATATCTATGAAGACAGTTTTTCTTTTTACAGCTTATAATATATCGATGGTGATTTATTTACCCAATGAAAATATCCCTCAAAATTGAAATCGCTCAGGAGAAAGTAAAAACTGTTTTTATCGAAAATATTATATGGTGAGTTGTGTTATAAATCTTTGAAATGTTCTCCTGTAAAATATCATGGTCGCAGATACGAGATTGTACGTAGGGAGTTTCGATATAATAGTGGCTTACATCAAGTGAGAGGGTTAAATTTTTTAATGTACATCATTTGGCCGAGATCTGCTCTGTTGTCTTTAAAATGGGATCCAATCATTAACTCATTTTGGCAAGTTTTGAGGGTAACATCAATTGGAAAAAACACAGTCGATATATTATGTTGAATGCGAGGTATATATTTTGAAGTAAATGTTTTCAGCATACATTTTACCGAACAGTTCCAAATGATAAAAAATCGTTTTCACAATTAAAAAGTTTTTTCAGTAGCCCAGTTTTTAATTGTGACACATTCACTTTCATCTAAAAGGAATTAAATGATGCAGAACAATTTCAGAGATTAAGTTTAATTCGAAATAGTAGTCAAAAAAATATTAATTGAAATTTACTGTCAACGTTTTTGAAATTTCAACTCTGGAATTTTTGTTGCTACATTTCTCAAAATAGTAGATTTTGTCACAATCCAGTACCGAGCTAACGCAATATAAACGTTTTCATTGAAAATTCAGACAGTTTAATATGATAATTATAATAAACTAGTGAATACCCGGTATGCTACACTAAGAAAGAAAGTGTTTTTGATTTAATTCTGTTTATTGAAGTGATTTGGGATTTAGGATACAAAATATTTTTTGTTTTCCACCTGGCCCGTACACGAATAAATCAAAAAGTTTTCCGGGATGTCGCTGTTCGTATGTATTTGCTTCTTTTTTTACCTCTGTATACCAGTATTATATATGTTTATGTAACAATATTGTGTAGTGCCGTGGAAAAAATCCTGCTTCCCCAGTGTGACGTGTGGTAAAAAAAGTTTGACAGACATTGAATTAATTAATTAACGATTGAAAATAAATGTACAAAATTGATCATTTTTTTGGTAGGACTGTTTATAGGTATGTAGCGTTCCGGGAAAATATATAAAATCCAATTTAAAATACAATTAATTACTTTTCAACCAACCAATCTTACAAACGACTAACGATTCATTGTTTATTTTCAAGCTTTGCATATTTTCTCTGCATTTCATTCGATGTATTATGTACGCCAATAAAATAAATGCTAATTTTCCCTTTGTCTTATGGTTGAAAAATGCATTAGTCGTTAAGTCAACAGTGTATTTTATTTGCGGTTCCGGAAAATTTATACACAAACAGGGTTGTGAAAAATACTCCCACAAATCCCATTCAATCACGGTTCTCTTTTAATATCATTTTCAAATAAACTATCCATTCTTCAAACGAATTTAAATATTACGTGTTGATGTTAAGTATTGATATTAAATATGTGGCGAGTCATCAGTATAGACGATGCAAATTTATAATTAATATTTATTAAGGTTAACGATATAGACGTCGCCAATTCTGCATATGTAATCATAAAGGTGAACGCCCTGAAAAAGCAAGTCATCAAGGCAAGTGAAGACTAAGGCAGAAAACGATACGGCTGACGACCGTATAAATGGAGAACCATAGGAAAGAACCGATGTTCTGTCACTTTAAAATATAATCCTATACTTAAAGATAGTTCTCTTTAATGATACAAAACTTGGAATCGAGTTCCTAAAAATGTTTAAAGGGCCTTCAATATTGGAATAAAAGGTTTTAGCTTACATAGTTTTAGATGGAATTAACAATAAAACATATTCATTTATTTCTTTTGGTTCAAGTAAAATTGGTTAGATAAAATTGATCGCACGAACAATTTCCCGTGAGTACAATTCATGACTATATCAATTGACCACAAAGTCAGTGTATTGGGAGATTATTGTGGACTTACACAAAAAATAAAACTTATTCGCTAAATTTCGGCGTCGGTAGAAGTAAAGAAATTAGTTAATATCAATTAAATGATAGTTAAATGTCTATCGATTACATAAATTTATGTTTTAAGAACACAGCTTTAAAATCGCTTCACGATAAATTGTGATAAATCTTTTGCCGAACTATATGAAAACTAGCACAACAAAAGACCCGCACAAGTTGCACACCTTTTAGCAGAAATTGAGCGTTCCCTATTTTTAGGCATGTTTACAAAATAAAAATTATCGACACTGCCTACGTATAATCCCGTATCTTCAATTATGACATTTTACAGGGAGCGACTCAAAGATTCAAAACACAGTTGCAAAGTAACGCCTGCATCTATCTTCTTCAAAATTGGGACCGTGCCACCATTTTAAATCTAGTTTCGTATATTATGTATATTTATGAAAAGTTTATAGTTTTTGAAAAAATACAAATACGACATTGGACTTCGGATTTTATGTAAAGACTTTCGCATAAGTGGTTAGTTACGTGCTTATTCTTTACAAAAAAACGATGAAGTATATACTTTTCCCAATGTTTTTTGATGCTTACCTATAGAACTGAGTGTGCAGACAACGAAAATTCAAAATATGTTGAATCACTTACTTAACTATAGGTAGGAAGTGTCACTATGTCGTTTTTATTTTTAATAGTTATTGAATTACATTACATTGAATCGTATGTAACGGTTTATTTTTTAATTATTCGCAATGAAAGCGTTTTTTGGGTTTACAACTTCTGTTCTAGAAACTTTAGATGCATAAGCGTGTACAATTTTTTAAAAACACTCAGTAATTATACTTTTAATTAGTTAGATTCATAATTATTTATATTGACACTATATTAGTGATAATCATCCTTTTAAACATCGCATCCCTGCAAACTGATGCTATTTAGATGATCTCTGACGCTTAATAGATTAATCTTGATAACCTACGCGCATTGTTTCGTATGTAAATGTTTCTCTTCTCGTGTTCTGTATTCCTAAACCTTTTGCAAATATTGACCTAGACAGGAAACGCTTGCAGCCGTGAACCGGAAAATCGTTGTCTTATGCTTGATAGATACTACTAGGTTAACATCCTCTATGTACGTATACCTACGATGGTCTTTCAGAAATGGTTCAGCGCACTTGATATTTTTAAGAGATAGTACAAAAAAACAGTTAAGTAAAACCCTTTGCTGAAAGATTGTAAGTATCGTTCAAACCCATTCCATTGTTTTGTTTTTTCTACCTTTAACCCTCTAATTACTGCTATCATGAAAGGTTCTGTCAGCTGAAAGCTTAGTATGGTGAAAACACCTTACAAGAATGATTGTTTTTGAATCATACAAATGTTCAATTCTTACCAAGAATGACCTGAAGTTTACTAATTCTACATTAGACATGCCCAGTCCCTTATTGAATGTACTAGCCTGGCTCGTTAAACTTTAACATTTATATCCTAGGGCAGGGGTGGTGAACTTTTTTATATGCGCGTGCCAAAAATCTCCAAATAATATATAATACATCGACTGTCTGGCGTGCCAAGCAGTTTATTGTAATGTAAATTTAGCAATTATGCTATAATTCGTTGTTTATATAAAACACAGCGTGAAGACCGTGTCATCAGTTAACAGCATGGTCCAATACGATATAATAGGTTCATTCACCCTTCAAAGCCATTTTTAATAGGGAAAATGAAAAAAAAAGAGTTTTGTGAAAGAGGAATTTAAACAAGATTTTAGAGATACACGAACGTGTCTAAATTGAGACTTTTTACGACGAACGTCAGCTGAGATTAATAGTAAAAAAACAAACATAACCTCAAATTATTACAAATGTCAATAACAGTGTTGTCAGCATAATAATATAGCTGTGTAAGTATAAAATGAAGTCCAGATATCTTATTCATAAGTAATCTATTTTTAAAAAAATGTGTTAATTGATATGTGCCAGCAAAATTTTTAAACGTATCATCTCTGGCACGCGTGCTCTAGATTCACCACTCCTATCCTAGGCCAATTAAATAAAGGCCCATGGCACTTCGAAATCAGCTAACTGTTATGATAATATGGTCTGATTTTAGCCATATTCAGTGGAACTCCGACTCTTTAATTTTGAGGGCGCCTGACCAAAGTGATAAATGTGTTCAGTCTCCCATCTAAAGTCTTAACTGTCTTCATATAGAGCATTTTAGTTGCAAAACAGAATAATTCACGAGGCAAAATACCAGGCAGAAGTGAACACTGACCGACTCTGCGAGACGACTGAACAGTTTGTACATAAGTGCTCAGTATGTGAGGCATCAGTGGAAACATTATGAACTGGCATCATACCAACAAAACGACACTTGCTGACTTGTGGTCTTGGTTTATTTTACGATAAAATTTGTGACGGAACAGCAAGATCAGTTGAATGGAGTACTAGGTACTTTTGAGTCGGGGATGTCAAATGTTTGACAAAAGCTATCAGTCAGGGTAATATTTGTGACAGGACCATAATATTATACCGATAAATCGAGAAAAAAAATCGAGGAGAAAAGACATCCAAACACCCACGGCCAATGTAACTAAATATAATGTTGAAAAACACTTAATTTGATGTTGACCTCACCGGGACTTCAACTTAAAACCATCTGTTCGCTAGAGTACAGCTATTACCGCTCGGCCACAGAGGCCGACAAAAATAAAACAGTGTATTCCCAAAATAATATTTAAAAAGATACAAATCGTAAAATGCCATATTAAATAGTTTTCGTTTTATTTAAAATGTTATGGATATAGTATTACCAAAATTACTTGGCCGCCGCCGAATTTGGAACTAGAATAGTAAGTCTAGAATAAATTTGTCAAATAGCTATTTTATAGAAAATACATTTGTATGCTTACTTGTAATAACCGTCGCTAAAATATCAGTTTTGTAATTTGTTGACATTCAGATCTGGTTGAGTATGGCAACATTCCTAACGCGGCGGTGGCTCCCTCACTAGCGGCCAAGTTAAATTGGTACCACTATACAATACAATGTCTTTCCACCGATAATTATTGTCACTTAATTATATCTCAAAACAGTGGAACCTATTTGTTGAAATTTAATATAACAAACTTCACGTGTGGTCAAACACGACTTGACCTCATAACGCAATAATAAGCAATGGGCCACTCTGTAAGATATAAGATCGGTGTATATTTATAACATCCGCGTAAAGACGCATAAATTATCCAATTAAGAATGTAATTTTGTCATAAAACACGGGGAATCCTTGAACTTACTCGGGAAACGTCTGTTAAAATGCAAATTTCGTGTAATCATTTTTGGCATTGTTTTAACGAGACGTTTTTAAATTGTTGGAATTGGGCCCACGGGCGGCTCATGGCCGGTCGCCAAAATAACCTACATCTCTAGTAGCTCTTGCAATTATTTATGTTTATAAAGTAAAACGCCTCATTGAACTTGATGTGAGCTACTGAAAATGATACAGGTGCTTAATAATTAAGCGCGGTTCTTTTGTTTCTGACTGTTTCAACAAACAAAGCAGCACTGTTTTACTGACAAACTATGGGGGTCACTTTCAAATTATTATTAGTTTCTAATAGGTACAAAAATATTATATATTTACGTATATTTTATAGCCAAGATCAGAAGTGTCAAACTTATATAGAAATTCGAATTAGATGAAGGTTAGCTTAGCGTGTTGCGGATGTCTCTGGAGAGCGTCAACCATTTTTCATCTTCTTCTGACCATTGGAATTCCGGCATCCTGGAAAACCGTCGCATACTATACATATGATGTTCCCGATGTATTTGAAGTATGCTGGCATGTCGTGGAAGAAAGCAAAGCAATTGATGAGTGGCAGCAAATCATATGATGCCACGCGGCACAAGATTCTCTGTTTTCTTCCTCCCAAGTTATGCTGGCGTCCTGTGGCACCAATGAGTACATCTTATGAATGGTCATCAGAGGACTTCCATGACCATTCTAGGGTCCAGCCAGAAAAGAGATAAGAAGGATTCAGGCTTACTTCAGAGATCCAAGGCACGTGCCCAATTCAGTTCTATCACCGTTTTAAATATAAACAATAAAAAGCAGAGTTTATTTTGCTAAAATGTTATTTATTGATTTAGCATTGAATGAAGAGGGCTTAAAATTGTATGCACTTTTGTTTAGATCATATTCACTTTAATAGTTTTAACTTATAACAAATACATTCCACAAAAAACAAATTCTTTAACAAAAAATAAAGTGATCCCACATAATAAAATATATTTCAACACTGAAGAAATATATAACACTAACAAAAAAATATTTTCACATAGATAAAATAGTTTTCACTCAATATAAATACTCACACTTTGAAATCGATAGTTTCACGAAGGTGTAATGAAATGTCACTTATTCTTCTACTCTTTAGTAGGCCGCCTATGTCGTCTTTGCTCCACGCATTAGAATGCATTACACAAACCAAACCGGACCAACCCTAACATAACCTACTACAACTTAACTCAGTTTGTTAAAAGAATCCGTGACTAAGTGGAAACTATTAAAATCAAAATTTAAGTGTACCAATTGAATACTATCTAACAATTCTAACACAAAGTGCAATTATTTATAACCCCTTAAACAATTGAATAAATGAATATTAAATTTTACTTTTATTGCATTTTTTACGTGATCGATGTTCATTTGTTATTGGTTTTAAGTTTTTAGCATTTTCTTTTTCAAAACTTCATGACGTGGCTCAAAAAGATATTTACGATAATTTTATATTTTTTTGGGTTAAAATTTTAACAACTTCAGTGAGCAAACTATTAAAAACGGATGTAACATAAATGTAAACATAATGTTTCAAATAAATTTAAGATTTTAATATAATGTAATTATGTAATTTATGATAGTATATCTGAGGCCGTACATTAGGAATCCCTGCCCAATATCATAACTTAAATAATTATTTTTTGACCTTCTTAAATACAATGATTATTGTGCTTTGGGGCATAGGTGAGAAAATATCAATTTTCCGCGAATATTAAAATGGTATGTACAATATAAGTAAAATTTTATGACCTTTGACAACAGGGTCAAATTTATTTGAAATCGTAGAACAATTGTATTCCGGATACATATTTGCTTTGTGTCGTGTGATTATCGCAAATTGACAACATGTAATTATAAATTAAAATGATACAAGCACTTCTAACATTACTGTATTCAGCACAATTTTAATACAGTTAAATATGTCCACAGTTTCACGTAACTGAAATTAGCTTGAAACATCTAGGCTAGGGAAATGCCGATATTACCGAAACCGAAATCCCGGTATTTTAGCTATTTTTCAATAACGGAATACCGGTTTTGAAAATGGAAAATATCACTTTTTCTGTTAAATTAATTCACTGGTTGATTCTATTCGAGCATATTATACAACACTGAGAGGATTAATTGTGTGTTTTAATTTGATAAAGATATTTTTAAACTGTTTTTACGCTCCCCTGAAAAATTTATTAATTTTATGTATATATACTAGTGAGTACCCGGCATGCGTTGCAATGCCACTCAAACAAAGAAAGTGTTTGTGTTTTAATTCTGTTCATTGAAGTGCTTTTGAACACACAGTATTATTTGTTTATCTGTCTGTCATTATTTGTATTATTAGAACACTATTCACTGATTAATTCACTGACTGTTCACTCAAAAAGCGTTGAATCTGAGAGGGATTATTTTGCATGTGATTTATTTGCACCAAGATTAAATCCTTTTCAAGTTTATATTTTAGTTCAAAGAAAAATAAATCTTAGATTCACTTTAACGTGTTTACGAAAATCAGCATTTTTGGTCAATTAAACAATGTCCTGTACAATAAACAATACACAAACAATTATTTGCTTCTCAGTTGCTCAACAACTCTCTAAAGTAAGGATAGAAGGATTTGGCTAGGACAGGATTACTGCTTAGCTTATCGCTCTCGCTACGCCTCGTTGTTAGGATAGGAGAGCTGGGGGGTAGGGGATTTTAGACATTACAAACATCCATGCCTTCAAAAAGAAATCCCAAAATCGCATGGAATCCCAATTTATGAAACTGTCCGTAGTGGGACTCGAGCTCGTGATATCTGTAACCGAAACCAACGACGTTGATCACTACACCACGGCCACAGAACCTCTATGAATATTAAAGAATGAAGGTATTTATATTTATAATAATAATAGTCTTTTATATCGACCGTGTTTTGGTCGAATTAGTTTAACCCTCAAAATATAAATTGTTTTTATCGAAAACATTATACAGTGAGTTGAGCCGTTCTTAGATACGGGATTATACTTCACGTTTGTCGATATAATAGTGGCTTACATCAAGTGCCTGGGTCAGAATGTTTAAACCTAAAATCAATGTAAAATGATTTTTCCCTTCCAAAACAGTGGTCAATTTATTTTTTCGATTTACATCATTTGGGCGAGACCAGCTCTGTCGTCACTAAAATGAGATTGAATCATTAGTAACTGATTTTCATTTTTTTAAGGTAACATCAATTGGCCAAATACCGTCGATATTTAGTATCGAAATATTGAAATTATCCATTGTTAAGAAATTAAGTATTTAGATAACTAATATCTCTACGCTACGTTCTCAGAATTGGATAGAACGATTTTCGGTGATGAAAAAATAGATTAAAACTATGTCGATTGATAAATCAATGTATAAAGAAGTCCACTTGTGGATTAATGTACCACGTAAGATAGAATTCATAAAACTTTACCACTTTGCCACGAAACTCGCAAAATAAATTGATTTACAAATCAAAGTAAAATAAATAAATAATAGCACTCATTTCTACTAAAAGTTATAGTGTTCCTTTCAATTAATTATCTTTGTATTTAAAAACGAGGAAGTATTTTTCGTTTTTTATATTCGTACACTTCTGCTGAACGACAGCTGTTTTTGTGCGGCCATTTTGTATTTTATCTGTCACTTGCGTTCTAGTTCTCTCCATTGATAATAGATTATTATATAATTCTTAAATCAAATGAATAATACACTTACAAAACTATACAACGACTGAATTGGGAATATTTCTCAATAAAGTTCAGTTAATTAAACCATAATTCACCACCATTATACTTATCGCGATCCCAAAGTTAATAAATTAAATTACCTTCTTATTTTCCAAGGATCCTTACTTAGATATTGTGAAACTCTGCTTCACGTGAAACGATAAAATCATTTTGCTCGTGATGCATCATATGTACAAGATGCCTCAAGAAAACGTGTACCGTTAATTCATGAACGTATACTTAAAGTTATGGTAATATTAATAATATTCAAAAGTGAGGAATCAAAAATATCGTGACAATATTATATAACACAAGCGAAATCCGAATTACGTTTTTAACCGCAAAGCCATTAATACTCTTAAAGTTTGATATTAAAAATTATTTAACAGTCTTTTGAAGAGAGTGGCTTAAAAAATATGAAAGTAAAACGATTTTTTTCATCGCAAAAAATCTTTTAAATAAAAATGTGAAATGTTTTTTATAACTTGAAAGTGCTGACTGAAGAAATAAATTGGTATTAAAAATATTATTCATTATTTTATCGGATTTAAATTCATTTAATTCCCTTTTAAGGTGTTAACTGTCAATTCTTGGTGGAAAGAAATTATATTTTAAAAATAAAACACAATTTATTTGTACTACTTCCACATGTTTATAAAGATCAGGAACAATTTCGATCAACTGATTTAGTTGATCAGTCATATCTAAAAAACTCAATCGAGTAATGTGAATCTATTTGTTTATATATAGTCTCGATTATTAGATGATTGTCATAAGTTGATAATGTATAAAAGAACTGTCTTGTATTTTTATGAATATAATGCCTTCCACCAAGAATTGGAAGTTAACACCCTAAAATTGACTGAATCTACTGTTGTTTTGGTAGAAAACATCGCGAAATGTACTAAACATAATGAAACTGACATATAACCTTCCGTGAAGTGAACCAAGTGATAAAATTTTGAAGCTTGTTTATTGAAAGTTTTAATTGAAATGATCTTCTTACATAAATTTACATGTTATTCAATTTACCTTCTTACAGATTAAAATACCTTTTCAGTCTGTAGCTACTTAACTGACTTCAATTTTATGATACATTTGTTGGAAGGGAAACTTATATTGGTTTTTGGCTTCAACTTCCGACCCGGCCACTTGTTACTTTTATATCGAAATTCCTTACGTGTAATCCCGCATCTGCAAACATGAAAATTTACAGGAGTGATTTTCAAAGATTTACAACGCAACTCAACATATAATGTTTTCGATAAAATCAGTTTTTACTCTCTCTTGAACAATTTCAATTTCAATCACCCACTTCACTTCTCATTGGCTCATATTTATCTAAATGTTAGAGTATTACGTTCATATTTCGACTCTTCAAGTAGTACATTTATAAATTATTGTTTAAAAAACGTTCAACTACTAAAAACAGATGAACATAGATTTGAGTTTTCTCACTGAGGTAAGCCTCTGAAAATCGTGATTAAACAAAAAACAACGGCTGCTATCTTTCGATGCGGATATTTCAAATAAATAGGCCGGCCAAAAGTACCCTCTTCAAGTAGTACATTTATAAATCAAATATGTTTATGAAACGTTCAACTACTAAAAACAGATGAACATAGATTATTTGATTCAAATAATAAGGTCCAATTTCGATATCGAGAACGGCCAAATAGATACCTAAATAAAAAACAAATGAATCAATACATAATATAATAACCCGGGTCGTTAGTGACAAAATCTCAATAATTCAAATTCAAATTTGAATCAATACACTTTTCGAATGTGTGCATCTCTACTATAAAAATTTGAAACCATAATCGTTTAAAATGTGGAGCATATTGACAAATTAATGAAGTTTAATCTCAACGAAAGTTTTTCTGCGAGAACTACTTGTTACTAAGTTGCCTTAATTAAAGACTGTTTTATGGCTAGGATATGACTAGTGGTTAGCTTATCGTTCTCGCTACGCCACGTGTTTTAGGTTCGGATTTTATACATCGCAGATATTCTTACCTCCCATAAAGCGTTTGAAAATTCAATTTATGAAACCGTCAGTGCTGGCATTCGAACCCGTGAGCACCATAACTGAATCCAAATACGTTGACTTCACGACCACGGACCCGGTAGATGTATTTTAATTTATAAAATACTAGTGAGTACCCGGCATGCGTTGCAATGCCAATCAAAGAAAGAAAGTGTTTTTGTTTTGATTCTGTTTATCTGAAGTGCATTCGGGCACACAATTTTTTTTGTTTTCTGTCTGGTGCGATTTTTTTTTAGATTTTAGATATATCTGGATTTTGAGATTGATTTTTATATATAATAAGACCTACTGTAAGTTACAATTTAAAACGTTGAAAGTCGGGCTTATTGTACTCTACCTATATCATTTGCGCAAGTGCAAGCAATAACTTGACAAAGTTTTATCGGAATCGGATGAACGGTATGACAGTGCATAAGATACGAACAAACGAACATTGATTTTATGTATTAGATTTTGCCAAACGTAATCATTTTGTTTTCATTAGTTCGAAACGAGGAATTAAAAACTAAACAATTTTCAATGACCGTCCAAAATATATTGCATAATTATTACTTAAATCATGAGAACTTTTGTCTGTGAGATAAATATGATTACCCTTTTCAATCAATTGTTTTAATAAACGACATTGATTTTTTCGCCGAACAATGATACAAAACAATTTGGTGCTCATATTTCTGAAGCACGCTGTGAATGCGGATTTCCCAACGAGACCTTCAATTATTATTATGATGGTGGATGTTTAATTTTCAAATAAAAATGGTCGATCGCGATTTAATCTTCCTACGATGCGCAACCGGGTCCGAGTGTCTCTTTCCTCTTTAGAAATCGCAAACGGGCAACACCTTGGGCCTACAAAAAACATTTATTGTGTTATTAAATTATATTTTCTATTTATGACGATGAGAATACTAACGTTACGTTTTTAATCCGGTAACAGAGCTGTGCTTTAAAACAGCGGCCACCAACCAGTGGTCCACGTATCATTCATGGTCCGCGGTGTTGTTAAATATAATATGTCATTTGATCCACGACTTATTTTAATCACACAGCACAAATATTCCACTTATTATTATTTTTATTTAAACAAGTGTAAGTACCCTAGGCACCATTTCTGTCGGGTCTGTGGTGCAGTGATCAACACCGTTGACTTCGGTTACGGATGTCTCGGGTTCATAAATTAAATTTTCAATCGATGCCTAGAATATCCTATCCTAAAAACGGGGAGTATGAGAGTGATTAGCTAACCACTAATACTGTCTTAGCCCTATCTTTCAGAGGTTGACCAATTGAGAAACAAGCAGTTCTAATAGAAAAACCTCTGTTGAGATACCTCCCTTAGGAGTACATATGCTTCACACTGGGATCGGATATTGTTAAAAACTACCATTCATAAAAAAATGTTAATTTTATGATCATTATTCTATACATTAAGTGTATACGTTTTCACAATAAAATGATGTAAGTGATCCGTGAGATTCAAAATCCTGAGTTAATGAGAAAGGTTGGTGACAACGTTTTAATAAATTTTCTTGAAGGCATGGTGAGTAAAATTGATGAGTAATTTAGAAATATTTCCTAGGGTACTCAACGCTGTACCCACCATCACTCAATACAGCTTCACGGCTACTTTGAGGATGTATTATACAATGTAACAATGTTAATAGTGTTTCAAAATTGTTGTCAGCAATATTTTAGGAAAAATCCACATGACGTTGCAGTGTGCAGAATGTTAAATATGATTTGCTAAATGAAAGAGCTTTTATTTTGAGATCCACTCGGAACCCGTGAAATTTTCAGTTTCAATTTCGTGAGCAAAAGGCCCATCTGAGCCGATAAATAAACCGAGTTTCGCAACCAATTGTTAAAGTAATTACGTATTACTGAATTAGGGAAATTGATTTTTTCGTAGTTTTTTCTTGCGAGAATCATTTCTTTCTGTTTTAACCATGGGCTAAGCCAAATAGTAAATACAAGCAATCATAAAACATCAATATTTTTTACCAAACCTTTTGGACAATAATTGTTTTTTAAATCATAATAATATAGTACCTAATCATTAACTGTATACAGTAATTGAAAAAAAAATATATTGTATCATCCTTGTTCTTGAATAAAGCACTAAATCTAAAAAATGATATAATATTGAGTTAGTTATACAAAAATGTTTCTTGTTTCCTATGAAAGAACACACTTATTTTTGTAAACTACACTTTTATTTAAAAACAGTTTTGTATAAACCACTTCAATGTTAAACACTTCAAAGTCTAATTACACAAAACTAATATTTTTCAATTAGTTTCTTCTTCCAGAACAATGACGATATGATAATTAATAATTAATACTGTGTGCAAAAAGAAAAAGTGTTAAATATTGGTATTTTTCAAGAGAGCCAAAACAAGATTTGCATTTGTATGAAATTTGGTAAAAAAATGTGATGTTTAAATAGGAATTTTACTAATTCAGCAGCATTGATTCGACTCTTACTTTCTATATTATTTATATTCATGTATGTATTGTAGTTTTTCAATTAACTTGACTTAACTCCTTTTTTCTTTAGCACACAGAATTTATCTATGCACAAAGCATGTAACTTGACCATTATTTCTTTTTAAAATTTAACGATTTAAAGAATATCGACAGTTTACATAAAATTAAATATTCATATTCCACGAAAGATTTTTAAGTTCCGTTTTGCATCACTACATTTCGGGCCCTATTCGATTCAGTGAATTTAAATATCGATAGAGTTTACTTAACACAAATGAAAATACAAAAAACATGTACTTACTTTTTTTCATATTCCAGGTAAAAACATTAAAGTCAAAATAAATAATAGCCACAACAAAAATAGTGTTTTATAGCACCTCGCAGCTGTCAATGACAAATTATTCAAACTTTGTTGATATCCGGGAAGTTCTGTATTCTAAATTCTCATACCCGGATACTGGTATTCCCAAGTTGTTTGATATATATATATATATTTAGCAAAGCTCAAATAATTTCCATTCATTCATCACTTGCTTATTTAGAGCCTTTTAAAGAAATTCGAATCCACGTTTTCGACTTTAAAATTCAAAACTACCGGAAAGAAAATATAAAATACTGGTATTAGTTCATTTAACACTTTCTTTTCCTTTTTAGGTATACTTCTTGTAAATCTCATGAAATAAGAATTCCACTGTTTTGATTTATATAATATTAAATAATTTTCTCCTCAACCTTTTGATTTTTTACAAATTTTACGATTCACATGAAAAATTATTATGCGTGACATTTATGTTATAGAATATTTACAGTCGCTTAGAAAATTCAACAAAAATTGGTTATTATGACGACATAACTGATAATTTTTGTATGGAGCGGTTGCTAAGCAACTATTTTCTAGTATTTTGTCTAATACTTTTCTTTGAGTCGTCAAAAATATAGCGTTTTCAGTTAATGTTAAAGGTTGAAAATAGCACCGTTTACCTAGAAACGACAACCACAATGACATGTAAAAATTTTACGTCGCTATTATACACCGTTCGAGATGAGTTCTTGTGATTGAAGGTATACATACAAATATACAGATTTCTACATGTATTTTGTACTATATAGTAGAGATGAATACTTCCTTAGTAGTTTTTAATATGTATTTAATTACATTTTTTACAAAAGATCTCCGAGCTTAACATTAGCAAATACATATATTATTATATGATAATCTAATTCTATAAGCTATAAGGTAATTTTTATTCATCTTTGCCAGTCCATTTAATCCCTTTCGACCCTTGATCAAATTTCAATATTTGGAAGCTTTCTTGAAAGTAAAATATATAATAATGCTCGATATTTTGCATTCTTTCCAATATTTTTTTTGAAATTTCAAAGCACTTGTCGAGTTGAATCAAGATTGAGATCCCTGACATCGCGAAGCCCGAGGTAACAGCCCATCCACCCTCCTGGCTATAAATACATATTAATTTTGAATGTACCAAAAATCTATCCTTAAGGGACAGATCATTTGATAAAAATATAGGTGACCGATGCTGCTTTTCAATAATATGAACACAGTATACTGTATTTTGTATCTACTAGATTGCTCGCCGTGACCAAATGGGCATGATATATATTCTTTCCTCTGTTTTTGGGGATGTTGAATATTTGTGTAATTGACCAATGAGTTCTGCAATGGATGCATGCAACTTTAGAAACGTTTTTGTATTTTTTCAGTTTAAAAAAATGGTTTGCTTGTCGTCGTTTCCATTATAAAATTGTATATCTGCAAAATCTAAAGTTTTCAGGGGAGCGAAAACACGTAATTAGTATAGTTATATCTAGCTAGTGGAAACGCCAGTCATAGATGACGGTATTGAAACTGAAATACTGAATTTCTAAAGTAGCTGTTCTTTAGTTTCTATACTGACGGACTGACTGTTGTGTGTTTGCCTCTGAATTTGCGTCACGTTGAAACTGTGTGTATTGTTTATATATACCGCGGACGCTTGGATCATGAGAAAATTTCATACTTAAAATAAAACGTCTACATTTACGCCTACAGACCAGTCTGGGCTATTATATATAAGATATTAATCACGCGTCTTTAGCTACTTACGAGCTAAACTGTTTTTATGGATGAACGGATAAAACCGTACGGAAAAAACCAGACAGAAAAAAGCGAAGCGAACACTTTCAAACAAAGATAGAACGCAACAAATGAATCTTTCGTCGTCGGACTTCTGAAGTATCTGAAAATTATTATACGACGTTATTTAATATAAAAAATTTGATTTTAATATTTTTTCAAGCTGAAAACTCATGAAACGATAAGAAATATTTTCAATTTGAATACTTCTTTTCCACTCTGTGCACGATTTTTTCCGTGTCCGGTTTTTTCCTGTACAGTTTTTTTCCTAGATCCGTCTCTATGTTCTCCTGAAAAATTTAGATTTTGCAGATATATAAATTTTGCTATGGAAACGACGGTATGCGTTGTTATTTTGACAAACGATCTTTAAAAAATACTAAACAGCTCTAAATATCTCTTTTTTGGCTGAATATTTTTTTGCCAAAACGGGTACGACATATTCAGGATAATATAAACTAAGTAATCGAATACTCAATTACATAAAATATTACGAACACTTAGGTTACCAATATTCGAATTGCCATCCCTACTCGCAGCGCAAATATCGCGTTGTTTTATCGTTGATTTTTATTCAAAATGAAAGTTATTAAATCACACTAAAAACTCAGACCAAATAAAGTACCGTGGAGAAAGCAGTGTATATAAATAGTTAAGTTTTTTCGAGACCAATATTTCAACTGAGTCAAAGTAGTACATACTCTATACAGGTTTAAAATTACTTACAAAAAGTGAGAAAGTACGTAGCTAAAGTGCATTCACTTTACAAGCATAAAGATAACACTTCGGTTAATTAGACCTTAAGTCCCCCAGCCAGACGTCCATTAATAAATTAAAAGCATTCGAATTTGACTTATTGAGATTTTTTACACCTCCATGTATTTTGACACTAACGAACCGGGTTTCGCCCTTCGGCATCTTCAGGCATTCGAGCGCACGAATGGACTCGAATTGACAGACAGTAAGTAGTGTCTAACGTTTATATACATGATACAAACACGACAAATATTATTTTCGAAATGAAATATTATAAGTCTACTATCCACACTGATACCTGAGTTAAAATTTCGAGAATCGCCTTAAACCATGTTGTGTAAACAAATGCATTAACAGAGTGGTGAATTACCGCTTTCCAACTAATATTAAAATTACCAGTGATTTTATAATTAAAATAGCATTGTGGGTTTCGATGGGATGCAATTCGACGAAAGGATAAATATATACAATCATTCCACATTTAGTGGGTTTTGTTATGTGACCATAAGATGAATTTATTAATATGGGAATATCAATATATATGTTTTTTTTTTACGAAATCATTCACGTATAGGATACAGCAACGGGGAGTTTGGAAGATTCAGCTGTTCGCTTAGAATTGGTAAGGAATTTAACTGGGCTCTATTGATTTTCAAAATTTCTTGATAAAATAATTGTCTTAAAATATAAAAGCATTCGTTTTTAATTTATTTAGTTCGTGATTCTTATTTTGCTTAATCTTCTCCACTGCGCGGACCTTCATCTTCTTACACTGATTGCTGACCCCCAGCGCGCGTTGGTCTTGTGATGCATCAATACAGAAAAATCGCGGTCGTCCAGCACTCCGTT
The DNA here is from genome assembly GCA_022494535.1 of Himalopsyche phryganea. NCBI lineage: Eukaryota > Metazoa > Arthropoda > Insecta > Trichoptera > Rhyacophilidae > Himalopsyche > Himalopsyche phryganea. The sequence goes on along the minus strand of JAGVSL010000059.1, from coordinate 492,425 downwards.
TTACCCACATACAGGAGGCTTCCACAGATCCATGCGTGATATTATATATGTCAAACCCAACGTTAATGTTGAGTTTTAACAAATCTGTCAATGCTCACGGTTATGCCGACGTCACCAAATGCAACCCTCGCAGACAGAGCCGAGAATTTTTCACATGATGTATCGCTTATACACTTGTAACCAATGAGATTATTTAAAACTAAACTTCCAAGCTTCTGAATATTTGGAGTTAAATTTTAACAAATACGTAAAGTCTGACTCGCTAATAGTTGTGCCGACGCTGCCGAACACCATCCTATTTCCATCCAACCGGAGAAGTGCAAGCACAACATATTATTATGTTCGTGATACGTTGGTATAATTCAAACACCATCAGGATATGAAAGCAAACGCTTTAATTGTTGTGATAAATTACTGTATTTCATTCTTGACGTCTTGGAATAACGACAAAATTTCGGAAATCTATTGGTAACATTTTTTAATTAAAACAGAAAGACACTTTTAATTTAATTAATTTCTTTCCGCTTATTCCATTCGTATTCCTGTATATTATAAGACAACATTGTTGGCCTTCCATCGGTATTAAATACCGCGCTGGACACATTCATCCACTAATTATTATTTGATTTGTATCCAAACATTTACCGCAACTGAAAACGGGACGTATATAAATTGATTAGACTTACTATTAGTCCGTTTTGAGCTGTATTTGTCTTTCCTTGTTGAATTTGAAAAATTGCTTTCGTAAAAAAATGTCCACGTTCCAATATTGAGCATAATATAAACGCCTTATGAAGCATCCTAACAAAGCTTTAGAATAAAGAATAATTCATTCATATTATTCAAAAGAGAAAAATTATGAAATGTAGAGAAAAAATACACTTCATCAATAACTCATTTAAGTCGAAATTGCCAGATACGATCAAATGTCATATAACGGCATAACCAAGTTTTAATTCTGTATAGCTTATTAAAAATTTATATTATAAATCATTATTTTACTTTTATTTATTGTAGAACTTGTGTGGAAACCAGCGACGTGTTAATAATATGCTTGGCTTTTGTAAGATGATCCCATTAATTTGTAAGTCTGTCTTACTTAGAAAGCCATCAGAGTCATTTTCGCATATATATTCCATTCGTCGTTGTAGAAACGACGTTAGACCAATTTGATATATTTTTATAAATTTCTCCTAAATTACTGATATTTTAAATTACATATCAAACTTCGATTATTCAAAATTTAATTATTATTTCTCCATATTTTACATGACATTGCATTGAAAATCTTTATTTCCAATCTACGAATAATATTTATTATTTATTTTTCCATGTCCGCTCCCAATGTGGAGCATATGGTCTCCTAATGTAGTTATCTTAACAGAATTTTTCTACGAGAACTGCGTGTTTCTCAGTAGCTCAACCTCTCATTTTCAAGAGAGTAAGGATAGAATGATAGGGATATGATAGGACTAGTGGTTAGCTAATCGCTCTCGTTTCGCCCCGTGAGGATGGAATGGGTTGGAGGGAGGACTCAGACTACGAACAGAAATTCATAAATCGATTGAAAGATCAATCTATGAATTAAACCTATACATCCGTAACCGTAGCCAGCGACGCTTCAAACTGCGCCACGGACGCTGGCATACGTATAATTTGTATAATAATGTGGAGCATATGGACTCTAATGGATGCAGTTCAACAGAAGTTTTTCTATAAAAACTGCTTGTTACTCACTTGCTAAACATCTCGTTTTTGATGAGAGTACAAGACAGTAGAACAGGACTAGTCAAATAATCACTTTCACTACGCCCCGATTTTAGGATTGGATGGGTGTGGGATGGAACTCTAGACATCACACACATCCATGCCTAGAAACGGAAATCCATAAATCGATTGAAATGAACTACGAAATAAGTCCAGAAGAAGTATTTCGAAATCAAGAAATAGGTCTTACATATAAATTGTCGTAAAGATGATGTATCTTCTCAATTGCTACAGTCTTGGGTGAACCTTGGCTGGTTCAACCAATCTTCTCCACTCCGCTTGGTCTTCCAACAGTCGCACTTGTAGATAAGGCGACAACTCATCCATTCAGCGAAGTCGCAGTCTTTCAATGCTCCGTCTTCGTAAGGCGTTTTGGAGGTTTCCACTCATCCATGCTTGATATAAATATGTCTGAGTAATCTTTCGTCCAGTCGATTACGGAGACAAGGTATCGAATCCCGTATAATTTCAAACTAATGTATTCTTTCACTGTTTTATTATCCTCAATGAAACTTTATTCGAATAAAGCCATCCATTACATCGATGATGTTTTGGCCAATCTATGAAACCCTCAAGAATTAGGATAATGAGTTAATTATTGTATCTCATTTTAAATAAGTTAAAGCAGGTCACGGCCAAATGATGTAAATTAGCAAAACAAATTGGAAAGGGAAACATCATTTTACATTGGTTTTGGGTTTCAAAACTCTGAACCCCCCCCCCCCAACTTAGTGTAAGCCACTATTATATCGACACTCTCTACGTATAATCCCGTATCTGCAAACATGAGAATTTACAGAAGTGAATTTCAAAGATTCATAGCGCACCTCACCATATGATGTTTTCGATAAAAACGGTTTTTACTCTCTCCTGAACAATTTCAATCTTGAGTGTTACATCAATTGGCCAAAACACCGTCGACAATGATGTCTTCCATTAACAATAATATTATAGTATGGAAAAAAATTCGACAGACAAAAACCTAAAAAATATACTAAAGAGAGAAGAACAGCCATCGTTTGGAACAATTAATTAAGTTTATTTATCTGTTCATTAAGCCTACACATACCTAATTTGATTGAACGCCTTTGAATTGATTTGAATCGTCCTCTCACTATTACATGCTATTGTTGTAATAATTTGAAATAATTAATTTAAGATCCAAGTGCCGTTTCTATATCAATGATTCAGTTCACAGTTCGTTCACATAGCCAAAATAAAAGTTCCGCGACATCCGCGTATTAAATTGTAAACTGATTGGCGGCGCCACTGCTGGATTCCGTGTGAGATGAACCAATTAAGGCCACAGATTGGATGATACAACGTTCGCACAGTGGTGCCAAGTAGAAAGGGGAACACTTAAAATGAGAAGCAATTATAATTGTAATCATATATATCAAAATCGTTAGGAGCATTTTGTGTTATTTATTTTCCAATATATAAAAATCAATGTGGGTTTGTTCGTATCTTATGCACTGCCGTTCATCCGATTCCGATGTTATTGCTTGCACTTGCGCGAAGGATATAGGCATAGTACAATCAGGCCCGAGCCCAACTCACAACTTTTTTAAATTATTAACTTACAGTAGCTCTTATTATACATAAAAATCAATCTCACAATAAAGATATATCTAAAATCTAAAATAAAGAATCAAATTCGTACGAATAGCGACATCTCGGAAAATCTTCTATTTTATTCGTGTACGCACCAGACAGAAAATATTCTGTGTCCAAAAGCACTTCAATAAACATAATTAAAACACACTTTCTTTCTTTGAGTGGTATTGCAACGCATGCCGGGTACTCACTAGTGCCTTATATAAATTATCATTATTTCTTTTGAGTCGAGGAAAACAGTAATTTGATGCGATTTTAGCTTAATGTGTAGCATTTATATTATATTTTGGATTGCATTGCCAATGACCAATAAAATTTTCGTCGTCATGACGACATCGCACAAGTTACAGTATGTATTTTTCCTTTCTTTTTTTCAACCATGTCCGCTCCCAGTGTGGAGCATATCTCAACAGAAATTTTTCACGAGAACTGCTTGTTAGTCAGTTGCTCAACCTCCCTTTTACGAAGAGAGTAGGGATAGAAGGCTAGGGCTAGTGGTTAGCTTATCGCTCTCGCTTTGCCTGGTTTGTAAGACAGAAATCCATAAATTTATTGAAAAATCGATTTATGAAACTGTCCGCACCGATACTCGAACCTGGGACATCCGTAACCGTAGCCAACAACGTTAACAACTGCTCACGGAGCCGGTTGTCTTTATATGAATCAATTTTCAGTAATCTGGCAGTGTTTTTCAAGTCTTATACAAAACGCCCAGTTCCCAGTTTGACTGTGATTAGCAACAGCATACAAACAGGATACAGGATGCTTAACTGCTCAGCACAGTAGTGTGCCGTTTCACAACATTTTAAAAATAGCCTCCAAAAATCCTCGATTGACCTAGGGTAGAAAATAGGGATTCAAATCGAGTATTCGATATTTGAATATATTCGACTCTTTATTCGAAGTATTCGAATAGTATTTGTTAGTATTATCAATGTAGATGAAGCCACTGGCTTGATAAAAAAAACATTTTCCATAGCATTTTATCTTTATATATAATACCTAATATATTTTTTTATTAAGTCACCATAATAATGACTCAAGTCACGTGCTGGAAACTAAATAGTATTTACTAAGTACATAGCAATCGATATTCCCGTCAAGTATAGGAAACACCAATGAATCTACATGATTAAATTCGTACAATATATTATTTAAATATTGTATGTTTTTAATATTCGGATATTTGTTTTCAACGGATATTCGGAATCCCTGGTAGAAAGTCGTATTTCAAAATATGATAGCATAATAATATATGAGACAAAAAGCAATTACGATTTTTTGTTTATTCGACATTCAACTAGTTACTGTTGTGCCGGATTTGATTATCGGGTTATAAAATAGCTGGCACCTCACTGAAAGTACTATAATTACGGCTATATTTGTACCGGATGGACAAAAAATCACGTCACTATTCGACTAGAAGCGCAGATTTATGCAGAGCTAGTTGCCTCTCGATCAAATACCGTGTCGGTGTGACCATGCATTTGCGACACAACAAAGTGACATTATCCGTGAACATACTTTAAAATCAAATTTATTCACCAAAACCCGGAAGCACAGCATCAAACCAACCGACTACAATTTTTATAATATATATATATATATATTTATGTGTGCGTTTTGTACACAAGGTCGAAATATTACAAAACGTTAACCTGGGAAAACAATCAATATGTCAGATCAATCATTGTTATTATGTTTGGGCCAACGAAAAGCATTATAATACCACATTGACGATTCATCGCGTTCAGAAGATTGTTGTGTCATTATAACGTTTCACTTTGAAATGTCTATAGAATTTGGGATAGGTATCACTATTTAATGGCATGTAATGGGAGGAAGCAAAGCGATTGGCGGGTGACAGGGAATCATGGGGAGCCGCGTGATAGCCATATGCTCTACATTGGGAGTGAATATAGTCGAAGAAAAACATAAGATTTAATAACAAACCGCATTTTCTTAATCTGTCTGTCTGTCTGTAACACAAAGCACACACATTCTTTCTGTGTCGTCGAATCGAGTGAATGTGTACAGGCGGCACTGCCAAGTGATAATTTCTAGTAAAATAATAAAAAATACGTCTTTTTTAACCTTTTCTGTTCCCAATGTGAGCCATAGAGATTTCTAATGGAGATATCTTAAAAGAAGCTTTCTGCGAGAACTGCTTATTATTCAGTTGCTCAACACCCTTTTTTTCGAAGGGAGTAAGGATAGAAGGGTAGGGCTAGGGCAGGGCTTTTGCTTAGCTAATCGCTTTCGCTATGCTTCATTTTTAGTATCGGATGGGTGTGAGAAAATATCAAACATCACAGATATCCACGTCTTGAAACACAAATCCATAAATCGACTGAAAACTCAATTTATGAAGCTGTCCATTCTGGAAATGAGCCACGTGAGCACCGGAGTCGAAGCTAACTACGTTTACTATTGGCTTTTTTAGTATTTTCTTAATATTTATTATTCAGTATTAATAGTGCAATCATAGACAAATCTTTAAAAATAAATGAAATGAAGATCAGAATGATACATAAATAATTTTATCGCTGAAAGTTTCTGTTATTATTTATAACATTTATGATTTATTTTAATATTTACCGTGGTCCATTATTCGACCACTGTTTTGGTATCCGCTCTTTAAAACCCCCCGGGTTATACAATAGTCGATTAGTTAGGTCAAAAGGACACCTTCACACACGCTAAAGGAAGTCTTAAAGAAGCGAATACCACTCAAATAGATACTTAACAATGTGAACTATGTTTTCTTTGATTTAATGATATCGCTTCCTGTCAAAATTTAGCACCAATAAAAACCATTATCAATTGTAAAAAAACACAATTCATGAGAGGATAGCGTTGCATTAATTCACAATACAATATAATGTAATGTCGTCAGGGATTTCAAGAGAATATTCAAATATATTCTCATCTTGTTTGATGTTTGGATTTTCGTATACTTCGAAAATCAATTTATGGATATTTTTATTTATAATTTGCGATATCTAAAAAATCCCTCCCACCTATCCGATTCTAAAAACCTCTAGTCTTGTCCTAGCCCTAACTCTCTATCCCTACTCTCTTTGAAAAAGAGAGCTTGAGGAACTGAGTAACAAGCAGTTCTTCTGCAACAAAAAACTTCTGTTCAGATTACTCCATTAGGAGTCCAAATGCTCCACATCGAGAGCAGATGGGTGGGAGGGAATTCTAGACATCAGAAACATTAAAGTCAACGAATACAAATACATATATGGATTGAAAAATCAATTTTATGAAACTGTCCGTACCGGGATTTGAGCCTGAGACATCCGTAACTGAAACCAACGACGTCGACCACTGCATCATGGACCCGACACACACATTACTCCAAATTATAATCAAAATTAAAAAAACTTACTGCCATGTATTTTATATGGCTTACAAATTAGCAACAAAATGTTTTTGTCTACGTGAGATTATAGTCTTGCGAAATACATGAGAGTTTAGATTAGTGGTTGGCAACATTTTTAGTAAGACGCAGATACAAAATGAAGAACTGTCACTATTCTGTAGTATTTGTAAAATGTGATACACGTTTGTCACAGGTTTGCCTTTAAGCTCCGGATTCACATCCATTGGTCCATATATCGTCACCGTTCAAGTAAGTCACCAACCCTATAACCACTGTTTTGAGATATAGCAATTTAAAAGTTTGGAGATTAACGGAAAATCATGTATTAATGTTTAAACGGTTTTATCTACATCACATAATTTTATCATGTCTTTTGAATAATTTCTTTAGTTTACTTTTACTTTTTGATGCTAATTAAAACATTTCCAGTGATTCATTCAATGAAAAACAAATAATTTGCAACGTTTCACTAACTGATTTACCGTGCTGGCTTTTGTATTTGAAAAACATCATTTTACACTTTCAGTGACATACTCAACTCAAAACTACCATTTTCAGAGTTTGTCTGAATGGCCACGATATAATAACTTCATATTGTTTTTATTAGTGTTTCACTTAATGTACATATTATAAAATAAAAAAAATGTAGTTGATTTTAACTGCTGATACTAAATAATGATAATGTTTTATTATATATTATTGAAAATACTGTAGTTACAGGAGAAAAAATATTTTTTGTTTGCGATACGTATATTATTATCTTGTGCACACGAGCCCTGGGTTGGTGCCCACTGCTTTAGAGTAACATACTTTTTACGATTGCACGGTAAACTTTTGATTAATTATGGCAGCAATAAATTACCACTCACTTCTTTTACATCTGCCTGCACCGTTACTAATGATCTACCAACATGGAAATGGCAGTACTGAAAACTGCTATTTGAGATTTGAATGAAAAAAACTGCGATGCTGAAAAGAAGAAAACAAACTAACTACGGGAAATATAATATATCTATATAGTAGACGTCCATCTGTGAATATCGTACATTCAGTGTACATATAATATAAGCAAATGTCTGTAGTATAATCTGCAAAGCTGTGAACAGATAACAAAAACAGTTTTAAAATTCTGTACCTTCTAAACCAATATTTCGAACGCGTCTTCTTTACCACAATAAAATTGAGGAGCTTGGTGGAAGAACCACTTAACTCCTTAAATCGTGTTCTAAAATTTTCAGTGTTAAACATTTTAAAACATTTTCTTACTACTATAGGATATTTCTACGTATTATTTATCTTGATATAATATTTGTCCATTATTCAGCTACTAAAATAATTAAAAAATATTGTTTTTATATACTAGTAATAAAATTAAGTTCTTGAAAATTACTTCATGTCGTAAGCTGTTATTCCACATGGCAAAATAAAAATGGTAAAATGCATTTATTTAAAAAAACAAAAAGTTTGTATATATATAGAAGGAATAATAAATGAAAATTTTTAATAATTCGTTACCTTACTTTGAAAACGTTTTGAATGGAAAATGTTGTATTAGCGACATTCCACCATATACGTTGATTTCAGAGTCATACATTGTTCAATGAGGAAGTTAGCAGTATTCCGAAGTTCTATCCAGACATTTTTTTCATAAATTTATTTTATACAATTCCATGAATCGATATAACTACTTATTATCGTCTCAAAGAAAAAACACACATCACTGTTTTTTTGAAAAGGTTTTAACGTCATGTCGAACATTCGCTCGATGGTTGATGTGTGCTTTATCCTTTATTTTTGTATCGATGTGGTCATTAACAAAAGTTAGCTGAGTTTGCTCAAACATTCAAAGTATACATTAATAATAATTATTCTATTGTATTTTAATATTATTGTTAGCTTATATGGTTCAGCAAGTCGTGATAATATATAATATTAATAAAGATCTCATAAATCAGAACATTTTGTTTGCCAAAATTGAAATATCTGATACAACCTTTTCAAACAAACTATTATTGTCAGTTCTAATTAAAGCGTTAGATACTCATTATTTTCTAATATAAAGGCTTTAGTTAAAATAAATTATATAGAAAACAAGTAATATATATATATATATAAATAAATGCTAACTCACTAATTAAAAATACATTTTTTCTTTCAAAATACAAAATATGATCAGTCAACACTTCAAACACTCGTATCTCAAAATATGGTCTAGTGCAATTAGAACCTTTTCAAAGTAAGATAACGAATTTTCGGTTTGGTAAAATAAAATTCACATATTCCTTAAATTTTTTCGTATTAGAAACCATGAATAAGCTGTTTGACACTTTCTGGTCTAAGGAAACATATAAGGGAGAGAACACCATTCATAATTTATACTATTTAAATTTGCTACTATTTGTTAGTATTGTATGACGTATGTTTGTAGTTAAAAACGAAAATATGCTTTCACAGAAAAATATCTGAAAAATAAAAGTGAGGTTATAATACCATGAAAATGGCAACATAATCTTAGATGGATGAAAAACTTGTGAGGTGCCTCAACTTAAATGACTATCGTGCTTTATTAACTAAATACGGAAATAATTTTTCGAAAGCCAGTAGTCAAGATATGACCCTTGCTAATTACACTCAAAAAAACCCCTTAAAGGCCTTTAAGTTGTTCTTCCACCAAGCTCCTCAATTATTCAAAATCACCTAATCACTGTTGTTTTTTCTATAGCACTAATGAGTAGAATTCCCTCTTTCATTACTAATATATTTTTTATGCTTAGGTAAATGTATGGTGCACAAAAAATACTTACAAGGGTTATCAACAATGAAAGTTTCTCATAAAAATTGAGCATATTGATTCCCATGGAGACATCTCAACAGAATTTGTAAAATTGTACTATCTTTGTTTTAGAAAGATTATTAAGAATAGCTATTGAAAGATGGGATTGGGCTAAGAGGGATTCATATTTAGCATAATTAATAGTTAGCGAATATCTCTCGCTACACTTGTTTTTAGGATGGGATGTGTCCGAGGGTATTTTAAAAATCACGTAAGTGATACATACGTGATTATTCGCTTTTTGCATTTTCGTTATCTACGCACTCGGTTCTATAGGTAGGCATCAAAAAATATTTAGAAAAGTACCTACTTCAGTGTTTTTTCATAAAGTATAAACATGTGAAAAGACCTGGATCGAAGAGAGGCGAATGGTTGGTTATCAACGTCCTGGAAGGTCTGGGATCTTAAGCAAAGACCATATCAAATCCGGTTATCTCTTATTTATTTTAAACGAAGATGCAGTGAGAAGTGCAGAAGTGGTTTATTACACAAAAATATTACCAACACATAAAATTGAGTCTACATTTACATTTACTTAACATATGAATTTATCTTTAAGTTATAATGCAATTGTCACAACAACGATTTTAAATTAAGTCCAATTTCAAAACAAACAAAAAACAATTTATAATTACTTCGACGCAGCGACTACACCGGCCGCCCTGAGCCAGCGACGCCTCTCAGTTGACTATCACAAAACTGACAACCAAAACCCCAACCTCTAGGTTGCACCCCTTTGTCAAAAATAGCCCGTCCAGCGGAATCTTTCTAATTTCCGCTATAGTCCCTCGGCGGTTAGAAACCGATGGCTTTCAACTACAGCAATCGGTTGGAATACCAAGAATCATTGCCATTAACGCTGGGCGCTGTCAGTTATGGACCCTAATAAAACTTAAACTTAACAAAAAAACTCAGGAGTGTGTCACATGTAACTAACCACGTTTACGGACGTCTTTACCTAAAATCCAAAGTCCAATCTACAACTTGTAATATTTCAAAAACTATAAACTTTTTAGTAGAATTTTATAAATTAAGAAACTAAATAAAAAAATAATACCACTCTCCCAGTTTTGAAGAATATAGATGCAGCCGTTGCTTTGCAACTGCGTTTTGAATCTTTGAGACGCACTCCTGAAAAATGTGATGTTTGCAAATACGGGAGTATACGTAGGAAGTGTCGATACAGCCATGTCTTGACGTAGAGCACAATGTCAACCATTCCGCTCAATCAAGTCTTCTTATTATCAACCGAAATTCAACACATGCATTTTTTTGTTTTGTGACCATGTCCGGTCCTAATTTTAAGCATATTCTAACAGAGCTTATCTCAACAGAAGTAACTCAGACAGGTTAATTTAATAAAATGTCTGCCCGTGCAGACTAGCGATTCCAACTATTTGTCATTATCAGATATTCGAATATTGAATAGTAAAAATGAATTTTTTTTTTTTAAATGAAATCGATTTACGATGTGATATTTAAGTGACCAAACTGATTATTAGAACCTATGGACACTCCTACTGAAGTTCATGAAGTTGACAACCTGGCTTGCAAAAGTACTATTATTGTCAGATGTTTTATAAGTTTAGTGGTAGCAAGGAACTCATTATTTCAAACGCCTCTTATAAACATACCGGAATTCTGCTCAGGCCTTGGCCCCTTCGCTTGCTATGTGAACCCGCGCCGTGGAACTAATTTTCACACGTCCAACAAAATGGCATTGTGGCATGATTACCATAGTTGACTATTTTTACCTGTCATTCCGCTTCTGAAGCTGTCGCGGCAGGCGGGCAAATAACGATAACTAGCGTGCGTTACCTCATTTCTGTATCAAAAGATATTAACTGGGCATTGTTGGCATCATGGTAATTGAGACAGCGTAATGGCGGTCTTCTCAGTCGCTTTAAAAAGATGCACTGACACGGCAATTGAAAATTTGACTATGTGTTTGATATTGAGGTTATTATTTAATAAATTTTGACTAAAAACAGACAAAATAATGATGCATCACTACGTAATTGCTTTGTTCATAATAGAGTTTCATGAATTATTGCGATTATTTTAGAACAAACAATCATATCTAACTTTTTGAAACAGTCAAGTTCAAAATCATTTTGACATTGTGGTGATTTGGAATATACATATATTTTTTAAAACCATATCCGCTCCCTATTCGGAGCATATGGCCATCACGCGGTTCCTTCAAGCTTCTCTGTCCCCCACCAGTCTCCTGGCCTCCTCCCAGGTCATCCCAGCGTCCCGTAGCTCCGCCGAATACATCCTATGGATGGTCATCAGCGGCCTTCCAGGGCGACGGAATCCATCTGGTTGGCAGAAGAGACAGGCAGGATTCAGGCTCCACTGGGGCATCCGCAGCACGTATGCAAGCCAAGTCCATCGTTGCTTTTTTATTTTGGACGTAATAAGAGGCTGGTCCGTCCGCTCTCTTACCTCCGAGTTCCTGACAAAATTAAAACCACCGTACCCCTAGTATTCGCCGCAAACACCTGTTTTCAAAGCACAGTATACGGTTACCCTGTGCCTTGGTGATGTGTCATGACTCGCAACCGTAAAGCAACACCGTCAGGATGCATGCGTTGATTAAGTGGCACTTGGTTCTGACCGAGTACAATCGTGAGTCCCATATTTATTTAGTGCTTTTTTTAAATCCAATGATTCGTATTTTGTAATGAAACATATTATTAATTCTGTTCAGTCTGAGGGAATAAGGAATTTAGCTTTTGCAGGACTAATAATCAACCGATCGCTCTCGTAATGTCACCTTTTGGGATCTGATTAGAAGAATGGAATGTAGACATAACAGGCATTTAAGCACGAATCCATAAACCAATTTGTGATAGTGTTCATACTGGAATTCAAGCCCTTGGACACAACAACCGATAAGGATGACATAGACCACTGTTTCTTGACCGGTGGTCCGCGAAGATTTTCTTAAATCTGTGTTCCAAGATTAATTGTTTAGAATAAAAACTCAATTAAATAAATATTTATTATTTTATTCCAATGTTGATGGTCCGCAAAACATATTTTGATTTTTTGGCGGTCCTCGGATGTAAAAGGTTAAGAAACAGTGACATAGACATTTGATTAGAGTATATGCCGTATAACTTCGCACTTTTTACACAGAACGTGTCAGCGTAATAGTATATATGGATACCGTGATCCTAGAGAAGTTTACGGATCCCGTGATCCTAAACTTTAGAGCCGGAGTGCAGAGTTATACAGCGTGTACTCTACATCCCCGTTAAATATATTTAGTACAGTTTACAAATAATCAATTTGTAACATTACATAAAATTGCCAATGCGTAAGATATTTTTAAATTAAAAAATAAGAAAGCACAAAGGGAATTTCATATAATTAGGAGAGATGCACTAGACACTAGACGCTAGATCAGCGGTGACAAACCTGCGGCCTTTTAGTTTCTCAAGTGAGGTCTTTTGACTGAAATAAACAAATATATAAATAAATGACGTACATACCTTTAAAATGTATTTCTCTTAAACACGACCTTATTTGATTTTAAGATAAATGAATGCGGCCTTCCGACAGGAAAAGGTTTGCCGCCCCTGCTTTAGACACTACATCTATGATAGAACTCTGTAACCTAGCCGTAATAACTTTATTCTAATCTACCCATGCCTACACTACCTTAGCGGTAATATTTAAGTAGAATAGGTTCAAGTGCTGGCGTTCATTATTTTTTTGTTTTCAATTTAACGTTTATTTTAACATCATTCGTGAATCATTTGTAAAGTGGTCCTTGAGGACCTCCCTGAGAACATCCTGCAAATAAATATAAAGGCTTAGTATGTACGTATCTACCCTAGCGATTCATTCTACAAAAAACCTGGAGTCTGTCTGCATAAATATTCTTCATAGTAAAATAGTGGTAGAAAAAACTTTTAACATAAACTGATAATTTGCATTGTTATCGCATATTAAGATTGCCAGCATTGTTCAAACTCTGAATACAAAAAAAAACTTTTTTAATCAAAATAATTCCTCGCTTAGTGTTCCAAATTATAACTTCTTTTTCATGACCAAAAATTACGTTTAAACAATGGCCGCCACAACGGAACTTCATTATCGTTGTTTTTTTATTCTATTTATGACGTCCTTGCTGTATTGTGTAATTTTTTTAATACAGCCGAACGCAAGCTTAAATTTTTAATTCGGTGAGATACTTAAGCACCCAATCACCTGCCTTTTAACTGCCATAATAATGAAATTAGTGCTTTGTAACGTAAATAGGTATGTCAATTGTCTATGCCTATTATATAGTTTGCTCATTTTATGGTGTTCAAATAATAGTCGCCTCTGAGGACATATGTAACAGTGTGTAATTTACAATTAATATCTTATTCGTAAAACGGAATGAATGCATGACGACTAATTTTATAAATGGAATTTATTTGAATATAGAACAAACTTTGATAACTTTTTGTTATTCCATTTTTATTCCACAGAACTTTTACAAGTGGAATAACAAAGTTACCACTATTACTATTTTTTGACGATGACTGTTGATAATTGACGCATTGACAATAATAATATGTAATTACGTTTATTTCATTTACTTAAGTGTCACTATATCCACGAGTTTTTTTTTTAATTTAATTTAAGTTTTGGAGACTACATAATGACAATTCTGAATAAAATTCGGTATTTACAAATCCGGGAGACTATTAAAAAGTTAACGTTCCTTTTTGGTAACTATAGATATTTGAATAGCAATAGATCATATGCCAACCAATGGTCCACTGATCGATGGGGATCCATCGAAATTTTCTAAATTTGTATATTTTTTTCTAGTCCACGGGTATGAAAAGAATAGGAAACACTGCACTTTATGGTTGTACACGACAAAGGGTTTAAAATCACGTAGCAAACGTTTACTGAACACTCACAGACAGTATTCGTAAGAGGATTTAAAAAAAATGTTTCTCCTATTCGAAGCATTCAGCTGACAAAATATTTAGTAAAACAGTGCTATTCATGCGGGAAAGTGAGATATATATAAACTGTAGAAAGGCAAAAGGACGTATCTCACACGCATTTATGTGTTCTATTGTTCTTCATAGAAATGAACTAATTTCTTAAGATGAAATTTAGTTCACGTTAATAGATTTATTGTTATAATTTATAGATAAATATAGATAAAACAAGATGGGCTAAAGTTTGTATCCAAATCGGGTAACTTTGGCCCATGATACAAATAATCACTATAATTACTATAAATTCACTGATTTTAAAGTCTTGGCATCTTTTCTTTATGATTTTATATATTGTGTACATAATTGAGATGGGAAAAAATATAGTGCATTTGGTTTACAGATTAGTAATACAAATTGAAAACATGGCTAATCCAATTTATTTCAAGAAAAGTTTTTAAATTGTGTTTTATCATTCCAAGCTGACAGCTTACAAATTGATCAATAAAACAGATTATGTTGCACATTAATTCATATTTTTACCACCAGGGGCCACTCAATACTTTTGCTTAAATAAAAAAATATTCATATGGCATTAGTATTATCATGGTATTATGACAACACCCTTGTCCATTAGTGGGCCAATCTTAGATAATAAAACGATGGGAAAACTTACCTAAATTGATGGTACCTCAATTAATTAAACATACATTCACATATATAATTCCCTCTTTAATGCGATAACTACAGTATTCATGAATTATGTCTAAACGTGGTTATAAAAAAACAGATTTATGTGAACGCTTGATTCACACGCAAATAAATTGTTCGGTAGATAAGTACTCACAGGTAAATTAATTTTAATGTACTTCAAATTGATTCTTTAAATTTAACCAAAAAACTTAATTTTTAAAACCTAATGGCTACAACGAACTTCGATTAGTGTTTTTTTTATTCAACGCTGGGAAATTGAATTAAGAATTCTCATTAGGCAAAGAAATAATTCTAGGAATCTGTTTAATATTTTTTTGTGATACAAACTTCCATATTTGTGCTGCCTCAATAAAATGCGTAACAAATAACGATTTTTTTTACCATGTCCACTCTTTATGTAGAGCATATGTACTCCTAAAGGACAACTCTCAACAGAAGTTTTTCTACGAAAATTACTCGTTATTCTATCGTTTTTGAAGAGAGCATGGATAGAATAATAGGGTTAAGACAAGACAAGTGGTCAGCTAATCGCTTTCGCTACGTCCCGTTTTTAGGATGGGATGGGTGTGGGAGCGAGAGAGTTTTAGACATCACAAACATACATGCCTACGAACATAAATCCACAAATTGATTGAAAAATCAATTTATGAAACTGTCCGTACCGGGATTTAAGCCAGAGACATCCGTAACCGCAGCCAACGAAGTTACTAACTGCGCCACGGACCTGCCATTATTTGTTTGTTTATTTCAAAGACCGGTTAATCAGCAGTAGCACATGGGAAATAATATACAAAATAACCATTGGAAACCCTCCTATGGTCTTCGCTAAAAAAATCAAGTAAAATTAATTGAATTTGATATAAGTAAATAGGAATTATAGTATTATCATTTATGATATGATACTGAAATCGTTCGAGTAGGGTGAAGACAAAAAAAAACAGTACTTAGGGTATTCATTATCGTTATTTAAATCTGGATAAATATGAATGTGATTTTTTATTGATTTTGTCAAATGTTTCACATTCGAATATCGAATAGTTAAAAAATGGCCGAATATATTGGGATATGGGATTGAGTCTCTACTCGTAAACTACGTTATACGAATAACCGTAGAGGCAATAAAAGTCTGGTCAGTGAAAAATCTCACTGGTCCCCTAGCTCCGTGGTAAAGGTCAAAGACTTTCAAATTGTTTGCGCAGTTTAGGATTGTAATCTCCGAATGAACAGCGATAAAAGATATGTTACTTTTCATATTGTTTGAAGAATTAGCCGGAACGAAATTATTATTTACTCTCGTAATCATAAAAAAATAATTCGTCATGAATTATCTTAATTCAACAGGATGAGCAAATGGCTCCCATTTGTTATTTTCGTCATGGGTAAGGAACGAATTTAAATTGTTTTTGCATTACCAAAAAAGAGCATAAACTCTTCGCGCTAGTATTATTAATAATATCCCAGCTTATTGTACTTTTTATGACCATGTCCGTTTCCAATGTGGAGATTTTTATTGATGCAACATAAATTACTTAACAAGAATTGGTTGTACATAATTCAGTTAGCCAACCTTTCTCCGGGGAGTGTAATAAAAGATAGATTGGAGTGGTAATAAGTTCTCTGTCGTTCTAAACGTTCTCTCTATCCCAACAAAATTCGTTTAACAAGAACAGGTTGAAAGACGGATTTGCAACTTTTCTTTAGAGTCTCTAGACAGCGAAAGGAAAGAAAATGAAAAGTAGTAAGCCAATCGCTGTCTCTGCCACAATATATTTTGTTTAACCAGAACTGCTTGTAAGTCAGCTTCCCAAGGAGTAATAGTTAGTTAACCTTCTCGCTACCCACCCCTCGCCATCTTCAGGATTTGATTGGAGCGTAGACAAAGAAGAATGAAACATCAAAGAAATATAAATGTATATTTACCGCTATATTGGCTGTATTATTTTCGAGTCTCGTTTTATTTTAGTAAAGTTTACGATATATTTTACAAAATATTGATAATATCAAGATATGACTGCCAAAATTATTAAAGCGATTTTTTGTATATATGTAAAGCATAAATTAGTTGTGCACTGCCAAAGAAGAGCCAGTTTATCCATTTTATAATTTTTCATGGGACGCAGAAGGTGAAAGTGTTATGAAAGTATACTACGCGAGATATGCACTTTATTATTTTTAAATTAATAGTTACATAATTTTACTACTTACCAGTTGTTATTTTTGGCTGCGGTTTGTGCATCACTGGCATAAATAATAATAGGAAGAATAAGTAGCTTGATCAAGCAGCTGTTATAAACGCACGTGGGACCCGATAAAAAAACGACTATAAATACGTGAACGTATATAAAAATAATCAGAAATGTGGTTGGACTTTTTGCAATATTGTAAGTGAAAACGGTTTGTACTTGCTTTTACGCAATCGGTAAAACCGTGATTCTGTAAAAATATGGTAAACATAATATATCCAATTTACAAACACCGCTATCGTAATAATTGCACTTATACTAATAGAAACAGTATTCGTGAATTGGTAAATTCAAATCAGTATTTGACTACATACTTATTATTTCGTGCAACAATCGCTTAGAAAACTCATTAGAAAGAGATGTGTTTTTATTTTTTTTTTGTGCAATTGGTAAAAAACACGTCCAATTTTTAATAACGGACATTCCATTACGACACCGAGAAAGTTTTACTTGTTCAATTTTTATGCATGGTATTTAAATAATTCTCTAGAATTTCTCTGTATTAATGAAAGATCGAGCTGTGTTTAAAATCAAATCTTTTCAAGAACAGTATTAAGGGTGGGTTTAAATGTTCAGATTTCAAATACAGTGAAATCTTTAAATGTAAAAAAATATTTGCTTAATTGAAAAAATCTAGCTAGCTAGAATTTAAAAAAAGACTTCAGTTGATTAAAACATTCCTTATTGTACTGTTATTATACTGTTCCACTAAACTTGTAATGCAATGGTTCTCAACCGGTCAATCGCAAAGCAAATTTTGGTCGAACTCAAATACAAGTCAATTCTTGGTGGAAAGACATTATATTAGCAGCTACGCTACTTTGCGTTCTCCACTTAAGATGGCTGTTTATTGTTAATATTAATTTCATACTTAATATTTGATTGTTTTTAAATGGTTCACTAATTGTTTCTTATAATTTTCCCAATCCAAAATAGCTTATTGCATTAGTAATGTCATTAAAAAAAATTGCTCAGCTAATGGACTTTTAATGTAGCTATATTTGTGATTTCAGATTAGTATTTATTGATTTGTAAGAGGTTCATAACATTTTACTTGTAGACTATTTTATTTGATGTATGTATAATTCGTCGGCGTCCGTGGCGTAGTTGGTTTCGTCGCTGGCTACGGTTACGGATGTCTCGGGTTCGATTCCCGGTGCGGACGGTTTTCATAGATTGATCTTTCAATCGATTTATGGATTTCTGTTCGTAGTCTGAGTCCTCCCTCCCACCAATCCCATCCTCACGTGGCGTAACGAGAGCGATTAGCTAACCACTAGTCCTGTCATAGCCCTATCCTTCTATCCCTACTCTCTTCGAAAAATAAAAAGAGAGGTTGAGCAACTGAGTGACAAGCAGTTCTCGTAGAAAAATTCTGTCAAGATACCTCCATTAGTCGACCATATGCTCCACATTTGGAGCGGACATGGAAAAAAAATGTATAATTTGTTTGCTAATCAGTATTTTCTTGTCTTAGTTCATGAACCATCAGTTTTATATACCTTCATTTTTACACTCAATTTTATATAAATAGGCCTGTTATGTTTGTATTTTTATCAGTTGATAATGCTCGTGATGAGCGAAACCGGTCCTGATCATTATAAATATTTGGAAGTAGTACAAATGAATTGTGTTTTATTTTTTAAAACTATGATAATGATTTCTAAATTTTAAATTTACAGCCATGGATAATTGATGATATTTAGTTATGTATAACTTATTTTAACGCACTGGCATTTTCGTGTCACTCAACATCGCATTCACTACCCTGCCAATAGAAGTGTCATTTCAACAATATTAATAAGATTCTCATGAGAGGTTGATTAATATGATAATTAAGATAAAACGTAGCTCCCATCCTCAAAAAGATTGCTAACCCTTGATCTAATGATTCTAATGTAAATGGCAGGTGGTAAAACAATGGTAACTTTACAATGAATAAGTTCAGGAAAACTAAAATGCCGTATAGCTTAAACCCATCATCACCTCCACAGTTGCACTATAAAAAAGACCAAATAAGTACAGTAAACAAACGTTCTTTTTCCACTGTCGATGGTGATTTTTTTAATGACACTCAGTTGATACAGCTAGTCAAAAAAAAAATTTCCCAAGCTCCCCTTAGTTCTCATTACGAAAGGATACATAGAGGAACAAAATTTATTAAAATATATATAAATGCTTATTACTGGATAGACTAAAATTAATTTTACAAATCTTTTAAATCCGGAATCATCATTAATTATTACAAATTACTATTTTTCGTTTCTGCTTTCAAAACTAAATCTTATAATCGTTCTGAAATTATCTTTATGGACTAATTTCGATGTGTAGTTAAAGATATGTATGTTTAATACGGTACTAATTAAGAAACTGGTTGATTTTTAGATTACAAACAATACTACCTCTGTTTGCAGAGTGCATGCAATAACGTGATTTTAATCGTCTGATGTTAAAAAAATAATTAGTGTTTGAAAAGAAGTTAGCCATCCATGAAGGAAAAATGTGTCAACAGTTAATTAATTATCTAAGTGTCAAACGGATTAATTTAAAAAAACGTTATTTGATATACGTATTTATAAGGTTTATACTGCTTTCATACTGACAAATAATTTGTAATCTTCACTTATACTAACCCGACTATAAAACAATTTTTCTTTTTTTAAAAAAGAAAAATAAAATTATGGCGTGGGGACTGTTATGACGTGTGTTGCCAAATATAATTATTATACTAGTAAATAAACAATATTTTTTTTTGTAGTTATTTCAAGTCCAGTTCTTGGTACAGCTTAGTTTTCCATGGCCTGTATTTATTGGGTCAGTAGTTAATCAAAAAGTCAGTAATTAATTTGATAAATGGTCAGTATACACGTGGTCAGTTAATAAAAAAAACAGTCAGTAATTTATATAAAATGGTCAGTTATTAAATTAAACCTAACCAAAACTTTATTTACTTGGCAATTATATACCGACCAAACATAATTATTAACTGACCGTTTATTATTTCTTACTGAACAAATAATTAGTTGCCTACTTTAATTGTAATGTTGTTTAGGTGAATGCCGTGGCCTAGTACTAACTTCTACTGAGTTATATTGGATTCTCCACCCTGTGACCGCCGGTGCATGTTTATTGAAATCATAAGTAAAATAAACATTTCTTAATGTACAATGTTTACCACTCAAAATGGTTTAATGAAATCAGATTTATTATTTTATCTTTTTTACTTAGTTAACCTAACCTATCCTAACCTTCTTTTAATATTTACTCACCGTATCTTTAATATTTACTTACAATTTTATTTTTGTACTGACCGTTTTATGCATTTGTTACTGACTGTTAATTGAATTAGATACTGACCAAATAATTAGCTGCCATTTTCCTTCGACTATATCGTTGGCATAGGACAGAAGAGGTTTACATGAGAAAACCATGTTTTGAGATAATCTACTTTTAAGAAAATTACGTAATTTAAGTCTTTCTATTTACATAGAATAACCGTTATTTATTAAACTAACAACGTTATGAGATTCGCTAATCATTTACGAATTTGATTTAGTTATTAGTAATTATTTTTATAGTAATATGAATTATAGTATTTTGTCACTAATAACTGTGAACGAGATTGACTTAATTCATATGGATATTTTCAAATTACGTAAGAAATGTATGGAATATGGCTGAGCTTGTTTTTGCAGACGATAGACTGTTGTAAAATCTATCGTACTGCATTCATAACCCAAAACAGCCAATTTTTGACTTATCACCTGCTGCAACTATGCCGACGATATATATAAATAGGTCCAATATGTGTTGTCTGAATATTATTAAAGTAATCGTTTTTTTCTTTCTGATTGTTTGACTTTATCTATATTAATAAACATATTATGGCAATGAACCCTTGGTTTTTTAATAATAGTCAATATTCTTTTATTATTTCAGCTGACTCTCCAATCTTTAAAAGGGCAGTTATCCGATACTGAATGGCAGCATGTCGTAGGCCAAGATAAAGATGGTAAGCATTTACATCATTTTGTTTGATTATACTTTTTTAAATATACATTTAAAGTTGATTATAATTGGCCATTGAGAACAATACAATACACCCGGTTGTTGAAGAGAGAGAGATGGAATAATATTTAAAAAGTTTGAGTCAAATTTTGACCACTATATTTAAATATGGCTAATATGAGCCGAATTTAATTTCTGTACATTTTTGATACAGTACAATTAGAGATTGCAAATATTCGTGGAGAACGAATGTTCGAATGTCGAATATTTAAACCTTACATTATTCTAATATGTTCAAATAATATAACGTGTGAATTCCATCATTTTTTTTTTTATATATTTCTGGTGGCACGTATTAATTGTTAACAGATACTAACAGACACCACGTGTCTTGATTGAGTATTATGGTGCTATATAAATAAAATGTATTAGATATATATGGTGTTTTGGCCAATTTATGTAACTCTCAAAAATGTTTTTTTGCTGTTTACTCTACGTGTAGATTTTTTATTTACGATAAAACACAACTATTCAAGATGTTATAAAAACTTCAATGTTGAATGAATAACCACAATATAATAGTGTGTGTACTGAAATATCTATTGTGCACAAATATCTATTGTCAAGAAGCAAAATGATCACATACACATATAATAGTGTGTACTGTAATATCTATTGTGCACAAATATCTATTGTCAAGAAGCAAAATGATCACATACACATGATAAAATTTTAACGTTAATCAACACATGCATTGCCATATCGACTGTGTTTTGGCGAATTGATGTAACTCTTAAAAAATACGTAAATGATTTAATGATTGGATATCATAGTAAATACGAATGATGTAAATTAGAAAAATAAATTGACCACTTTTTGGAAAAGAAACATCATTTTACATTGGTTTTAGGTTTAAAAATTCTGACCCGGCCACTTGCTGAAAGCCACTATTATATCGACACTCCCTACGTATAATCCCGTATCTTCAAACATGAGAATTTACTGGAGTGCATTTCAAAGATTCATAACGTAACTACCGTATAACGTTTTCGACAAAAACAGTTTTTACTATTTTCTAGTGATTCGGCGGTAACTTTGTGGAAGTTCATTTTTAATATAAAATTAAATTAAAAATTGATAACTTAGTTATTCCACTTGGTTCACAGTTTTTACTCTCTCCTGAACAATTTCAATTTTGAGGGTTACATCAATTGGCCAAAACACCTTCGACATCAAGATATATTTTGTTAACCCAGTGCTTTAATGTATATTAATTCCGTACTATTAACGAATAATATTCTCATAATTTACCAAATTTTCGAATATTCGAAAAAAGAGCCGAAGATATTCGAATATTCGATTGGAATCCCTAAACACAATACAATTTTGTTCATTTAACTTTTTGTAGGAGCGGAACGCGTCTTCAAATACTTTTCCAGCGTATAACTTTGCTGTAGAGATACAATGTCTGTCTATTATCAACATTCTAAAAAATTAATAACTTCCCGCATTCATTTTTTTTCAAGTGCCTTGACAGTTATTGATAAAGACATTGTTAACAAATTTAATTCAATCATTTACGCGCCCAATGTCATTCAGTACTGTTAACTCCGCACCTATTTCATATCGCCTACTAACTATTGTTTTTACCTGTCAACGTTTGAGTGTGTAGCACTTATTTTATTTTATTTCGGTGGAAAAAAATGGAGCGAATAACCTATGAATGTACTATAGTGACCCTGCCAGCGACACGACAAAATATTATAAAATTTGAGTGTAGGTATTTGAACTAGTAAATAGTGCACATATTGTGAACCTTTTTCTGGCCGTTCAAATATTAACTAACGACCGTTTTGATAATACTATTTGTATACTATTACCTTAAATATTATAATAGCCCGGTCTGTAGGCGTAGACGTTTTATTACTATCACATATTTACATATGAAATTTTCTTATGAACTAAGCGTCCGCGGTGTTTATCAACAATACACACAGTTGCGACGTGACGCAAATTCCGAGGCATGTTTGCCTACAACAATCAGTCCGTCAGTATGTAAATACAGCTACTTTAGACATTTAGTATTTTAATTTAAATACCGTCATCTATGACGGGCGTTCCCACTCGTGTAATTATAAACATATATTATGCATTACGGCTAATAGTAGTCAAGATGCCATGTATTTTGATTTTTTAAATCACATGAGATCAACTCTATGAGAATTTAAGTAACTGGAGGCTAATAAGAGGAGCCCGAAACATCCATGCCGAAGATCTCGAATATTAGATTTTATCACAAGATATAATATCGTCGTTATTCTGGAAGGAAACACTAACTGAAAAATACTAGTTTTGAGTTATAATTTTTTAATTTTGTTTATTTGTATAAAACTGTTTTTAAGTTAAAGTATAATTTATAAAAATAAGCTTGTTCTCCCATACTGTATAGTTTGAAATAATTAACATTTTGGTATAACTAACTCAATATGTAACTTTTTCGATTTAGTGTTTTCTTCCAGAACAGAGACGATATATTATGTTACGCCTTACGCTTTACCGGTGGCTTATTTAATGTGACGATTTGTGATGAAGTGGATGTCGTGGGCTAAGAGAATCAAAAATAATAATTTTACTATTCATCTTTTCTTTGTCTCTACATCGTTTCATAAATTTAAGAATCAAATGTCAAAACGGACGAATCTTGAGCTCTCCGGACACGAAGACTCAGATGAGCGGGTCGTGTTGATTGATGCTAGAAAACTAGAGTTCACTGTGAAGGAACCGTAGAGCCGCACCCGGAGGTGATAGGTGGACAACATCAAAAAGCACATGGAGTGGTTTGGAGATAAAGGGTTCTAGACAGAGAAGCCTAAATGGAGTGTAGTTCCAGCTGTACAAAGATTAAATAGTTCCATGCCATTTTTGGTACACCCTTCTCACAGTTGACACCTTATGCTTATGACATAAAAACTAAAATAGTATTCAACTGTCAATCTACAGCTGCCGTGGCATACGTTTCGGTCACGCGCAGAACAATAACTTTTCGGGTTATTTCACTGAAAAACTCATTCGGACCGACGTGGAATTACTTGAATAAATAATAAAATGACACGGCGGCCATTATCCACGCGAAAATGCAAGCGGATATTACATATCGATATTCGATTTTCACCATTTCAATCGCGACTGCCGTCCCCGTGAGAATCGACCGATTACAAATGCGATTGAACAAAAGGTTTATCGCGAATTATTTCGGCACACACATTTCGTATATCGCAGGGTATTGTGCGCAATTAAAAAACTCGCGGGACAAATTTGCATATCCTTTTAAAAATATTGTACTTTATTTATATACTTGAACAGATCATCACACACATTAATAATGTATCGTCGTTGTTCTGGAAGAAAATACTAACTAAAAATACTAACTTTTAGTAATTATTGGACTTTGAAGTTTTTCAAATGTTTGAAATGCTATACCTTTTTCATTTAGTTTGATTGTTCAAAACTGCTTTTAAGTAAAAGTTTAATTTATAAAAATACGTGTGTTCTTCCATACGGTAAAGTTCGAAATATGAAGCATTTTGGTATTACTAATTCAATATTTCATTTTTTTGATTCATTATTTTCTTCTAGAACAGCGACGATATGTACAGCAAATACACATAAAGACTTCATTTATGTGGGATTCATTTCTTCAATATATTATGTAAAAATGGTAATTACAATGCAATTTTTTTGTTATTTTCTTAAAACATAGACATTAATCATTATTATCAAAATACATACTTCGGTTCAACATATATGTTTTAGAGGTCTGCACGGGACGACATTTCATAAAATTACCCAGTCCGAGCCCGCCATCTTCAGGCCCGAGCCCTAGTCTTAATATCACACTTGTTACTTGAACCCGACTCGAAACCCAGATTTATTTTCTCAGCCGGAAAAAAGCCCGATTTTTTTTAAATATAGTAATTCATTAATACTTTTCAAACAATATGTAATTGTTTCCATATTTCCCACGATATTCATAGCACATGTGAAATAAATTATTTAAGCTATGACCCGAACACAGTACGAAATATTTTTTTTTAATTTGAATTCCTAACACGGGCCCAGCCCGAGCCCGAATCTTAATTGCCCAGCCCAGCCCGTGCAGACCTCTAATATATTGGTATTTGTAGTCTGGTGGTATGACCTGTACCCTAGCGATTAGATGGGTCTGGGTGCAAGTCCCGACAAGGTCAACATTAAATTGAGATTTTTTAATAATACAATATTTGAGATCTTGTGAGTGAAAAAATCATAGAATTTATCTAATGTGATTCAAAAATTTCTAAATATCTGTTGTCATCAATAATAAACTTAGATTATTTTAAATTTTAATATCTGATTTTGGACACGAGTGACATTGCATTGGCTGTCAGATATTTATAAATTAATTTTAATTAATGAAAAAAAACATGAAATTTAGGATTGTGGTGTTGTTGTTCTAGGACAAGGGTGACGAACCTTTTCCTGTCAGCAGGCCGCATTCATTTATCTTAACATCAAATAAGTCCGAATTAAAGAAGTACATTATTTTATAAATTAAGGAAGACAATGAAGTTTATTTATTTACGCATTTGTTTATTTCAGTCAAAAGATCGCACTTGAGACCGTATAAGGCCG
Source organism: Himalopsyche phryganea (assembly GCA_022494535.1). Classification (NCBI taxonomy): domain Eukaryota; kingdom Metazoa; phylum Arthropoda; class Insecta; order Trichoptera; family Rhyacophilidae; genus Himalopsyche; species Himalopsyche phryganea. Next base: position 466,229 of record JAGVSL010000059.1, on the reverse strand, counting down.
CAGGTTTGTCACTCCTGTTCTTTGGGTTCGATATGTCTTCGTTATATCTGGAAACAGTTTATAAAACGTACTGAAAATAAAAGGCGACTTGTATTGGCTCTCACTTCTTGAATTGTATTTTTAACAGTCATTGAGTACATATTCAGTTTTTTTCTGTGACTAAACAAATCATGACCAGCTGTTCCATTCATATTTAGAACATGATTTTTTTACTGTTTACTCTACGTATAGATTTTTTATTTATGATAAACACGATTATTCAAGATGTTATAAAAAACTTATAATGTTGAATGAATAACCACAATACAATAGTGTGTACATACTATAATATCTGTTATGCCCAAATATGTATTGTCAAGGGGCGCAAAATGTTCACATAGACATGGTAAAAATTTAACATTAATCAACACATCAATTTTCATATCGTCTGTGTTTTGGCCAATTGATGTAACCATCCAAATATACGCAAATGAGTTAATGATTGGATCTCATTTTAAAGACGACAGGGCAGGTGATGTAAATTAGAAAAATAAATGGACCACTTTTTGGAAGGGAAACATCATTTGACATTTGACATTTGGGGACCTCCTATTTGATGTAAGCCACTATTATATCAACAATCCCGTATCTGCATACATCAGAATTTAAAGGAGTGCATTTCAAAGATTCATAACGCAACTCACCATATAATGTTTTCGATAAAAACAGTTTTCACTCTCTCCTGAACAGAGGTTTACATACCCTCAAAATTGAAATTGTTGCAATTGACCAAGGCACTGTTGATATGTTCTTATTGATAAGATAAATTGCTGTGTTTTTCCAAACTGTTATAATTAATGCACCTAGTGAATTATTCCAGACAATGAATTGATATCGAAGAATTTCATTTTACACTTACTTAGTTTCCGTCAATTTTGTTACTTACCAACTTCCACCAGTACGGTAACGTTTTGACAGGCAAAATACTAAATGGGTCTTTTTTAGGCCCTAGCTTGAATCAGTGACAGCGTATATTAAAAACTAACAAGACTTACAAAAATTAAGTTGTTATTTAAAAATGATTTATTATAAAAGCATTTAAACAGTGACAATTGGTGAAGGATGTTATTAATTTAATTATAAAATAATCAGACATTTTAATTATTCTTAAAATAATAGCGTTTTAAAACAGTCGTGCTTCATTCTCACACGCGTTATTGTAATCAGGAGTAGATATTGTTAAATTATAATAAATTGTTATTTCATATAATTATGTTATTAGCTATAAGCATATTTGTCGTTTTTAGAATATGTTACTTGGTTAGTTGAACATCATTGGTATATAACATTAGTGGCCAATCATTCAACCACTACGGGCACTTTTGAAATTGTTGGCTGCGGTCTACTAACACTAAAAGTAGTAATTTAGCCAAAATTAGTTTTAATTGAAAATAATCATAGATAATACAAATACCAAATCAATTCCAAGTTATTTTAAAAACAGCAATTAATGATGACTTCACACAAACAAATATAGTAGCAGTATTAAAAAAATAGTATGTTAAAAAAACAACATGTTTTTTATTTTAGTTTTATTAACACTAGCAATATGCTTATCATTACCTTTATAACTCGTAAATATTAACTATTTATGTAGTATCTGGAAACATGACATTAGATATTTTCAGCAAGCTTATCATAAGTTCGTTTATAGTTCCAGTTTTTGTCGTTCGTCGTTCTCATTGTAGGAAATGTAGATTCGCAGAGGAAAGTGGATCCAAAAAAGTTGTCAAATAAGCTGGACATCTCTATAAATATGAATATTTTTCTTCGCAAAGTAAATTCCAAATATTATGATTTCAAAAATATATCGCATTTTAATTGAAGGATTTCGTCTAGAGGAGCGACGGTGCTTTCGAGTTTACAATTCAAGCAATATCTTAAGGGGGATGGACAAAATTATAATGAAGTAGTTTTTATGTAAGGGAAACAAAATGGATATACTTTTGTAAAATGACTACGGAAAAAATTGCACTGTATCTTATTCAAACGAAAAAACTAATTCTTGTTTCGAAACATCAGACAGGCGGGCGACTAGGAATATGCTATGCGGACGACACTTTGGCCAACTCCTGGTGTATACGATAGTAATAATATTTTTAAGGATATATTTTTGTGATTTGGGTACCAGAAGTAACGTTGTATTAACATTACAATGAACAACTTAATTAAATTATTATAGAATAATTTAATTGGGTAATACACAAATATTTTCAAACGTGGTGTGAGCATTTTGTTTTGTACTTTAAATTTCTTTATGAATGTCAAATAAACATTTAAATTTTATAATTACTTAATACAGTTAAGAGATTGTAGGGCACAGATAATCCAAACTATTTTTTTCTACCATACGCTCTAAATAAAAAGCACATGGCAGCCTTATGAAATGAATTGAATAGTCAATATAAGTTGTTCTGTCAGGTTGTTAGTCAATATAACTATTAGAACGGTTCAGTTACATAGCCTATTTTTTCCTAGAGAGCAAAAATAGAAGGATCGAGTTAGGCTAAGATTAAAAGTTGAACGGTATCGCTACGCTTCGTTTTTAAGTATCTTAATTTTAGATATCTCAAATATTCATGCCTTTGAACGCAAAGCCATAAATCAATTCATGATCGTGTCCATACTGGCAGTCGAGTCCGTGGACACTGCAACGAAGAAGAAGAATATCCTCCATTAGAATTTCAAGATATGCTCCATATTGGGAGCGGACATTTACTGAATAACTTGTGTTAAGCTTTCACTAGACAGTGGCTCGTTATTATATTTCGCCTTAATTTAAAAACTTGTTGAACTGGCTGCGTGAATTGGATGACCTAAGCGGCCACTTTGCCGTGTTGCATAAAATTCCCGTTAGCCCTTCAAAAGATTCCGTCTTTGTTCGAGAGAAAAATTAAGTTTCCCGCAGTCCAGTGACTCTATCCAGTGTCTACGCAACACGGTGGCGTGATTTATAGCCATACAGATTGTTAGCAGATCTGTAAAAGCTGGCATGACAGAACAAAAGCCATTTCCGCGTTTGTTGATAATTGTGATACGGGGCAGTGACGTACCGATACGAACTGTACGTCAATTTTATTAGATTTGTTTTTTTTTAATTATCAATTTCTTACGTAACATTTTCGGCATCGGCATTAAATTTGATAAATTTGAAATTATAAACTGGTATTTTTTTCTTATTTAAAAAAATATGATAAGCAAATATTTAGTGGTTCTTGGTTAAGTAATCGAATGTTCTACAGAATGTAGCCAATCCACAGTAATTTCCAGCTGAAATAATGTCACTTTTGCAATCACACTAAAATTGTAGGAAAGTCGCAGGTCTGAACTATTATTCATAAGATTTTTTTTCCGATGACCGTTCTCAACGTAAAGCATATGGCCTCCTAATGGAGGTATCTCAACAGAAGTTTTCTATGAGAACTGCTTGTCACTCAGTTGCTCAACCTCTTTTTTTTCGAAAGATAGAATGATATAGCTAGGACAGGACTAGTGGTTAGCTAATCGTTCTTGCTACGCCCCGTGAGGATAGGATGTGTGGGAGGGGGTTTTTAGACATCACAAACACTCAGACTACGAACAGAAATTCATAAATCAATTGAAAGACCAATTTGTGAAAACCGTCCGCACCGGGAATTGACCCCGAAACATCCGTAACCGTAGACAACGAAACTACCAACTGCGCCACGGACGCCAACGTTATATGATAGATATAACGATAACTATTGAAATTGACAAATTGGACGTATTCAGTACCTTTTCAGGTTTGACTTTAGTTTTCGCTAACCGTATTGTATCAAATGCTCCAGTAGATCTATCACATTCCAAAACGACTTAAGGGATAAAAATGTTACTAATGTTAGGCTTAACCACATGAATTTGACCTTTCTCTCTCTAGATATTAAAACAATATTTTGAATAATGTTTTAAATTATTAATATGGCGATATCGAGAACGCCACTGGTGTCGGCTAACGGAACATAAAATGGTGGTTACGCATCTCCGCTCACAGAACGCATCTCATAAGAATATTCATGGCTACATTTACATTACGGTGTACTGTCGATGCGGTTTGTTCAGCGAATGACAGTAGATTTACAGAACCGTGTAACAATAAATTATTTCGTTCTAAATTCTAAAGAAATACATAACATTTGTATCACGGAAGAATTTGTTGATTTCGCTTTCTTTTCATTTTGAAACGGTTGAGCAAAAGATTTTTTGTTTCACTCGATATTTGGTGTTTTTATATACATGTAATTTTGGACGATTCTTAAAAATATTTACATGAAAGCGCTTCCACTTTCCACACAGTCGATTCTTGGTTATTTTACAATGAGTTCTTAGATAAAGTTTGAAGAAAATATATCAAAAATTTTAACAAAAAGCATTGATATTATAAATGTCAGAAAATATTTCACAAATAAAAGATTTTTTAAAATAATATGACACACCCTGGTTTTTTTGTTAAGTTTAAGTTTTATTAGAACTGAGAACGCACAGCGTTAATGACAATGATTCGTGGAATTGGTGGACACGTTCACAGGCCGAATCCATTTTTGACGGAAAAGGGGTGGCTCCGACGTGCGGGAGTCCGATTTTTTATTTTTGCGGAGAGTAGATTGCCAGCCTTCGAGCCGGGAGAGCTGCCAACCCCCGTGGCCGGCACCGTTGACGTTATGGATTATATATATATAAAATCGTTTGTCGTGTCACTTGCATTAAAACTTAAAGTAAATTCATGTAATTTAAGACATCGACTGAGGGTGCTTAATGGAATTTCAATATCAAATTTGGATTATTGAGATTTTGTACACTTCCATGTTTTTTGTCACTAACGACCCGGGTCGTTAGTCAAAAAATACATGGAAGTGTACAAAATCTCAATAATCCAAATTTGTAAATTCATGTGTTAAGTAAATATAAATGTAGACTTAATTTTATATGTTAGAACTATTTTTGTGTATTGTAAACCACTGCATCTTCGATTAAAATAAATAAGTGTTGAACCGGATTTGAAATGGTGTATGATCCCAGACCTTCCAGGACGTCGATAACCGACCATTCGCTTTTCTTCGATTTGGGTCTTCTCAAATATTATTACCTATCTAATTAATCATTTTCAAGTTTATTTGGTAACACTATTTTTTAAACTATAATATAATATTAATTATTTGATATTATTGAGATTATTTTTTAAATGCGATCTGAAAGAAGCTTACAAAATGAATTTACGGATGTCTTTCTCAGATAAAACCTAATAAAATTATAAAATAATAAAGAGAATTTGTATATTTATATGACATTCAAAACACATTCACTTCTTACTCGTTTTTGTGTGAATGTATTTGTTAGTTAGACTTATCTGTTTTTAATTAATTTTTATGTTTCTTGAAGAGTGACATCTATTGATGAGACTAAAGAACGAACAATTCTTTAGTAAGGTATGTGTCACTTAGAATAGTAATGACGTAACTCCAAAATTACGAAAAATGAGTGTATACCTCACACACGTTGAAAAGATGTTATTCTATTAGTTTAATAATGGTGCACTTCCTATACTAATTTCTTTAAAAAACTGTTTTTTTCCCATATTTAACGATATTTTTCAGAATAATAGTGAAGTACTTGCAATATCAGAATAAGAGTGAAGTTTTCGAACAGACTTCACTACTACACTAACGTTTAAGTTCTTCAGTTGATTGAGAAACAGTTATTAATTTTTATTATTTGATCCTAAGAACATTTTACAAAACCTTGATTTTCTCAAAACTTCAAAACTGGTGTTACACCATTACTATTCTAAGTAACACGTATTATGTATCACCATTACAAATTTTAATAAATAAAATGTACTGCAACATTTAATAATAAAATTAAAATGTTTATTGTATTTTGTTGCTGAATCCATCGAAAATATACTTATTTTATTTTTGTCATTTCAGAGAACAGTTTTTCATTGGGAACAATAAAATATCACCGCCGTCGGAAACGAGATGTTCACGACAAAATTTCAATTGACTCGGATGTGCTGACAAACACCCTTGATGTCAAGTTGAAACCAACAGTTGACATCTTGGATCCTCACTTCTTATTTGTCAGAAGATGGGCAAACAGAAGCGAACCTGTCTCCAATCTCCCTAACCTCGATGACATCGAGGGATGTCTTTATAGAAGCGAGGAAGCCGCTTTGTCATTTTGCGGAGGAGTGGTAAGAACGGAATGAATATCAAATAACCACTACCGATGTTAGTACCCCCTGTCAGTTTTTTTCTGAACACACTATCTCTCTCTACAGACAGACAGACAGATAAATTAAAACTAATAATTTTTTTGTAACCATGTTCATTCTCTAAATATGTCGTGCATGTGGAATCCTAATGTAGCATCTCCATAGAAGTTGTTCTGTGCGAATAAAATAAGGAGTCAATTTAAGACATCGACTGGCGGTACTTCAATATCAAATACATGGAAATGTACAAAATCTCAACAATTCAAATTTAAGGAGTCAATGTTAATGTTATAAAGTTAAAGAAAGTTTGAGGGCTCTAGTGTCATAACTTAGAATCTCCGCCAGTGCTTGTTTTTGGAAAACTCAAAAAAACCGTTTTCATACTACAGTTTGATGCATAGTTTGATACAAATAAAACTGTGGAACAGACGCTTACACCATGATATGTAAGCAAACACTGGTGGCCATGACATTACAATGCTGGAATATTGGCCAGAAGAAGATTATTAGTTTTGAAAATTAACAACATAAACACATTCATTTTGGATGGGATTTTATAAGTTGTGTAAGATATTTTATAATTTAATTCGTAGGTGTGAACACGAAGAACAATGCTGAAGATTATGCGTTATGATACTTGACCCCTCATTTATATTTTATTTGCTTGTAATGGTACTCTTAAAACAATTATGAGTGTAATGATTTTTTTTTCTTTCAGAGAGGAATTGTCGCCCATAACAACAGCTTTTTCACAATCCATCCATTGCCGGATAGATTTTCCACTCACAAAGATCATCATCACGTCATTGTGCGCAGATCACAACGAGATAAAAGCCAATACGCACTACCCAACGTGGTAAATAACAGAGAAGAGATTACTTTAAGTAATTTATCTAAAGACAATCTAGTCCAAGAGAGCGTAAGAAAAGTACACAAGTGGAGCAAATACAGGAGAAAACCTTGCGCCTTATCTAGCGGTGCAGGCATAATCAATTCAAATGATGCTGCCACAAACGAAACAGATATTCCTAATGAGTTTTTACTCAATTCTTCGTTATTATTTAATGACAGCAATGTCAATTTGTATCCTATTTTGAAAAACAGACGAAAGCGGTCGATTGTTCCTGCCGTTTTTGTTGAGACAGCCGTGTTCGTCGACCGAGATTTGCACAAACATATGACAGTGAATTATCCTAAAGATACTGAGCGAGAACTGGTCAGATTCGTGCTAGCTATGATAAATGCTGTGCAATTACTCTATCATGACCCTACACTCGGTCAAACTGTTAATTTTGTACTGAAACGACTGGAGATTCTCCACGAGGATCCGGCTGCACTCAAAAGACCGCACGACATCGACAGATTCTTGAGCAATTTCTGTGCTTGGCAACGACTGGAGAACCCTACCGGCGACACTGATCCTCTGCATTGGGATCACGCTCTAATTTTGACAGGTCTTGATTTGTATGTTGTGAGTAAACATGGAAAAGTCAGCAGTCAAGTTGTGGGTGAGCGAATTTTTTCTATATTTCCTTACTTTTAATTTATGTAACAAAATACCAAATATAAATTAATTTAATTTATATAACTCGGCACCAATGATTAATTAACTAATCTTTGATTGCCTTGTGAGGACAAAATACTTATGTTGAAGTTTTTGGAGTAGTGCATGTGAAAAACTCAATTGTTTTTATCAAGAAAATTTTTTTGTGAGATTTTTTAAAGTTAATATTCCAATGAAAATCCTTATTTTTGTCTATGTTACATACATAAATGTAACCTACGATAGTAGCGTTCTTCGGTTAAATACAAAGTTATATTAAGTATACACATATAATAGATATAAGAAAATTAGTGAGAACGCCCGTCATAGATGACGGCATTGAAATATTAAATGTCTAAAGTAGCTGTTATTTGGTTTCCACACTGATGGACTGATTGTTGTTTGTTTTCTTCGGAATTTTGCGTCACGTCGGAACTGTGTGTCTTGTTTATATACACCGTGGACGTTTAGGTCATGAGAAAATTTCATACCTACATATCAGGCGCGTGCGGTGGCTTTATCTCTTTCTCGCTCAATCACATGAAAAGTGAAGGTGCAAGCAAGATGCAAGGGCATACGGCGCATGCTCTTGTATCCTTCTTGTTCATACCCAAATTAGGTTGTGAGATAGAGATAGTGATAAGTCCACCGCACGCCGATGCTACATTTGTACATAATAATAATAAAACGTCTACAGACTGGTCTGGGATATTATATATAAATAGAATTCTTTTTCTATGACCTCATACAACTTAATTAATGTATGTTTCATTTTTATAGGCTTAGCACCTGTCGCTGGTATGTGTACGGTGACAAGCAGCTGTACCGTCAATGAAGGAAGACATTTTGAAAGTGTTTATGTTGTTGCACATGAAATAGGACATAAGTAAATATATTTTAACCACAACCGAATATTGAATCAAACAACTATTTTATCTATATTTTTACAATGATTTAATATTAAAAATCATACGATCAAATTTTGACTTCTTTGGTATGTTATTTTCTTTTTTCAGCTTGGGAATGCGACACGATGGACCTTTAGCTGAAAACGAGTGCGACCCCAGCAGCTTTATTATGTCACCGACACTTGGTAGTGGGAAAATTACGTGGTCTGCTTGTAGTAGGAGATACTTACAGAACTTTTTAGAGTATGTACATCCTTCTACTAAATATTTTTTTGTTTGTCGTTAGTAGCCAAGAAATATTGATTGTTAAAAATTCATGAAAAAATCACTATGATCGATTTATATAATCTTGTTTTTCCAAAAAAAATATATCTTGGTAAAGCTTAAGAACTCCACCGCAAATGTTTTCCCACTAGAAAACAATTAGACATACTCTTTACAACGTATTAAGATGCCGATTCCATGGAATCTTAATGTTTATGTAAAATCAGTGAAATCAATACATCAAAATAAACGGGAAAGTTAAGACGTTATCAGTTTTGCTCATTTGTTACCTTATTACATAAGAATATTTTGGTATATCATTTCATTGCAACAACGTCTCGAACATTCAAGTCTCATTGTAGTTAATGACATCTTTTTAAAGAGTGCTTTGTAATGTTTTCTAGTGAAAAACGTATGTGGGGGAGTCGTAAAGGTTTGCCAAAATCTTAATCACAACTTTTTGTTTTATTCTTCATTCTCTTTTCAGTACTCAACAGTCTAGATGTTTACTAGATCATGGTAGTTCAGCTGGGCAATTAGACCACAGTGCAGAAGGACTTTTACCAGGAGAGAGATTTGGTGCTGATCAACAATGTAATATATCTTTTATTATTCCTTCTTGCCTGGTCAACGATAACGTCTGACGGTGCATTCAATAGCATTAAAAAAATTGAAACCAATTTATTTAGTCTGAAGATGTTCCTCAAACAAATGCCGCACAAACAGTGTCTTAATTTTACAGAGGGAGGTTATACGGTAATGCACTGCATACAATATTATTTACTAAATTACGATTTTGTTTTTTGTTTAATGGTAGAACTTGATTTAACCAGAGGGATACACTTATTCACACAAGTGGAATAACATGGTCATCCATTTTGATTCCATATTAAAAATGAATTTCAATAAATTAATTAGATTTCATCTTAACACTCCTACAGCAGTAATCCATCCCAATTTTAACAACAAATTAAACACCATTTCATTAGCCGTGTAATTTTTCTTTGAAGGTATGCTGAAGTACGGGAGAGAGAGTAGACATGCCACACAGCAAGCAATTTCTGAAGTATGCCGGGACCTTCACTGCCGTCGGGAACGCTACACATGGACATCTCATCCTGCTCTCGAAGGAACCAAGTGCGGGGAACACAAGGTATATATCAGATTCAATGCCTATAAAGTCAGAGATACACGGGCAAATATTTATCCATAAAATCACCACCATGTTTTACAAAGTGAATAAACAGTTTTTTCTTTCTCCTCTTGATCTCACATGCATTAGTTCAGTGCTATGCAACCGGTGCCCCACGCGACGAGCCCAGGTGTGCTGCGGCGCAGTGCGTTTATTAAAGCCATTCGGATACTTAAATCTCCCTTTAAATTGCTCTCGATGAAACAAATATTGTGTTATTTTGATATTAATGGAATAATTGTATTAGTTTTTGCAAGGCTAGTACAACTGCAATGATGGGGTTTATCTCGTGTGTAAAACAAAAAAATCCTACCGTAGAAATTATACATGTCGCGGAGCACTGCATTAAATGACACTCCAACAGAATGTGTTCATCATCCTGGTTTATAGGGTCACATTTGCATGGTGGTATATCCACTTACTGGCCAAAATCAGAAAGCTTTGCAGCAAATCCTCTGTGTTCAGTGATCTGGGGCCAAAACTTTGGTTATATAGGTATTGTATCTTCAAAACCATAGACGGTCTCTATTAGTATATAATATTCATATTTATTTATATAATTATTGCAGTGGTGTAGAGGTGGGCGATGTTCAGGCCGAGGTGGCCGTGACGCAAGCACTGGCATCATTCCACCTTTAGCTACTCCATTGGCGGGAGCCTGGGGACAGTGGAGTGATTGGTTGGACTGTGCCTCCGGATGTCTTCATAGCGACTCGGGAAGACTAAGCGCAGGAAGTAGCGGTATCACTGTATCAAGCAGAAAATGTGACCAACCTAGGTAAGCTTTCTCAAATATTTGAACAGATTGGAGTGAATGAGATGGGAAAGAGGTATTTTTATGTATTTTTACTGTGGTCAATAATATATTAACTTTAAGCCATTGTATTGTACATTTTAGGCTAACTGTATTTAATATTTTTACAATGACAGTTTGTCTGTGGGCGCTAGAACCACGAAACTTCTTGGTGGTGTGAAAATGAGCTTCCTTTTTCGTAATTCCAAACCTCTTATATATAATTCGACGTTTTACATTTTAAATAATTGTTAAAGACCTCATGAAAATAAATAGCTATTAGCTGTTATCTAAAATTAAACAACAATAAAAGTTTGCTTAAGAAAAAAATCAGTCAGAAAATAATCTTATATATAATAGCCCAGACCGGTCTGTAGGCGTAGATGTAGATGTTTTATTATTATCAAATACACATGTAGATATGAAATTTACTCATGGCCTGTGTGCATATAAACAATACACACGGTTCCGACGTGACGCAAAGCCGAAACAAACAAACAATCATTGTGGAAACTAAAGAACAGCTGCTTTAGACATTCAGTATTTTGAATTTCAATACCGTCATCTATGACGGGCGTTCCCACTAGTTCATAAATATTCATTAACAAAATTGGCAAAAAAAAAAACATATTACTATGTAAATATCGTGTTTTCTCTCATCTTCACAGCAGCATTCTGATTTCGTATGAAACACTCAGAAGTTATGAGTCTGAACCATGGAATTGAACAGTCTTATAAAAAAATGTAACAACTGCAGCGTTTATACATTCCATTAATCCAAACAAATATTTCTTTACAGACCTGAAAACGGTGGTGACTATTGCGATGGGCATGCCAAAAAATATAGAACTTGTATGGCAGCACAGGTTAGAACATCATTTACTTTTTTAATATACATACATATGTAACAGTGAAAACGTATTTCAAGTTAAAACATATTTTTACTGGATAAAATATATTTTACCTATTCAGACAGTGAAAATGTATTGAAACAATGAATTTACAGTTTTAGTAAAACTATATTTGACAGGTACACGCATACGGTTTTAAGCTGCGTATGTTTTGGTGACTTGTTGATGTAGTTGGTCAATAGATAACAACAGATAGACGTACTGATATTACTTCACGATCTTTTACACTGAATGTACATGTCCTCTATTGAATTAATATTTCGTATTTTAATAATATAACATATACAATAAAAGAAATTATCCTTTTCATCTACAATTATTTTTCAGTGTTTAAACGTTCCCCGAATGACAATAAGTGAGTTCTCAGATCAAATCTGCATCAGAGCAAGAGAAGTAGATCCAGATTTAATCGGAACTGGATTCCAAAGATACAATTCAGACGGTAAGGAACCAACATGTATGCTTTCATTTCTTGCGTGTAATTTATCCAAGGGCCACATTCAGTCGATTTTCAAAATCCTCACTGATTGCTTCTTTATTCTTATTTATACGTGTGTTTAAAATGATGTTTCTTCAAAGTCCTTCATCTTTTCAAAGTGTACTTTACAGTTCAGAAAAAAAACAAAAATATCGTCAGCCAGCATTGATTTAAAAAGTTTCAATTTTCTTTACAGCCATTCAAATGAACATATCGTCACTGTTCTGGAAGAAAACACTAAATCGAAAAAATTACATATTGAGTTAGTTATACCAAAATGTTCTTATTTCATTCAAACTCTATCGTATAGAATGACAAGTTTATTTTTATAAATAATACTTAATAAGTCCAATTACTCAAAACTAGTATTTTTCGGTTAGGGTCTTCTTCCAGAACAACGACGATAAATTATAAGTTGGCAATATTCATTTACCCTGCAGCTTTAAGTTAAACTCATTCAAATATTTGGTAATATCCGTTATAAATGCAAGATCTGACAAGAATTTGGGATCTTGCATTTGAAGTTCTCTTGTGTACGACTTGAAATAATTTTTAATAAATATGAGTTTGTTTAATTTAAAAATCATTTGTTTTTAACTCAAATTTGGATTATTGAGATTTTGTACACCTCCATGTATTTTGTCACTAACGACCCGGGTTTCGCCTTTCGGCATCTTCAGGCATTCGAGCACACGAATGGACTTGAACGTTTCGGTTCGGTTCGGTGACCAGGTCAGTTCGAGTCCATTCGTGTGCTCGAATGCCTGAAAATGCCGAAAGGCGAAACCCGGGTCGTTAGTGACAAAATACATGGAAGTGTACAAAATTTCAATAATCCAAATTTGATATTGAAATTCCATCAAGCACCCTCAGTCGGTGTCTTAAATTATGTTTTTAACTCATTTAACACCAGAGTGCCAACCTATTTTCACAACGAGACTGTAATAAAAAGTCTCACAGAACCAATCTACCGTCACAAACTTTGTGTATCATACGAAAAATTGATTTGTGATTTTGCTTTATCATTGAGTTCGTATAATATACAGTGCTATACTTGTAAACTATGTAGAGGTTTTTCGGCAATGCTGTCATTGTGAAATATTGTATACCCTATTTATACCCTATAGCATATTTCCATATTGGTAAAATCTTCTGTCGGCTTATAGCTGCTGATGCCTGTTCAGTTTGGTGTCATACAAGAGGTGGCGGACTGAAGAGTCGAGGATGGACATTTCCTGACGGCACGACTTGCCTGACCAAATTGGGAAAAAAACCTATGCATTGCATAAGTGGTCTATGTGTGGTATGTACATTTTTTTCTAACCATACTCGCTTCCAATGTGGAGGCAGATGGACACCCAATGGAGGTTATCTCAACAGAAGTGGTTAGATGAAAACTGCTGGTTACTCATTCACTCAACCTCAAGGATAGAAACATGGAGCTAGGACTGAACTAATGGTACGCTAATTGCTGTTTTAAGGACCGGATGAATGGACGGGAATTAAGATATCTAGATACCATGCCTTCAAACTGAACTGAGCTATAAATTTGTGATGAGAAGACAAATGCTTGAACTGTTCTTAAGTAAATATTGTTGTTTGTTTAACCATGTCCTCTCCCAACGTGGAGCATATGGCCTCCTAATGGAGGTATCTCAATAGATATTTTTTCTATGAGAACTGCTTTTTACTCAGTTGCTCCACCTCTCTTTTTATAGAAGAGAGTAGGGATAGAAATTTAAGGCTAGGATAGGACTAGTGGTTAACAAATCGCTCTTGCTTCGCCATGTTTTTGAAGATCGGATGGGTGTGAGGAAGTTTTACACATCACAAACATTCATGACTACGAACAGAAGTGCATAAATCGATTGAAATATCAATTTATAAAACTGTCCACACCGGGACATGAACCCGATACATCCGTAACCGTAGATAACGACGTTACCAAATGCGCTACGGACGCGGACTAAGTAAATAAATATAATAGAGTGAAAAAAACAACTGTCAATTTTCTTCTATTTATCTACAAAAACATTTTTTCTACACTTTTTAATGATCAAGATTAGTAATATTATATTTATTTTTCTCGCTATTTTTAGACACTTGTTGATAAATATGAATACTTATTACAGTGTAATTTGCATTCTAGGAATTCAAATGCTCAAATATAGATGACTCTGAATACACTAGCAACATAGGACACTGTGCGAGGGAAATCGAAGATGTATCCAGTGGAAGTAGCCAATGGCGGAGGTCGAGCGGGCCACAGTGGCATCCTGCCAGCGGATGCCATTACCACTGCGTTTCTCCAGGGTCTGGAATCAGACTGGTCAAAAGCAAAGGCACTCAACCCAAAAATAGCATTCAGCTATGCAAGCCAGATGAAGTGGTTTGTATACTACAATTTTATCAATTTACTGATTAACAGGTTATTATTTTACCCTTTCCTTACCCAGTCACAAACGGTGACCAGCACCCCTACTCTGAATCATAAAAGATCATTACGTATCATAAAAGATCATTGAGAGCTTTAAAACAAATGGATCATCAGTAACATTATTTTGTTTATTAACCCTTTCCATATTCATAGTCTAACAATGAGGTACTTCGGCCTTTAAACCTTTCAGTTATCTGTGAAATAGGTCATACAAAAAATTGAAACTTTTACTATTTTTAAATAAAGTAGTTCTACATATAATTTAAAATTAAAAATACATTATAGTTTATGTTTTTTCTGTATAATTAATCATAATTTTGAAAACACTCGTCAATTGTACCATGGATAAATAGTATAGTAATAATCTAAGATGCCTGACGACACCGTATGCAACCGTTTTGTTTCAAACGGCACCAAGACGCGTCTTAAGCTTGTTCTTCTATGAATAATTTCGATTCTTGCGTCTTTCGATAATTAAACATATTTAATAAAATAATTACTTAATAGAACATAAAACCATATTTCACTTTTTAGAAATTGTTATTTCGCTTTATAAATGCGTTTGTATGACAAAACCCACACGGTAACGAAATGTAAGGTAAGGTAAGGGATGTTTTTGGCATGAAAATGGGAAGGTTAACTAAAGCTATGTGTAGTTTTTTTTTTATATAAACTAAAGCTTTTCACTCAAAGCCTATGACGCTGCGTACATAACATGAAGGTAAGATTATGTTGATGTTGCCATTGGACGACTGATGATGACAAAATTTCAATGTTTGTAACAAACAAGATTGTGTCAATAAGTAGGCACTAATTACTTAACTTGCCGAATAAAATACATCTTTATGGATAACATTATCACATGAAAAAAATACTCTATTAAATAATCCCATTCATTCACATTTACTATTAAATATTTTTACAGGGTTGCGGTCGTCTTAAAACACCCCACGAACATGCGACATATGTTTGCACCAAATATAAAGAACGAGTCAGAAGATTGTCTGGCGTAGGGATGCAAATATCACCGGCACTTGGTAAGTTTACTTCATGATAATTCAATGATGTCTTGGCCAGTTGATGTATTCCTCAAAATATACGACGATAAGTGAATGATTGAATCTCATTTTAAAGACGACCTTATTCGAAGGGAAACTTCATTTTACATTGGTTTTAGGTTTAAAAATTCTTACCCGGCCACTTGATTGTAAGCCACTATTACATCGACACTCTCTACGTTTAATCCCATATTTTCAAACATTATAATTTACAGGAGTGTATCACAAAGATTCTTAATGCAACTCACCATATAATGTTTTCGATAAAAACAGTTTTAACTCTCTTCTGAACAATTTCAATTTTGAAGGTTACATCAATTGGCCAAACACCGTTGATATCATCTTTTGACAGATCTATAGCATTGTAACATCAAAAGGAAATGTGATCAGATTTTTTGTTGGTACCTTATTATGGCCATTTTGCGGATTTTTTAAAAATAAATAATGGCATTAGGGCACGTGCACTGTAATATGGCTACAGGTACTAGTAATGATGCCCCACGTGGTTTTCCTCAGCCTCCAGTCATCTGAGAGTGACCTTTAGTTTGGCTTTGATTTTCAATAACAGTTAAGTCAAGTCGCAGATCTATACAGCTTTTATCATGACCCTGCTAGCTACTGTGCTCAGCAATCGGCAGCTAGAAGAAGTTATATGCCATGATTCTGTAGGGAGCAGTACCGGACAACTAGTAATATATAGATTAGTAAAATAGATTATTTAAATATAGGGTATTCTAGTTTGGTAAGGTAAATTGAGCTATTATGATTCTAGATTTATGGATCACACGTTTCACGACGGTCAAAGATTTACTAGTGTTTGTTCAGGGATTTTATTTAATGAAATATTTTCAAAAAGATAATTTCTTCTTCGCAGTAAAATAATTATAAATTAATCTAATTTCAGAGGATCCCGATCGACCTTGCCGAATTGCTTGCCAGGACGAAGGAGTGTCCCATCGATTTTATTTAGTGAACGGTCAAGAAGGGTGGTTTCCATTTGGAACTTCATGCAGCAAAGTCAAAGCGGCGTACTGCATAAGCGGCAAATGTCTGGTAAAGAAAGTGCTCTGTCTTAATAGACATAATTTGTTAAGATTTCTTGCTTTGTATTTTGGCAGTGTAAAATAGTATTTGAAATAAAAGTCAATATTCGTTTTTTGTTAATCTTTTGTGTTTAATAATAATCAATGTTTATAGGAATTTGGATCTGATGAAACTCCTTTATCCGAAACCGAGTTTACACTGCCACTGCTTCCCCGTAATAATAAGACATCTCGAGTGAGAACACAGTCGAGACCAAAGAGAAGTGTAGACAAACCTGTTAACCAGATAAGAATAAAAGCAAGTCTCGATCAGGAACATTTGGATGAAATCATTTCGACACTCAACTTTTCAGGTTTTTGCTTAAATTATTACATTAGGTATATTCTTCTAAAACAAACATCCATGGGCGCACACAGGGAGGCGATCCAGTAGGTCCGGACCGTCCCTAGGACTAAAAATATTTTTATGTTTTACTCCATCACTTCCCCTTGCCAAACGTAATACAGAAGAGCTTCGTATATCTACTTGTGTTATGACATCTTGAAAAGAAACGGTCACCATTATATTGTTTAAGTATCCCAAACCCAATTCATGGGTTGCGACCCCAAACTTTTCTGTGAACAGTGAAGGGCATTGTGTGTAGAGTTACCTTGTTTTTTTTTTTACTCTAATTTATTATGATACGAAATATGAAAGAAGCTTTAATTTAAATAGATGTGAGATTATATGGTATTGAATTGTTCAATTCAAAGAAAACACTGAAAAAATTGTAGAATAAAGCTTCTTAGTAAATGCGGATTTACTTTTCTTATCACAGAAATTAAAATTGTCGACTGGACCGCCTATAAACACAAATACTGCGTACGCCCCTGCAAACATCAAATCCAAATCCAACAGTATACAATCAAAAACTGATTTCGATATACATCAAGTGGCCGGGTGAGAATTTTTAAAACTAAAACCAATGTAAAATAATGCCCTTCCAAAAATTTGTCAATTTGTTTTTCTAATTTACATCACTTGGCCGAGACCTGCTCTGTCGTCTTTGAAATGAGATCCAACCATGAAACTCATTTTAGTATTTTTTGAAGGTGACACCGTTGATATGATCTACTGAGATATTTTAAGTCTCGTCTCTTGTCTCACCGGATTATGAGCAAAGTTAATGGAGATATTCACATTCATTCTGCACGGAATCCGTTGCAGAATTAATCAATTCAAATTACAATATCCACAAATGTTTTTGTGTTTTGTTTCAAAATTTTGCTTTTAATTACAGGGATGTACCAACACCAAATAGACAGCATGGGGACTTCAAGCCCGGAGTATTTTATCGTCGACTTCAGTAACCCAGTGTTTGTAGCGCCGGAAGACACAATCGTGGCGAGGGTCGGCAGACATTATATCAATTGGGAATACTGATCATCATTAAAGTGAAATGTGATATCTTAGATGTAAAGATTAAATAAAATGTTAGGATACTACTGAAAATTTGTGATTTTTAAAGATATCTTTTATTGTGTCTATTTATAACAAATATTATTTACTGTTAGACATGTATATTGAGCTACTATTTTAAACAGGTAAACAAAATTTTGTTTTCATACATTTAGAGGACATTTATTTTTACTTGCTTCTATGATAACTCCATTCAAATCTTATATTTGCTATTTGAGTCGCTGAGTCGCTAAACACGCTTCTAGCGATTTTTCACAAATTAAGTTTTTAATGTATATCAGATGTATCAATTTTTCTAGTTGCAAGTCCAAAATTTCTTCTTTATGTCGTTTTTTTACACGATCTCGATCCTATTTTTACACGGTTGACTTGCTCCGAAAAAACGACAGTGTAAAACAATATTTTACTTTTCCTTATACACTGGAAGACACAAAATAACTTAAATTATACTGAAAACTATCATACTGCCAATAAAAAATTTTTCGTGATTTACTCAAAACTCTAAAAACCTTCAGGAGCGTGTTTAGCGACTCAGCGACTCATTTGTTGTGCTTTCTGCTTAGAATTAAGTGTTGAAAGTTTTAGATAATAATTTGATGAATAGAAACTGGTTTTATATCATTGTACATTTATTTTATTACCAATAATTATGCTTACTATGTTATTAATTAAAATTTGATTAATTACTTTGTCGTTTAATCATAATATTACTTGAAATTTTTAACGGTTTGCAATGAGAAAAGGTTGAAAGTAGCTGAATAACGTATGCTTGGTTGAAACCTCTTGTGGCTAACTTCATGTTTGGTCAAACATGACATGACCTCATAACATTAAATCAAGCTATGGAAATCTCCTGTGGAATAGTAGCTCAATAGTTAGATACCAATTATTAACATGATTATTATTTATATTATTTTGTATTTAAATGAACAAAAATAAACAGTATTATCCTTGATGGCTAATAGTTGTATTGGTGCATTATATTTTTGTAATTGAATGTTCTACATAAGCAATAAACTTTTTTTAGTAATTAAACACTTCTTTTGTTTTATTGCACGTTTCAAACACTATTTTTGTGTCTACTGTTGTAGCATGCAATACCTAATCATAGATGCTGCTAGTTTGCTTTTATTCTGTATTTATGACCTACGAGCTCTCTTAATAGATGGCGTTATGTTATCATTTACAACTTGAAAGTAAAATGTAATCACCTGTTGCGTAGACCCTGATCATTTCTCTTAGCCTTCACCGAAAGTAAAATTGTATCTATGTGAGACACCCTCTCCAATAGCAGATGACATATTTTTTTATCAAATATCATTATAAATTGGAAACATCTAATCTCAGTTCTGAGCTGCCATTCAAAGTATAATTGGATCTATCTGAATGGTTGTGATGGTGAAGATCAGTTATTCATTCAGAGCTAGAAGAGAATCTTATAATAATGTATCCATTGCTTAAAATTGTTGCCATTTAATTGGAATAATACTACATTATTTCAATATACTGTCACTCTTGAAGAAGGCGGCAACTAACTACGAAAAGTTTCGAGAGAAAAATTGATTGAAATATTTTCATTTTTTTATTACTGCTTATGAAAATCGAAAAATGCTTTCTGCCTTGAAAGAAGCAGCAAATTTTAGTCAACGCAGTAGCTGCCTTCTACAAAATCAAAAAAATTTAACATTCTTACAAAGATAAGCTATGCCAGGTGATCTTGTTTTTTTCATTCACTGTCCATTTGCTAAAAAGGTTACATTAACATCCATAACTCAATTTGCCATGTTTAACTGCCTTCTTCTAAAGAAGTGCAGTATGGTATTACTATTTTTCTCATGCACATAATTTATATTCATGACCTCTAGCCACAATTGATTGAAATATTATTTCAATATCAAAAAAACTTCATCATTATGTCAAAGTTAATAATGTTTTCTTGTTTACTATTAAATAATCAGTGACCCTCCACAAAACCATCCAGTTGGGATTCCAGGATTTATAAAATATTATATTTATAAACTCATTCCAGCCAAAATTTCGATTGATTGGTTGTTGTCTTGGTGTATTCATGCAAATGGGTAAAACCAATGCAACCTTAAGATACAAGCAGTGCTATAAGAAAACTCGTAATTTAGGTGTAGTCCAAGAAGTTCCAGTCTCTATTAACAAATTATATGGTGTTTGTATGTAGATTAACTGTTAACTCCTTTTTTCACCGAATATAACATAATATATTTGAAAAGATTTCTTGCGAGATTATTCTGTGTATCATATATCATTAACATTATATAATTCACGACTCATCGAAAACTACCATATACTTACATGCTTGTAAAATAATAAACAATAACTTTCATCCTATAGTCGTCATAATATATCTAGTGAATGGCATTAAATGTGATGAGTGGCCGGTAAGATTGATCATAATCGTAGTTTATGGCAAAAATCACATTTTGAATTGTTGATTTATTACAATCATTGATTATGACAATGTTTTTTAATTATACTCTTTTAAAATAATTAAACATCTTTATTCCATATACATTGTCGCCTGTCGATGTCATGACTTCAAAGTAAATTTAATGGACCACTCGCTTGCAAAACTATTCACTGACGAGGTCTTATCGCATGGCTTGTTACTTTAGGGGCTTTGGTTAAAACACAATAATAAACACAAATCACATAACAAAAAGTATAACTTTATTAGTTGTAAAATAGAGTTCTATATACATTTGGTGTTTTCTTAAATTTCTACAAAGGATCTCTTGCAAATAATCATTCTCTCATTCAAATAAATCTAGTTACTTACATTCTAAATATACATTCTAATCATCTTATAATGTCTCAAGCATTCCTTTTTAAGTATCAGTAAAATAAATAGGTTACACATTATCTATTCTTGCTATAGTGTTAAACATAAAATGGATGCAATGCTTATGATTACAAAATGGTGGCTCGTAAAGAAACAGACGCAATTTTTATTGAATGAATTTGGCACAACCAGTTTTATTTTTGATTGAATATACAAAAACCGAACAAATATTAAATTAAAATGCAAAGTAATCATCAAAGTAGCAAAATACTACAAAAATAAAGACTGCTAATTTTCAGTTTTTTTGACAGTTCTATTCGAATAAATCCATCAATAAAAGGCGATTACTATTAAATGTGTTTTTACTAATATTGTAATACACTTCTTTCTAGTAGGTATATTAATTCTAGGATAAAGATAAACCAAGAAATAATACATATTAATAATTTATAAATTGATAATAAATAATTTGTATTTCATTTAAGTCAGCAATATTGTCATAAATTAAATTTGTTGGTCATCGATATGATACAAACAATCAACGTTATGAAATCTCTTTTATTATCTAAGTAGGTGCAGAGAAAATCATAAATGTTCGGACATGGGTAAACATATTTGGAGCAATGCAACAGTTAATTTCTAAACAATAAATAAATAATAATACATGGGTAATCAATAATTCAAATCATAAATAATACTAACTATATCATAAGTCACAATTTACATGAAAAATACTTTTAAAACTAGTATGGTTCACAATGTATTTTTATGTATATACAGTGGCAACAGTTTAACATGAAAACTATATTTAATTTATTTTAATACAACCATTGATTTCGTTACTTTGGTGGGAAACTTAATTATTCCACATTTTCCAATTTATGAGATATAGAGATTTGAAAATTTTAAGTCTTACTTAATAGTAAGTTGACACAGATGTTTTTAACAAAACTTTCTCACAATATTCGCTACAGTTGAACAAAAACGTTTTTGAAATTTGTGTAGAATAGATCAGTTCACGACCAAGGCGACGATTTTAAAGCAATAGATTCAATAATTCTACTTCATGTCAACAGATTAGTGAATTGTGGTGAATGTTTTGCGTCAGTGTTTTTATCTATTTTAGAATCCTATGATTATTAATTAGATCAACAACATTGACGAATTTTTTTTTTGTTTACTTTCTTTAAACGTAAAATATTTATGTGCTCACGGTATCATGTTAAACAATTTCCACTGTATATGATAGAGTGACATTCAGTGCCTAATGATTACGTCTCCTTTTTCTGATTTAACTGTGGAAAAAATGCTTCTATGGGAAGGATGGGATCGTCAGTTGCTATCGTGAAGTAATTTGGAACTCTTCTCGTGTTAGATGATTGTACTGATTTGAAGAGTCCAGGAGTATTATATTCTTTACTAGCCGCTAGCGTAAGATCTGACACTCTTTGAGAGTGATCTACCGATGGACTTTCAGGTACTTCTTCACTAACAGGATGCTTTCGTTCATCTTTAGCTATCTTCATAATAGCTGTTTCTGATGTATACTTCTCGGTGCTCGTTTCATTTTTTTCTTCCACAATAGTTTGAGTTGTGGTCTCTATTACAGTTGGACTCGTCACGTCTGGTATAGGTTGTTCAGTTGTTCCCACGATCATAGTTTTGTTTTGTACTCTCTTTCTAAGTCCAGGTAACTTAGGTCTCTTCAAATTGATATAAGGACTGTTCTGTCTTTGGGGAGACTTTTCCTTTATTTCAATCGGTGTCGCTTGCGTGGTAGTCGTAGATCTCAATCGATTTGGGTCACGCCTTGATCCCCCTCGCAGTCTTGTGACAGGCTTACTCACCACTTCGTTCTCCATCGGAGGCGGTAATCGCACGATAGCTGCAGTACTCGTTTCAACCTTCTCGTCATTTTCGAAATCATCACTTCCTCCTGATCCCCTGTGTCTTGGATCTTTGGGAGTGAATTTCTTTCTCGGCAGTTCCGTCGTAGTTCCTAATTCAGATCCAGCCGCTTTACTATCCGCATACGGGTCTTTGAAACTGGGGAATCTAGACCTGTTTGGGAATCTCAATCTATTATGTGTTTCACTCGTTACTGGCTTTTCCGTTGAAGATGTCGAGGAATACTGACTTAAACGATTTCTATAATCCTTTACGCTGAACCTCGGTCGATTATTGTCAAATTTATTTTGCTTGACTTTCAATCGATGAGACTTTGCCGTGCTAGTAGTCGGGGTCGTAGACATAACTTCTTTGTCATCATTATTTCCGTCATTCTTTATTCTGGTACTCTCTTCTAATCTAGTCGTTCCTCTGTTCCCTGATTTGAGTTCGGTAAATAAGTGTTCACTTCGAGTGGTTTGACTGGCTTGAATATTGTTGTCCGAATAACTATCTTCGACAAAGGTCGCTGATGTCGGATCAAAGTTCACATCTGCTACACTATTCGATTGCACTTCATCAACATTATCTTTGGTTGTAGTTTCAACTCTATTAACTGACAGACTGTCTTGAAGTTTTTGAGCTGAATATTTATGTTCGTATGTATTTACAGAAACATCACTGGTAGGTGTGTCTTTTTCGTCTTGCTTATGGGAGTGATCCGGAGTCTCATGAAAGTTTTCATAACTGGATGTGGAATATACTTTCACACTAGGCAAACGATTCGAGTGGTTATCTTTGGCTATTTTCATGATTGAAGACTGCTTGTCGCTGTTTGCTTCAATTTTAATTCCTCGAGGTGTGGTAGTTTCTTGTAAATCTTCTAAATCGAGTGGAGGTAATGTAGTTATTCGTATTCTACTGTGGAGTTTTGGTCGTAACGTTGCCGGAACTGTAGGTATCATTGTCGGCTGAGCGCTACTGGTGAGCTCTGGCATAATTGACGCTTTCGTCGGTCTGGTCCTATGTATTGACGACAATCGAATCTTTGGTCTCTTCCGCTCTTCGGGCAACTTGGTAGTTTCTTCAACCTCAGGAGTCGCAGTTGTCGTTTTGTACCGATAAGTTCTGACTGGAGTTTCTGTAGTGGTCATTAAATCTTCGTAAGTTGCTTCCGTTGTAGTTGAAGTTGTTCTCATTTGTGGTCTGCGGCGTCTATTTTTATTCCTTTTTCTCGTTACGTTTTCATCCCAGCTGTTTTGAGATGCCGGTGTTGGAGTCGGTCTTCTGAAATGTTTGCTTGGCGGTATTGTCGGCATTTCGACAACGTGCACATCATTTTCAGTCTCACGTGTCGGTTCCCTGTACATTTCAAATCTAGTGGTGTAACTCAAATCTTCGTCGACCGTTGCGGCCGTAGAGGTTTCATAATGAGGTCGATATCTCGATGGTTTACGTCTGCTCACGGCCTGTTGCCTAGTAGTCGATTCTTCATAAATTCGAGTAGTCGTGGACGGAGGCGTTGTCGTCGTCGATGTCGTTGTAGTCGTTATTTTTGGGACGTCTTCATCGTAAGATTCATCTACAGGAGCAGCGAGGTCATAAATTTCATCAGCCACAGGTCTTTGACTTTGCGTTTCGAAGTCTGACACCGAAGAAAGCGAATTTTCCAATTGTGTGAAAAAGTTTTTGTTTTTGTTATTCTCAGCAATTGTTGAATATACTGTCGATACATCATTATAATTACTCTTCACTTCTGATGTTTTCGATGGCGTCGGGTAGAAAGGAAGCGGAATAGCCCTATCGTCGTGGTTCGGTATCACATTGAACGATGGAAGCTTAGGTCTGGAGAGTATAGAATTGTACTGCTTATAAGATTGCGCTGGATTAAGCCACGAGTGTAATGTCGGTTGAGTATTTGTTTCACCCGACGATCCCCAAGTCTCCGTAACTTCGTACGATCCTCTATACGGGGGCACATCTTTTGTGTTCAGTTCGTATTTATTCTTAGAGAATTTTGTTTCGTAATAATCTTGCCCCCGCGTGGGGAAATATTTCACTTCTTCGAATGCGTATTTCAACGGAGGACCCGCACCGTGGTTGGTTGAAGTGAACGATTGATATTTATTTTTGTTCACAGTGTTTTCTAATTGCACCGACTGACCATTGTAAGTATTAATATTGGTATAAGGAGGAGGGACCTGAGCCAAAAGATTTCCAGGCACAGCATTTGTGCTCTGGGGCTCAAACGGGTCTGTTGTCGAGGATGGGCTCAGAGTTGTATCAAAGAATGAAGAAACCTCCGGACGTTTAGTTGGTAGATTCGTATTATAAATGAAATTATCATTTGGCTTCAATTTCGCTGCATGTGTTTTAAAGTTATCTTGAGAGTTTTGTAATTTACTTAATGGATCTACTGGACTGGGGATAAAGCTGTTGTGTGAAGGGTTCCTGTCATCGTTTGTACGATTAAATAGAGTAGGGTGTTCTTTGTACAAGTTGGTTTCATACGTGCTGATTTGCGGTGGAGGCACAAGATTCCTGGTATAATCATCACTGATATCCCCATGATTTGAGATTGGGCTTGGTGATGGCGACGGATGTACGTCGAGGGGTGATATTTTGATATGGTTGTTGGCAGTTGACGAGGCGGTGAAGGTTTCTGTAGACACGTACGGTACTTTGGTGGGAGATGTTGGTAAATATCCATTTTTGGTCCCTGAGAATGGAGGGTCTCTCGCTTTTACTGATGCATGTCCGAATGAACTGAAACTACCTGTAAAAAATGGAAAACAAATTACAATTTACAATTTAATTCAATTCATTAAAGGGTACATGACCCTTTTTATTTACAAATGGGTTTTTTTAATTATCATTGTGTATCATTTAAAATGCTAGTTACGTGTAGTAACTTGTAACTTTTTTCAGGGCTAAGAACAATTTTACAAGCAGTGTCAATATTTAAAATAGTTAATAACAATTAATTTCAATTACACTTTAAACGTTTAAAAATGTTGAGTAATGTTTTATTGTGTATTGATAACCATTACACAATTAGCTTTTTTTCTACTTAAACATTTAAATGTTGAAAAATATGTGCTGGGAAAGAGAGAATTTTTACATCCTTTTTTTTATGACATACTATGTTAAAAAAATAAATTAAATATACATAAATTATTACATTATGGACTCTTTCTGACGAAAGATGCAAACTATTTTACAGTACATCATTTTCATAAATGTGCCAGGTGGCACACCACCTGTCAACATTTGCTGAATGGGATCAAAAGTGTAGGCACTTAGAGAGTGTGCTTGTTTGCTGAGAGATAAATCAAGACAACTGTATCGTCGTTTTTATGGAAGAAGACACCAACTGAAAAATTCTAATTTTGAGTAATTGAATTTTAATGTTTTTCAAATGTTTGTAATGCTATACCTTTTTCATTTAGTTTGTTTGTACAAAACTATAAAGTATAATTTATGAAAATAAGTGTGTTTACTTTCCTACGGAATTAGAATTCGAAATAAGAAACATTTTTGTAAAACAACATCAATATATCATTTTTACGATTTAGTGTTTATTTCGAAAACAGCGACGGTGTATTGTCATATATTGTTTTTCAATGATTATTTATGTTTGCACCAAGTTGTTTCTTTTAAATTATATAGATCAAGTGCTTACCTAAGATACTTGAAGGTATCGGCCCAAACGACTCTTCCTTTAATCCATACTGATGAAAATGAGATGCAAGAGGTGGCTTATAAGTGACTGCGGCCACTGTTTGCCCGAAAGGTGCCTTGGTTTTAGTCTGGGCTGAAAGTGATTCTTGTGGATTTACATGCTTTTGAAAGCTATTGATACTAGGCTTGGAATAACTTTCACCAGGCCTGGAGAACGATTCCAGCGGTCTGGAAAATGGATCCAGCGGCTTTTTCAAACTGTTCTGGTAGGACTGCAAGGCGGCTTGGTGATAATGATTGGTGGCCAACTGCTGCAGCATTTGAGCTTGAAGTTGATTGTGCTTTAATCGTTTCCCTAATAAAACCTGATTGGGAATCTTGTTGTAATTCGATGGACGATGATTTAATATTGTTTGAGGATGCCTTACAAATACACTGCTATCAAACTGATATCCAGGAGTTACTTTATAATGGCTATGTCCGGAACCAGACGGCAGAGAAAATGGATTCAAATACGAGTTAACAGGTGAATTGAGATTAATACCGCCTTGGGGATAAATCGAAGGCTTGTATGTTTGGGCAATAGATGTCAGTTTGTTAATATCCTCGTGACTAATGGACGAGTCGATGTGCTCAGGATTCCATTGCCAAAATATTCCCCACTGAGATGTGACACCCCAACTAGATGTGGAGAGATTCCTTTGGTTTCGATTTTCGATGGCGGTCCATTCATAATCTTAGGTCCTGCGGGTGTCTGAGCAGGGAGAACATTGGCAAAATTGTAGCCTTGTAGACCACCCGATGATACAATCGGTCGCCATCCGCTTTTGCTCATTGGTAATCCCTTGAAATAAAAACATTAAATTTTAAACTTTTTGTAGAAATCTTAAATTAATTATAGAATATAAATCGATCAATACGCTTATTGTTAAATTATTCAAAAATAGATAATAAAGATAATTTATATTTATAGCTGAGGCCTTAACACTCTTGGACCTTCATCCTAATCGGTTGTTCTGTCAGGGATGGTGGAATTTGTGAATTTATTTTTCAATTCATCAGTGGATTTGTATCCTTTGCATCGATGTCTGTGATGTTTTTATCTCTTTATTTATTTTTGCTACCATTTCTGCTCCCAATGTGAAGTATATAGATCTAATTTTTTAAAGAGTGTCTTCGAACGCAAATCCATAAATCAATTCATTCAACTGTTCATCAGTAATCCCAATAGATTCGGACACGTTAACACCGCAACTGAAGCCAATAGCATTGATGACTCAGACACAGGGTTAACATTCATTCCTTCAACCCTTTTAACCATCGTTTTACTACTAATTCATACTTACAGCAGATACGTAAAGAGCCCGTGAAATATCTTCTTCATTCCTATGTTGGGTGCGTCCATTACTTAGAAGGCTCAACAGCACACACGCAAAAAGCAGATAGCCTGAAAGCAGAAATAACTTTGAGCTTAAAGAAGTCGACTACAAAAAGATTTCCCAGAAGATTTTAATTATCATTTCAGTGGTTCAAGCCAGTTGATAATATCGACGGTCTTTTGACCACTTGATGTAACCCACAAAATTAAAATTGTTCATAAGAGAGTAAAAACTGTTTTTATCAAAAACAATATATGGTGAGTTGCGTTATGAATCTTTGAGATGTACACCTGTAAATTATCATGTTTACAAATACGAGATTATACGTAAGGAGGGTCGATGTAATAGTGGCTTACATCAAGTGGACGGGTCAGAATTTTTAAACCTAAAACCAATTTAAAATGATGTTTCCCTTCCAAAAAGTGGTCAATTTATTTTTCTAATTTACATCATTTAGCCGAAACCTACTCTGTCGTCTTTAAAATGAGATCCAATCATTAGCTCATTTTCGTATTTTTTGAGGGTTACATCAATTGGTCAAACACCATTTATGAAGTATGAATCCAAAACTTTTGTAACGCAACCTAGATGTCACTGTGGTATTTACGAAATTCATGAATTTACCCATTTTTTACAATCTACTTTAGATGAAATATAAAAGATTTAATAGAGAAAAATATCTGGCATTACAGCTAACATGAAAGGCGCCAGATATTTTAATTTTTTGAAATCCCATGACGTCAACATATTATATAAAGTCAATATCTCAAATTTGACTTTGAATTTGGTATACATTAGAGCTTGCCGGGACTTGAACCCAGACTCACATGACCGCAAAGGTAAAGCTCTTATGATTAGACCACAGAAGCCAAAGATGTTTTAAGAGAAAATTAACATACCTGGGTTTAATAACGAAGTTCCTGACTTCATCGTATGTTGGTAAGAATATACTATCCTAAGAGTTATCTGCAAGATAAAGGAAAAAAAATGTTTTTACTATAGAATATTATAATGTAAAAATAAAATTTTTTGTGTGCTCTGATTAGCCATGTACTGATTTTGTGACATGCTTTATAAATATTGTTTTTAGGCTTTCAATGTTAAATATTAGTGAAAAGAGTCAGATATAAAAACAGTGACATCTGTTAATGAACAAAATAGTTGACTTTTTTTTACAAATATTTTTTCAATTGATTAAATATGTATTTTAGAACGTCACAGTTGACTATGGCATTCCTAATAATACTATCCCAATAATTCAGTGGAAGCAAACCTTTTTTTTGTCTTAAAATCAAATAAGGCATTATTTAAGGAACATACATAAAAATGTATGTGTATTATGTTCTAAATGAAGGGAAACAGTTCAATTTATTTATTATTTACGTATTTTTTTATTTCAGTCAAAAGGCCGCAGGTTCGTCACCCGTGCACTAGCTGTTTACTGTAATGGGCAGATGGGTGCTATTTGTGTGCTTAAAGAGATAACTATTTTTTGTTTTCAATTTCAAACTCGCCTTTTACTATACTATTCGTACTCATGTCGTCGTATGATCTATCGTTACTGTTTGGACCGATTTTTATTAAAATAAGTTATACACATTCTGTGTCCGACGAAATATTTATTGTGTACAACCCACACAAAACGTGTATTAAGTTGTATTCATTGTGATTATCGAAAAATAAATATTATGAAAAAACTGAGAGTTTTGCCTTTTTTCCTTTCTACATTCGATATTATTACGAAAATCAGTGGCTGTCTGGCCAGACAAGGTAGGTTTCCCAATGGCAAGTGGGCCCCGCAGTGTGTTAGGGCACCTCAGTAAAATCAAATAAATTTTTAACTATTTCATTTTTTTTCCATGTCCGCTCCTCAACGTGGAGCATATGGTCTCCTAATGGAGGTATCTCAACAGAATTTTTTCTATAAGAACTGACTGCTACTCAGTAACTCAATCTCTCTTTTTCCGAAGAGATCGGATGAGTGGGTGAGGAGGGAGTTTTAGATATCACAAACACTCAGACTACGAACAGGAATCCATAAATCGATTGAGAGATAAATTTATGAAAACTTTCCGCACCGGGAATCGAACCCGAGACATCCGTAGCCGTAGCCAACGATGCTACCAACTGCACCACGGACGCCGACATTTTGTTTTATTCATTTCGTTTTACGTTTTTAAAAGTATACAGGATAAACCACTTTTGGTACCAATTTCATTAATATAAATAAATATGTTCTCTTATGATATACACAATGAATTAATCATGATTACATACTTTCACATACTTATTCTCTATGCCTGTTTTAGCTGTTTGTAACATGTGAACTTTTGTAATTATCAAATAATTATTAGTACAGTATTTACATAGGAATTAATATATAGGGTAGGGGTCCCCTCGTATTTTTTGATAAGCCCCCATTGACTCTTGGCAACTAATATTTTTAGACCCACTCACGAAAGTAGAAAATGACCAGTAAAACAATGTGCCACACTACATGGTTTACAACACTTCAAATGTTGCTATTAGTAACGAATTAAATTGAAATGAATCTATAGGAGAGGACTTAGATTAAAAATAATAGCTAATATTACAAATGCCTGGTCTGTGGTCGCGTGATCGTTGGCTTCGGTCATGGTACTCACGGGGTGCTTAAATCTCAGAACGGACAGTTTCGTATCTGCTCCGAATTCATGAATGTTTGTGATGCCTAAAATTCTACACAACCCATCCAATCTTAAAAATATGATGCAGCGAGAGTGATCAGGAAACCAGGTAGTAAAACATTTGTTGATATAGACTGCTTTAGGAGTCTTTATGATCCACATTGTGAACGGATATGGTTAAAAAATACAATAAAATGATAATTTACGATTGCGATCTTAAATCAGTAGATACATTACGCATATCATCGCAGTGAAAGTGATGTCACAAGTTCCACGAGACACAAAAAACATTTTTACAAAACAAAATAAAGAAAAATCAAGATATTAAATCTACGTTCTCTTAGATACGATCATAGTATAATCTTTTCAGGGCCGTAGCAAGAATTTCTCGCGTCGGAAAGTGATTAAAAATAGTATTTAGCGAACGGTTATAATAGCTGCGGGGTCTTGGGATTTTGTTCTGAGTGTTTTGGATTTCTAACATGAACGCGTTCGAGTATTGATTTTTATACTAATTCGTAAAACAGAGAAAGAGTAAAAACTGTTTTTATCGAAAACGTTGTACGGGGAGTTGCGTTATGAATCGTTGAAATAGCACTCCTCTAAATTCTTATTTTTGCAGATACGGGATTATACCTAGGGATTGTTGAAATAAAAGTGGCTTACGTCAAGTGGCCGGGTTCAGAATTTTTAAACCTAAATCCAATGTAAAACGATGTTTCTCTTCAAATAAGTGGTCAATTTATTTTTCCAATTTAATGTCATTCAGTCGAGACCTGCTCTGATATTAACTCAGTTTCGTATTTTTTGAAGGTTACATCAATTGACCGAAACACTGTCGATATTATGTCATTTTTCGTATTTTACAGGAGAGGCTTTTAAAAGTTTATAGAAGTGCCACAAATCGGTAATTGAAGGGAATTTGATATATTTAAGATAATTAAAAATCACTTTATCTTAATTAAAGTCGTATATCTGAAAAATTACATAACTATTATGTTTTTGGCAAATAGGTAAAATAATTCATTAGTATGTCTAAAACCCTCATAGGAATATTATCAATATAAACATTTAAAAACGTCGATAATAAAACCATAAACTTTCTACTCAGCACTTGCGGATTAGCAACGACAAGAGTGGACATAGTTTCACTAGTACGGCTCTGTGTCTCGTCATAATAAATTACAAAATGACGATGCAAAATATAAAACAAAACTGAAATCTCTCCATCAACGATGACTTGATATTTATTCATAATAGATTGGATCTAAGAAGTCTTGCTTAATAATAATTGCAATCGAAAGTGCTAGAAATTTGATGGTGAACATTAGTGCTCAAATAAAGGTTTGAATGCTACTTATACTATTTTAAATGTACAACAGTTGCCAATGAATAAGTCAGTACACATTTCAGAAAGTGTTAAAAGGTACAATGGAACGTTTTGTTTTGTGCTTTCTTCTTGTTGTGGCACTCTATCGAAATTCGGTGACCAAACAGCATCACGTTTTAATGTTTACGTTGTGCGATATATTGGTTTTCAATATCACTCGTTTTCCGTTGCCTTCTGTCGTTAAAATCTTTTGCGTGTCATACGTACTAACTCTCTTAAAATCGTAATTTTAAAAGAAAGATTTCTTCTAAGCTCTCTACTAGCAAATATAGATTAAAATATTTGAAATTAGAAATCATTTTAGATTAAAACAAAAATTGGAACATGTTTTGTAAATATGTCGTAACTCAACATATTTTTCAAACATATAGAACAATTTGGATTATTGAGATTTTGTACACTTCGTCAGGTTTCGCCTTTCGGCATCTTCAGGCATTCGAGCACACGAATGGACTCGAACTGTTCGAACCAGTTCGAGTCCATTCGTGTGCTCGAATGCTCGAAGATGCCGAAAGGCGAAACCCGGGTCGTTAGTGACAAAATACATGGAAGTGTACAAAATCTCAATAATCCAAATTTAATATTGAAATTCCATCAAGCACCCTCAGTCGATGTCTTAAATTATATAGAACAATGCTGTTAGATTTAAAAGTAAATAGAGTCATAAGTGAAAAATTATAATTTTGGGTTCATTTTACAGAAAAAATCACAAAAAATCTCCATCTGTTAAAAATATTGTGGCGCTTTTACTGTGCGACAATTAGAATGGAATAATTTTTGACATTGCCAAAACGTATTTCAGCATTTTCACGTCGAATCTAATTACGTATGAAAAAAACTTTTGAATGTGAAATATATCACCATTGTCAGATAATTTTTTGGCTGCATTTTTTTATTCATTTATTATTGTGCGGACAGTTTTATGAATCGATTTTTCAATCGATTTATGGATTTCTGTTCGTAATCATGAATGTTCCTGATGTCTAAAATTTCCTCCCACCCATCCGAAAAACCTGTCCTGGCCCTATCCTTCTATCCCTACTCTCTTCAAAAAAGAGAGGTTGAGCAACTGAGTAACAAGCAGTTCTCATCGAAAAATTATGTTGATATACTTCCATTAAGACCATATGCTCTACACTGGGAGCAAACGTGGGGAAAAAAGAGTATTTATCGAAGGTGCGATATATAGTTAAGTTTTGTAACACAACGATTTATGAAATGTAACATCAAATTCATGCTTTATACCGCAGTTATATTGAGTGCAAATCAATACAGATATTTACAGCACCAATTGAAAATCATTTATAATCTTGCACGAGATATCGCTTGAAGCTAATTAATTAACCATTATTCATGCTTTTCTAATATAGGACTCGGTGATTATAATATAATAAGTATCGAGAATATAGTACCTAAGTGTGTGGTTAGCGTCCATTATGTATATAATTCAGTGATTGCGAACCTTTCCCATACATGAATCAAACTGATTTCGAAATTTTGTAGCTCCAAATCGCAGGTCAAACACCTAATTTGATTGATTAAACCAGAAGAAAAAAATGTCACAATTTTATTTGTTTTACATTTCAATCGATACCAAAAACTCTCCGTTATGGCATTTTTTTCATGGTATATCTGCTGTTGCTAGTGTCTTACATCTGAGGTTCATCTAATGACAAGAAATACCCTTAGTTACCAGAGGTTTCCGGAATAAATTCGTGATAAGGTTGAGGATAGGAAACGACTATAATTTAGCTCTCTTTGCGCACCGTTTTCAGGACGTGACGGTCGTTCAGGACGCTGAAATACCACCGGTCGGAAGAAGAGGTACACAGAGTTAAGACTATCCGGTAGCATGTGCAGCATGTAACCCAGATTTTTCCAACGTCTCCACATGACCACTGAGGTGACTTGGTGCTGTCTGGTCCGTTCCCTAATCTCCAACTGCGTCACTAAGCCAAACCAACAAACGCTCAATATCTGACACAGGCATAATAATTATTCTCTCGAAGCTCAGAATACGGTTTTCCGAGTTCTTGTTTACCACACATTATCAACATAAATTAAACATATATTTATATAATTTAAGACATCGACTGACGGTGCTTGATGGAATGTAAATATTTTTTCGGGTTTCGATGGGATGCAATTCGACGAAAGGATAAATATACCCGTCGAAACCCACAATGCTATTATAATTGTAAAATCACTGGTAATTCTAATATTAGTTGGATAGTGGCAATTTGCCACTCTGTTAATGCGTCTGTTTACACAATCAGGATTAAGGCGATTCTCGAAAATTTAACTCAGGTATCAGTGTGGATCCTAGACTTATAATATTTTATCTCGCAAATAATATTTGTCGTGTTTGTATCTTCTATATAAACGTTAGACACTGTGCACTGTCTGTCAGTTTGAGTCCATTCGTGCGTTCGAATGCCTGAAGATGCCGGAAGGCGAAACCCGAGTCGTTAGTGACAAAATACATGGAAGTGTATAAAATCTCAATAATTCAAATTTCATTAAATATTTGCTTACCATTTTTTTTTAA
This sequence comes from Himalopsyche phryganea, assembly GCA_022494535.1. NCBI lineage: Eukaryota > Metazoa > Arthropoda > Insecta > Trichoptera > Rhyacophilidae > Himalopsyche > Himalopsyche phryganea. The sequence goes on along the minus strand of JAGVSL010000059.1, from coordinate 431,509 downwards.
AATAAGTACAAAATCTCAATAATTCAAATTTAAACATATATTTGTCTTTTCTAAAGTTTTGTCTTATTACTTTTGTTTTCACGAAATCGTCTCGCGGTTCGTGGGTTCGCCATCACAGGTCTAGGTGAGATTCGCAATGCGAAGCAGGTTTCGTTGCGGCTAGTGCATTCAAGTATCTTGTGTCAAAGATCTCTGAAACGAGTTGTTGCAAGTTAAATAAATGACCTGTATGGGCTAAATCTCTGCATTACACATGTTGTTCATCGTGGACATAGATGGAATATTAAATAGGTGACCTTTCTAGCAACAACAACAAACACTTTCGGTTATGCAATTTGCAAATGGATCTGAATAATGAATGACTTTCAATGGATATTTGTTTGACTCACATATTCAATGTTAGTTTAAAAATGATATATCAAGGAAATTAAACGATATAACGTTTACTTTCATACATATATGGATATTTGTATCCCTACAGTTTATTATTTTGATATTGTATCTAATGTGAAGCTTATCGTCGTTGTTCTGGAAGAAGACACTAACTAAAAAATACTTTTTCTCGGTAATTGGACTCAAATGTTAGAAACGCTGTGCCTTTTTCATTTAGTTTGTTTGTACAAAACTATTTTTAAGTAAAAGTGTACTTTAATAAAAATAAGTGTGTTATTCCATACGGTAGAGTTCCAAAAAGGGAATATTTTGGTATAACTAACTCAATATGTCATTTTTTCCGATTAACTGATTTCTTTCAGGCCTCTAATGGAGCTTATCTCAACAAATTTTTATTTAAGAAAACTGCCTGTTATTCAATTGCTCAACCCCTATTTTTTGAAAGAGAATAAAGATGTAAGTTTATTGCATGGGCAGGACTATTGGGTGGAGGGAATTTTAGACACATATCTTCGAACACAAATTCATAAAGAGTTTGTAAAAAATTTGATTGACGGACAAATATCAAACTCAAAACTAGTATTTCCGACTAATTAATATGTTTAAGTCATAACGAAAACTATTTTTGGTATTTTTCTTTTACGTAATAAATTTAAAAAAACTATTTATTAAAAAGTAATTCGTTTCTAAAAATCAATGGTTGCAATGAATTTTACATTAAAACCAATTAACGGCAATGTTTTAGCGTGTGCATTAACGCTTCCTATTTTGTCGAAGTGTGTAAAGTGATATTTTAATGTTCATGAATATTGATCAAGTGATGATTGAACGATCAATAATTGCATTAATTGACGTGGTTATCCAATAAAACAGACACTTTCTCGTTACACTCCATCGCTCACAAAACGGTCATGTTTTCTATGCCTTTTTATTACAATCTCATGCATATATTTCTCCACATTTCGTTATTGCGTTTTCCAATTTGAATTGAAACGCAAAGTCACGAGAAATAGTGAACATTATCACATGAAGAACGATTATTGATCGATTTCAAAAGTTATCATTAATCTTCATGAAATTGAGAGTTTATTAGAGTGGAGAAAATGCCATATATGATATTTGATTTCGTAAATTGCTTTTGTATTCAAATTCAATTATATTTTATAAAATTATCTAATTTTTAAGCACTATAACGAACCTGTAAAAAGTAACGCTGTTCGCAAGATTATACATTTTACGCGATGTCAGTGGTGGGGAAGAGGGTTTTGAAGCAGCGCGATCTAACATGATGTTTTTCTATGACCAATGAATCTTTTTACACGGATTTTTCGCATGAAACTTATAAACTTAATCAATTAAAAGAATCGTGCATATTTTAAAATGAACGTACACTATTTTACAAATGAATGACAGCAGTAGTGAAATAAATATTTAGTTTCCGTCAAATGGCCACATTTGAGGTTGTTTCCCCATCTCCAGACTAGGAATTTGCTCATCCTAAGACGCTGTCTCTAATGTATGATAATATCGACGAATTTTTGACCAATTGATGTAGCACTCAAAATTGTAATTGTTCACGAGAGAATAAAAACCAAAAACTGTCTTTATCGAAGACATTATATGGTGAGTTATGTTGTAAATCTTTAAAATACACTCCTGTGTTCAGATCTCATGCTTGCAGATACAAAATTATACGTAGGGAGTGTCGATATAATAGTGGCTTACATCAAGTGGACGGGTCCGAATTTTTAAACTTAAAACCAATGTAAAATGATGTTTCCCTTCCAAAAAGTGGTTAATTTATTTTTATAATTTACATCATTTGGCCGAGACCTGCTTTGTCGTCTTTAAAATTAGATCTTATCATTAACTCATATGCGTATTTTTGAGGATTACATCAATTAGCCAAAACAGAGTCGATATGCATATTCAATGGAGCATAATATAATACGCGTCGTTATATCTTAAATATGTATTTGTATTGCTGTTATAATTGATATATATATTACTACTCACATACATCACGTCGTACATGTGCATAAACGTTGCAATTAATCTATCGTAAACTTGAAAATAAAAGTAAAAACGTAGTGATAAATAATTAACTATTTTTTGTATGCCGAGATATGGTAGGATTGTATTATAATTCTTTGATTCCATATTTTAGTAAATACATTTTCTTAATAATAATTCAGAGTTTTTCTCTTCGTTTCTCAACTCTGTTGGTTTTTCAAAGATTTTTTCCTTTTCTCATTTTCAATATTTTGTTCAACTCACAGTTGTGTAGGTTAAACTCTTTTTAATCGATTTAAATATATAAACCTTGATTGCGTCGGACAACATCTACTTTAAACACTAAAAAAAAACATTATTTGGATGAACTCACTCACGTCAACTGGAAATAAGTCAATATATGAAGAAATACTGCTCTAAAATGTTAAACTTCTTCCCAATGATAGTACTGACATCAGATTACTTGCATTAGTTGTCTAAATCCAGATGTTAAGATCTTCGTTTATGGTATTATGAACTTGAATCGTTAGTCTAAAATAAAGTTCTCCAATTGCTATTATATGTAAAATAAATATATATATGTGTCTACTTTTAATAACCGTTGCTAAAATATCAGTTTTGGAATTTATTTAAATTTCAGTTCTGGTTGAGTATGGCAACATTCATAACGCGAAGGTGGCGTACTCACTAGCGGCCAAGTTAAATTGGTACATCTAATAGTGATCAAAGATCTTGGTCGTTGATGTTTATGATAACTTTTCTCCTCCAGTTGACATCAAATGACTTTTTGATCGAATCTCTAGTAATATTATTTTAATACTTCTTAAAGTTTAAACATAAATAGAATCTTTAAGTTATCTTTTTTTTAGTTATTTTAATAGTATATTGTCGTTTCCATTGCAAAATTGTATATCTGCATATATGATTTCGACTTGTTATATAATAATTGATACTGAAAAAATCACCTTTAGGTGAATCCAAAATAACACAAACTGACAAAAATTATGGTTAGGCATGTATATTTAATATTAATTACGGATTTTTTTATATTTTTAACTGTTTTTATGCTCCTCTGTCAAATTGAGATTTTGTAGTGGAAACCACGATATTATCATGAATATAAATATATGAACAAGTCAAAAAAGTTTATGCAAAAATTTTCTTAAGAATTTCAAATTATAATTAAGCCATTTTTTACTCATAGTTTAATAAATACTATGCTCTTAACAAATTAAACATAGCAATAATTTTTTACGTTTCCAGAAAAACTAATTATATTGCAATAATATTGTCAACAAAAGTCCACTTCGCAAGTAAACTGTTTACGGTATTTGAATTTTCCCTCAAGTTGTTCTAAATTCAAAATTCCCACGACATTCAATTAATCAAATCGGACGAATAATTTTATACCGACAAACGCTGTCATCGGCTATTCAAATCAGTCGCGCTTTTAAAAGATGATTTCTAAATCAATTCTAATACAATAACCTCACTTACACTTACATCGGAGACCTAAAAAATGCCTCGGGCTTTCACTATGTCACGCAGGCCGTCCACAGATGGCTCTGGCGGCTTAGAGTGCAACTCAAATACGGGCGGGAAATCCTGCATTCACGTAGCGTCTATGGAAATCAGAAATCAACAATGTTTACATTGTTCCGTGAACTACAAATAACACAACAATTAATAATTCGTCCACGGATTCGGCATAACAATAACATTAATCGTTATTAGAAGTTATATCTGGAATATATTATCGGTCTAGCCACTCTTCATTTGGACTATTTAGAGGGTCACGTTTTATACTAACATTTCCTTTTCATTAACGCATGCCGTCATTATAACAGATATTCAAATTCAATAGAACGTTCCTATTTGTATCATTTTCCCGCGATGATCAATAATAAATTGTGTTGCTAGTCAGCAAAGTATTTTAATACAAAATAAGAAACATGATATTTATGACCGCATTTATCGTTACGCTCTCTATCATTTTTCCCGCACTTCACGTCTTATAATTGTCACTTATAACGCCACTTTAAAAGTTCTAAAATGTTTACTCAGCTAGAGCCCAATTCTTGAAAATTTACATTTGAATAGTAAACGAGAATATTAATTTTTACGGTGCCTGATAATTCTGCAACAAATTCCTTGGACATATTTAGGGCTGCCAGGCGTCCCGGTTTCGAGTCTCCTGTCCCGGCGTCCCGAAGGGAGCTTTCGAGACAGCCAGAAATTATCGGTTTTAGAGTCCCCGCAGTTACGAAGTTGCAAAAAATGCAAAAATAAAACGAAACTTGTGTAATAGCTTAGTCATCAACGATCACTTTAAAACTTGGGAACAATTTTCTTTTACTTCCTACAAATGGCTATAATACGGAATAAACTACGGAAAATACTAATTTATATAATGAAGGAATTTAACTTTATTTCATCTAAGTTTACTCTTTATCATTCTCAGTAATTCTTGTTCATATGTCTTAATTTATTATTATTTATTTGAACACAAAATCAGCGACTAAATCATTTTTAAAATTTAAACAATCTGTGTAAAATTTAAAATTTTAAAAATAGTCCAGCAAGCAAATCATCAAATACGACTTCGAGTAGTATATGGAAGGAGGGTAAATTTAAATTAATTGACCCGGTTTTGAAGTCAATAAATCTGGCAGCCCTAGATAATATATTCAACATAAACTATCTTATAACAACTAAGAACAGTTTCTGTCGTTTATATTGAAGGGGTGCATTCCATTATTTATTTTTTTATCACGTGACATCTGTCTGTATTATTAAATATGAAAGTGGTTGACGATTATTATAGTTTTTAAAATTAAGCGCAGCGTTTTAGTAGAGATGAATGAATTTTCTGAAAAAATAATAGGTCAATATTTAAGCACGCCATTACCCTTCTGTCCAACATGTCCATTAAAAAATTATTGAAATAATATTATAAGGAATGCCTTAATCAATTGACAGGTTTACAAAATTATGTTTGTCTATATTTTATGAATTAAACGAAAGTTTTTAAAAACAAAACATTGAAAAAATTTCTTAGTAAGAATTGCTGTCTTATTGTACGATTTTAATTTGAAGAATCTGAATTTTTCACTCAGCCTGATGTTGAATTCGCATGTTTTGATGACTTTCTACAATTATTTTGTTGTCTTTTTTTTCGAATTAAAAGCATAAATAAAAATGTAAAAATTCCAAAATAATCCGTTTTAAGCGAAGTAACTTAGTTGTGTTTTAAATTCAAACTTATAACTATATACACAATGCGTGCGTTGTTCTTTTTTTCTAGATAGTCGAACAATAATTTGCTTAATTATTGTATTTAATTGACACCCAAATATTTAGGACAGACTTACTCAAAACAAGTACTTCCATCGTAACGTTTGTTGTCAAAAAAACAACAATTTATTAACTGCGATGATACAATGTGTAAGTAAAACATAAACTCATTACCAAAGTAGGCATACACTTTTCGACGCATCATAATATTATTATTTTCGCAAACTTTCATTTCCTTTATATTATCGACTTAAATAACGTGTATATAGGAAGCAGTAAGCGGCGTTTTATTATGACCGACAACACTGCATATCGATATACCATTTATAGTAAGTATAAGATTGATCTATTTACAGTATTTTACAATTCTAGATAACAATGATTAATTGATTTAAACTTTTTGACATGTTTGATCTTTCCATCTTTTTAACCAAAGTAACCGTACCTACAAAATATTTGGGTACATTTCCTCGAATATAATATATGTTTTTGGTTGATATAACTCCTTTCCGACTACGTAAAACATTTTAATTATATGAGTTATTTCAGCTTATGCGTGTCAAGTAAATTGCAGCGAATGCGATAGTATGCACTAGCATGCACGATGTCGTTTCATTTTAAATTTAATTTTATTCTTTATTACTAGGAGCCCACCTTAACCTTCCCGTTTGCATGCTAAAAAATCCTTTCGGATCTCATGCATTCACATTTCGTTACCGTGTGGGTTTTGTCATATAAACGTATTAAGTAGTTATTTACGTCATATTAAAACCTGAAATACATATCAAACTATGTGAAATTGTGTCTTGGTGCCTTGGTGCCTTTGAAACAAAACGATGGCATACGGTACGTCATGCATCTTAGATTGTTACTATACTATTATCCATGATAAAATTGACGAGGTTTTCAAATTATGATTAATTATACAAAGAAGACATAAACTATATAATGTATTTTTAATTATATGTAGCACTATTTTATTTACAAATAGCGAAATTTTCAGTTTTTTGTATGACCTATTTCACATATAATTTAAAGATTTAAACACCGAAGTAACTCATTTTTAGACCATAAATATGGAAGGATGAAGAGAAATAACCAATATTATAGCATGTCAAGGTAAATTTAAAGATGGACTCCAGGTGTCCATCTTAAAATTGCTTCGGTAATCGGCGTGTCCTTGACCCTTGACGATGATCTTTTTAAAGAGGGGCTTGTCTATAACTTAAGTTGTGATGAATCAAACAAAATTATAAACTCTATGTTTTTTTGAAAACTTGATAATTATTCATTTTTACGATTTCAAATTCACAACATCAACGCAAATCGTTATATTATATTTAACAATTTTATAGGTTATAGCGTATTTTCCGATTTGATTTTCTATTACAAATTATTAATGATCATACTGTCAAGATATAAACTGCAAAAGTCAAGTCAAACTCTTTTTGAAAAAGAAATAAATTTTCAAAAAGAGAATACCATAAATCATAATTTAGGTTTCGATACCAAAAGGTAATAATAATTTATCAGAAAATGACATTTAAATTCATGATGGGTATCAAATTACATTCCAATTTGCTCACATTGGCTTTTATGGATGAATTTTAAATGTATAATTCAAAACATAACTATTTAATCTTGATTCTTTCTAGTTTATATTCGATGTTGCCATACGGTGTGTACCAATTCATTTATTGTTTTCTTAATAAATAATATGAAATGCATTACGTACTAGAAATATCGTTTTAGCTCTCCTGGATAATTTTATTTATAGTACATAATTTATACGGTATATTCATAATTGCCGGAAACTCTGCTGTTGTTAAAAAATATATACAAACATATTTTAAAACAATACGGAAAACGTAGAATAATAAATTACTAACCATAATGATTTCCTTCTTAGAACATTGCTTTTTTATACTTACCACTTTATTTTTCGCATATATAATATTCCATTATATAGGAAATTGTTTATTTACAAATATACAATTATTTATGTAAGTTATATCTGTTGCGGTTTTATAAAAACATTGAGATAATAGTGAAATGACATATTCCTTTTAAGCGAACCTTCCACGATCAATCTGAATTCAATTCTTGAACAATATTGTCAATCCGATTAGTAGTGTAAGAGTAACTTTATATTGTACAGACAATCTTTGTAGTCCTTAATTTCCTTGGTTTCAGAACAATGAAAATACAAGACCAATGTATTAAAATAAGCGGTGATCCATAGATGATTTTTAAATGTTTGCTGATGATGAAGCAGTATAAATACCCCCCCCCCTTTCCATCCACTGTCATATTTTCAAACTCCCTCTTTTCTTTTGAATATTTAATAGCCGATACGGTCTTTTTGACGTTAGCAATATTCTCATTGAAAAACAGTTTTTTGTTTTATGACAACACATTTTCAGTAACGTTTATGTTCCTTTCGTCTCATCAATTATTAATTAGACTCTCCCAAGGGACTTTACATAACATGAAAATAAAGACAATGATCCACCAAATATAATAAGTTTATATAGAAACATACGGTGATTATTATACAAAACTGTTTATGGGTTAAATTTATTTTATATTAAGCACGTCCAATAGATTTTGATGTCCATTAAATATGTTGGAACTGCAAACTGTTCCAAATCTAATTTATAATAAGACCCAGACCGGTCTGTAGACATTTTATTATTATCACATATATGTTATGTAATGCACACACACACCCAACAGTCCACACAATTCCGACGTGACGCAAATTCCGAGGCAAACAAACAAAAATAACAATAACAATCAGTCGAAGATTAACGTTGCAAACGTTTTATCAACAAAACGATTCCAATCAAAGATTTATTCCAATTTAGGACAATGCATTTGTAAGGAACATGTACCCCTATTTCATAGAAATTGGTATTCAAAAATGTTTTTGCCATGAAGTTCTATAAACATTTCGATTAAACACATACAACAATAAATTTATTTATTACTAGCTACTTTGTACATTCAGTATTCAATACAATACCGTCATCTATGACAGGCGTTCCCACTAGTTTAAAAATTTAATTCGACGCTTGGTCAACAGAACTTTATGGATGTTAAAAGAACATAATTATTCTAATGTTTAATTCATGTTATTATTTTATTTGTCTTGTTTTGCATAGTTTAATTAACAGCTTTAATTTTGACCCTTAATTCATTATTAGATCTCATTCTATGCGAATCATAATGTAGCCATTAAAAAGGTGAATAAATTTCGAACGCGTTGCTTATTCATTTTGCGTGAATCCATTGACATGCGTATCGTATAATAGGACAGCCAATTTCATTTTTTTACATTCCAATTTCACCAGGATACCAGTTCGAAAACTATCATCACGTCGATCTAATTTTGCATTGAATAAATCGATAGTGAAAACGCATTTTTTCTGCGTCATACAATAATTCATATTAAAAAATACAACCTGTTTTAATCACACGCAAAAAAAACCTGAATAAACAATTTATTTTTCCTCATGGGTGGTTGACTTATCAATGCAAACATGTAATTTTTTTTCGTCGCAAGATTAACTATCCGATAGACAAATTGAAGGCGTGTGTGTCACATCAAACATTCACCTCGGGTATATTTTAGTTAGGGTTATCAGATGTTATCCAAAAGGGGGACATGTCCTCCAATTCAACATAAAAATTTAACATATTCTGGCATGACAGCTGACAGCCAATACGCCAAATATTCTGAAAAGGGGAAAATCTTAAGAAAATAAAAAAAAAAAATATATTTTTTATAAGTCACTCGTGTCCAAGATCACAAATTTTAATTAAAATAATCTAATTTTGAAATTGACTTTGCCGGGACTTAAGCCAGGACCCACCTGATCGCTAAGGCAAAGCTCTTACATCTGGACCGCAGAGGCCGACAAAGGTTCATGCATTTAAGAAACGGTCTTCCTCTGTCCTCCATTAAACGTTAATTTATATAACACATATTTCCAACATGAAATGCGATTCTCCATTGTTTTTGATTATATTTACAATTAATTTATCATTCATTTTATCTTAAATAATGATAAAACTAATCAACTAACAATTCATATTAACAATAAATACTATTGTTCCATATTTTGTGATAAATACCAAAATTATGATTTATAAAACTCATAGTTTATAAATAAATATACGTATTTTTTGTATTTATAGTATGTTGCCTCCAATTTATAGTAAAATAATATGATGTTATATATAATATTTTATTTGTGCTAATAGTAAAATTTTATAAAATAATCATAAACAATTCGAAGCTTCTTAGTAAAATAATATTGTCTTTTTCATTTCAAATCTCCTTTCGAAGTCATTTGTTCTCCATTTGGTAACCCTAATTTTATTCCAAAAGCAAACAACGAGTTAACGGTTTAGTTAAATATCTGTCAGGTTTTTGCCACCATGTAAACAACTCGATAAAAACATTTTGGAATATTTAACTGTCGTCTGATACATCCGTTATAATATACTATTTATTGTCTGCCTCCGGTAGATAAATCATTAATAAACCGCTGGCGTAAGTTTTACAAATTATCCGGTATGCGTGCAAATATCTTATTTCTACAGACTATTCTTCTGAATATGAAAAATAAAAGTTTGGCATTACTACCCAAAGAGCTCTATATTTATTGATTTATTTTAAATTACATGAGATTAACATGACAAAAGACATTACAAACAAAAATGCACAAAATCTCAAATATTCGATCGAAAAAATCTGAATTTGAACCCAGACCCATTTGATCGCTGAAGTACAGTTCTTACCACTTGACCACAGAAGCTGATTGCATTCTTATGGATACAATATTTGAGTCGCTAAACACACGGCGATTTTTCAATAAAATAAGTTTTAGTCTACGCATATATCGACAGATCTATCAATTTTTCCAGTTAAAAGTCTAAAATTTCTTCCTATTTCGTCCCCTGTTTGAAATTTCAAAATTTTCCAGGCTTAAAAATTTTCATGTTTTACACGATCTCGATCCTCGTTTTACACGGTTGACGTGCTCCGAAAAAAAGAACAATGTGAAAGAATATTTTACTTTTATAGACCGGAATACACAAAATAATTTAAATTATACACACTGCCTATAACAGTTTTTCGTGATTTGCTCAAAACTTTTAAAACCTCCGGGAGCGTGCTTAGCGACTCAGTGACTCATTTGTTATATTGTTTATCTTTGGTGACTGGATAATATAATTAAAAATGAGAAAATTGTTTTTTTCAGTATGTTCGCTCCCAATAATGAACATATGTTCTACTAATGGATACATCTCAACAGGAGCCCTTGTACGAGTATTGCTCATTATTCAGTCTTTAAACTTCCATATTTTTCAAAGACATTAAGTATAGAAAGATAGTGCGGAGTTATTTTATCATGTTAGTTAATCGCTCTCTCTATGCTCCGTGATCTAGGACCGAACGGGTGTGAGGGAATGTATGCAATCTATTTCTAACACTTTCTGAAACTATTGCACACCCTCTGAAATAAGAAGAGCTGAGGTGTTGGGCCATAGTTACTCTTGGTTAAATCAATAATATTACCTACTAGCGAGTACCCGGCATGCATTGCAATGCCATTCAAAGAAAGAATGTGTTTTTGTTTTAATTCTGTTTATTGAAGCGCTTTTGGATACACAATATTTCCAGTCTGGTGCGTACACAAATAAATCAAAAGGTTTTCCGAGATTTCGGTGTTTGTACGTATTTGACTCTTTTTTTTAGATTTTTTTCAGAAACCTTATAAATTGGATGAATAGTATAGGAACGCATAACGGACAAACAAACAAACATTCATTTTTATATATAGATTTAAGATACTATAATAATGGATCATCTGCACTCCACATTGTACATCCATATTGAACATCCATTTTTTACTGTGTAGCTAACACTCTTTATGGAGCAACTCCAAAAACAGGAATTGTTTACTAAAAACTGGTTTTAATTCAGCATTCAGTTATTTAACTTCTCTCTCAATAGTAAAGACTGGTGAAATTGAAGATTTGTGTGAAGGAATATCTCAAAAAACGACACATTCAGTCACAAATCCAAAAACTCATTGAAAAATTAAATTATAAAAGTGTCAATAATACGGGAATTCGAAATCTAAGCCATACAACTGGGTAAGACGAAACCCGACAGTATTTTCTACTCGGCTGAAGAGCCCACACAAATCTTTTAAATATTTTCAAAATAAGCTCAATTGTGTACCCAAATTAAAGTTGTTGAATGCAGGCTGCTGTCGTCTGTTAACATTTCACATTCGTTGGCATTGGACGAATCTTTCCGACTTTCCCATAAAAATAAACGTATCATTCGCAATGTAGGCTTCACCGATTTCACCGATCGGTATATTTTGGAAAACCGGCTTACCTAAAAGTGGACTTAAAAATCTGACATAATCGTAAAATAAGTATAAACTTAAAGTCATATTCACATCGGATTGAAATTGGGTCACAAGGTGGCAGAACTTTACACTCAATTGAAGAAAAAGTATTAAATATGAAAATGGCCATTTCATTTTTCAATAACTTAAAAATTGACGATAAACTACTTCCTGTCGTAACATTCATGTTTAGACGTTGATTGAAATCTTTCTAATAACTACATTTATTATTGGTAACTTAAATAGGTTCATAAACAAGACAGCTTCCGATTTAGTCACTAAAACAGTCTTTTTAATTATGTGTCATTTATTTTCCTTAACAAAATTATTACGAGGAATAAAATAACAGTATTGCCAGATTATCAATCATAAAATTCATATTTTCTATCCATAAACTGTTAATGATAGGATTTTTGGATTTGTCTTCAAATGCATCTAAGATGTATACAATCCCATTCACACTTCCAACCCAAAAATAACCCATTGCGAGAACGGTAAGTTTACTATTAGTTTCTGCCCTAGCCTCATTCTAATATCCTTAATCCATATCACTCATGGGAAAACTGCGGTCCAACAAGTATTTTCGAACGACCCACTATGTATCTAAAACTAGTACATGAAAAAAACCTCCGTATATCTAAAAAATATTATTTTAATTGCCGCAGTTCATTTATTTTGGATTCCTTATGTGGACCTTCAGTTGAAATGTTGGCCCAGGCCTGCTTTTTATAGTAAATACATATCGATGGTGTTTTGGCCAATTGATGTAACCCTAAAAAAAGACGAAAATTAGTTAATGATGCAGGTCTAAATTGACCACTTTTTGGAAGCGAAACATCATTTTACATTGGTTTTTCAAATTCTGAACCCCCCCCCCCTCCCACGGCTTGATGTAAGCCATTATTATATCTACACTCTTTACGTATAATCCCGTATCTAAAAACACGATAATTTACAGGAGTGCATTTCAAAGATTCATAACGCAACTCACCATATAATGTTTTCGATAGAAACAGTTTTTACTCTCTCCTGGACAATTTCAATTTTGAGGGTTAAATCAATTCGCCAAAATATATATTATAGATTTTCACTGGATATTGTAGCATTTTCATACTTTTAACAGACGTCAACGTGGTTTTTTTTAACTTATGTTTGTGGTAAGCAACTTCAATAAATGCATCCCGGGTATTTGGGCACGCGAGCGCCAGTTTGCCAACCACAGGCACATAATATGCATATTCTACTTTCTATTGTTGATATAAGTATTTCACTTAATGTATAATAAAAAATATGTATATTTAATACGCTCATATTTTTCTACCGATCAAAATAATGAAATTATAGTTACTCACAGCGATTTAATAGTGCTATTATTCATAGTTTACTAAAACATACTAAAGTAAAAGCGGAGGATGTTTTTGCTAAGTATTTGTGTTTTATTTTCTTGCGCAGTATTTTTTAATGTCGATACTCTTGTTTAACCCGTCGGGTATCAAGAAAGCATAATATAAACCTCGACCCCACTATACAACTATATAAGTGTCACATACGAGATTATACGTCTTTTGCGTTTAAGTTGTCTACGCACTCAGTTCCATAGATAGGAATCAAACAACATTGGGAAAAATACCTACTTCACCGTTTTTTCACAAAGTATAAATACGTAACTAGCCACTTATAGTACAATCTGTAATATATCAAAAACTCTAACTTTTCAGCAAAACTTTATATAAAAAAGAAATAAGATTTAAAATAATAGCACTGTCCCAATTTTGAAGAAGATAGATGGGCTCTGTTACTTTGCAACTGCGTTTTGAATCTTTGAGACGCTCTCTAAAATGTAATATTTGCAGATACGGGACTATACGTATGAAGTGTCATATTTCAATTTATTAATCAGGGTTGAATCACAGTTTCAATTCTTCCAAAATTGTAATATGATCTGATGTTAACTTGAATAGAGTTTACAGATTATAAAAACGTAAGCTATAAGAGTGAATACAAATAAATAAATTTATTTCAAGTCTATTTTTGTTATCAGGTATACCTATGCCTCTGTCATAGTTATCAATGCCTTCGAACAGAACTCCATAAATTGATAACAAAAACATTTTATGAAACTATCCTTACTGGGATTCTAGCCCATAATTACCACAACCAAAGCCAACGGCGTTGATCACTCGATGACGATCCCAGAAAATAAAAAATAAATAATTCTATCCTTTATACTTATTCTTTTCTGAAAAATGGAAGTTGAGCGAGTGAGCGAGTTTGAAAATAAATAAAAAATAATCTACCGTATTTCTCAAACCGATAAGGTGAATAAATCGGTAAATTGTTCACTGAAATAAATTTGTATAAAATTCTAATATCAAAGATCAGTTTACAATATTTACTTTAATTGGCAAAATCGTTCGTGGCCATGATCAAATTAAAAACGCGAAAAATTAAAAAATAGCACGTGATAAACAAACCATGCTGAATGTGGCAACAGTATAAACCAAAATACTTTACTTTAATTTAATAAATCGCGTCTGACTGTCAACAGAAGGGTTAAATGTTACATTTTTTTGCATTTACCGGAGGCATGGGCTCACGTAGTTATCCGTTCGTGATTCTCTCGCCGGAAATAGTGCGAAACTTCTCTTCGTATCTTCCACACAAATAACTGGTTTCATTCATGCCCCATGACGACGAGACAAGCCATAATCGCATATAATATATTTATATCTCACAACACCGTGATTTTTGCTAAGCTTCCTCATTATGTGAAATCATTATGCGCAATCGTTTTTGCAAATAACCCACTGTATTTGGTTCGCACGACTTATCTGATCTTAATACACTCATCCCTCAATTTGCATGGTAGATATCCGTTCTACGCAATCGACGAGAAAACTTTTTTAAACACTCTAAATCTGTGTTTCTTAATTTTTGTTGATGTCACCCCCAATTAAAAACGAAATTTAAAAACTGTTCTATTTTATATCCCTATATATTTTTAGTAAAATGGACTAGCTGTCCGGGACATCATCTCATACAGCTATTCACATTTGTTTTCTCATCACAGTCAAGCTGGAAACTATAAACTTTGAAACTGGACTTTGAGTCGACTGAATGTTGATTCATACAAGAGAAACCATCAGGAGCATCGCTTTTTTTTACATGTAGCTATATTCGAGTGCACACGCGCTAAAGCATGCATCAAATATAACATATATGGTGTTATCATAACAGCTCAAACTTTGTTTAAGTCGCTGCTCCTTACTGTACTGTGGTATTGATTTAGAGATCACTGTACGATGACTTAAGGTTGATTCATATATAAGAAAGACAACGAGGGGTATATCTCGGTTACGCATGACCTTGAGTTACATTTATTATGTGATGTTACCGTAGCAACCCGAGATAAACAATTACATAAACGTCAAAAATAATAAAATCGCAAATTTTGAAAGCATTTTTGCAGTAGTTATCAAAGTTACTCGACTCAAAAGATAGAGCCGAAAGTAACCAATCATTTAAAATAAAGATACTTAAAACTGTCAAAACCTCGATGATAAAATAAGAAATAAAATGCGTGACGTTACATACCACGAAAAATCCTTAGATAAAGTTATAATAAATACAAATAATCGCATTAAATTACTATAATTATGTATTTTTAGCCATAAATATGAATATTGAAGTCATTTTATCATTATAATATTCGATACAGAAGAACTCGTATACACTGACACAAAGAACTCAATACACTTTTCTTTCAAATATTGAAAGAGATAACTGATATCATGTCAATTTCCACTGCTGCAATCGTTCCCTCGGATATTAGAAGCACCCCCAAATACTAAAAACATAAAAACTGGCCCTAACTTTTAAAATCCCTTCCGTTAAGATACTCTTGGGTTTCAAACTTTTTCTGTCAAATCAAATGAATGTACTTCGAAAAATATTTCTGAAGTTCTGCATTTAGCTGGAAACTGATGAAAATAATATATTTTAATTCGTTTTGTATTCCTAATCATATTTCCTTCTAACAAAAACTATAAATCCAGATTGTGAAAAACTATGAATAGAGGAACGATACATGCAATATTGTTTTGGTTATCTTGGATGTTCATTTTTCGGCACCTGACCAAATACATGGTACGTGGGGTAAAACGACAGATGGCGGAACGATAACTTGATTGGGATTATGTTGTATATTTTAAATGAAATATAAATAAGGAACATCCATCGAGAATGTGTATGACTAATATTTCTTTTTAAGTGACAACAACTCGTCTGTAATGTTTTTCTTTTCTAAAATGATTCATGGTCAATTTGGCCAATTCGTGGGAAATTTAAATTCGTGTACGAATTTGGGAAAGCCATTTTTAATTCATTTAATGAAATGTCTCCGTGTAAATGCTTTCGTTTTTTATTGCCTCCATAAAATCATATTGAAAAACAGTTAGAGCCGCTCTTCGTTGACACGGCCGTGCACTTTCACACCACTACAAGGCCGCACTTTTTTGTTTTAAGTGTGCCGAGCGATGAAATTTTTAATTAATTATTATTTCAATCATATAACTTTGCCGGAAAATGGCACACACATTGTTATTAAAAGTGGACATTGAACTCATGTCTATCGTTTGTGACATTGGTATATTGTTTGTGAAAAAAGGAATCCAAAAGATCGGACAACATAAAAGTTATGTAATTATGCTATTTTAATTAAAACGACAGGAGACTCAGGTCAAACAAAGTGACGCATAATCAGCCTGAGCAAATCAATATGAAATTCTCTATACGTATTATATTTTCTGCGGCAAAGTAAATATATCGTACTAAATATTATGGCAAATTTGTAGAATTTAATATTATATAAACTTGACATAAATATTGTTTATTATATTATATAGGAAACACGGAAGGTAGCGATTATTATCATAACATGCATGATTACAAATCTAGATACGTAATAATATGGTTTATAATATTTAATTTAGAAGCTTTACTGAGTAACAATGAATTTAAACAATAAATTCAAATGATTGACGTGTTGTTAATTAATTTATTAATTATTTTAATATAATTATGATACATGAGATTCATTAATAATAATATGTTGATTGATAGGTGGATTCATATTCGATACAAGTAAGTTCAATAAATATTAAAGTTTCCACAAAAAAAATACCAACAAAACGCTGTCACTGTAAATGACTAACGGCCATGATATACGAGTACTGACGTCATGATCTGTATCCCGGATCGTGTTACTTGCGTTTATGAACACCCCCAACGAATAATACATGTAATCATGTTCGGTTGAAAATGAATAGCTAAGAATTATTATAAATAATTAATGAATAGAAAACAACTGTTAATAAATAAAATTGCATATCACTTTCTGTAAAATTACCAAAAGTAAAAACAGTTTTATTTACGGGTGGTATCGATTTTTCACTACAATTTTATCAACTATGATACAGCTTAACCTATCTTTGGTCAGCATCCTTGAATCTCTACTGACTTCAAAAAAAATATTGAGGTTTAACAACTGAGTAACAAGCAGTTCTCATAGAAAAACTTGAGTTGAGATACCTTCATTAGGAGGAGATATGTTCCAAATTTCTTGCGGACATGGTTTAAAAGAAATTATTTAGATTCACAAGAATTATAAGATTTAGTTGATAGCTATTTTAGCATCACTCCATCACGATTATTATAATAGCATCAACTCAAAAAAAACTTCCCTTCGAAGAGGGTATGAAACGAGGGGTCATTCATGATAGTAAATGACTGGTAGTTGGCTAATCACTCTCTAATCGTTATTATGATAGGATGTGTGGTGGGTGGTAAGAAATGGAAAAATCACAGATACAAATCCATAAACCAATTGTAACCATTAAAATATATGAACTTTGAAGTTTTTATTCGGGGATTAGCACCATTTACCGCTGTATGAATCCTAGTGCGTTTACCATTGCTAGGCTGCGAATTCTCGAGGTATTTAAATCAACTTTACTTCATAGAATGTGGGAATAATCTTTCATAATAGAAGGTTAATATAATTTTACACAAAGAAAAATATTTGTAATTTCTTATAAATCTAAGCAATGAAACATAATAGATGAATCACATGAGATAACTAGCGATGTCTCTCAAATTATATTCACTCCACAAGAACATCATTATGTTACACGTTAATTTATACGAATTATTTCACTTGTATTCTAGATATAATCTGGTTTCTCGGAAAAATAGCATAAATTTTAAATTAGTGTTTTTCAAGTTTTTAGGAAATAGCATCATTAAACACATACCTACGTTAAATCTCATTACAAAACTGAATTAATTATTAAATTTGTAAGCATATAAACAAAAATATTTTGAAATATTTGAGGTAGGAATTGCTTTACACTTTGGCAATAATAATTTTATTTTACATCCGTTAATGTCGATATATTGTATTTAGATATTTTTTCAAGATTAAGCAAACGAAATTTTAAAATAATTAACAATGAATAAGTACCTCATATCGGCACACCCCTCGTAACCCGTAAAAGTTGGTTCCATCTGCCGTTTTTTTTTACAAAATTACTTTGAAATGCAGTTTTATCCTCATTAAAAATACGGTTCTATTTGCATTTAAAAAACCTAACAATTGTCAATCAATCCATCAAAATTCAAATTAGAAAAATGTTCTATCTGAAAAACCAGATGTTACAGTGCATCAAGGTTCGATCTGAATACATAATTAGAAATACCGCATGTAGGAAATCACAATCTCAAAAGTGGTCGTAACTTTCATTCACGTATGTGAATGCATAAGTGTATTCCATTCAAAAAGTTACTTTTTCTGAAATTTAAAATTGCTTCTCCTGAACAGTTTTAGTTTTTGCAGATAGAACCTTGTTTACCCAAGGCGACGATTTATTAATAGTTGATTTATATTTATTCATTATCATGAATTCTAAGCATTCTACATTTGAAATCAATAATATCACTATCCTTCAAAATAAGTTACATTTTCGTTCGTTGTTGGTGACGATATTAGTTGATGCACATCATACGTAGAACGCTTGTGGACATAATAGACTAGTTTCGTAGTATATCACGCCGCGTGTGCTCTTTGATTGTTCGCAGTACTCTAATTACAGTGGATGATGTTGTTTTTTTATTGCATTTATGATTCTCCCACTCACAAGCAATTAATAATGTTAGTTTCTCTTTTATCTTTCTCCACTATACGCCAGCACAACGATAAAACACCTCACCCTTAATTTTTGACACTTTAATACAATAATTAAGGGACTATAATCAATACTTGCGATAAAGATACTATTTGAAGATACATGCGAAAATATTACGTTTCTCGGCGTAGCAAAAAACGGAATACACTAAATAAAACACAACAAGTGGAATAACAAACAGAATGACTGCAAAGCAACCGCCGAATTCGACGAAAACATAAATGTACCAAAAATGAATGTAATATTCATCATAATAAATATATTTTATTTTATCATAAGATTATAATATAAATGATACAAAAGTGAAAAGTCTATTGTTGTCTATGACTTCAATGTCAGCAGTTCAATGTACTGTACATGTGACAGCTTCCCTTTTCAAATTATTTTGACACTGACGCTGAAGAAATCAAAATTTAAAACAAGTTTACTTTCTTTATGATGTTACTTTTTACTATCGTCGCAGAATCATTCTTTTTTATTAATTTATGGTACAGATAACATTTCTAGTCAGAAAATACTTTCGCTATTATATATATAATATTTAGCACTGAAAAAAAACAGACATGTTTTCATGTTATAAATTACAAGGTCATGTCATATTTTACAACCAAATACATTCCCAGGAATAGCGTACGTGTCAATACCACAGGATTATAAATGCAGCAATGATATTTTAGGTATTTTGAATTAAAATTCTACCTATTTTTTCCCGACTGCTTAAATAATATTATTTCTTTTCTTATTCACATTTAGAAAATAGATTTGCAATCTAAAAATATTCATTTTTCATAGAAGATGAACATTTAAAAAATATATAATTTAAAACATCGACTGAGGGTGCTTGATGGAATTTCAATATCAAATTTGAATTATTGAGATTTTGTACACTTCCATGTATTTTGTCACTTAGTTGGAAAGCGGCAATTCGCCACTCTGTAAATGCGTTGCGATTCTCGACATTTTAACTCAGGTATCAGTGTGGATCCAAGACTTATAATATTTTATCTCGTTAATAATATTTGTCGTATTTGTATCTTCTATATAAACGTTAGACACTGTTAACTGTCTGTCAGTTCGAGTCCATTCGTGCGCTCGAATGCCTGAAGATGCCGAAAGGCGAAACCCGGGTCGTTAGTGACAAAATACATGGAAGTGTACAAAATCTCAATAATTCAAATTTAAATTCAAAAAATATATATTTGGCTTTTACAGCTAACAACAATTGCCAACTCGCCAGATATTTTGATCACACATGATAATCTCAATGAAAAAAGACATGCCTAAGACTTCAATTGTTAAATTGGCAAAATCTAAATAATTATGTTAGTCACCCTGTTGGAACTTGAATACGGGCTACGCTAGGGTAAATCTTTTACCACTAGACCACATAGTATTTAGTTCATTATGCTACAGTAATAGTTCTTATACAATTTATGATATGCACTTAATGGATGAAAACCGCTCATGATACAACTAAAATGGAAACGAGTAATATCAACCTCCAAAATATAATACATTTTGTTATAAGGGGAACAATGAAATATACTCTGACTAATAACTCACCCTTAAATGTCCTCGCCCTCTGTCTTAAATTTAAATATTATAACTGTGTACAAAACAACAGTATGGAAATGTCAAGGAATTACATGTATATAAAATATCAACTTAACTTGCAAGGAGATCATTAACAATGAATGAGATAAAAATGTTTGGGTATTCAATAAAATTTTGAAGATTGTTTTACATGCTAAAACTTTACCTTGAACAATCTGTGTCATCCAATTTAAATTCCCTCAAATGTATTCACGCAGTATGCAAACTACATATATACAATTGAGCATGAAAAACGGACGTGGATTAATAAAAAGATTCAACTAATATCGCACAGTCTATATTTTCGTTTATCACACTTTTTTTTAATTAGAAAACTTCCCGGCCATGTTTTACGGCGATGAAAATGTTTAAAAAGGCATGAAATTTATTATGATTCCGCAATCAAATCACGCCGCTTCCATTAAATTTTTGAACAAAAAGTGTACTGAATACTGTATGCGACAGATCTGAATTGAAAATGCGTATCCAAAGTGAATGTCAAAAAACATCACCTCAATTATCTATAATATAAAAGTCTTTGATTCATAAATATAGCTCTATATATTATTATTCAGTTTTATTATAATTTAATATTCAATACAAATTGGTATGTAACTAATAATAAGGTTATTGAAGGCATTGTTGTAGATTTTTAAGCTTTCCCTTTCAAGTTTTGACGTGCAGTCCTAGTGTCCGGTCAGTAATAATCAACGCGTTTTCGTCGAAAATAACGATTGTGGTTAAATAAAATATATCTGTACTATAATTTAACACATCGTCTGAGGGTGCTTGATGGAACTTCAATATCAAATTTGGATTATTTAGATTTTGTACACTTCCGTGTATTCCAGGCATTCGTGCGCTCGAATTCCTAGAATACATGGAAGTGTACAAAATCTACACAAAAAAATATGTCACACATCTATCTTTTGTGATCAAAAGCTATGTGATCACTGACCTTCTTAATGTATTACGATGGTAACTATTCTTAGTGCCAAACTAATAAACATGTATAAAACAAATAATGTTCTGAGTGGTGGTGTAGAGCCTTAGTGACCGGACACTGTTAATATCAAGACACTAATAAATATGAGAATAAGACCGCTGGAGGTTTTTGTCAGCATTTTAAAATTTATTGTTTTATTTATGATTATTGTTATACATTATACTACTTAGTGGCACCATCAATTTGGGTAAGTTTGTCCATCGGTCTAAGATTGGCCCACTACATGGAAAAAGGTGCTGTTATATAATAATACCATGATAATACTAATGCCACATGAATATTTTTTAGTTAAACAAAACTAAACTAAAATATATGTTATGCGGTAGGAAACGAGTAATATCAACCTCCAAAGATATAATGCATTTTGGTATAAAGGGAACAATGACATATACTCTGACTGCCCTTAAATGTCTTAAATGGGTAAGTTTGTCCATCGGTCTAAGATTGACCGACTACATGGAAAAAGGTGCTGTTATATAATAATATCATGGTAATACTAATGCCTCATGAATATTTTTTAGTTATACAAAGGTATTAAGTAGCCCATGGTGGTAAAAATATGAATTAATTTGCAACATAATTTGTTTTATTGTTGAATTTGTAAGCTATCAGCTTTGAATAATAAAATACAATCTCTTAAAATAAATTGGATTAGCCACATTTTCAATTTGTATTACTAATCTGTAAATTAAATGCTGTATATTTTTCGCATCCAATTATGTACAGAACATATGAAAGCATAAAGAAAATTTGTCAAGACTTTAAAATCACTGAATTTATAGTAGTTAAAGTGATTATTTGTATCGAGGGCCAAAGTTACCCGATTTATATGAAAATTTTGCCCACCTTGTTTTATCTATATTTATATTTCAATTTTAACAAAAAAATCTATTTATGTTAATTAAATTTCATCTTAAGACATTAGTACATTTCCAAGTAGAACAATACCACACATAAATTCAATGGCGAACCATAAAAATTCAAAACCTTCAGAACTGGGCGAAAGTTACCCAGATTGACCGTATTGGAAAAGTGAAATACACATTAGTTTTAAGTAAACTGATATTGAATATTTGTGTGATAATCTACAATAGATATATAATAAAAAAAACCTATTATTTAAACGGTCGAGCAATGAATTTATCTTATTTAACCAATAACTTTTTTTTAAAACAAAAGAGAGTAGCATGCAATATTCGTAATGAGAAAATGTGTAAGCAATTACATCATATGAAATAATTACAAATCTAATACTTTTAACTAAATATAATACAGTAAGCTTAATCCTAATCACATGTACACGTAGTTACAATAGGTACATACATTAATCTACCATATAAGAGGAGTATACTATAAATTATTATCTGGTTATGAGCCATGTAACCATTACCCATACATATAAAATTACTTTTTTACCAATGAGTCGTTCTTGGTTTTCAAAGTTAAACATTACGATTTAGTTGAAATGAAAATTTGAATTGTTGAGATTCTGTACATTTCCATGTATTTCGTTAGTAACGACCCGCGTTTCGCACTTTCTGCATCTTCAGGCATTCGAGTACACGAATGTGTGACAGTTCGAGTTGATATTGAAATTCCGTCAAGCACCCTCAGTCGATATCTTAAATTAGTTGAAATGAGGTAACTCATTAAAAATAAGAAAAGTTCACTGCTTAAAGATGCTTCGGCACACTATCCTTATATACACCAGACGGTCGCCTACTGCAATTGAATAATAAGGAATGCTTTTATCAACAGAAATTGTAAAAATATTAAAAAAAAAAAAAAACTTTAACAATTCGCATTAAAAGATGTCACTAGCGAAAAATATAATCCATTGATCTGTAAGTGTCACTGAGTGACCTGACCAAAGAAGTAATGAAGTGTTGGAGTCATGCATCAGCACTGATTAGGGCGTCCAATCCCGGGAGCTGGGATACCGTTAAATTACTCAATATCAAATTAAAACTTCCTGATTAACTATAACGTGTACCTCAGTTTGTTCACGTATTTCATTTATAATGCTTCTATTATTAGTATAAATGTATTGTGGTCTTCCTCTTCTAATATTCCGTAAAAAACCGTTCTTTCCCAATTTGAAATTAAGGACACATTAGGACCGCTATTAATGAATGGAGGACAATATTTTAAAGTCGAATTGAAGAATATTAATCTATCCTTTTTTGGATACCGTCTGATAAAGCCTACATTAATAATGCAATAAATAAAATTATTTTGATCATTGTTTTTCTTTTTTTGTAAAATTCTGATTCAAAATCAATAAAAAACACCATTCCAAAGCCCAAAAAAAATATTAAACCATATATACATTCCAATTGAGGCAATAATGAACAAAAATTAAATTTACAGTTTAACACATGAAATTACACTTTATGAGTTATTCCGTGATCATAAAAATGCTCCAGGATTGGATGCTCTAGTACTAATTGAAAACCACAAAACCCAAGAGCCGCACACGTTATTAACAAACGCAGAAGAGAATGAAGTATACATTTAAATGTAACTATATACAAAGATATCGAAAAGTAAAATACATCGCTTTTAATTTTATTTGTTTGGCTGTATGATTACATAATAGATAAGGCAGTTAATTTAGGCTAATTTTTTATTTAAGAAAGTGTTTATACGACTTTTACTGAATTGAATTATTTAATATTTTCGCTTATACGAGAAATTTTGAGTTGGGTTAAACAATACTTTTAAAAAATATTTGCACATGTAGCTAATTAAACATACGAATTTGTAATATGAATTTATGAATACGTTTATAATGACATTTACAGTGTGGAAAGTAAGTTTCAATAATAAATTGGGAAATTAATTGTTTTTTTTTTAAATAAGACCTTTTAAAATCAAAAGCAAGTGTTCCATTTTTTTAATGCGCTTGTTTGTTTATTATGCACTTTAACTTACTTGTGTTAAATATTTGATTTAGATGTCAAGGTCTTATTTTCTCACTGTATCCATATAATTGATACGTGTTTGCAAGGTGTTGGCATTGTTTTAATCAGGGATATATTACATAAAAATCATGGTAAACCTTCCCAAGACTGCATCATTTGTTTTTCATTAGATAATGTTACAAAACATCTCTAAATAAAATACAATTCGCAAGGAAACTTCACGTTTATGAATGGAATGGTACAAACTGCGTATCTTCACGACCTCGGTTTGGTTGAACAAAATTACACGCTTTTGAAAACCTTTATTTATCAGAATAGTGTCAATGAAAGTTAAATTCGTGTAGCGAATTGTACAAAGTGTACTCAAACTTAGCATAAAATTGGCATTACAGTTTCGTCTTGACATTTTCCTTGTACAGAGCATCCGTAAGAGCCACTGCCTCGTATTTTATCTTGATCTTCAGACACCGCTGTCATTTTGTTTTTCTCACAATAATTAATAATTAGAATAACGTGCGATGATCTAGCCATTTTCCTATATAGACAGATCCTGGGGACTTCAAGTACGATTTCACTTTCATACTTCCTTTTTACTTTAATAAAGAGCCATTGTATATTCGTCTTTTGATGTAACTATTGCGCGTCGTCTGTCGTCTCATGTTAGTCTGTATATTCATAGACAATATACATACAATAAATGAAAACAAATCAAATCAAATTAAATTTTACACTATATCAAAATAAGATATTAAAGCATTTTCAAATTTTATGTTGTCAATTTAAACAAAAATGCATTGTTTTGAATCCGTTCTATTTACACATCTCTCAAATTTAGAAACGCAG
Source organism: Himalopsyche phryganea (assembly GCA_022494535.1). Classification (NCBI taxonomy): domain Eukaryota; kingdom Metazoa; phylum Arthropoda; class Insecta; order Trichoptera; family Rhyacophilidae; genus Himalopsyche; species Himalopsyche phryganea. The sequence goes on along the minus strand of JAGVSL010000059.1, from coordinate 405,771 downwards.
TTTGTTTTTTGAGGTGCAATAAGAGACGCACAGTTTTTCCGTCAAAATCGAGTATATAATATAGAAGTATGTCATTATACTCAATGTTAAACAAGTCCAACATTGACATGTTTTGTCTATTATACAATTTAATATCTAAAAATCACAGTTATGCATACCTGTAATCATTAAGAACGTAAAAATCGTGACTTGACGCTTTTACAAATATTGTTATGATACAAAATCGTGTTGACAAACGTTTGTCTATTTTTCTAAAATCACGTAGATACAATACTGATAATTTATTGGAGCACGCTTCATGAGAAAATTGTAAATTTCGTTACAAACGCCCAACATGCGGCTCGTGGGCCGTATGAGGTCTTAGACAACCAATGATACGGTCAAAAAAATAATTTACTGGTATGCTGTCTAAAATTAATCTGTTGGCTCCGTGGTGCAGTAGCTAACGTCGTTGGCTACAGTTGACATTGTCTCAGGCTCAAGTCCCAGTGCGGACTGTTTCATAGATTGATTTTTCAATCGATGTATGAATTTCTGTTCGTAGTCATGAATGTTTGTGATATCTAAAATTTCCTCTCAACCATCCTACCCTAAAAACGGGGCATAGCGAGGGCGATAAGCTAACCACTAATCCTGTCCTAGCCCTATCCTTACCTTCGCCGAAAAAGAGAACTTGTGCAACTGAGTAACATGTAGTTATCGTATAAAAAACTTTTGCTGAGATACATCCATTAGTTGGCCATATGCTCCACACTGGGAGCGGAAATGGTAAAACAATCTAACATTCTCGATGGATTCGGCGGTAACGTTGAGGTTTTTTTTTCAATATAAAAGTAAAATTCATGACATTACTATGAATAAAAATCTTACGATAGAGTTAGTCTGCAGATGCTTCTCAAAGAAACTAAACACATATCACAGGTAGTAACACAACCAGTGGAACGACAAAGTTATCAAATGTAATATTGATTCATTAGATTCACAAAACAGTAATACATTATTTGATTGTGTATTTATTTTTAATTTATGAAAATGTGGAAGAAGTACCGAGCAAATTGTTTTATTTTTTATAATATAACGCCTTTTAACCAAGAATTGACAGTTAACATCATAAAAGAGCTTAATTTTAAAATAAAAAATACTGTAAATTAACAACATTCCATGGTTGAAGAAACGCGATTGTCGAGTGATGTCAAGGCTACATAGGCAGCGAATATGGCCAAGGAACAATAAGAATATTAGGCCAGCAACTTCTGTTATATGCTCAATGTGGCTCAGGCAAACCATACGGTTGGACACCAATGGATCTATGATTAAGTTGTTACTGTGCAAAATAACGACTTCATGTTAGTTTATTGGTACAAAAATATACTAACTATTGAAACAGGGTGTGCATCTTCATAGGATATAGCCTAAAGCAAAATCATTACAGATAAATGATTGCTTTGCGGTTTATTACTTTATTAGTTAAATGGCACGTTCATCTGTAACTTCCTCCGTCTTAATGACATGTTTTATGGAACAAATCAACTGTATTTACATTCTCCTATTAAATATGAGACAATGTAAATCATTATATACTTCTTAAAAGGGCATACAAGCTTGCAAATTATTATTTTCGAATAAAAAATTGTCAAATGGAGATAACCAAAACTTTGACTCCTGCCAATCTCTTTCAGCTTAGCCGATTCCTAGACAACCCAGCATATAAATGCAACAATATGCTTCAGGACAACCAACGGGAAAAATTGATCAAGACGATTTGACTATGTGTCCAATCTGTTGACTCCGTCGGTCATTTTGACTTGCTTGAATCAAGGGAAAATTAAAAATCATTCAAAAATTTCACGTCGTCTTATGAACAGCGCTTGAGTGTCAAGTCTCAACTAATAAAAACTCTTCTATGTATATATGTGTTTTAATTCACTGTACTTCAAACAATATGTATAAATGAAGTACTTCGCTTCCATTCAACAAAGCTCCCGCTCAACGAAGTAAATATGTAGTGCAAAATGAGAAAAATAAAAATATCGACGTGTGTCTCGTGTTATATCAATGTCTCTGAATTTCAATTCTTTAATTTCAATAAAAATATATTACTATCTTATTTTTATTTTATTTACATAATGAAGCCGGTCCCTAGGTAACACTGAAACATATTTACTGGTCCGCACACAGAAAAAGACAGCACTGTTCTAAAGCATCTAAAAACTATATGAAAATCAAATTAAAAAGATCAATTCTCTATTTCAAACAGTGTGTTATTCAAATAAATATGGTATTTTTTTCTATCCGATCAGACATTGTTATTTCAAACGTAATCTTATTAATGATAATAAAAATCATTAGTCACTCGTTAAACTATTTAAAATACATATTTTAAAAATGCGCGATGCATATTATTCTTATATTTATTAACATGTAGAAGTTCTTGCCATATTTCGATTCATTAACTTTATCCTTTCTAATAAACACAGACAATCAATTAATTACTCTCTTATATTTCTTCAGTCATGAATAAAATGATAATTTTAATTTAATAATATAAAGCATATGATACGGCATGAATGATTGGTATTAAAAGCTATATTATTACAATCTTGCGCAGCATCTTGCGGTTAGTTCAGTGTCAAATTGCCAGTGCAGTGCTATCGTAATTTTAATTCGGACTTTTCAGAAGACAAAAAAATACATCAATTTATAATACGCAATATATTATATATCACTGGTTTATAAAAAATTATATTATCAATAATTACAAATCCATGCCACATCAGCCAAAGTAATAATGTAGTAACACTGTGTTTAAATAAATAATTTCATATTCCTCATTGACGACAGTTGTATTTATCATTGTTTATGTATGTTACATATTTAATATTTATTTATCATGCTCTGAAAATCAATCAGTTACATGTTAAATCAAAGCAAAGCATGGCATACTTTGAATAACGCTGAAAAAATGTTTGTCCACATCTGTTTTACCAATAATTAATTTGGCGCTTTATTTAAAAAGCTATTTGATTGGACTTCAAAAACAACCTCTATTTGATGTGGTCACGAATAATACTAGATTTTAAATAGCTTGTAAAATTTAAACATTGATTTTTCAATTAATTTATCGATTTGAACCCATAGGTATGGAAATCTGTGATATTTTCATCTTTTTCCACCCATCCCTTCCTGATTCTGAAAACAAGATGGAGATATAGCGGTGTCCTTACCACAAGTCTTTACTTATCATTTTATTCTAGTTTCAACTAAGAGTGTATGGTGGTAATATCAATATTAAGCGTATTATAATATATTATACATATTTGGAATATTGAGATTTTGTACACTTCCATGTATTTTGTCACGCTTCGCTTTTCGGCATCTTCAGGAATGCCTGAAGATGACGAGAGGCGAAACCCGGGTTGTTAGTGACAAAATACATGGAAGTGTACAAAATCTCAATAATCCAAATTTGATATTGAAATTCCATCAAGCACCCTCAGTCGATGTCTTAAATTATATTATACATGTGTCCTGATGTATCTGTCTGTTTGAAAGGCTCAGCAAAACACAAAACACACACTCTCTGTCTGCGAATTGAACGAATTTATTTTTGATTCAATACTCTAGTTATTAAAATACATATTTACCTTGAATTATCTCTCCGCCTATCTATCTGTAATACATTTATATTTTTATTATAAAACCGTGAAATATGAATATCATCTCATTTCATCGAAATATTGCTGCGCGTAAAACTTTAAGGCAATAAAACATGTATAAGATGGCTCTGATGGTAGTAATAAATATTTTCAAGTGTACATTTTATTAACAAATCTAATTTAAACGAAGTCTAAATATTTTGTTAATTAAAATAATTTCTGCTTGAGAACTAAGCTACATCCGAGAATTTTGACAGATGGCACTGACACTGCTTTGTCATTGCTTGTCATATCGACTGTGTATTTATAAAATAATAATATAAATAGACGAAATTAAAATATACTACTATAATAATTCAACGCTGGTTTGGCCAATTTATGTAATACTTAAAAAATACGTAAATGTGGTAATGATTGAATCTCATTTTAAACACGACAGAACAGGTCTCGGCAAAATGATGTCAATTAGAAAAATAAATTGACTACTTTTTGGAAGGGAAACATCATTTTACATTGGTTCTAGGTTTAAAAATTCTGACCCGGCCACTTGATGTAAGCCACTATTATATCGACACTTCCTACGTATAATCCCGTACCTGCAAACATGAGATGCACTCCTAAACTAAAAGTGTTATTGTCGCTGGCGTTTTGATTGAATTGTGTGTAATGACTCCTTATAAAAGACGCCACTGATTATGAAAATCGATTCGAATGCAATCATCGGCGGGCGCTTCGCCATTACTATCCACGCACACATTACACAAAGTTGCTAATGAAACATATCTCAACAGTAAGTGATAAAATAATATCATGGATAGAGCAGTACGTAGCGCTTTCTCTTTTCCTTCGGCGTAATTATTTATTAATGCGTGATTTTCTTCGCCTTAGTTCCCTATTAAAACCAGATCCCGAGTTACAAAATAATTATGCCGCAACTCGATTGCCAGACATGTCAATCATGTACCTCTCACATAGGGATTGTAAAACCGATATAGCCAACACCGAGATCCCGATTTTTTGACTGTTTTATATTACAGTATTTGAAAATTATACAAACAATTCGATTTCGCTTCATTTGAACGCAAAATTGAAGTATTTGTGTAATTGATTTTTATTTAACATAAAAAGTTTATGGATTATATGCTTTTCTTTCTGTCACACATTTTTTTACGATACCTAAACTACTCAGCTTCAAGCCCATCCGAGTATACCTTTGGCAAGTAACATATTTGTAAATATAAACCGTGTAAGCCTTCGAAGTAGGCCGCAGTGTGGTTTTTGGTGTTAATTAATAAAAAATAATTATTTTGTATTGGCAACATGCACAACATACAGCGCTGCCCAAAAATAGCGCTATCACAATATTAAAATAACTGTACTACGAAATCCCTGTTTTGAATAATAAGTAATATGTAAATCAAATTATGAGAAAGTTTCGGTGCACGTTTTCATTTATTTATAAGTTAACAAAGTGTGTTATTATTTTCAATTAAGTATAAGCCGTTTTGAATAGTAATTTGATTAATAAATATTCAAACCAATCTCCGACGGTAAAGTTGGAGAGATTTAGGTTTACGAATCGTGATTTTGACGTGAAAAAATAATCTAAAACATAACATACAACTGTTATGAATATTTTTGTTAATTAAAAACAAACGGATTATAAGTGTTCTATGAAATATGTACGTCAAATTGCATAGATAATGGGAAAGAAATTGATACACAGATACCAACCTAAAAAATAGTAAGTACATATCGCTCTTAGTAGATTCTGAATTAATTTCGAGTAATCAATTTTATTTAAATGCAGTAAACAATAAATCATTTTTGCATGATAAAATAGCTTTCAAAAATTAATTATAGTTTTATGATCATAATTTCGTTCACTATTGTTTTAAAAAAGTCGGGCATTATTTATTTTTGTCTATTTTTTAAACTGATATGATTTTTCAAATTATTTTTGCTACATCTCTACTATATAACACAAAATGCATGTAGAAATCTGTATGTTTGTATGTCTGTCGGTCACAACAACTCCTCCCAAACGGCGCACATTAGCGACGTGAAATTGAAACGTCATTCTAGTTGCAATTGTTAGTTCAACTGTGCCATTTTCAAATTTTAACTGTTAACCTAAAACTGAAAACGCGATATTTTTGACGTTTCAATGCTGGATGAAAAAAGTAATAATAATAGTCGCCTAGCAAACAGCTCAATACTAATATATTCTGCAAGTGACAGTTGAGATAGTAACTCTAACCCAGACATGTGTGATAAATATTGAGTTTCATGTTTGTGATTTGGTAAAAAGTAAGTTTGGTAAATTCGTACAACTTGATGTGCATCTTGAATCGTCATCGAGAATTAGCGTATGACTCTGGTCGTATGTTAAAATTGTGGCGCTACAGGAGCCATTATTAAATGCAGATCAACAAACTGTCTAATCGAGAAGTTCTGCGGGGTCATAACAAGATTGCAGGTGGTAAAATTGTCATCTTTTATTATAACTGTTTTCAACTTTTAACATTATTATTAATTGGTGGACTATATTTTATGGGTGTAACAAAAGAGGTACGGTCGAGGGTGATATTTTCAAATTTCAAACATATTTCAATTTTAACTAGCCAATGTAAAAATTTAATAACCTAATATAAGCTGTCTCTGTCTTGGGCGAAGCCGGGTAAAAAATACTAGTATTGTAATAAATTTCGAAAACACCTCAATGAGATTTCGAAAACCAATTTTGACACTGCCATTATATTCAACACACACTCTCCATATAATTATTTTTTTCTTGCTTACACAGCAATTTTACCTTTACAGTAATAAAAAGTCAATAATCATGAAAATATTCACTTTAGTTTTCAATTTTTGATACTTAAAAAAAAAAGACTTAAGTAAATAATCGATTTTATTTTTCTTAAATCTGAAGCGTCAAACGTCTGCTGTCAAAATATAATATGAAATTACATTTTGTTATACAATTAGGTCGGTTGCGTAAAAACTAACAAATGACATGTGTTTTAAAAGAGACTTAATTTCTTTCTGAACAACCTTAATATTTTTTTTAATTTTCCAGTGTTCATCTTTAAAAGATTTACATGCAATAATCTTAAATATTTGTTTATTATTTTAGAGACACTTACCAAATTTTATATTATTAACTATGTTTGGTTTCGCACTACGAGGTCAATAGTTAAAATCCTTAACTGGAACTTTCACACATTGATTTTTCAAACGATTTAAGGAAATGTATTGAAAAGAAAAGTTGAAAGCAAGACTAGTTATTTGCTAGTCTTTCCCAAAATCAAACGTTCTTCTTCGCTTATCATTTCCGATGACGAAACTTCTGAATAACAAACTGTAATTTGTTAATAAATATAATCAACCAAGAGTAGTCTTACAGGAAGCTCTGAGTCAACTCTGATGAAAGGTTGTCATGAAACCCTCTGATTAGGTCATGGTCAACTACTGGAACTTTCAATTTTTAATAAACTACAAAAACATTAACATGGTTGTTAAAAATTGAACACAATTTGTTTGTAACAAACCATTTAATAATTATTGTTTTAAATTATTAATCAAGACATTTGATCCATTCTGAATGCACTTGCTTTGTCATCATTCGGTTCTAAACGTTAAACGTTATTTTTGTTGAATTTTTCTCTTAAGCGGTCAACTATTGGTACGTTTACCTCAGATATAAATATTTTGGATTTCAAGTATCGATACCTCATTGGTATCAATATACGACGGTGAAGCAGTAAAACTGTCTAGCACACCATAATAACTTAAATGGTTTTTTACACTTTGATTGATATGTTATTACGTTTTTCCTATTACGAATAAGTTATAATTATTACCCTCACAAAATACCGCTCACAATAATAACAGCTATAAGAGTTTTGATCACTTCATACATTTAATGAGGGAGATCAGATTTATTGCATTTTATAGTTGGTACCGTAATCGCACAAATAAAATTCTTCATCATCAAAAAAAATGTACTGATTTACTTCCTCACATGATATTTTTTATGCTAACCCATTTCCAACTATCCTAAGTGGTACACATGAAATAACACTGTGATATTAATATACTGTTATTTTAATCAAACTCGCTTTTAATACTATATTACTTGAAACCAATTGCAGCAAATTAAGGATTAAAATCGTTTTTACTCACACATTTTTTAATGGATTGATTTTAGATCAAAAATGAAGGGACTGAAGCATTGCATACAATGTCACTTATTTCACTGGATCCAAATGTAAATAAACCTGATTTTTTTTCCACTGAATTTTTCTATGGTACGGTCTAAAAAAACGGACCAATTATTTTTTGGCTTACAATTAAATGTACTTTTGTTTAGATCATATTCACTTTCATGAAAATAATTTTCACTTATATCAAATACATTCCACAAAAATCAAAATCTTTCACTAAAAATAAAGTGATCCTAGATAATAAAATATATTTAACATTGAAGAAATATATTATTACACTTACGAAAAAATATTTTCACATAGATAAAATAGTTTTCACTCAATATAAATACTCAAACTTTGAAATCGATAGTTGCACTAAACTGTAATTAAATGTCACTTATTCTTCTACCCTATATAACGGCGCCTATATCGCAAAACAACCCTAACATAGGTTATGTTAACTACAACTTAACTCACTTTGTTAAAAAATCCGTCACTAAGTGGAAACTATTAAAATCAAAGTTTGAGTATACTAAGTTACAACTATTTAATCTAAAGTGAATACTATCTAACACAAAGTGTAATTATTTATAACTCTTATTTGTTACACTGTTTTTTTTTACTTTTATACGGTTTATGGTTTTGACACATTTATTTTGCACTTATATGTTTCGTTTTATTCCCTCTCTGGTTTTTATTCTTTAAATATTAATTTAATATTTATTACGTATGTGTCTTGTGAAACTATTTTTTTTATATAATAAACAAAAAATCTGCGGCTGAATACAGCATTGACAATTTATTTTTCCAGTAAATAATTTAAGAAAAATTACTCTTAAATAAGTAGAGTGCAAAACTTCCCTGAACGAAGTTTACGTGCTAGCATTCAAGCCACGCTCCAAATTTAATAAGAAACTGACTAATTCTAAAAATCCGTGATAATAATTAGACACTTTTGTTTATAGATCTTTCCGGTAATTATTCTGATATAATGTTAAGTTTGACTTTACTAGACTAAGTGCAAAAAAGAGATAACTAAAATACAGTCTGGAGTGTCTGGACGCATACAAATTAATCAAGAAACTGAAAACTCGAGAGCCTTCGAAGGCTTCATGTATTTTAAATACGAGGGTAATGATTAATGAAAAATCGTTCTACTTATTTAATTTTAGAGAGCCGCCTAGAGCGATTTGATAACTTATTGATTTATAAACACATCGTTAAGTGTAGTCCCGTTGATATGTGTAATTCAATAACCCGAATGCGGTTGATTTATTACTTGTATGAGTAGCATATTTTTTTTAATATATAACTACACTCTACAATTAAATAAAAAATAAGTGATCCAAATGTATTGATAATTATTTAACAAATTGAAAATTTATAAGATCATTCAAGAACTAAACGGCTTGTAAATGAGCACGGGATTCAATTGCAAAACTGTAATGATTATTCAATACTGTATGATTGTTTTTCAGTCTTAGTATGTTCTACTTTACCGCATATCTGCTTTATGTAATATGAAGTTAAGGATCAAGAAATTAACAATGTTTTGTTTTTAGCGACTATAGTTTGTTGTCGTGTGGTAAACGTTCTTTGCTTTAGTCTTGCGAAACCAGACGAATTTAATACATCAAGTTACAGGAATTTAGGGTGGAAATATTAAAAAAGTATTTTTTTCTTTAATTTTAAAAACATCGTGTTTTTTTGATTTGAACTATGTTTTTAATTAAGATTAAGGACGTCACCAAATCTTGCAACCTTATAATCCCACGATTGTCTTAATACCGGGTTTTCCGATTCATTGTAAAGTGTTGAATATTAATTTATATTAAAATTTAAATATTCCCAATTTACTTATTAACAATAAAAGACGTTTCCGCCAGTGTACCACGGTTTGCTTATTTATGTAATTTTTTTATAATATATTAAAGTCACGTCACTGGAGCCCTATCCACTAGGCATTTCAAATCGAATATTTGAATATTTGGGCAACTATTCGAATAGTATTGGTATTTTTTTTTAATAAAATGAAATCGACTAAAGATCACATCACAATTTCTACAGATTTCAAGAAAAATAATGAATACTCCAGGTAGTGATTTTTTTTGCCTTCACTCAACTCGGGCACTTCAAATATCTTATCATAATACTTTAAAAATGCTTTATTGGAGTAAAGGAAGGAAGAAAACTTATCTAATTAGTACCAACTAACAACTATCAGAACATAATCTAGTAAATTATCGGTGTGGAGCACCTTAAATAAGCTTACTCTGGTCTAGTTCCAGGTTGCTGGTCACAGTGGTCACTGATTTAAAGTATTTCGCGATACAAAAATACCTTGTTTCAATTATCAGAGTTGAAACAATATTTTCGAAACTATTCAGGCAATTTACTAATACTTTCTTTCAGATAATCGATGGATAAACGTGTATTCCTAACAACAATTGCATCTATGAAAAATGAATGTTATGTGTAGGTATACCTCATTTTGACATTACTAAACGAGTCATGGATCATTTTATAGTTATAGAACCATCGAAATTCTTTTACTTTCTAAGCCAAAATTGAAGACAATTTTACCCAAATATCTTTTTTAATCTTGTCCACATGTCAACTGTTTAATTATATTATCTGAGCTATCTGAACTAAAAATTAGCATTTTTTGAGATAACTTTTTTTGCCTTTTGATCCTCAAGTTTCAAAACGAAACTTGATATATCAGAGTCTACAATTGACTATTATATCATCGGTATAGTGGCAGCTTTAATTCAAAAAACCATGTTTTGAGATAATCTGTTTTTAAGAAAATTATGAAATCTAAACCTCTTTATTTACATACCTTAACCATTGTTTATTAAACTAACCACTTTATGAGATTTTTTAATCATTTACAAATTTGACTTAAGTATTAGTAATTCAGTTTTTAGTAATGTTAATTATAGTTTTTTGCCACTAATAACTGTGAAAGAAATTGACTTAATTCAAATTACGTAAAAAATGTAAAGAATATGCCTGAGCTTGTTTTTTTTTTTAGAAGAAAGATCGCCCTATAATCTTTGTACTGCATAATATAACCTCAAATAGTCGATTTTCGACTAATCGATATTTAATTGTAAATAACAATAAATATCTATCAGCTAACTGACAACTCTTGGTGGAAAGGTATTATATTTATAAAAATACATTTTTTTTCTCCCAATTTCACAATTTTATATAAGATCTAGACCAGTATATTATATAAAAAACTAAATTAGAATATATTTTTCATCAGTTAAAAATTGAAACAGGCCATATATTATTTTGGAATCAGTTCAAAAAAATGTGTTTCGTTTTTACAAATAAAAATTCAGTTCTGTGATAAACTGTTACATTATTCGCCGCTCATGTGTTGCATTTTTAATACAATCCGGCACTCTAGATAACTAATGGATTACGCTCGATCGATTCAATATTGTTTTTTTATCATTTTTTAAGAAGATGTTCGATTTTTGGCCTTCTTTACCATAAAACAGCAGTTTTCTACCGGATATGGATCATACTGTAACCGATGACATACATGCTGCTGCTGCGTGCGTTCATATACAGTAAACCTCGAGTTTTATTCGCCGCGATATTCACTATTTGGAACGCGAGTCATCTTTCTATCCTGCTTGAGATTTGCATTTTCTATTAAAATACAATGTTTATAAAAAATCGATAAAATATTAACCGTAATAAAATTAAACAGTCGTAAAAACCGTCGAAGCGAATCGTATGCCCGATTCTTTATAAATAGAATTTTTTATATAAATTGCAACCATACGAAAAATGTTCATAGACAAATTGTGTATGATTGTTTCGTTTGATGTAGTTTATTTATTTTTTCCTAAACTCATATCCATGCAACATAATGAAAAATAATAATAAAATAAAAAGACGAAATTAAAATATACTACTATAATAATTCAACGCTGGTTTGGCCAATTTATGTAACACTTAAAACATACGAATATGTGATAATGATTGGATCTCATTTTAACGACGACAGAACAGATCTCGGCCAAATGGTGTAAATTATAAAAATAAATTGACCACTTTTCGGAAGGGAAACATCATTTTACATTGGTTTTAGGTTTAAAAATTCTGTACCCGGTCACTTGATGTAAGCCACTATTATATCGACGCTACCTACGTATAATCCCGTATCTGCAAACATGATAATTTTCAGAAGTGCATTTCAAAGATTCATAACGCAACTCACTATATAATGTTTTCGATAAAACCAGTTTTTACTCTCTCCAGAACAATTTCAATTTTGAGGGTTTCATTAATTGGCCAAAACATCGTCGATATGTAAATTATGCTTGATCCAAAATCCTTTTCATAAACTGATATTTGGCGCTAGCGAAAAAACAATCTGATATTGGTGAAATGGTGAAATGTCATTTCACTTCAGAGTTATTTATAATAATATATAAGGATATGTATATCACGTTCATCTACATCACATTGTAAGAATCTAACATGATAAATGAAACCGGTACTGGTCTAAATAATGACATGCGCATAATTTCTTATTTCAGTATTTTCATTTTTGTGCTTCCGATACATATATTGTTCTATATTAATTTGAAAGTTTGCAGAATACGAATCTTTTTTCAACCTATGTACATATTATAATAACGGTTAGCAAGAACTAATTAATTATATAGTTTCTTTTAAAATTATGTGTTATATTTGATCCTCAATTAAATATAGTTTCTAATAAATCGCAAGTGCAATGACCAGAATTACATGTTCCGAACACGTTTTATTTGTCTTTTTATTGCACTTTTAATTGTAACAAAACGTATTTCGTATTACAGCAAAATTGTCAAACCATCAGATGTCGATAGATAAGCTTAAAGTAATATAAACAAAATTATACGACATCCTTTTGAAGGAAAACACATCACTACAACCTCTGTCTTAAATCCAAAACCAAATTTTATTATTTAAAAAGTCGAAAATGGGAATAATCGCGAAGGCCGACTATATTTGGATTTGATGTATTATAAATACATACATTGCCAAAAAACAACACGAAAATGTTTTATTGTGCTATACTCATTCAACTGAGAAACTCTTTCAATTTATTATTTCAAAATAAAATGAAATATCGTCTGTCAACGACATTTATCAAATATAAATATATTAACTTAGATATTTTATATACTTGCTAGATGTACATTCATCTAAACACCGATAACTCTTGCAAAAATGGTCTACTAGTAATGCATTAAAAATAACATAAATATGTAATGTTAAATCTTTATCTTACCACACATGGAAAATTCGGAAAACTGGTCACTACTTCAGGAAAAGTTAAATTGGTTGCCGATGTTTTGAAAAATAAATTGATCGCACGAAGCGATGAAAGAAAAAACACTGCACCACTTTTCACTCAAAAGAGATGTTCATCTTTCGCTAAGAGTCGATAATATAGAACTAAGTGTATTTTATTATCTCACAGTTTGTACAGTATCGACCGGACAGGTATTTCACACTTCAGGTACGAAGACGGAGATGCACAGACGAAAGAAAGGTAACTGTTATTGCGAGCACTATGAAAAGACTAGCCCATTTCGGTCAATAAACCATGAAAGAACACGTCGGCTGCACGCGTCAGTTGCACGCGTCAGGTTGTTAACAACTGACCAGCATCTGTATCGTCGGGCAAAAGAAGCTTCGAAGGCGAGGAGTAGTGGCTGGGCGAAAAGCGTCCGACGCACGCCCTACCATACATCGAAAATATTAGAGAGGGTTTGAATTTACTCACGAAAATTAATTCGCCGATTCGGTAAAGAATCTATGACAGACTAGTAAGTGAAATATTGTGAAAGTTACGCGATAGTTTTTCAATATTGTTGCTGCCGTTTTCTTTTGCCGTAACACAAAGCTCTAATTTATACAACTAATTCTAGCTTTCACACTTACCGGAATAATAAACGGAAATAACGACTCAAGCCTGTCATACAACCTCGTACCCCTTTCCTAGTCTTCAATTAATTTATTAGTTTGTAATAATTTCCACATTCCTTTAATTATAAATAACTTGTATTTAATTAAATCTCAATAGATATGAATAACTTTAAGCAACAATTAACAATGGATGAGATAATAATATGTTTTTTTTTAACAAAAACAATGCTCTCATTTGAGGAAATAATGTATATATTCAATGTAAACGAAGAAATCAGTACATGGCGTAACAAATGATGCAGCATGCATTTGACAAATATAATTCTGAAACTACACAAAACAATTTTAAGATTGTTAATGGATCCAATATAAGAAAACTTTCGTTTTCATAATAAGCGTCTAAAGATTATGGTTGGATTATTACTACCATGTCTTATAAGAACAACATAGTAAAATAATGACATTTACGAGAACTAAAGCCAAGAAAGTATTAACATGTCGTTAAACCGCAGTGTCTTAATAGATAATAGCAGTGTACTTGCTTTCGTTTGCAATTGTTGTAAGATAATTCCACCACAAAAAACAAATATCTGCAATAGATTACAAATTAATTTCCTACCAGTATGTCGTCGTTCCAAAAGCAAAGCTCCAGGGCGCTTGTGTAAAAATTCAATTTTGAGAAAAACGCATTATAAGTGTCTTCCAAACTGTGTTCCGCGAGAAATGAATACAAATTAGAAGTGTAGACAAGGCAAGCTAAAAACTCACAGCTTAAGTGCTTTGGTTTTTCAGAAAAGTTTTTGGAAATGAAATAAAAAAAACGAGAGCGGTTAAAGATGATGATAGATGAGAAGTTACGTGCTAGTTTTATCAATAATCAATTGCATCATTTTCACTGATAAAAAATTTACCACCTCTGTATATTTACATTATATATGTTTATTAAAGTTACCTACACTAAAATGTTCTTTATTCATATTTATTAAGTTCATTACATTTGTTAAGTAATTTTTATTTGATATTGCCCATGAACAAATCTTGATTCCCTAGTGTGCCGTGAGGTGAAAAAGTTTGACAGACACTGGTCTCTAGAATTTAAAAAAAATACGCGGAGGTTATTTCTTAGTATGTTGAAATGAACATTGAAAATGCATCTATCAATTTTGGATTTAACTGGTTTTAAATCACATTTATTTCAAAATTGCACATAATTTCTTATTTTTACTTTCACGTTCAAATGTTTGTTACTTTAAAAACAATTTAAATATATTTAAATTGGTATATATGTTTCAACTCATAATAAGTTAGTTAAAAAATATATTTTGCTATACGTGAGTGGAGGGTTAGTTACCTCTATTTTTTAAATTGTGATATCATAGGTTTGGTTTCGCATATAATTATATCGTTTTGCTTTACATGTAGAGAAAAAATTACGAACAAAACTGCATTCATAACTCTAAGCCACCAAAATTTCACAAGTTTTCTTTTGCTTTTGAGGTGTAAATATCAAAACAATTGACGGGCATGTAGCCGTGTAGTCAACATAGTTTTCTTCCGGTTTCAGTGTTCAAATTCTATTGCAGACACTTTATCAAATTGGTTTATGGATTTGTGTCCTATGTCTATGAAAATTTTCCTCCCACCCATCCGATCCCAAAAATGGGGCGCAGCGGGATCTATTAGCTAACCACTACTATCTTCTTATTCCTTTGAAACAACTGAGCAACTGAGAAACAAGCAATTCTTGTTGTAAAACTTCTGTTGAAATAAGCTCCATTAGGAGTCTACTCCTAGTTGAGATAAGCTCCACATTTAGAGCGGACATGTTTACAAAATAATAGTCATAAATATCTGCTTCTAAAGCGAAACTAGACATTTAGTATTTAAATAATGACGATTTGAAATATTGTATTATATGCCACTTAAAATTACGTTTATTTTACTACAATAGTAAAATTGAAGTCTAGATCAAAAGGGCATTTCTCAAACTCGTGCCCCCAGAGGTCATAAAAATATTCTACATGACTTGCCATTAAATATTTACCACAATAATTTATATGAAGTTTCCCTATAATTCAAATGTAGAGTGGTTGCTTATAATATACTGCATGTTTCAAATAATACAGCCTGGTTTACAATATGCTAGTAAGCCCAGGGCTTGAAATGGAGAACTCCATAATCCGGAACAATATTTTGAAAGCTTAATAAAAGTACGATTTTTAGCATCATCTAATTATTTGTCCGAGTAATTAAGCAACAAAACATAATCAATATTTTTTTTACCCATGCCTGCAAAATAATAGTCGTGACGTTACTTTACATAGCATGATTTTTTTCATCCGGTTCTCTAATATTCTATCTCACGTTATTCTTTTTTAGTCATATCTACAACCCTGATTTAAGATTCTTCTTACTCTCAGCATTCGTTATTTACGCTGAGTGCGTCTTACAGATACTATTTGACAGTCGTCCAGGACGTCGGACTTTCACCGGTTGAAATTTCAACACGTGACATAGCCTGTTCCCGTGTTTCTCCGAAACCACAGAAGTAGCAGGCGCTTCCTGGTCCGTTTTCTAATCTCCGAGTTCCTCAGAAAGTCAAACCTCCTCACTACAAGTATTCGACACAATCATCTATTCTCGAAAGTATATATATAGCGCCCGCGGCAGACTCTTCCATATCGTGGCATCTGTGAACGTTGATGGAAAAAAATAAAACACTAGACAACTAACCAAACTAAAAACAAAATTATTCATTTAAGAAATGTACATTTTAAGACATCGACTGAGGGTGCTTGATGGAATTTCAATATCAAATTTGGATTATTGAGATTTTGTACACTTCCATGTATTTTGTCACTAACGACCCGGGTTTTACCTTTCGGTATCTTCAGGCATTCGAGCGCACGAATGGACTCGAGGTCAGTTCGACAAAATACATGGAAGTGTAGAAAATCTCAATAATCCAAAAATTTACATTTGTAAAAAAAGATAAAATGTCTAGTTTTCTATAGCGCAGGCTTTTATAGTGCGGTCTCGATTTTGGCGCTATAGAAGGGTTTACTGTACACGGTTTTTCAGAGTCTTATTAAATAATTGAGTGTTAAATCTAAAATGATTCCGAATCATCATATTTTTACAACCCACAAATATTTTGTCTTTCTCAAAGTTAGTTCTTTGATTCATAAGCGTTATACTCCGGTCCGGTTTCACAGCCACAATTCAAGCCCTGCTTTGTTGACAGCAATACAAGACTTAAATATATTTACAACAAAACAATATCACTGATTTGTGCAGCGTGTACATGTTACTTATAAAGTGGGTTACATAACCTCTACGAACAGTACTATTTTCTTTCACATCCAACAACAATGGAAAAGCGAAATTGAAAGTAAATAGATAATTGCATAGGATTTTACAAAAGTAAACAGAATTATTTTAGACGCCGAGACAGACTTTTATGCACGTAATGAACCATATGAGTGTAAAAGAAAAACTCACACGGCAGTAACTATGATAAAAATATTTTCTCTTTTGAGTTTTTACTAAATTGAACAAACATGGTTTTCTTATTGTTGAAAATGTTTAAAAAATAATAAACTTGACAGGTATACAATATAAATATAATACAGCACTTAAAAATCGTAACTGTTAAGAAATCTTACATTACTATGTTCGTTTATTCTGATGTATAAATTCTCTAACTGTTTGGCCTATACACACGGGTGCACAAATATCTCATCAACGTTTGTAAGAAAAACTATCTAAAAATACATGTTTATTTTTGTTATTAATTTGATAAAATGATTGATTCAAACAGGAATTTTCCGTTACAATGTAATAATGTTGATTAAATTGACGTTTACCAAGTGGATGCCTTCATTTAACTATGATAAAAATAGCAATACATATATATTTAAAAAATTACACATGTCCTTCCACATGTCCATCCTTCTACTGCTGTAGCAAACGCAATGCTATTTTCAAATATATTTTTTATTTTTCTTTATCAATTAAGCTATAATTTGGAATCTACTAAGAAATATTTATATAGTCTATAATATTTTACGTGAGTATCGTTAACGGCATTTATAATCTTCCTTGTCACAATTGTAAAACCGAATATATCAGCAAACCAGTTTTCATTTTCAATGCTTAATGACTACGAAGTATAACATAAAAATATTTTTTCAGAAGTTTCAAGTCGTCGTAAATATTATAAGTTAAAAAACAATATGAAAACTTTTTCTTTTTCTTCAATCACATTCACTCCCTATGTAAAGCATATGGCTACCATGCGGCGCCTCCATGATTCCCTGTCACCCGACAATCACTTTAATTCTTCTCTCGACATACCAGAGTCCCTCAGCTTCGCACGAGTACATCCTATGGATAGTACCCGATGGTCTTCCAGGACGCCGGAATCACACAGGCTGAAAGGAGAGCACAAGAAAGATTGAAACTCTCCGGAGGCATTCGCAGCACTTGACCCAGCCAGTTCAAACGTCTTTACATGACCGTCGATATGACAGGGCGTTTCCCGGTCCGTTCCCTAGTGTCCCATGTTAAATCAAAAAGGCTAGAAATTGCATCGTTTGCGATTTTTATAAATTAAAATAAATAATAATAACAAGAAAAGCCCGGTAAATAATATTCATAATTGAAATTATAACTCAACCCTTCTCATATTATTTGTAAATGTACTCTCCATCGCAATTTACTCCGATGGAATTCATATATAAGTCGAGCAATAAAAAAAAATACTTACTCAGTCAAATATTTTTACGATTGTTTCAATGTGAAAATATATTCCAACGAGTCAAATTTACATCAAAAATTATTATTTTACACTGAATTGTAAGAGCTTAATGATAAACAAAAACATGACTTACATTTTTTTCTTCGCGTTTCTTCAAATGTCATTCTGCTTTTCCAAACTTTTACGTTCAATTGAATCATTTATTTTAATTGATCCGTCATTGTCCATTAATTTCTACTGTATAGCAGTAAACAACTATAATAATGATTATAATTCATAATAATTATTTAGTCACCTAGAAAAAATCATTCATGCCTCATGGCTACCAGGCTATCCAATCCCGGACCCTTTTTATGATAACGGGATTTTGCGATTGATCAAGTGTAATTTCATGAGTTAAATTATACTTTTAAAATTTATTTTTTGTCCATTATTGCTTCAATTTGAATGTAAATATATTTGATTTAATATTTTTTTTTTGCGTTGGAAACAATTACAAAAGTTATCAGTCATTTATGAAAAAATAATAGTCAAAATAGTTTTTATTTATATTATTTATTGCATTATTTAAGTAGGTTTTACCAGATGGTCCCCAAAAAGTGAACATGTCGTTCAATTCGACTTTAAAATATTGTCCTCTATCCATTTAAGAAGCGGTCCTCCTTTGTCCTCCATTTCATATTGGTTAAAATGGCAGTTACGAAATATGAGAAATGTATTGTGATCTTCACAAGTATTTAAAAAAAACTATGTGCATGAACGAACCAAGGCACACTTTATATTTAATCGGAAAGTTTTAATTTGATATATGCATTATATATTCGGACTTATAGGGAATCCCGGGACTACGGGATTGAGTAATTGGTCTGGATCCCGGGATTGGAAACCCAAATGATTACTTTGGGATGCGGTCAAGTCTTAATGAGGCTCTTTTATAAGGAATAATAATAATATAAGTTAATTTATTGTTTGCACAAACCTCCTAAGCGAATAATAAACAGCATATTATAATAATGTGTTAAGAATCGCTGATAGGTCAGACTGGAATTTCGGCGGCTATTTTGGATAATAATGATTTATACTGAAAATCGTCATTTTGTATTTTTCTCAGATTTTAGAAAAAAACCACGAATAACTGAAAAATGCACACGCTAGATTTTAGCTTTACGACGATGAAACTCGATAGTTCAAACATTGTAATATTGTACAGCATATATTATATTACTTAACGTTAATATAAACGCCTCCAGTGGGAATTTTAAAAATCTGCAGGTTGTTTTTATATGTTTAGCATTTGAGGCCCTGCTTAAATATGAGTGGGCGAAAGCATCATTGCATATTGAGATGGTGAAATCTTTGTCAATCCTTGTGAGAAGCGTGCGTTGATTTATTTGTGATTCGAGTTCTTCTGTGTAAAATATTACAATGATAAAAATACTTGAATATTCATATTTCTGGTTGAATATAATGAGAGTATGCTGACAGAACGCATTAAGTCAGTTTTTATTAATGCTCTACATAATTGTAGAACGCATAACGTCGTAGGATATAATGGCTTTAAAAAAACAGTATTAACTAATATTGTCATTTTTTTATTCTGGCTAAAAAGCTATATAACTGATATAAATATAACTCACAATATGAAATATTGTGATTTGTATGCCAAAAAGATTATTGATTATTAAGAGTGCTTTGAAAAAAAAAATACTTTAAATGTGATTATCACACAACTTGTTTTTATGACTTAATGCCTTATTTCAGTATGATCTCAATACATAAAAAAATATCTACGTATTGTATATCTAATATTTAAGTATATAATATGGGAGATGGGTGAGTTAGTGTCTCAAAGTTTCTGCATTAAAGTCAGCTTAATATAAATTAGCACTTATTTCACGAAATACATATAAACAGTAACGTAACTTTGAAATTTTGTTTTTTCTTAGGGGAGCCGTGTTAAGCAATAGTATTGTGTTAAGAGGGGGTTCAATAAGGTTAAGAAACTCTGCTTTAAATGGTTTTACTTTTTTTTTTTACCATGTCCGCTCCCAGTGTGGACCATATAGCCTCCTAATGGAGGTATCTCAACAGAACTGCTTGTTACTCAGTTTCTCAACCTCTCTTTCACGATAAGAGTAGGAATAGAAGGATAGGGCTAGTGATTAGCTAATCGCTCCCGCTACGACCCGTTATTTTTAATATCAGATGAGTGGGAGAGAGTTTTAGACATCATACACATTCATAGCTACCAACAGAAATTCCTAAATCTATTGAAAAATCAATTCATGTAACTGTCCGTCTCGTAATTTTATTAATACGGGAACGACAAATTAAAAAGGGATACTGGTACGAACTGTGAGTCCCACAACTCCCAAAGGGATTAGCAGGTAGAAATCTTGGATGTGCGGAGTAATGGTCATAATATAAAGAGGATATGGGATAAGAAAAATTAATATTAAGTGTAACGCTTATAATAATATAACTTATAAAGCTCACCAAAGCCGTCCATAAGTACCCAAAAACCAAAGGAATCAAAATAGCTGCATTTAACATGAATATTTTATTTAACCTTTAACCGCCCAGCGGCCCCGTACAGCAGTGCTTCACCAGTGCGCTACAAAAAGATCCCAGCTGTGCCGCGGCGAAGTGCGTCCAAAATGAGAAAAAATCGAGTATTTTTACATTAGAAAATAGTTAAAGCCATTCGGGACTCGTATTATTTCGATATTTAATGGAATAATTGCATGAGTGCTTACACGGATATTGCAACTGCAATAATTTGGAATAAAATAGGGTTTGTCTCGTGTGTAAAACAAAAAAACTTTCCGTAACAATTACACATTGCTGCATGTATTGAGAAGCCTTAATGGCAAAAAAATTCCCAGTAGAATTATTACAAACAACGATCGAATATATCAAAATAATACACGTTATCAAATCAAGACCCTTAAAAATATATTAGCTTCTACTTCGAATTCATCAAATAAAACACATTATAAATTGTTAGTTTTATTAATGAAATTTACATATTTTGGTTTGTGGTGTGCCGCGAAATATTAATGAATGCCTAGGTGTGCCGTGGGTGATAAAATGTTGCGGAGCACTGCCGTACAGGACGATTGATAATGACACATTTCGCGATCGGAATACACTGACATGATGAATGTATACAAATTATAAATATTACCTTACATAAATAATGACTTTGAGATACCATATCATAATTTTATTTTCGCATTCAATAAATATTTTTGTCATAATATGTAATGCAAACATCTGCTTTTCGGGATCATCGATATTCACCTGCCAGAAGATTAAAAATGGTCCATATCTAGACAAATGTTTTAAAAATTGGCATACGAAAACAAATTTAAGCTTGGTGTAATTTTTAGGTTTTAATTGTAATTTTATAGTAATTTTACAGTTATTAATTTAATTTTCTTGTAAATTTACAGTTGTAATTCTTTAACTTTAATTTAAAATTACATAAACAGTGAATAAAGCTTTTATAAAATTTAAATATTCATTTTTTTTGATAATGCTTTTTGCTTTACCCAGATAAGTTGACTAGTTTTAGAGGTATAGTTATTTTAATGACAGCTTAGGATCAAGCAAGAATTGCGCTAAAAATATATCGGGAGGATAAAGGTTAACTCTGTGGGAGAACTGTGGTGGAAAAAACGGGTTCGTATTTAATACTAAATTATAAATTACTACAAACTTTCACGGAAGTTAAAAACCAGTTTATGGTGACTACGTATACTGTCACCATTAATAATTATTCCGAAGCGGCTTTTTACATTTATTTATTGCATCACTGCATGTTTTAGATTAACTGTTAACTAATCAAAATGATTTATGATATATTATAGTATTTTTCTGCATACATATTTTAGAAACTCTAACCAGATAGTGATGATGGTGGGTATTTTTGGGAAGATGCTTCTTAAAGAGGCGAAACACGTTACGTTAGTGATAAAGCTAGTGGACTAACAAAGTTATAAATTATTTATTTTATATTTAAAATTCTATATTGTCAAACTAACAACATTTAAACTTATATAACTTCTTACGAAATCATTATTAATTTTTTTATCTGGAAGGTAACATACTTTTTCACAAGTGTATGTTGTACGTTTTTTGATTTCACAAATTACGCGAAAATTATTTCGTGTTATGTCAATTGGAACAAACGGAATTAACTCCCCTAGTCTTGGTACCCGTGTCGGAAGCCACACCTTCCCCTGCATTAGTCCGCCAGTACTACGTTTCTTTTAAAAATTCAGCTACAAAATATGATTATTGAATTAATATAACATATTGCCACTGATCTATTGAGGCAGTTGTTAATGCCGTGATGAGGAGCAGTTTTCATCGGCGTCACGAATGCCCTTCTCCAAGATGCCTCGAGTAGCAGATGTCCGTCAGCCATGACGCGTCTCATGATGCTAAACTACAATGACGTACCTGGTATTTTCTCTTGGAAGCTAATTATTTTCTAGCTACCATTGACTATTTTATTTTATTTCGGCAATTAATCAAAGACAAGCACGTGTCGGATGTTTGATAATTAAACCAACGAAACGAAAATAGCATATCGACGTTTCCATTGCAAAATTGTATATCTACTAGAGGTCTGCCCGAGCTTGGCCCACGGGCCTTTACCTGGCTCGGCACGTGAACTGGGTTCGAGTGGGTAAAGACAATTCAGATTCTGGCTTGTGCCGGGCCCGGGTAAAGAATTTAATTTCTAAAAAAATACTTCGGAAATGTTCTGGTAATGTGTCTACGAATAACTTAAATATTTTTCACATGTGCTATGAATATCGTTGAAAATGTGAAAATAATTGTCGGCCTCTGTGGTCTAGTGATAATTTCCATGTCCGCTCCCAATGTGGAGCATATGGTAACAACTTGTTACTCAGTTGCTCAACCTCTCTTTTTTCGAAGAGAGTAGGGATAGAAGGATAGGACTAGTACAGGACTAATGGTTAGCTAATCGCTCTCGCTACGCCACGTGAGGATCGGATGGGTAGGAGGGAGTTTTAGACATCACAAACACTCAGACTACCAACAGAAATCCATAAATAGATTGAAAGATCAATTTATGAAAACCGTCCGCAACGTATTGAAATTTAATTTTACTTAAAACAAAATGTTGCTAAAATTCTACACTTCTTGAGTGTCCATTTCTTTATACTGCGATAAATTGTATATGGTATTGTTGGTTATGAGTTTATTAAAAAAGCAATATCATGTATATAATATCTATATGTATAAAAATTAATGTCTGTTTGTTGGTTTGTTGGTTTGTCCGGATCTTATAGGCTCCTAAACTACTCAACCGATCGCGACGAAACTTTCAGGAAGGACTTATTGTGATCATGCCGGGAAATATTATATAAAATCCAATTGTTTGTCCTTTACGCGTTCCTTTACCATTCATACGATTTCGATGAAACTTCGGTGAGTTGTTGTGCACACACCCGTGAAGGGTTCTGAAGGAAAAAAATTGAAAATCTAAAATTGGAAAAAAACGTACATACAGCGACATCGAAAAACCTTCTGATTTATTCGCGTACGCACCAGACGAAAAACAAAAATATTGTGTTATAAAAAGTGTGATATTGAAACTCGGGTTCGGGTCGGCCAGACCTGAAGATGATGGGCTCGAACCGGGTTAGTCTATGAAATTTCGGCCTATGCAGACCTCTAATCCAAAAGCAGTTCAATAAACAGAATTAAAACACAAACCCTTTCTTTCTTTGAGTGGCATTGCAACTCATGCCGGGTACTCACTAGTACAATATATATGTAGAGTGTTTTTGAATCCATTTGCACGGCACTGTCATTTGATTTGAGTAAGAATTGAAATCTTTTTTGACACTTCGAAAATTCTATGAGAGAGAAACTTCATATAGAGCGTGCGGTGTACTTGCGTGAAAATGAAATCCATGCGCGGGAAAATGTCAACATTCTCTATTTAAAATATTATGTATGGAAAAATTATTTGAAACAGGCAATCGTCAATCCATATTATTATATTTATTTATTTATTAGAGAGGTAAACTGTTGTAAAATACGTATATTCGGCATCAGTGGTCTAGTGGTGAGAGCTTTACACTATCAATCTGATGGTTCTAGATCCATATCCTGACAAATTCAATATCAAACTTAGATTTTTCAATTCAACACTTGTGACCTTGGGCATGGGTGACTTAAATATTCTCTCGTTCGAATTGCATTTACTTGGTAAATATATCAAAGTATTAAGTTTTACAAAAAATATATGAATTAGTTGATAGTTATTTCGACTTCACAATATCGTCAATGATATTTTAACGTTGTGAAAAAATCTCAACGAGTTTATGTTATGCGATTGAACAGTGCCAAATATTTTTTAAGTCTCAATATTATTATATCTATCAAAAGTGCCGTGTTTTCAGTAATTTACTCCAGAAAGTTATTTTATATATTAAGCTTTATCGTCTGAAAATACACAATTGCTATTAAAATTCCCATAGAAAATACAAATGGCAAAAACACGCTGAGAAGCAAATACTATATTACATTTTAAGAGAAATCAAAACTCTAAGCCTATGCTCACACAAATATCCAACATTATATTATTATATGCTCATAACTATAGATGTACCAATTTAAGTTTCCCGCTAGTGAGGGTGCCACCGTCACGTTAGGAATATTGCCATACTCAACCACAACTAAAAATTTCAATAAATTCAAAAACTGATATTTTAGCGACGGTTATTAAAAGTAGACAAGATATTTTTCATAAACTGGCAATTGTAGAAATTTATTCTAGACTGACAATTCTAGTTCCGAATTCGGCGGCGGCCAAGTAATGTTGGTAATACTATCTTGTATTTCCGTCTCGAATCTCGCCCTACGCCTTACTCTCATTTTCGAGATATATTCAAGCTGTTATTTGTGGAGTTATGAGAACATGTTCAAAATTGGTTTCATTTATTAAATTTACATGTCTGTATTGTTTTCATTTTAAAAATAGACTTCAAAATGATAAAACCAAAAACCAAGTGCGAGAAATTTTCGTACAGTCAACAGAAACCAATTCAATAAGATCTAATCGATTGAATTCACTAAAAAACAAGCGTATTTCCGACGATTGTCTTCTTCGTGTCTTATTTTCTTGCATTAAATGAGACAAATAAATATACAGGAAAACTTTTATCCTTGATATCGGTGTCCAACAAACATGATATGCGTTCATGATACTTTAATGATAAATATATAATGTTTTCATTTTTACGCTTTATTCCAACTGCGATTCAAGAAAAGTTCAGGGGGGCATGCGTTATATGTATTTGTAATTTAATGATTGATGGATTATGTATCAAATACTTTGTTTACATAATGAAAATATGCGCCTCAATGTATTAGGAAATAGTAATAAATGTAAAATTAATAAGATCATTTTGTCTGCAAACTTCTAACAATATATGTTTTGTAATTAGGTATTTATACTACAGAACGCAAGTTTTGACCAAACAGTTTGCAATGCGTACTCCAAAATTCTGAATGTTTTAATCCACATTATAAATGGTGTTTCCGCCAATTGATGTAACCCTCAAAAAATACAAAAATATTTTAAAGACGACAGAGCAGAAAAATATTCAATGCTGCAAAGAAATGAAAATGTACAGATTAAAATTCATAACAACACATTGTGAGCGTAATATATTCTTTAATGATAGATACACAACCAATGATTTCGTAGAAATGAAATTTGACGCGTTCGAAAAACAATTTTGAAAATGGCGCTGTGTCATTTACTGCCATTAAAATAACTTTTCGTTTGAGCGGCAAATGGAATTTGATTTCTGCCTCAGAATATAATTATCTATTAACTAATTAAATATATTCGCATTATGGTTACATCGGTATAGCGTAATGTTGCCTCTGAAGATCTTCTACATGGCTTAAGATGTGTTTGTACCACGGCCAGCGGAGCTACGGCCTGGGCACGCAAGTAGAACGCTCTACTTAGACCGAGCTACTTTCTCACTCGTCGGTGAAACGAACGAATTACGATCAATGATCATGATGGTAAACATTGTCTGACCACGGTGGCAATTGGTATGTCTTATGCACACCGCTGATTTGTTTGTGGACGATTTAAGAACTACGCTGATATGATCCAGGTTACTTACATATTTTGCTGCGGTAACTTGTTACATGTTTAAAATACTTATAACTTCAAACCGATTCACACCAAGTCCGTATGTCTCTATTTAAGTGACTAATCTGACGGCAGGACTAATATTACATATATGAATTTGACTGTAGAATCCTTGCATTCGATTTTTTTACACATAACTAAAATTATAGTATATAAATGTTTATTTCGACACTCCCTACGTATAATCACGTAAGTGACACATACGTATTAATACGTCTTTTAAATTTTCAAACAACATTAGGAAAAGTACCTACATTTACCCTTTTTAAGTATAAATACTAGCTAGCGACTTATACAAAAGATCTTTACCTAAAATCCGAATTACAATGTCATAGCTGCAATGTCTCAAAAGCCATAAAATTTTGAGATATAAAATGAGAAACAAGATTTCAAATAATAGCAATGTCCCAATTTTTAAGAAGATAGATACAGCCGTCATTTTGCAAGTACGTTTTGAACCTTTGAGACGCTCTCCTTTAAAATGTCATGTTTGCAGATACGTGATTGTATCTAGGGAGTGTCGATTTTATTATAGAAATTCTAATAACAATTATGAGAGTTTCCATTATGATGGGATACAACGACAACACGCAAAACTATCATAAAATTTACTTTTACATTAATTTACATGATTTCATGGTGTAATTTAATAATTGAACTTTTTTCTGATCAAATTACTGGTTATTATTAATTTCCGGATTATTTTGTTACAAATTCCTTTAATATAAAGATTTTTTTAATTTAAAAACATTCAATTTCTTCACAATAAATGGTTAATTCAGATGTGGAGGAATTCATTATTACTCTATACTATTATTCTTTATAAACACAATCATTTATTTGTATTAAAATTATCCACATGGGGGATTTTACATAATCTAGACTGTTACGAGGTCTTAGTGCAAACCGTTCAGTCAACGATTCCTTTAGGTATATCAACTAAATACTATATCAATAAGCTTTTAATAACAGGAAAAACGAGGTGTTTCTGTGACCATTTTTTGACACAACATTAGCTATCGGACAATTTTATGATTCAACAGGTTTGCCTTTAATTCTGTTCTTTTTTCAAACATCAAAATATTCTATCTTGTTTTCCCATTGTGAATAAATAATAATACTTAGTACGTATGAAACTTAGCATAGATAATCGTACTTAGGAATAGATATTTAATATTTTTGAATTTGGAATATTATAATAATAAAAAGTGAAAGTCAATCTTGTTTTGCAAACAGAATATGTTAGCTATTTGATATGATGGTAATAATAAAAGTGCATTCGGATTCGAAATCTTTTCTGTAATGCGCAGACGCAACGATCTATGAAGATATTTGCTCCATCGTGCTTCACTAACCAAGCATTGTTCCATACTAGATGAAGCCAATAATAGAGGTACCGCTTTAGAGATAATCAGAGACAGGTACGATCAAAAACCCACATATTTTACATCAAAACTGTCTTGAATGGAGCTTGTGAATCAAATATATTACTATTGATTGATTATTATAATGTCCGCTCCCAATAGTACATATTACTCTGCTAATGGAGCGCCTCTCTTTTTTAAAGATAGTAAGGATAGAATGGCTAGAACAGAACTAATAGGTAGTTAACTTATCGCTCTAGATGGGTGGAGTAATGTAGACATCACAGGTATGGACACAAATCCATAAATCAATTGAAAAATCAAAAAATGAAAGTGTTGCACTGAGAGAACGACGTTGACCACTCGTCTACAAGACTAACAAATTGATGATTTATTCAATTATTGCTTCTCATAATTATTATATAAATGGAAAACAGGTCTGTAAAGTATGTATTTCATAATTCAACTGTGTTTTGGCCAATTGATGTAAACCTCAAAAAATACAAAAATGAGTCACTGATTGGATCTCACTTTAAAGACGACAGAGTAGGTCTCGGCCAAATGATGTAAATTAGAAAAATAAATTGACCACTTATTGGAAGTGAAACACCCGGCCACTTCATGTAAGCCACTATTATATCGACACTCCCTACGTATAATCCCGTTTCTTTAAAAATGAGAATTTAGGGGAGTGGATTTTAAAGATTCATAGCACAGCTCAATATATTATGTTTTTGATAAAAACAGTTTTTACTGAACAATTTCAATTTTGAGGGTTACATCAATTGGCCAAAACATCGTCGAATATTCACATTTCAATTTAACTGTTAATATCTTTTCCATATGTGTTCGTGATTTCTTTTCTCTTCGAATTGATCTTAAGTAACTTAAAAATAAATCGAATTTGGCTTATCTCATGTGATACAGAATTTCAAAATATTTCTTGATATTGACAATAGTAATAGACAATTATTGTAAATATAATTTAAAAAAAAATAATTACAATTTTCATCATCAATCTGAGATGGAAACAGGCGTAGAGAATGTTATATAACTCTGTTTAATATTTATTCCAATCTTTCACTGTGTTTGGTTAACGGAGTTGCTGAAATCTTTTATAATTCATAGCGGTACATATATCTGTACCTCAGAGACTAATAATAGTCTTATGACCAAAAATAGCGTAAATTGAGT
Organism: Himalopsyche phryganea; assembly: GCA_022494535.1. Taxonomy (NCBI): domain Eukaryota; kingdom Metazoa; phylum Arthropoda; class Insecta; order Trichoptera; family Rhyacophilidae; genus Himalopsyche; species Himalopsyche phryganea. Next base: position 376,429 of record JAGVSL010000059.1, on the reverse strand, counting down.
TATAAATGTCGTATTGTTGGGAATTTTAAGATCTATAGATGGATGAATAAAACTTTGACATACGTTACCGAAAATTTTTCTTTTTAGAAATCGGGTTTGCGCCGCCACTATTATCCTAAATTTCGAATGCGCCCGCTACCGCAATAAGGTTAAGAATACCTGTGTTAAAGTAAAGTTTTCGTCTTTAATAATAGTTGAATATCATAATTATGCTATTGTTAATTATTTATCTGAGTACCGACAATACCAGTCTAATAAAATAAGGCACTTTCTGAGCAGTCACTATAAATGGCTTTGACGCTTTTCCAAATTAATTATGGTATCATCGTACTTTAGTGCTAATGAATAAAAGGTTCATTTGAAAATGGAATGCTCGTCTGGTGGACATGTTGCACATTACAGCACGTAGGTAAAACTTGCGAACGCGGCATTTTGAAAATACTTTCTCAAAATACTTTGCATGATACCATTTCCGATGCTCGCACGACAATCGATTAATAAATTAACAACAATACAAATTATTATCAGTGGCGGACTGGCCATATAACCCAGGATGCCCGATTGCAAGTGAGCCCCGCTGTGTGCTAGGGGCCCTCAATTAAAAATTAAATAACTTGTTAACTATTTCATTTTACGTGTTTAAAAATATACAGGATAAAGCACTTTGGGTATTTCATCGATACAAATAAATATGTTTTCTTACGACATACACAATGAACATACCTCAGCATGATTAGAAATTTATTCTTTATGTCTATTTTAGCTGTTTCTTACGTGTGAATTTTTGTAATTATCAATTAATTATTAGTACAGTACATAGGAATTAGTATATAGGGTAGGAGACCCCTAACCAAAAATTTTGATGGGTCCCCTTTAGTATTGTGTAATTAGTATATAGGGTAAGGGCCGTCTCCCATTTTTGGATGGGCCCCGTTTGGGTAGGCCCCCATTGACTCCCGGCAACCAATATTTTTAGAGCCAGTCCGCCACTGATTACTTTTATATGTATGAATTTTATATTGAGAAAACTTAGTATTTTGACTGGTGGTAGTCAACCATAGTTCAAAACCATTTTATCTCGAACATTTTTTTATAATATGTGATGGATTCATAAAATTCGATTGCGCTTTATTTTTCTACACCATATTATCAAAATCGGTATTTGGATGTTAAAAAATAGTCGAAATACCGGGATCCTGATTATGGTTATACCGGTGATGAAATATCTAGCCTAGAATAGCGCTGGCACGCGAGTCCCAGGCTTTAGTACTTCGAGAAGCTATTGTGCCAAACAAAATCAGCAACTTTTTGTTGGGACCCACTATGGATGCAATGCCTCTGCAATCTTTGCATTATTGGATTCTCCCGCGACACGACTATGCAGGCTTGTCGATTTTCTATCAAAATGGCAACACATTGAAATTATGTAAAATATGTACGTATATACAATAATCTAATACAAAATGATGTGAACTATTTCATTCGATTTATTTGCTCAGCGGTGGGCTCTGCTTTGCGAATCATGGACGGCGGAACACCTCTGCCACATGTAGGCATACTTACTTGCGAACATAAAATGGCGAACGGAGATAACCGTCTTACTGCAAAACGCTTGATGGTGATTTCACTGCCAAGCTCTTCCAACATGACCGGTTAATGGGTTATGAATAGGCCAACATTCAAATGTGACGCTATAAAGTAGTATGCTGAACTCACCATATGGGAGTCATTAATACATGATGAAAAAGAAGCTGTGCAAGCCGATTCAACCGAATTGAAGCCGGATTACTAATAAGACAAACTTCCTGGCCTTACTGTGGCGTCGTATAGAGAGCGAGTAGATCTCAAGTAATAAGAAGCTTTACTTTTATCTAGGCCATCTAGGGGGGTGAACTTTCTACACACCTCAGTGCTCGCCAAGTGTTGAATAGTTGTTCCTGAGACAATCTCGGTTAAGTAAAAAACTGTAGATGAATGACAAGGGGTATGCTATCCTGTCAATCTTCCAAGCTCCTCTTTATTATATCCTTTACGTGAGATGAGTTTGTAAAAATAAACATAAATTAGCAATCAAAATAATGAAATTCCCATATTAATACATCATTCCACGGTCACCCTAACAGGGCCCATTAATTTGGAATAAGCAGGTGGTTTTTCGAATTGCATTTTAAAACCCTCTGTTCTAACCATAGTGCGTTGTTTTCTCAACTGGGATTGGGGATCGCTGTTGTGATCAATCTAGGTGTCAATGTAGTGCCTAGACTAAGTGATATGAATTTGTCACATTTTATCGTGTATATAAACAATGTAAACTGTTTACTGTCTGTCATTTCGAGTTTATTCGTGTGCTCGAATGCCTGCAGATGCCGAAAGGCGAAACCCTGGTCGTTAGTGACAAAATCTTAAATTATATCAATTAGTAATGCTTAATGCTTCGTATCAAAGAGATAAATTGTTCGATTGTAAATACAAATAGTCTACACGCACACTCATACACTATCAACTCCCACGTTTCATCTACAAGGACGGAAATCATTTTACCTTTGATGACCTTCGTTGGATCTATGTCTGTGTTGTCTCCAAATCAATAAATTGATCAAGTAAGCCAAAGAAGCCTATTCAATCAAGATACTAAATTTAGCTATTAATAATATAGAAGTATATTGGGAGCAATATTACACGAAAGAGATTAAGATATTCTCTGATTTGAAATGAGGACTCCATCAAGAATGGACATTGCAAAAAATACACCATACCATCGCATGCGACATTAATTCATCTGAATTTTTCTGTACCAACGATTTTTGTTTACATATATCATTCAAGGTAAACAAACATACTTGGCAGGTTTTTCTCTAGGTAATTTGTTAGGCAGGTTTATGTTATTGGCTTCGTGAACTGTGTGTGCAGGAACTTGATTTAAATTCTGGTTAAGAACAACACTGATATGTATCATAAAAAAGTCCACAAGTAGTTCAATACAATAAGTTAATATTGAACTTTAAATATTCAATGCTTTGGTGAATACAATATCCATAGATGACATTGTCATGTTGATGTAATATGGCACAACGTCTGTATATCATCATGGATATTTTCCTATATTATGTGAGAATGCCTATAGACATTGTGATTTGCTTATTATAACAGTTTCTACTTTTGTGTAACAGCGTTTGAACATCTCAACCATGTGTGAGTCCAAATTCAAAATATATTTACAATATTTTATGAGTCATTTTACCACCTCTAATAAAATATATAGTGCCCTAAAAAGGGTTAAACACAAAGTAACCATTTTCTTACTATCCTATTTTGTTATATAGCGTCAGATGTATATCATTAACAAATTTTGTAAACCACAAACACAAATGATGGCAAAAAAACATTATTTCATAATTCATAAAACGCTTTTAATGTTTATTAAATAATTATTTTTGAAATGCTAGTATTTGAATATCAGAAAGAGACATATATTATCATTTAGTAATTTGGTGTTTGAGGACATTTAAATATCTTGAACATACAGATATAGATGTATATATCAGTACTCTAGAACCGAACTGTATTAACCAAACAATTTTCAAAATTCACCTCTTTGTATTAAACGCCTTTTCCATACTATGGTAAAGAGTATTAACTCATATATCAAATATTTAGTGAGGTATTCTTTTTAATGAATAGTGAATCTTGATTTCAAAATGAAACCATACTTAAACCCTTTAATACTATTTAGTTATTAGTTTTTTTATTATCAGTTGATATTTAACCCACTTTGTCAAAGGTTCTTTTCAAAAAAATCGTCAACGATAAAACTTCTGTCGAAACTATGAAATATGAGACTACAGTTTGGTTCGAAGGTATATATATCAATTTGAATACAATTTTCACTCTTGTTTCCAAATATTCTTTATACAATAAAATTATTTCTGACCAGGTGTAACATCACATAGAGAGAAAAATATCCACGGTGCGCATTGATAACACCAAATAATAATTTTTCAAGCAATGATTCTGACCATCTTATATTATTTTACTCCAATATTTAATCTAACAACCTGTAACAAAATTAAATCAACAATCAAATCCTTATGCCCCACATGTCTTTTCTAGATTGGTTAAGCTATTGTAGATAGTCTTGTCCTGATATTTCTTGCACACTACCAAATCCATAGTTTTCCTACTGGCATTTACGCTTACATAATTCTGTTTTGAATCTTCAACCTCATTCATTTTAACAAGATCTAAGGTGGATTTGTTTGTCTCCTGGAATAAATAAAAGTAAAATGTAAAATTTAGGTATGTCAGCTGAAGAAAGATGAAATCATTTAATTGGAGAACCCAATCCGAAGATCGAATGGCCTCCCAGAGGAGAATTTCAATGTTAAGTATAAAATAAAAACTGGTTGGGTTAGTGAATCATCCTTCATTTCATTAGAGAGGGTAAGGATAGTCGGATATGGCTATGTGAGGATTAGTTGACTGTTTATCATTATCTTCACCCTAATTTTAGGTATAGGAAAGTTATGAAGGTCTTCTGAAAAGTTAAACCTGACGCAAATATAAAATCCATGACTTAAAACGACAATTAAACATTCCTAGCTTTTGACGTTACAATACACCCTTTTTTGACACTTTTTTGCCCGGTTTGCTTTTCCAGGTTTCGAAAATGAACGGTCCAATTTAATGGAACAATCTTTCATTATATATAAGGTTTTTTTGCACGACTGTTTTGCATTGAGCGTATCTATTGATGCAAAACCGGGAAAACCTCGATTTTACTCGGGAATAAACATTCATGGGGAAATTGGGAAAAAACAATCATAATATTAATGATTATTGTCATATCAGCCACTACAAAGTATAGTGGCTTTGTAACCATATATTAATTTTAGCGTTGGTAAGACCTATTTTAAAAGAGTGGTATTTTTTACATATGCCAACATTGTATCCACATATTTGAGCTTAAGGTGAGTTATTAGTTCGATGATACAAATGGAAGTAATGAACTTTGTTTCTGGTCCATTTTAAGTTGAAGAGTTGCGTTGAATGAGTGTCGGACGCCCAGCTTTGTTCTTCACGTGAACTCGGCTAAGTACGAGTCGAAAAAGATTTTTTCGGTGGCCCGTCTTTTTTTGTTACCCTACTTGGCAGATCCCCACTACCTAGCCTCAATGCCTGCATATGCCCGCCAACAATCAGACATAATCATAGATCAAGGTCACACGCATTTCATTATTAGTGGCATTAATGTAGCAGCTAATCTATCTGGCAATTGTGAGCAATAATTAATTGAAAAATACCTACCAAAAACTTAAAAGAACACTTACATAATATCATAATTATTTAGAAGGGCTAATTTTCTGATTCCAACAGGCTTTAATAAAGTATTAATACTAGTTTTAATATATTGTACTTAAATCGAGCTTTTAAGTAAAAATTGATTGGTTTCATATATTTATATTACAAAGTAAACACCGAGTTAATAAATAATATGTTCCACAAACAACATATCGTTGTATAATATATAATTACTATTAAATTTTGTTGACAATTGAGATTCCTCTAATTCCGAAATCCAGGGTAAAACCTTACTATTATCGATATAGAGTTTAAAAGTTCCTTCATTTTTTAACACTACCTTATATCAATAAATCAAGAATTCCTAATTTTTGTCGAATTCTGATTTTTTTATATTTTTCTGGATTTTTAATAAATAAAACACAGAATTTAATTTTGTGAACACAATTTTAGTATAAGTATTGTTAAAAAAGACATGGAACAGGGTTATGGCTACAAGAATTAATGCGTTATATAGAGGTCAGCTGTTTCTAACAATAAAAAACTCAAATAATTCAGTGCTGCAAGTATAATAGTACTATTTGCCTATAATGCAAATAAATAGAATATGCTGTGGTTATGTCGGCGTCCGTGGCGCAGTTGGTTTCGTCGCTGGCTACGGTTACGGATGTCTCGGGTTCGATTCCCGGTGCGGACGGTTTTCATAGATTGATCTTTCAATCGATTTATGGATTTCTGTTCGTAGTCTGAGTCCTCCCTCCCACCAATCCCATCCTCACGGGGCGTAAGGAGAGCGATTAGCTAACCACTAGTCCTTTCATGGCCCTATCCTTCTATCCCTACTCTCTTCTAAAAAAAAAAAAAAGAGAGGTTGAGCAACTGAGTGACAAGCAGTTCTCGTAGAAAAAATTCTGTCAAGATACCTCCATTAGGAGACCATATGCTCCACATTGGGAGCGGACATGGAAAAAAAAATGTCCAAGAACTACGTTGAATGAATATCAGTCGTCCAGCTATGTTATTATATTAAAAAAGCCGAATTTCATAAAAAAATACTTATTTGTCAAAGACGTAAAGTGACGGACATCTGACGATCTTTTAGCGCTTTTCTTCAATATTGGTTGCTTCCATATTATAATTATTGATTGAATTGGCATTTACTTGGTGAAACTTCAGTACAATTGGATTAAATATCAAAGTATTCAGTTTTTGAACATTTTATTTTATCTTATTATCTCCACATAGTAACTAAATAATATGCGGCACCAATATAAAATTATTATTATATTATAAATAATATTTATTATTGTGTCTACCATCAGATAAATTTAGTTTTAAGATTCTTTATATTTCGAGATCCAGGGTAGAGACCGTCACCTTATAGAATCTGAAAGTACCTACCGTAATTTTCAAACAATACCTACCCTTTCTCAACAAATCAAAACATTCAAACATATTTTTTTAGGCTTAACAAATGTTTTCTTAACACATTTCCTCGCTATGAGTAGCTTTATTTTTAAATAATAATGAATAAATATTTATTTTAGTTTTAATATTTATTTAGCCATAATTGTTAGGCAAAATATTTATTTGTGACATTATTGTCAATAGTCAGTTGATCACACTGAACCTGTTAAGCATCTAGAATTTTTCGTAAGTTATTTTAAAACTTTACTTTTATAAATAGTGCTTGTATTTGCAGTTACCTCAACTGTCGAAAAATCATCATTTATCTCCCAGAAATACAAAAGTTACGATAAAGATATTTTAACTCGCCATTTCATTATATGTTAGCAATTAGAATACATACAAATATTTAAATAAATTGAGTTTTAAAAACCATAAACACGCCAGGCGGAGTTGTACCACAGAGCGAAAGAGAAGTTCTGGGGTTATTCCTCTTTGAGTAGGGTCATCAAAACACTTTTAACAACATACCATAGAAAAACTAGACGGAATAACCCCGTTTGACGATAGTTATTTTTATTTTTCAATCATCATAATGTAAAGTTTAGCCTGTCATAGACGCGAGAACTGCTGTGCCCGGCTATAATGGCAACCCTGTCTCTGACACGGACAAATGAAATACGGCAACGTCACGTTAAGTACTTCTAACGAGTGAGCGCATCGGCGAATCAGCATTTTGGTTCAGCTTCTATAGGCGTGTATTTCGCATCAATTCTTATTTTAGTTAACGTATAAATTTCTGCAAATATGGCTGATGGAAAGAGGTTTGTCCCCTGGTTCATTTATTAAACGATTTATTATCATTTTTGTGCAAACTTTTCACTGTTTTTGTCACCGCTTGTTAGTCAAACAATAATCTCAAAGTGGCTTGTCATCATGTCGCCGATTATCACTTTTTATAAAAATATAAGTGTAATGATATGTTTAATAATGAATAAATCAATCTGCCGCTATTTTTTAATTCCGCTGCAATATATTCCGTTTCGAAATCGGTTAACATTTTTCCGCGTTTCATTTTACTATCATTAATCTTATCTTATGATATAACCCTATCAAATAAATTTCTTGGCCCTTTGTCCTTAGCAGGTGCACTTATTAAAATGTGTTTGTTATATATGTAAATATTCTCTTTTTTTCATATATCCTTGGTGCTCTATTTCGTAAAACAATTCAATTCAAGTGCGGATTGGGTAAATAAGTCTAGCTCATTTTTTTAAACTTTTCAGTCCTGATGATTTATCCACTGCGATCCTCCGTCGTAAGGACCGCCCCAATCGTCTTATTGTGGAGGAAGCTGCAAATGATGATAACTCAGTGGTGACTTTGTCACAGGTAGAGTACTATATAAATATTTGTTGTTTTTTTTTGTCTGTATGATTCTTGACCCTTTTGTTCTTTCTCCTGTTACCTTTGTTCAGAACAGTAAAACTGTCATTTTTACGAAAATTTACTTTTTAAAGAAAATTAAGTTTCGGAAATCATTAATTATATTGTATTCTTCTCCCACCAGATATTTTGACATCCTTTAATCAATAAATACTAATTCAACAGTTCTTGTTTAGGAACAATCATTTTTAAAAATCCATGAATCCTACATTTATGACTGAACATACCTTAACTAGTATTATAGATCAGGGGTCTCCAAACTACGGCTTGCGAGCACCACCAATCCAATGCCCAGTATTCAAAACTACAGTATGTTGGTATGATGAAATAGCTAAGTCTTGGGCCTTTGGGACTTAGTGAAGGAGTCAGTGTGGCACCTAGATTTAAATGTTTAGAGATCACTGTTATAGATGAACACATTTTGAAAAATAATAATACAGAAAAATCAAGTAAAAAATGCCATGTCACCTAGTGCATTAATATTTCTAACCTAAAATGTGTATTGTAAATAGAAGCTATTTGAGATCCTTTCAAATTATTATTTTATATTTATGTGTCTTAGTGAGTATAAAGTGAACGAAATGTATTCCCAAATATGAATTACAACATATTTGTTTTGATCTGTCTGTCTGTAACAGGCAGATGCACACACCGCTAGAGCAAATTTCGACAAGTGCCAGTGTCACCTGGTATATTTATAATACAAAGTATTTATATTTGTGTTGGGAGTGTTTTGACTGTCTAAAAGGTCTCATTTCATAAACTAAATAAAATTGTAATCATTTAAATATTGGTAGATTAATGGTTTTTTTTGTGTTATATAAAATAGTGTCCGTCTGTAAAGATACCTTCATGTTCAATAACAAAATATGCATGTATTATTGGAATCACTGAACATGAGCATGTCAGTATGTTAAAATTAGTCACCTCTGATTAGTCATAGCAAAGTGACAAGCATTATTTTTGGGGATAATTTATAGAACCTGTCTAATGCTCACAGCAAATTTGCTGTTCACTGTAAACCCCTTAAGTTATTAACATGTAATCGATAATCATGAAATGCATTTTTTTTATATAAAAAATTCTACTGTTACGCCAAAAATGGCATGTTAACACGTTCAATGCTGAAAACTCACCTATTACAATTGCTGTTTCACTAAACAGCTGAGCAACGTACTCCCAGTCCAATAAGCATTGAATTTTTCAAAATTGTCGTAGACTAAGATAGCTAGCTATAAGTGCCTCTGTGAGAAGTTAATTCAAGTTTAATCATTGGTAATTTCCTTTGTTGTTATTTCAATGTTTGGCAGAAAACACCTTGAAGCCAATATTGAAATTGTCATGTTAGCCAAATCACTGTCTTTCATAGGATTGTTTTTTATAAAAACTGAATTGTAAAACTTATAAAAAATAAATGACTGAAAAGCTACTACAAAATTCAAGGATAATATCCGGCAAAGTAATTTATGCTAATGTTAGCATAATAATTTTATTATTGTTAACACATTGTACTAACTTTCAAATATATTAGAACTAATCATATGCTTCCTTATATTGTTATTGTTTGCATCAATTACTTAGAATCAAAACTTAAAAAATAAATAAGAAGAGAGTTTAATTTTAAAAAAATATCGATTATCAGTTGAAGTAATATTTATGAGAAATTTTGTATATTTCCAGACAAAAATGGACGAACTACAGCTGTTCCGCGGAGACACAGTCCTCCTCAAAGGAAAACGGCGAAAGGAGACCGTCTGCATTGTCCTCTCCGACCAGTCTTGCCCAGACGAAAAGATTAGAATGAACAGAGCTGTAAGAAACAATCTCCGCGTGCGCCTTAGTGATGTTGTTGCCGTAGCAGCATGCCCCGATGTCAAATACGGCAAGCGGGTTCATATTCTTCCCATGGATGACTCTGTCGAGGGTCTTACTGGGTAACTATTATATTTTGAATATTTTACACAACTGATCAGTTGATAATGCTCATGATGAGCGAAACCGGTCCTGATCATTATAAATATGTGGAAGTAGTACAAATGAATTGTGTTTTATTTTTTAAAATATTAAGTCTATTTGCCTAACTATGAAATGTTTATGACACAATATCTTTGAGGTCGAGTCCACTATGAACATTATACTCTTGTGCAGCAATACAATCACAGGACACAGTTAAAGATAGACAATTTACTGCCTTGTTCAATATTAATTGTAATGCCTTTACCTAATAATATTTGCGATTCTTTTTAGCAATCTCTTTGAGGTATACCTGAAGCCATACTTTCTGGAAGCGTACCGACCCATCCACAAAGACGACACTTTTATAGTAAGAGGGGGCATGCGAGCAGTAGAATTCAAAGTGGTGGAAACAGACCCAGTCCCATACTGCATCGTAGCACCTGAGACTGTTATCCATTGCGAGGGCGACCCAATCAAACGAGAGGTGATAATTATGTATTTTACTGTTACTTGATAATAGCATCATTTTTTATGGATACATTTAAAACCTGTTATTCTAATTTAGCTATTTGTATCTTTTTTTTTATAATCCGTTTATATATGAAGAGGACTTTGCTTTGTATTTCACTGCCTGTTGGAACCAAACTCACACATTTACAATGTTGACTTCAGCTATAGTAACTTGTTTCTGACGTACCTTGTGTATCGGTTTTAAGGAGGAAGAAGAGGCGCTGAATGCTGTAGGCTATGATGACATCGGCGGTTGCCGCAAACAGTTAGCACAGATTAAAGAGATGGTAGAGCTTCCACTCCGTCATCCGTCTCTCTTCAAAGCGATTGGAGTGAAGCCTCCTCGGGGTATTTTACTATACGGGCCCCCTGGAACGGGCAAGACCCTCATAGCTCGAGCTGTTGCTAACGAGACAGGTGATTATAATACAACTCTTAACTTATTACTAATTACTTAAGTAAAAATAACAGACAGAATGATTCATCATATGGAATATCCTAGACGCTTCATGTCATCATTTGTTTCTGCAAATTCTTCAGTGGCATCAAGCTACTAGCTATCTCACAACAACTTTTGACCAACACTGATTTTTCTTTTGCTATTTCGAAATTTGTTTTTATCAAACTATGGATGTTTATTATTTTGATTAGTCCAAAGTCAATAAATTAAATTATTTAGAGAGATTTGACCTGTGCTATAGATATAAAATGACATAATCAATGTCGAAATATTTTTACACCTATGTAATGGTTTATTTTTTGTCTCAGGTGCATTTTTCTTTTTAATCAACGGACCTGAGATTATGTCAAAGTTGGCCGGTGAATCCGAATCCAACCTCCGCAAGGCATTCGAAGAAGCCGACAAGAACTCCCCCGCGATCATCTTCATTGACGAGATTGATGCGATCGCCCCCAAGCGTGAAAAGACTCACGGAGAGGTAGAACGACGCATTGTGAGCCAACTGCTCACTCTTATGGATGGTAAATATACATTTTTACATGGATAATAACGTAACAGTACATAACAATTTCAAATATAATGTTTCCTAGTACTCTAGTTATAACACATCAACAAATTCTTAACTACATTACTTAGATACACTATCTTTTAAAAATAAAACACAATTTTTTGTACTGCTTCCGCATGTTTATAATTTTATAGTAATATATTTAACTTTATCAAAATAAAATTTGGATTATTGAGATTTTGTACACTTCCATGTATTTTGTCACTAACAACCCGGGTTTCGCCTTTCGGCATCTTCAGGCATTCGAGCACACGAATGGACTCGAACTGACGTCAGTCGGGTCTGACGGGTCATTAGTAACAAAATACATGGAAGTGTACAAAATTTCAATAATCCAAATTTGATATTGAAATTCCATCAAGCACCCTCAGTCGATGTCTTAAATTTATCAAAATAGTTGACCATGTACGCATATAGAATCTTAACACCAAAGCTATGTGCATGTATGCAGGCAAGTGCTTCTTTGATTAGGTCTGTGAATGTATATGGTATTTTTTGCAATGAATTTGATATGGGCACACCTTTGAATGAATAGCAATTGATACAATCTCAAACGTTTAAGCAGTATCATTTTATTAACAATTGAGTAACCAGACACCACAACCTGCATAATGAGTTGTAGTTGAAAGAAAATGTTTGAAAATCAATGAGTGCGAGCAGGCATAACATATACGATGCAATTTTAAAATAAGAGTAAAGTAATAATGGTTTCGAAATTACATTTGGTCGCACACTCCGTATTATTTTTTATGTGTACTGGATTGGCGATTAAAGGGCTAAGGCTAATGGCCACTGCATGTAATATCTATTCGTTTCTCTTTTACCAGGTATGAAGAAATCATCACACGTAATTGTTATGGCAGCTACAAATCGTCCAAATTCAATTGACGGAGCCTCCGTCGTTTTGGCCGGTTTGATCGCGAAATCGACATCGGAATACCTGATGCCACCGGCCGTCTTGAAGTCTTACGTATTCACACTAAAAATATGAAATTGGCTGAAGATGTCGATTTGGAGCAGGTAAATGATTATTCACTGTGTATATACATATGTTTAACATCATATCGCCAGCTTAGTGGCAGAAGGCGAGATGTCGAAAATCAACTGTTCTGAGTTATGAATGCAGTACGATAGATTGTAGGACTATCGTTTGAGAAAGCAAGCTCGGCCATATTCCATGTATATTTTTTATTTAATTTGAAGAAATACATATGAATTAAGTCAATTTCGTTCACAGTTATTAGTGGCAAACTATAATTAATATTACTATAAAAAAGAATTCCTAATAATCAAATCGAATTCGCAATTGATTAACAAATCTCATAAAATGGCAAGTTTAATAAGTAATGGTTAAGGTATGCAAATAGAAAAACTTAAATCTCATGATTGTCTTTAAAGTCGATTAACTCAAAACAGAATCATTATCTATTCTTTCATGTTTTATGTACCACAGTTTCAATAAATCACATTGAAATAGTGTCTTTATCAACATTTTTTTTAATTGAATAGATCGCTGCAGAATCTCATGGGCATGTGGGAGCCGATTTGGCATCGCTCTGTTCGGAGGCTGCTCTGCAACAAATCAGGGAGAAAATGGATCTCATAGATCTTGAAGACGACCAAATCGATGCTGAAGTATTAAATTCACTCGCTGTCTCCATGGATAACTTCCGGGTAAGAAATCAATTACAATATATATATATGTTCGCCAGCATTTCAGTGAATATCTGTGTGTGCGGAAGGAAAAGGGAATTATGTGTTATATGTGTATAAATTGAAAAACGAGTTGAATATGCCAATATAACTTTGATGCATAAAAGTGTAAAGAAACCAGTCAAATCTGCTGCATTAATAAATTGCACTTTTCTTTATTTCTTCTTTTTTTCTCCATAAAATTGTAGAATTGGTACAAAGCAATATATTTTATTTTTCACTTTTAAGATGTTAACTGTCAATTCTTGGTGAAAAGGCATCATATTTTAAAAATAAGTAGTTTTTACTGCTTCCACATGTTTATCATCAACTGATAATGCTCATGATGAACGAAACCAGTCCTAATCATTATAAACATGAGGAAGTAATACAAACAAATTGTGTTTAACTTTTCAAAATATTTTATTTTTATATATGTATAATGACTTGCCAACAAGAATTGACAGTTAATTTCACGTTAAAACATCTAATTTTAAGAATGTTGTTTTAGCTCTCCTGTAAAGTACCAATTGTAGACTTATTGCCCCCTTTTTTCTGTTGCATACAGATATATACACTGGGGCCTCGTATAACACGTGCATATGGTTCCTCAAAATCGTGTAATATAAATCCGTGTTATACAAGGTTTTTGAAGTTCATACAAAATTAGGATATGCGTTCCAAAAAAATATGGAAGATTGTTAATATCCTTTAATTGTTTTAAGAACTCTACTACCATACTAGGTACATCGATCCCTACACCTGATTTAAATTATATCCGCTGTTCGCAAAACTTGAAGCAATTTCGAAACCCCATGTCAGATTTCGTTGAAATAAAAACTAATATGAAGTCAGCTCCCTAAACACGTAAAATCATTTAACTTTGTTTTTATAATAACGCATACAGAGTTTGTTTCAGGTGTTTTTTCTCAAAAAATGTTGAAATTTATTCACCTCTATGGTATCTCCTATGGTTTTACAATTATGAGCATATCGACTGTGTTTGGGCGAATTGATTTAGCCCTCAAAAAATACTAAAATGAGTTAATACCCTTATTGTTAATTAAATTGGCATTTGTTTTTTTCTTTTTAACTCAACTATATAAAGGTAAAAACAGCAAACATTTAAATTTGAATTGTTGAAATTTTGTACAATTCCATGTAGCTCGTTACCAACGACCTGGGTTTCGCCTTCCGGCATCTTCAGGTTTTCGAGCACTCAAATGAACTCAAACTGACAAGGGGTGTCAAATAATACGCCAATTTATTATTCAAAGCTTTGGGAACTTTTTACTTTAAATAAAAGCATTAGTTTCAGTATTTGTATCGAAAAAAATGCTTCTTTATAATTTTCTTATATAGTTTTAAAGATCCTATCCAATCATGAGCACAGGGCAGCGAAATTTTTGAATATAGCAAAATATTTAAATTTGAATTGATGACATTTTGTGCATTTCCTAGTATTTCGTCTATAACGAGGTTTCGCTTTTTTTTTTATATCTTTAAAAATATATGAACAAAAAGCATTTGTTTTGATGCAAATTCCAAAAATAATGCTTTTTTTTACATAAAAAGTTCCCCAAGCTTTGAATTATAAATAATTATATATTTTTAAACATTCTATCCAATCCTGAACACAGGGCAGCAAAATTTTCTTCACACTGCTATTAAATTATCGGAGCCGGATTTGTCTGCTTCTATTAAAGTAAAGACCCGAAAAAATGTTTCTTGTATGCTTCAGACATATCAATTGAATTTTGGCCAATTGATGTAACCCTCAAAAAATACGAAAATGAGTTAATACCAGATTTTTTCTGAAACCGTGTTCTATCAAAACTGTGTTATAAAAGGCCCAGGTGTATATCTTAATTTCTAGCAACCCATAATCAAAGACCGTTGGTTAGTAAAAACCTAAAATAATCATGACATTTTATTAGAATTTGTTGCTTAATTTCAGTATGCAATGACCAAGTCGTCTCCGTCAGCGTTACGTGAAACTGTTGTGGAGGTACCGAATGTATCATGGACAGACATCGGTGGATTGGCGAATGTCAAAAAAGAGTTGCAAGAATTGGTTCAATATCCAGTCGAACATCCCGATAAGTTCCTCAAGTTTGGAATGCAGCCTTCCAGAGGTGTACTCTTCTATGGACCTCCTGGATGTGGTAAGTTTCTTGTTTTTTTTTTGCATCAATAATATTCACTATCTCGGTAATCAAATATTTTGTCTAATACCAAAAATTTGAGGTCGCTGTAAGCTTTTCTAGCAAAAAAAAAAGCAATTCAGTTCTACCACCACTTGATGAACGTGTAATTTTAGAATCTCGACTCGGTTATCAAATTACTGATTGTGCAATATATTTGTCATAATTCATCCGTGTCTGTTACGCACAGTACAACACTGTCCTTACGCACAATGCAAATCGAGAGAGATTTCTAGCGTGGATATTGACAGGTTGCACCTGCCACCTAGTGTGCGTTAGACTATACTTGTTGATTGGAACTTTTATTCAAAAGTTATCCATGCAAACATCATGAAACACACTGACTCTTTAGCAATGATATTGATTTCCTGGTGAGTATTCATTTTTCTTCTTTTCATTCTAGGTAAAACACTTCTAGCTAAAGCCATTGCCAACGAATGTCAAGCGAATTTCATTTCCGTTAAAGGACCGGAACTTTTAACAATGTGGTTTGGTGAATCTGAAGCTAATGTCAGAGATATATTTGACAAGGTATGCAGTGTTTTTTTTTTTTTATGCTATACTTTTAATTTGTCCCATAAAATGGATTAAACTATAATCCGACTATGATGGTATAGTCACGGAACAAATTTTGTAAAACAAACCGTTTTTATAACGATATAGATGTTTACCTACCATTAATTTATTTCTTTGCACTGCCCCATGAATATTATTTTAACACATCGTTGGCGGAAACGGCAAATGCCATTTTTTGCCGACTGTTGGTTGTTTACGGGACATGACGTATCACGGGTTTGTTTTTCGATGTGAAAAGTTGTGACATATTTTTCTCGAATATTTACATCTTCAGATTATACACTTCCAATGTTTGTAAATTTGTGGGAATGGTAGGTATATATTATTATTTATTATATAATTATATGGAATGGATTACTACAATAAGTTTTGAAAATATTGAAAATATATGTAGTGGCGTCACTAAATTGATAACAGGTCAACTTAGAAATATGGTGAAATTATGACATAATTAGAGTGTTTTTTTATTCTTTTTATGATGACCAAATATCATATTTCTTAGAAAGTTTATAAAAAAAAATATTGTTTAGTTTAGAAGTTGTGCCGATTTTAAGAGATTTATATATTTTTGCACTAATCTCTAAAAAACGCCCGCTTCCAGCTGGGGTCTATTGTTCGAGGTGACTAATTATAATGTGTTAATAAATATTTCAACCCTAGGCTCGATCAGCTTCGCCGTGTGTGCTGTTCTTCGATGAATTGGATTCGATTGCAAAATCTCGCGGCGGATCGGTGAGCGATGCCGGTGGAGCTGCCGACCGAGTCATCAATCAAATCCTCACAGAAATGGATGGCATGGGTGCCAAGAAAAATGTATTCATAATAGGTATGTTGAACACAGTAGATACTAGTTTGTGGGCTAATTTGCTGCTAGCTATTTTGTGGTTCGGTTGGATTCTGTGTGTGTGGGGATTGCGATACTTTGACAGTTTACTATGCGTAGGAATAGATTTTAGTTTATAACTTCAAATCAAAATATTCTCTAGTTAAAAATTCAACTTTTTCTTAAAAATTACTATTTGCTCTCTATAAGCCTGAATTTTAATATTACAGTGCACATTTTGTCAACCGTTTGCCGCCAAAATTCAGTTACAAGTTAGATTTGATACTAGCCTTACATCACATTTATCATAAGAAGTGTTTCAAATTGTAATGTATATTTTAAATGATTCATTTCAGGTGCGACTAACCGTCCGGACATAATTGACCCTGCAATTCTACGACCGGGACGTCTCGACCAGCTCATTTACATCCCGCTGCCTGATGAAAAGTCCCGTGAGGCCATCTTCAAAGCCAACCTTCGCAAGTCGCCTGTGGCCAAGGACGTCGATCTCGTCTACATCGCCAAAGTGACGTAGGGATTCAGCGGTGCCGATCTCACTGAAATCTGTCAGCGCGCTTGCAAGCTCGCCATCCGGCAGGCCATCGAGACCGAGATCACCAGGGAGAGGCAGCGGCAGCAGGCCACTCCCACCACGGCAATGGATATGGATGAAGAAGACCCCGTCCCGGAGATAACCCGTGTTCATTTCGAAGAAGCAATGAAATTCGCCCGGCGCTCAGTTTCCGACAATGATATCCGCAAATATGAAATGTTTGCTCAAACTTTACAACAATCACGAGGCTTTGGCACGAATTTCAGGTTTGTCCTTGTTTTGAACTTCAATACTATGAAAGTATATTAAGAGAAGATGATGAATTGGAATTACGTGGTTATTGATTTTAATTTTATATTAGAAATGAATTTCCACAAAATAATTGGCCGCATCAAACAAAAACACACATTGTTGCATTTTCAGTTGAGGGAATATCACTTGATATTTTAATCGTAAAATTATACCACTCTACCCCCCTTAGTAACGTATTGTGTCATTTTTATATCATATTTAGTCCTAACCAGTGGCATTACTAGATGAATGAACATGTTTCAATCATTTACTTATTTTATTTACAGATTCCCGGCAGGACAAAATACAACCGGGGCAGCGGGCACTTCCAGCGGTGATGTCCCGACCTTCCAAGAAGATGCTGCAGACGACGATCTCTACAGCTAAACCTTTCTTAGACAATTAATTCAGGGACTAATTAACTGCACACAGCCGTTACCGAATAACTACCCACGATTATACCTGTCTCATTTTTTTTTATACCGATTGATGCCAACAGATGGTTGTTAAATTCTTTGTTTTGTCAATTGATTGATATTTTTTTACTTTTATTTAGTAAATTGTTTGTACCAAGTACCAGAGATAATTATTGATAAATGTTGAGCGAGAAGATGAGATAAATCGCATACAGTTTGTTTTGAGATGAAAGAAGTTAACGAAATATACAACTTTAGAAAAAAAAAAGTGTATTTTTCTTTTAATATTTAACAAGAATCATTTGATCATCTTCATACTAATGTCGGCGGTACCTGATGTATCACTTTTTATAATTTTATTAATAACATTAATTTAAACCCATTCTACATGTTTAATCTGAATTCACCCCAAAACAGTTTGATCGATTTCGTTTGAATAAAGTGGTGGAGGGAATTAAAAATAAAATTACTATTTTTAATCTATTTCTCGAATATTTTTTTAATTCCCCCAACCCATTTTTTTCCTTCACTGTAGTGCGACAATTCTCTGGTTACTATTAAAAAATATTTCATACGATACAAACTAAACACAATTCGCTATAAGTTTGCTTGGAAATCACCTTTCCGCTCAACAAATCAACTATTACAAAGAAAGAATTAACATGTGTGTTGATATTATTTTTAGACTACTATACAGGATCATTACATTTGCTAAATTTGTCACAAATACAGCGACTAGCTTACACTGATTATCAAATAATTAATATACCGTTTAATTTAAGTTTCATAATTTTCGGTGTGCTGTTTTATATACTTGTAGGATCTGTCCTTTTACCTCTATGTTTACAATGAATGACATTTTGTGTAGAGTTACTATTATTAAATTAAATATAGGTTAAATTAACAAATAGTCTAAAAAAGGATTAAAATCTGAAGTTTGTTTTTTTAAGTAACCGAAGGCTGGTTTTGAAGGAAGTGGGTCTCATTTTCAAAATGTTTCAAATATTTATTCAGTCATTAAACATCGCATCAATTTGTACTTGCAATTCTATTAGAAAGGTCTTTAAATTGTTTTTGAAATTTTAGATGCCCGGTCCGTCTACATAAAAAATCTAAAAGCCTGTTTTGAAAGACCACTACCTACAGTATTGTAATAATTGTTAAATATAAGTTTTTTTTAATCCTCTACCTATTCGAGTTATCTGCGGTTCAGTCAACAGCCGCGTCAAATATGTAGACATGGAAAAAAATATTGGGAAATGCGGTTGTCATTCAATGTCACCATATAATGCTGTATCTTTAAATTCCTAAATACAACAAACTATATAAAACTTGTGTTTATTCTTTGATACCCATCCTCTGATGTATTTTTTCGAAGACTCCTTTCCGTATAATGAACTTTCAAGTATAAGAGAAGCGAATATCAACATGTAATCATTAAAGCATGGGAGTGCAGTGTGTTACAAACGAAATTGTGGGGAGAAATTTTAATGAATAAACAATAAAAAAAATCTGTACAGTGTCTGGACACTCCCTACGTATAATCACGTAAGTACCAAATATGTTATCATATCACACATTGTATAGTAAGTTGAAAATTTCTGATTTACATTTTACATCGAAATAGCATACCTAGTAAACATATATACCCGGTAAAAACCGTATCCAAGTCCGTTCCCTAATTCACCAATAATAGCAATGTCCGAATTTTGAATAAGATACATGCAGTCATTACTTTACAATTGCATTATGAATCAATGTGCGTTTCATACTGAATACCCAGGAGTCCGCCAAGCGTAACTACATAATAAAAAAAAACATGTGTCTCTGAATATTATGTTTTGCCTTTGCACAAAGAAAGGACTGGTGATAATTTCAAAATTTGCCTATCGGAATTACAAAAAGTAAACGATTTTTCCGATTTCTAAAGTGCTACATTAAATTTGTTGACTTTGCCTCGTGGAATGAATTACCTGAACCTGAATAAAGTGACATTTAAATTTTAATAATAGCTCAAAACCCCATTTTTTCCGATCAATGGTTTGACAGGAGAAGCAACGATGGGTTGATTGGTGTTTAACCGGATGGCTGCCAATAGTGTTTTAAGACGCGAAACTTTCTGTGAACGGTACACCGCTCATAAAAAAACATAGATAATATACTAACACAAATAACGTTCCACTTTAAACGGGATTTTACTAACGTAAATCAATTATTTGACACGTAAATACGTTGAACTCACTACGAGATCTATTGGGATTATTGTCACATAGAATTGAAACAGAATTCGTTTTCACCACTTGAAACGTAAATTGAAAAGAGTTTTGTCACCGGAATAAAACAGGCGGCGCCAACAGGGCTGTGCCCTCCATACATTTTCAGAGTTTATACTACGGACTTCCGATAAATTCTTAATTTCCATTGATGTTTGGCGTATATTTTTCGTCTTCAGTTTTAAGTCACGTTTCATGTTAGCGGTTCGGATTAATTTTTATATACCTATAGAATATTCTGATAAGTTTTGACACAATTATTTCACATTTTATCGATACATTTATTTTCGTGTTTTTTTTAATTTGTTTTAATTTTTTTTATTTATTCATTGACAAATTTGTAACAACCCTGTTATATTATGTCAAACATTTTAATTTTGTTATTATGGATAAATGGCGGCATAATCGGCGCACTCTATTTATTTGATAAAAGTAAACTTTCTTACAGTTTCAAAAACGATATATTTAGGTTTTATTTTTGCAATAAAATTCGCGGCGTGCGATGTACCGTCACATACACCTACCGGCAGTTAAAAGGTTAACTGCACTGCATCAAATCGATTAAAGATAACGTCTTAAGCTAAGTATACATTTGGATTTTTTAGTCTAGGCAATCAGTTGCTAGACTGAGTGTCCAAGTGTGGACAGTCAAATAGAGCAGTGTCTCAGTTACTCTAGCAGTTTTCAAACCCGTTGAAAAATTTTGGCTAGAGCGCAGACAGCAACATGAATGATGCCTGACCTTTTAGTGAATAAGTAAAGAATTGCTTCAAAACTTAATAGCTTGGCGGAAAAGAAGCCGCTTAAAATTACTTACCAATAAAATTTTTAAACATTGCAGAATATTAATTTAATAACAAAAATCAGTTGAAACATTTGTACATAGTTGTAACATGTCTTCAATTATATTGACTGTGGAAAGGAAAATAGCAAATTTACAAGCGCAACGAAAAACGTTTTTTTAACGATTTTCAGCCAAAATATTATACACAACCTCGAGTTGCACTAAGACTAATAATCTGGTGTTTTATTTACCCAATCTGGTATTAATTTAATAAGTTATTTAAGAAAAACTAATAAAATTGATCATTACGTCATTTTTCCCCCGACAAAAATTATCAACACCAATTTAGTCAAGTATCTTACAGCCTTTTTCCTCACCAATTTAAAATGACTTTTTGAACAGTTAGTTCAAGTATACATAGATGTCATACATTATCCGATATTGAATAAAGTGTCTTACTTCCATACATAGAGAACTAAACTTCCATCTAAGTCACCCAACCAATAACACATTAACCTTAAATTGGGGGATACAATGCGTGCAGACGTCAAAAATGCTTATAAAATAAGTGTTACCGAATGCTAAAATTGATATACAAATACCATTAATAAAAACGTTTTTTTTCCCAATATTCCCATGCGAGTTCATTCCTAAGTTTTTACACGGCCTCTTATCACTACTCATGACCTAAATAAGGTCCAAAATGTTTTTGAAAAATAAAATCCTTACCCAACCCTAATCTATTATTATTATTTCAGAATTGAGTTACATAATCAGATGAGGGATGTCAGTTGAAATAAAAGTCAATGGAAAAGACAACTTTCTTTTATTTATAAAATTAGGTTACTCATCGATGGTGATAATTCCCTGATTGATTTCATCAATGAGATCGTGAGGGTTCTTGCTGTCAATGGTGCAGCCGACAGATTGACATGTGCCCAGGACTTCTTTGACGGTTCCCGACAGTTCACGGGCCATGGATCGCGGCCTCATCTGCTTGGCAATGGCGATGATCTCATCGAAGGACAGGTTGCCATTGTGTTTAACTGCAATCAAACAGATTGTTTTTAATATTCCATCAGGACACGTGCATTTGAAGAGACATGAAACATTATTTATTAAAAGAAATGTAAAAGATTCCCGTGAAAGGGAAATAATAATAGAAACGATTTTGAATCTTACAGGTCACTACGAAATGGATATAACACTCCCAATTAGTGATATTTGGTGTCACATATCTGAAATAAGTTCACGGTTTCTTGACTCCAATGATGTTACTGCGGTAACTCTGCAGACCACCAATTGGTGACTGTAGATCTAAAAGCAACGGTGGATAATTTAAAAAAGACGACATATTGCTGTAGTCAAAACTTATTTGCATGTAATTCTTTCACTATTGTTTTAACATTTTAATTCGAAATTTGACTGAAAATTCAGTATGATTCAGATTATTTATGTACTGATTTTATAACTGCTATCACTTGACAAACAGCAATGTCATAACCCACTAATTGTTATTACAACATAGTGTTGTTTGTAGAACAATGTGTAAAACCTTGAAATCACAAACTGTTTATATTTGTTAATATTGTTAAATGAAGTACTTAAAGACGATATGCATACACTAAAAATTATCATATTAACTAAAAACGAATAATATTGTTCTTCATAAACCATGGAACTCTCATAATCTGAATGAAATTTGAATCACAGCAGTAAATTTACAGAATTATTCCTAGTTAAAATTCAAGGAAGACGATCTGATTGGACCCCGCAGAGAATCTTTTGAAAATAATACTCCCATCAGCCGAATTCAGTGATCCAAATAGTATAGGTAAATGTATTAAATAACAATTTCTACTAGGACAAGTGTTCCTAAAGTCGGCTGTCGCCAATGGTCGGCCTTTTGAGCTTAAAACTTAAATAATAGTGGATACATTTAAAAAATCAGATTTTTTAAATTCGTGTAGGTAGTCTTGCCAATGTATATCTGCACCATACTGACCTATATGATGCAATACGCAATTAAAAAAAAGTACATTTTTACTTCGCAAGTTTCGAAAAATTCATGTTGTATGGGGATCGCTAACAAAATATACTTTGTATTGTCATGCTTTGCATCATTATGTTTTTTATTGTTCTGTCTACTATCAGTAAATGAATTCGTGACATTCATGAAGTTTCATAGTGATGGCTGAACACTGGGCAACGAAACACTGGGCAACGAAATACCGACCATTGGATTTTGTGGGCCAACTGGGAGAATCGAATTGGCATTTTTTTGTAAACTTCTATTATTTTATGCTTGATACAATATTACCTATTTCATTTTTAGTTGGTTACACTACTTAATACCTGTTTAATAGAATAACAGCGTAAAAAATATGTATTTATCATTCTTTGACTCAAAATTTCATTTGAAAGTACACCTGTCGCTTAACTGGCCGACCACTGGCAAAATATGTATTGCCTACAACCAAAAGATGAAAAAAATATTTCACTGCAGTCAAATATACGAGCACTGGATGTCAGGTGGAACTGATACGAATCCATAAGAACCTACTTGGTTTTGGGCACTCACTATTAATAAAAGACAATAACACCCATACTAACTGTTCTTTTGCTTTTTGCGGTCTCGTGGGGGTTCTTTCAATGCTTTAATGATTAAAGAAGCTGCGGATGGAGCAACTGATATCGCAGCCTGTCTGTTTTGGATTGTCAGCTTAACTGTGATCTTCAAACCTTTCCAGTCACCGGTCGCTTTGGCAATATCGTCACCAACTTTCTTTGGGGACTACAAGAGAGAAAACATATTGTTAAAAATAAGGACTGCACAAGAAAATATTTAGAGGTTATGTTGACATGTCAATTTTTGACACCAATTGCTGAAAATGTCACTCACCAGACCGAGTGGACCGATTTTAGGGGCGAGGGATGAAGTAGCTCCCACTTCTCCACCGACGCATCTTAGGAAGACTAAAAATTTAAACGGAACATTGATAAAGATACGAAATTTACATGTGTAGTAAGTGGCACTTTAATGTTGAAATATATCCTTACCGATTTTAACTTCCGACGGATCAAACTTAGGCGGCATTTTAAGATTTTTTGTTTATGTTTAATTTGCAAAATAAAGAATATAACCGCGGATGGCGTCGGATTTCTTATAGGAAAATCCGCTTTGCTGTCAAAGACTTGCCTATGGCGGCGAAAAGGAGAGCTCGTTTCTATTGGTGTTGACACGGTAAAAAATAGTGACAGCTGTCGAGCTTACACTGTTTCCAGCCAGGATAAAAATATGATTACCGTCAACTGGGGTTATTTCGTCCACCAAGTATAATGCTGCCTAATAAAAAATATTCTGTTAATATAGCCATAACTTACTTTTAACACTCAGGTAGACAAAATATTTGTTCATAAATTTATTAAAAATCATAAGTCGATCATACTGAGCCTTTTAAGCAACTAGAATTTCCTTTAAGTTATTGTAAACTTTACTCGTGCGTGCATATGAACACATCAATTAGAACTGGGACTATTTCACGTACCAAGTACAATACCGTCTAATAAAAGTTGTTTTTTTTATATGGCTAGAACTTATTTTTACACTCGGGTAGACAACATATTTCTATATGCCATTTTTCTCAATAGTCAGTTGATCACTCTGAACCTTAGAAGCATCTAGAATTTCTCGTTCCTAAGTTATTTTAAAGCCTTAGTTTTGTAAATGGAGTGTGCCATAACAATCACTAAAAAAAGCACTGCCAATACAATATTACGTAATTTACGAGTGGGCCTGGAATTTCCAGTGTCCACAAACGATTTGTATGCCAGCTCTATAGAAAACGCTTCTCGCTAATGGACATCTCCACAGTAAAAAACCTCGTTTTCGTTAAATTCAATGTATTTTTGAAGAGATTTCTTGTGAGATTATTCTGCGACTATTTGATGTTATCACAATACAGTTCAATACGGTTCATCAAAACTCATCCTACACCCATAGTAGTATCTTTATAATAAGTTTTAATGGTAAGTCGGCATTTAGCCGTTTGAATTAGTTGCTTAATAAATTATTGAAAATTATAATATCTCGCACATTAAACGTAAACTTAAAGCACACTCCCATTTGCTCGGTAATTATTATCATTAAAAAATATTCTTTCAAAGTAAGTAAATATCTATATTCCTGTTGAAAATCAAGTTGATGCTACGTTTTGACGTTATTAAATTACGTTGCTTAAATTGGTATTTTTAATTACAACATTGAATTTGTGTTTAGTTGTCCAGTGCTTCATATCATTTATATTAACTTCATCATAATCCATATTCAAAGAATGAAGAACAGACATTCATTGTACTTACATATTATAGGTTAGGTTTTGGGCGTCTGTTGAATATGCATTGAATTATTCGATTTCAATCATATTATTTGTTTTTAAGAACATGTTTTGATATAGTGATTGTCTTTTCAAATCTTATTAATAATGTAGTTTGCATAATTATGGATATTTTATTTAATTTATGTCAAAAGTATGTTGAAGAATAAACTTAAAATAAACTGTAATTTTTAATTGAAAACAGTGTGTATACAATGAAATAAATATTATATTCATAGTTTATCGGATATATTATGTGAAACAGTTAAATATTTGTCATTCTTTATATAGTTTTTGCAATTTATAGTAAATAATTATTACTACGTATTAATTGTATAGATATTATAGTGTTTTGTCTAATTAAGGCAATACAAAAGATGAATCTTTCTTTAGTCTACTATACTTATCTACGTAATGCTTTCAGGTAATTAGACGGTCTTATGTACCAGAATGCAAGTCAAACTACGACAAATTTTTGCTAAATAACGACGCAGTCACAACATTTTATTTTCCAACGGATGACGTCATGAAAAGTAAATGGCTTAGAGCAATTCCACGAGAAAATTTGGCTCCTACAGTCAATACGATAGTATGTTTCAAATATTTTCAGCACAGTGAGGTAATTATAACATATAAACGCAATTCAACGAATGGAGTCATTGTAGATACTCCGCTGAAAAAGCCTCTTAGCGGCCATTCCTTCGATATTTCACAACTTACCGGCATATTTAAGCAAGACTATAATCAAGCGTAAAGATCCACAGGACAGAAGAGATCCAATGGTAGGTAAATGAAACAACCAGATGTTGATTGGATTTTCATTACAATGAGTACATAGCAGCATTATTTTTAAAAAATCGATTAACATTTCTGATGAAGAAAAGTATCTTAGCAAAATAATCTTTAATGTTTCATTTTTTTCCATCTCCACTCCCAATGTGGAGCATATGATCTCCTAACGGAGGTATCTCAAGAGAATTTTTCTATGAGAACTGTTTGTTACTCAGTTGCTCAACCACTCTTTTTCCGAAGAGAGTAGGGATAGAAGGATAGGACTAGTGGTTAGCTAATCGCTCTCACTACGCCCCGTGGAGATTAGGTGAGTGGGTGAGGAGGGAGTTTTTACACATGACAAACACTCAGACTACGAACATAAATCGTTTGAGAGGTCAATTTATGAAAACTGTCCGCACCGAGAATCGAACCCGAGACGTCCGTAGCCGTAGCCAACGCCGCTACCAACTACGCCACGGACGCCTACAATCAAATTAATGTCTCATAATCATTTTAAACAATTTTTTATTCAGTTGTATCCAAGAACCATCATGCGACAACAAGCCAGATTGCAGTAATTTAGTTTGTTGATAACGACAAGACCCTATCAGTGGATAGGATTGAAGAAAACTTCTATCGAGAAGTAAACGACGACGAGAAAATGTATCCTCAATTTCCATTCATTACAATCTCAGCTCGGCACGCATGGCTAATTAAATACATTCATGAACCGAGTAAAATTAATCTGAACTCATTATTATGAGTCACCTTGGAAACTTCCATTGATTACCTATCGAAATCAATTAATGCATTTATGATTATAATGTGTATGTGTAAAATTTTATACTAAAATTAAGTTTAATAATATGAGTCACCTATTTATTTTCCTTCCCTCTCATGGTTTTGTTTTGAAATACAATCAGAAAGTATGATTTATTATTGTATACAAATTCAAAAAAAACTCGGAATATATATAACCAACAAAAATTCAGTCGAAAGCAATCTGTCGAACCATAGAATCTTCCATATGGCTTTTCAGCCCGCGACTGTTGCCAGACCGTGCAGCATGGCTTGATAAGCATAGAAGGCTTTGTGTGTGTTTATTATACACTTACCTACCTTAAACGTTAAAATCATCATTGGTCTAACAGAAATACAAGTTACAGTAGGTATAGATATTTTAATTCTCCATTTATATATATGTTAGCAAATAGAATGCAAAAAAATATTTAAATAAATCGAGTTTTAAAGATTTTAATTACGCCAGGCGGATGTGGGTTGTATTAAAGAGCGATGCGATGAGGTGTTTTGGGGTTATTCCTCCTTAATTCCTCCTTAGGTCATCATAACACTTATGAAGAATCATCAAGAATAAATGTAAATTTTCTCTATTATTTATTTTAGCTAGAAACAAAACCCAGCAGCATCAAAGGAATTTGTTTTGAATTTATGCCACAAATGTAGTGTAAATATGAAACCATATACAATAGAATGTGAAATTTGCCACAAATTATTTCACTGGCGTTGTATGGTGATATAATTATTTCTTATATTTTTTATTATTTCAAGTTGCCTAGATACTTTTTTTTCTCGACTTTTGATTTCTCGACGTTCAATGTAAGTTATTATATAATTTAAGTATAATTTAAGACATCGACTGAGGGTGCTTGATGGAATTTCAATATTAAATTTGGATTATTGAGATTTTGTACACTTCCATGTATTTTGTCACTAACGACCCGGGTTTCGCCTTTCGGCATCTTCAGGCATTCGAGCACACGAATGGACTCGACCTGAGAGACAGTAAACAGTGCCTAACGCTTATATAGAAGATACAAATGCAACAAATATCTTTTGTATCTTCTATATAAGCGTTAGACACTGTTTACTGTCTCTCAGTTCGAGTCCATTCGTGTGCTCGAATGCCTGAAGATGCCGAAAGGCGAAACCCGGGTCGTTAGTGACAAAATACATGGAAGTGTACAAAATCTCAATAATCCAAATGTAAGTTATTATGTTTATTTATAACCATATTGAAATACGATATCGTCATTTAATGGCATCATGTGTATCTTATTTGAATACAAAGGAATGGACTCCTTTGCAAAAAAATTATGTTAGCTTTGGCAGTTACACTTTAAATGTAATTGATTCATTTGTACATATCCATGTCGTAAATTAAAATATTATTCTGAAACTTACTACAGCAACTATCTTTAATCATGTCGCATACATGGCACGAGGAAAAAAAATGTGGACATGGTCTTAAAAAATAATGTAGCAGCAATAAATGACATGTCGGTTTTATTTATTGATGAAAGCGTATATTTTCCAGTGTTATCTGAAACAACATATTTTACTATTTCAAAATCATCAGGAATCATTACTCAAAATGAACATGATAACTAATGTATTATATTTCTCAAAATAATTAAGACCCTCAGTCCAGAATTCCTGAAAGTTTTATTAGTGATGAAGATAATGTATTGATACCATTGATACCATATTTGGTGCATTATGACTCAACAATGCAATGATTGCCAACATTTCTATGTGGGTAAAACCACACGTACATTAGATATAAGGGTATCAGAACATTTAGCTGCCTTTAGATTAAAAAAAGAAACTTCGACATTCGCAAATCACTTGCTAATGGAGAACCATACGTTTAATGCGGATGATGGGGTTAAACTGTTGCATAAAAACATGGGGGATCATAAATTATTTTATCAAGAAATTTTGGAAATTAATAGAGCCCAGTTAAATTCCTCGCCAATTTTGAATGAACAGCTGAACCTTCCTAATTCTTCGTTAATATATCCTATACGTTGAAACACCTAACAGATGTCACTAAATGTGGAATGATTGTATATATTTACCCTTTCGTCGAATTGCATCTCGTCGAAATCCACAATGCTATTTTAATTGTAAAATCACTGGTATTTCAAAAAGAAGTTGGAAAGCGGCAATTCGCCACTCTGCTAATGTGTTGTTTACAATATAAGGATTAAGGCAATTCTCGAAATGTTAACTCAGGTATCAGTGTGGCTCTCAGACGTATAATATTTTACCTCGTAAATAATATTTGTCGTATTTGTATCTTCTATATAAACGTTAGACACTGTTTACTGTCTGTCAGTTCGAGTCCATTCGTGAGCTCGAATGCCTGAAGATGCCGAAAGGCGAAACCTGGGTCGCTAGTGACAAAATACATGGAAGTGTACAAAATCCCAATAATCCAAATTTGATGTTGAAATTCCATCAAGCACCCTCAGTCGATGTCTTAAATTATAGCTATTATTTTAAATGTATACAATATACAGTTAAAGGTTCATACTGTAAAATTAACTCCAAAGGAATTGGCTCTTCTGTGCATTAAGCCGTCGATATGTAAATGGGTTTTTTGCCATGTCCGCTCCCAACGTGGAGCATATTGCCTCCTAATGGAGGTATCTCAACAGAAGTTTCTATAAGAACTGCTTGTTACTCAATTGCTCAACCTCTCTTTTCTGTTGAAGAGAGTAGAGATAGAAGGATAGGTCTAGGACAGCACCAGTGGTCAGCTAATCGCTCTCACTAAGCCCCGGTTTTGAGGATCGGATGGGTGGGAGGGAGTTTTACACGTTCACAAACATTCATGACTATAATCCGAAATCCATAAATCGATTGAAAAATCAATTAATGAAACTTTCTGTACCTGAAATTTAACCCGAGACATCAGTAACAGTAGCCAACGACGTTACCAACTGCGCCACGGACGCTGACAATTTATATGCTTGGTTTATGGTATGTTATATGTTTTCAGAGCATACTTTGAGTATTATTCTACCTCATTGCAGTTATAACAAAAAGTGATAAGGAATTAATTGGACTTGTTTTAAAATAGGCGGAATAACCCCGGGCCAGTGTTATTTCGCCTGCGTTTATATCAGTGACATCAATATATTAGAATGTAAATTGCATATATAAAAAAATATTTACTAGTTTGAATATTTGCAGTTAATTGTATATAACAATAAAAACCATATAGAAATTAATCCGTAGTACAAAACAACAAGCAAACAACAAATACAAATTAAGAGCACACGATAGAAAAAGCAGGCGGAATAACCCCGTTTGACAGTATTTACCCTTTTTAATGTTAGTATAATGTTAGCAATATCTTTAAGTATTTTTTTTAGTTTTTAATTTATATTATAAAGGAATTTCCACAGTAACCGTCGAATAACCAAATGTATTATTTTCACTTAGTCAATTCTCAGTTACATCTTTTATGGTTATCTCACTCGAACTTAACAGAGATGCAACTATCAATATTTGTTTGAAAATTATTTTACCATATTAATTAAAAACATTATTTTTCCCAAACATCATTTTTGCATCTATAATGTTCAAAGCTGCCCCGATTTGCCCTATAATATATTTTTGAAAATAAGGAAATTTAATTTAGAAACATTGCAACATCCAAAGTATTGTGCCTTGGTTTGTCATTTCATCTGACATCCAAATAGGATAATTGTGGTGAAATAATAGCGATATTATACAATATAATTAAACGTTGAGAATTGCGCCAGTCTTTTTTGAAAACAAAAACTAAATACGTATTGGAGATGGCCGATGAAAATAAATTGCGGCAGCTACTGCAAAAATACAAAAATCCGGATAGAACTAAACGAGACGTTTGGAACGCCATACAGCAATACAAAGGTTTAATGTTCAACATGGAGCCGTTCATCTTTAACGATGGTTCTTGTATGGACCTCTTAAACGTAGCAGGCACTATTCCTGTCGTATACAAAGGATGTAAATACAACATACCAGTTTGCGCATGGTTGATGGACACCTACCCGAACAATGCGCCTCTCTGTTTCGTCAAACCGACTTCAGATATGTTGATCAAAGTGTCGAACTGCGTTGACAATGACGGTAAAATATACTTACGATACTTGCACGAATGGAGCACGCACGGTTCTAATTTGCTGAAACTAATCAAAGTCATGTGCAACACGTTCAGTGAATGTCCACCCGTTTACGCCAAAGCCCGAGATCAACCGGCACAGCAGCCGCCGTACCCGACCGCGTCCTTCATGCCGCACCAGCAAGAACAAGGCGGTCCGTCGAGCTTCTTGCCTTATCCAACTGGAAATCCCTTCCCTAACTCTTCTTTCGGAATGCCACCGTACCCGCCCACCGGAGGAACACCCTATCCGCCCGCTCCCGGCTCCGGCTATCCTCAGTCGTCCGGCTCTGTATATCCTCCGTACTCTTACAATCAGTATCCTTATCCAGGTACGCAGGGTAGCGCACAACCCTATTCTGCGTATCCGCCTACTCCGCCGACTACCAACAACTCCGGTGGAACCATAACAGAGGAACATATAAACGCTTCTCTGCGGTCTGCGGTCGAAGACAAATTGAAGAGACGTCTTCGAGAGCTATTTTCCCAGAACCAAGCCGAGTTGGAGACTTTAAAGAGAACACAAATGGAGCTTATGGATGGTAAAAATAAAATCGACGACATATTAATGAAGTTGGGAAAAGAAGAGGCCGACTTAGATAAAAATATTGGTATACTCGAGGAAAAAAATCAGGAATTGGAGCAAAGCATAGCAAGATTATCAGAGCAGAACGGAGTCGATCCGGATGAAGCCGTTATGACTACCGCACCGCTTTATTATCAACTTCTAATAGCTTACGCTGAAGAGGCTACGACTGAAGATGCCATATATTACATGGGAGAAGCTCTGAGGACAGGTGTTATAGATTTGGATTCATTCCTAAAGCATGTACGCGCTTTATCACGCAAACAATTCACACTACGCGCCTTGATGCAAAAATGTAGACAAAAGGCTGGCCTGGCATATTAATGATAAATTCTACCATCAAATGTAAAGTTAAAGCGTTTTTCTTTACTGTTAAAAAAAGCATGAGAAAACTATATGAAATTCTTTAAATTATGACTAACTGTAAAATACTTAAATTTTAATGCTTTGATATTTTATGTCAATATCGCTGCCAACATTATTTTTAATGAAATACTTGACGTGCTACCGCAAAGCTTCATTCTTCAGCCTTTATTTCTTTTATAGTATTGGTATTTTGCCTCCATTACAGTGCCTCGAAGAATTTTCAATTTTATTATCTTTTCAGTTTACAATTACAAAAAAAAAGATATTATTTGACACTTCTTAAAATAATATATTATTTAGTATCAATGCCAAAGAATTATGGTCACAGCAACGGGAACGTAAAGTGTAGGTCGCATTTTTGAATTGTCGAATGGCATTTCAACGCACAGCGGAATCTCAATCTATCATCGGAGTGATTTCATCTTTTACAGAGGTGCACCTAGTTAATCTTTACCATTTGTTGTGTTGTCAAGATAGTTTAAAACTTTTGTGGCAATACTTACTGTCATAAAAATAGTTTTTTTGAAACAAAGTGAAGACATTTTACGAGACGTTTGTAACTGACTTCATTGTTTTACAGCATTCATTGTACTCGGTCACTGTTATTCTGTGTTTTTATTTATTCTCACATCAACTGTAAAGCCAAAAACTGTGTTTTTCTAAATGCTATGCTTCTATAGACAAAAAAACACACTAATAATTCTATTAATGATATAAAAACACACAGAAATTAGATTTAGTTTTGGATTGTTAAAAATTATTGTGAAAAATATCATTTAAAGTATATTTAGGGACATTCAGGCATTGGAAGCAGTGTTATTGTATTATCTGCTAGTTGATTTCTACAACTCAATATTTTGCGCTTCTATTATTTACATATTTTTCTATATATGTACTGATAACAATAATAAAATTATAATTTCCTATTCAAGAAGTAAATTTGTTTTGATAAAAATTGAAATGTTTACGTAGTTTGACAGAACTTCTATGACCAGTCCCGCCCTACATTTATTGTAATTGTCAATCTGAAAATCACTGAATATGAAATTTATTAATCCATGTCTACAAATTATTTTTTTCAACGCCTATAAAGTGCAACTGTTAAACGCTCGACAAACAGCAATCTGTCGCAACCCAAATGCTTTTATTATTGGACTATCGAGCGATATGACATATGGAATAGTAAAAGTGCCACGTCACGCAATATACTTCTCAGGTAACCTTCCGCAATAAGTGGTTTTTCAAAAAGTTCGATATTTTAAAAGCCAACTTATCACATTTTTGTGTTCATCTGTTTCGTATTGTTTTTAGAAAAAATGTTGGCATCTTTAAGATATTTAAATGATATTCACATCTGAGCTTAATAGAAATATTCTTTTTTTATATAAATATAGCTTTTCATAAAACTGCTATCAAATTATCACCCTAAAAGCAATGAATGTTTAATTTGATTTTTTGATAATTAACCTTGCGTGAAATTTTGACTTAAAACCTCTAAAAATCCAAAATTTAAAGATTATAAAATATATAAAAATGGCACTTCAATATTTTGAGTAATAAGTCACCTATGATACAATTTTCATTTAAAAAATGTAAAAAATAACCGTAACACGATTTTTTTCACTCTAAAAACATTTAAAGTGCATTTCTCCCAAAATTTTTGCACAAGAAGCTTGTACTTTTGGGGCGACTAAATCTTATTGTTTGTAGGCACTGTTTAAAATGTATGATTATTATGTTACCTGTAAGTTATATTCTAGTTACTTTTTTCTATTCACGTAAGCATGTGATTAAAATGTATATTATATACAACAATATGTCCTGTTATACACTCCACGAGAGTTGTTATATAACGTGAAAGGGGATATGCAATTTTACATGCCGCATGGACAACTTTTCGAAGTAATATCATAGATCAATTTGCAAATGAATTGATAAATCTATAAAATACTACTTTAACCTGATGGCGTCTCTTAATCGTATCACTATAGCAACGACAGATTACGGCGTAAACACACGTAACTAGTATAAGTACTTCAGAATCTTTGATAATAGAAAGAATCAAACAGTGAAACAATTTTTGCATATTTTAATGCAGGTTAATTTTTCAGTATCAAAGATTGTTACGATTGTGCATTTCGTATGTATCTACACCGCCGCCGCCTTAATGAGCGCCGCCAGGTTAATCCAAAATTGATTTTGGTTTTCATTCGGTTCGAAAATTGCATAAAACCATCTAGTTTATATTTATAAAAATTAAGTGAAATAAAATATTTTATATCATATTTGCAGATTTTTATTTATTCATAATAATAATACACTGTAGTAAAATAAATATATAATTCGTAAAAAAATTAAAATCTTGCAGTAGCATTGAAAATTACCGGTCAAATAATTGAACAGTGTGCGACACTTTTGTAAAATATTACGTTAAACACCCAATTTTATACATTGGCATATTTTAATTGCAGATATTTAAAACACTGTGATAGAAAATTGAATTTGCAGCAAATAAATAAATATGTCCAAAATGTATCGAGAAGCAGAAAACAACTGAAGTCGTCTACGATTCCCCTGCATCTTTTTTCTGCATTCCCTCTTTGTGCTTTTTATTTTTCTTTGAATTAGCTTCTTGGTCGATGGGAGCGGGTTTAACGAACGGAATGATATCTCTATATTTCGCTGGCATCCATTGCTTCAATATCTCGGGAACCTGCAAGAATGAATACAAAAGAATATTAGGGTGAGTCATAACAAGTGTAGTAAAACAAAACGATTAGATTAAACCCCCAAGTGATGAAAGCGCTGTATGAGTGGGCAGCAACCAATACACAATGTAGTGCCACAATTTTTTTGACATTTAACATTGGACACTCCACACGACACTGAAATCGAACTAGTTAAAACAAACTTAATATGTACTTATATAAAACATGATTAAAACCAACTTAAGAAGCTAATAATTCAATTTTGGTGAATTTAACTTTATGAATATTTCTGAATTTGTTTAGTTATATTCGTGTTTGCTCACATAGATAGGCTAAAAGGAAAGCAATGAAAAGAACAAGATTTTTATATATATATCTAACACTTCGAGCGACACTTATCAAACAAAACAGAAACGCTGGAGCATTATTTGTGTATGGTACAATCAATTAGCATATCCTACAAGATTTGGATTATTGAGATTTTGTACACTTCCATGTATTTTGTCACTAACGACCCGGGTTTCGCCTTTCGGCATCTTCAGGCATTCGAGCACACGAATGGACTCGAACTGAGAGACAGTAAACAGTGTCTAACGTTTATATAGAAGATACAAATGCGACAAATATTATTTACGAGGTAAGATATTATACGTCTGAGAGCCACACTGATACCTGAGTTAAAATTTCGGTAATATTGTATATATTTACCCATTCGTCGAATTACATCCCGTCAAAACCCACAATACTATTATAATTGTAAAATCACTGGTATTTCTAAAAGAAGTTGAAAAGCGGCAATTCGCCACTCTGTTAATATGGTGTTTACAAAATAAGGATTAGGGCGATTACCGAAATTTTAACTCAGGTATCAGTGTGGCTCTCAGACGTATAATATCTTACCTCGTAAATAATATTTGTCGCATTTGTATCTTCTATATAAACGTTAGACACTGTTTACTGTCTCTCAGTTCGAGTCCATTCGTGTGCTCGAATGCCTGAAGATGCCGAAAGGCGAAACCCGGGTCGTTAGTGACAAAATACATGGAAGTGTACAAAATCTCAATAATCCAAATTTGATATTGAAATTCCATCAAGCACCCTCAGTCGATGTCTTAAATTATATCCTACAAGAGTTGACTCTGCTGAGATGAACTAAACATGGCAGATCTATACGAATGTAATGTTGAAAAATATTCCTACAGAAGTTATCACTCCCAGGAAAAGATAATAACCAATTATTGTCAACAGCATTAGCGATGTCGGGTAGTAGACATGCCAAAACAATGGTTTAATTGATTTTTTATATTATAAAAATATTCAAGTGTATTTCTACCTTCACACCCTCTTCCGTCTGATGCACTTCAAGTATGGCGCAGATAACTCTGGTCGTGGCGCACATGGTCGCGTTGAGCATGTGAACAAAATCAGGAGTAGCATTCATTTTCTTCGTTTGCCCGTACCTGCAATAAAGAAGTATTTGAGTACCTTGGTATCAAAGTCGGACAAGCGCCACATCCCACGAAAGTCATGTTTTTATTGTTTGTGGTAATGCAAGTGATGATCTTTTCAAAAAAACTCATTAAAAATATCAGAATCCAACGGATTCATATAGATTTTATAGATTTTTGAGTTTAAAGTTCGTAAATAGTTTCATGTCCACCGATTTCGATCCACACATTGACACATCGTCCACACATTGACCAATCACAGAGCTAGAATTTACTTTAAAGTGTCATGGCTTCCGGGCTTGATGAAGTGTGGAATATATATAAAATGTATAATAAACAGTGGAACCCTGATTCTTCGTTTTTCAAGGGACCCCGAAAAAACGTTAAATGCGGGAAAGCAATGAAAGTCAATTTCCAAATTGTCGATAAATTTTTTGGTAAAAACATTCATTATAATGAATGAATGTAATATGAAATTAAGCTGGGCCTTGCAAAAATGTTGTTCATCAAATACTTTGAATGAAACCAATTTTTTTTTACCATTTCCGATCCCAATGTGGAGCATATGGCCGCCTAATGGATGTTTCTCAACAGAAGTTTTCTATGAGAACTGCTTGTGTTGTTCAACCTCTCTTTTTCAAAGAGGGTAGGGATAGAAGGATAGGACTAGTGGTTAACTAATTTCTCTGACTACTCCCCGTTTTTAGGATCGGATGGGTGGGAGAGAAAGTAATTTTACTGAACATAAAGTTTTATAGGGCTGGAGGTCGTGGAGTAATCAGATAATCACAACAGCTTCTTGCAGTTTTTTTATATTTTTTACCTTGTCTGCTACCAATGTGGAAGCAAATTTGATTCTTAACGGGATTACAAGAAATGCTTGCTACTTAATTAATTGCTCACATCTCCTTTCTTGGGAGAATAAGGATAAAAAGTTGCAGCTAGTTCAGGACTAGAAGTTAGCTAATCACTCTTCGGCAAAAAAGAGCATGATGTTGATTTCTCAGCTACAGGCGTGGCAACGCAATATTAGCAATAGTATGGTAATTACAAATAGAAAGAGCAACAACCATTAAGACAAATTGCTTGTAGTAGAAATGAAAATAATTATTACAAACCTAACGAGAAGTCTCCTAGCTTGGTATTCCAAGCAGTTGCTGCACGAAACGAGTTCTCTGAAAGCGCCTGAACCTGGGAACCAAGCCTCCAAATCCAACTTCTTGGATGCGGCGTGATTCAACGCACCGGAAACGATGTTCACCACCCTGTATGGAATCCCAAGAGACTTGCAGAAGTTTTCAGCGTTACCGATCATCTCGTCCATCATTTCCCAGGATTTATTGTCGTGCGGAGAGGTCAAACAAAACTGTTCAACCTTTTCAAATTGATGAACTCTGAATATTCCTCTCGTGTCCCTTCCGTGGGAGCCTACCTCTTGCCGGAAGCATGTGGAGATACCGGCATACCTACACAAAAAATTACAAATTAAACTACTATAGACAAAAGGTAGCAATAATAAAAACTATCACATTCTGACATCTTTGCAAAATGAAGCACAGTTCTAGAACAAGAGTAGTTAAAAGACTGATTGACTGAGTAAACAGAAGGGATGAATGAGAGAGAAACAAATTATTACAAATCAATTGAAGAAACATAAAAAATAAAAAAGATAATTTTATCTTGTTGCAAAAACAAAAAAAAAATAATTTGCCATATTGGTTGATAAATATCTTTATAAAAAATGTTTTCTTGATAATCTCATCTGTTTTTGTAGTCACGCCTTTACGCAAACACGTTGAAGTTGACCACTCAGTTAAAGCACCAATTTTAAGATTACAAACCTAATTGGAAGTGAAGATTCTGGCAACCATTCATCACGATGATAAGCTGCGATCGGTTGTTCAGATGTTGCTATTAAATATTTCTCATCCACGGCACCATCTTCCGCTTTCTCTGAGCCTTTTCCTACTACTTTGTACAATTCTTCATCGAATTGGGAAAGCTGAGCGACCTCTTGCATAATCTGAAAGTAGAAAAATGTGTTTTATACATCGGTAGTCAGATGGCAGAATGGCCTATGTGTAAATTTCAAGAATGTTGAGAAGAGTGATGAAAACATCAGAGACTTTTGAAGACATAATTAAATAACACACAAGTCCTTGTTTGCAAAACATTATTCAAACCAAATTTGTACCACTCATCCAAATATTGCTATATCTTAGATGGAACTTGATTACAATTTGGTAAAATATTTACTGTATTTAATAAAACCGTTATCAATTAATCAACAGCTATTTCAGCATCAAGCCATCATTATAACTATTGACTATCATTGCAGAATTATAAAGTAAAAAATTACATAGTGAATATTAAGATGG
The DNA here is from genome assembly GCA_022494535.1 of Himalopsyche phryganea. Taxonomy (NCBI): domain Eukaryota; kingdom Metazoa; phylum Arthropoda; class Insecta; order Trichoptera; family Rhyacophilidae; genus Himalopsyche; species Himalopsyche phryganea. Next base: position 337,579 of record JAGVSL010000059.1, on the reverse strand, counting down.
AGATTGTTTTAAGCCGATAAGTTTGATAAGATAAAGATAGACAAGAAACTGTATATTTGAAACAAGATAATATATTTATCATACCTCTTTACGCATGAAGAACGGTGTGTAGAGTGGTGTATAGTCTTTTTCATTCAGTAAATGTAGGGAGTGTTGAATAAGAGCATGCTCGAGGAATACTGCTGCACCCTTCAAATAATATCCACGACCTCCCGAGACAACAGCACCACGTTCTCCATCCATACCTACATAAGCAAATAGACAGTGAAATATCATTATCAAAACACCAACCGTTCCACTAGGAGTATACTGATGTTGCACATAAGTGCAATAAGAAACCGATCAAAATGCAGAATAGTGCTGAAGGCTTGAAGGATACAATCCTCAGCTGTTTCGTGAAACAGCAATTGCAACTGATGAGATAATGCACCTAGTGCGATGAGCGCACCATGCACCGTGTACATAATGTAGTAGAAATCATGCCAGGCACATTTCCGGAACGGAATGGATTGATAAAGATCAAATTCATTGACGTTGTTCGTGTGGAAGTTTAAATGTTTGTCGCCTAAAAACTCAAAACGGTAAACCCTTGAGGTCACGAAATGTGACATAGATCAAAATATGCCTGGCTATACTAGATGAATGTAACTATTTTCAGCTCACTGCATCCTTCCTTTTCCAAGTTATTAGCTGATTGAAATAAAATAAAAATCTGAATTCTGAGCGAATCCAGATACTGATATGATCATTTCAAAAGGTAATAAAAGAGTTCCTTATATAGTAATTAAAGAAGCATCATCAGGTATTCAAATGTACGAATGACCTTTACCTAACTGCCAGTTAGAGTTTGAACTGAATATTGGGAATAATTTATGAAATCGACTGAAGGTGCATGATAGAACATTATTATTAAATATGACATTGGAAATAACTATTGAAATATATATTACATATTTAGTAAGAAACACTGTTTTGTTAAAAGTTGTTGATGACAAAGCTGAACAAATAACAGTCAACATGTTTCGTGTTTACTTTTAATAATGTGTGCAATGTCAACATTTATTTTGTTGCACTCAGCTAATTTTTATAGATCTTGAATGTATATTACTTTAGTAATGATAACATATTATATTTTCAAAATGGATTCTTATGCACATACATTATCTTATTACAAACTATTTTCTTTTGCTATTTTAATTCATATTTTTAACACCATGTCAATTTTTGCATTTTGGATTACATTACTTGTGCAGATGAAAAATGTGGAAATGCAGGAAATTTATGTGGTGAGGAAAAGCATGATGCAATGTGGAACATATGCACTCTAATGGAGCATCTCAAAATAAGTTTTATGAGAACCAGTAAGTTTTCAGTCGCTCAAACTTTATCTTTAAGAGAGTGAGGATAGAACAGGGCATTGATGCTTTGTAACATAAATCCGTAAATCAATTAATGTAAGTGACCATACTGGGATTCCAGCCTGTGGACACCGCAACCGGAGTGGACAACGTCGACCACAGGCCCGGCAAATAGTAAGGTGTATTAAATGTAAGCACTGACCATCAATCATGTGAATCAAGTCAAAGTGGGAATATTTTTGCTTGAATTCGCAGTCTCCAAACGTTCTCTCCACTTTGTTCTCATCCTCGTCATTCGACACCGGAACACTCTCGTGAAGATGATTGCCGACTTCTCTGAGTGCAGTGTTTCTAGTTTTTTCAGTAACCAGCAAGTCTTGATCATTTTTTACTATTGACGCGTCAACTAGGCCACGTACCTAAAATAATTAAGTCATGATATGAATGCTGTATTCAAAGATGTAATATCAACTAGTACATATCACTGCTAAACAAATTGCCAACGAAAGCATTAGTATCAGCATATGCTTGCATCATTACTGGCTTCATAGCCTTGTGAGGTAATAAATAAGTATAATTATGTAGAAAGCAACCAGTCAACACTAATATTACATGAGTAATATACTTAAAATAAAGATATTTGATGTTCATAACATGTTAGTGGATTTATAAAATCAATAACCTGGTATAACTATCAATACACGAATTCAACAGTGAAACAACTCAAAATTTTACGATTGTATGTCATGATGCCATCGGAACTAGAAAGGTGTTCTCCTCATTATTCGATTAAGATATATAACTAAATTACTTGGGTCACCTAAAAAAGGAATTAATTCCGTGGGTAATTCTTCTAGGAATTTCAATTCTTTTATTCAATAATGAAACAAGTCGAATTAAAATAGTATGCAAACCCTCAAAAAGTAGGAGACTGACCGGCAGACTAAAACTCGGTACGTAAAATAAAGATAATTGAATTTGTAGGAATCTATATTTAGTCCATTATTCCTTTCAGACGAACACGAATATTTTAGATTTTCAGATTGGTACTGTACTAGGAATCTAACATGGCGCCCGACATTAAAGTTTGCGACATGCACACACTACTATGCAGCATGTCATCAATAAACCACTATTCCAACGTTTCCTTTCGTCATTATTGAATATTTTCGATATATTTAGATTAATGAAAGACTGTTCTACCCTAAAACATTTTTGTGAAATAATAGCACTTTTAGGCCACATCCGATAATACGAACATTTACCCTAGATTTCAATGAACTACTTTGTCGATTGTATTCATTATATATATTTACTTCCATTTAAACATGATGAAAGGTGAGGTCACTATTGGATTAATGGATTGAAAATACCAAATAAATATATCAGCCACATGCGAAAATAAAGATTTGGTATTAACCCCTTCTTGACATTGTGTTTGGATTATTTATCATGAAAATAACAATCCCAGCTAAGTGGTTAATAATTGCATCATCAAGAAAACGAACAAATTCTACAAAATATAAATGCTTCAAGTTCCAGTCAGTAATGACAGCTTATTTAATTGTCACTCTGTCTGTTTATACCGGCCAGAAAGATTATTTTCCACTGGATCATTTCAACCGATTTGTCGGCTACTATTGAAGTCCACGAAATTGAACTGTAAACATTCTTATATACTGAAATGTAAAATTTAAATACATTACAAAAGAAGAAGAAATCGCATACTTTTTTTATTTGATTGACGGTAAGAGTTTTCAGAATATCTGCCGAGATGTTTTCGAGATCGTTCACTACAGCTTCGGGTACAGCCTGAGACTCGTCGCCCTGGGGCTCCTTCTTCTTCATTTTATCGCCAATCTCTTTGCTGCAAACATTCTTCAACTTGTTCCAGTTGTCGGCTTTGTGGCGAAGCTGCCTCCACAGCGTATCCTGATCGATGACTGTATTTACTAAAGCTACATCTTTGAACCGTTTTGTTTGATTTTCCCTGACTTTATTAGGGTTCCCTCCCTTGTCTTCGCGGAAGAGGTCTAGATCTAACACCATGATCAACTTTTTTATTCAAAAGACTGTAAAAACGTGGCGAACCGAACGTCAGCGCGGCGAAAGTGACGCAAGGCAGTGAAATGAGTGAACGTCAAAACGTCAACTGCAATTATTACTCTATGAAAATCTATGATTTGAAAAATTTTATAAAGGTGCCATGTGGGTATACATATATTTACAATTAGGATTGGCACATAATATAATTAAATAAATGCTCAGTTAAAATGTTTATCTTCAAGTAATGACCAGAATGTATTATGGTACTGATCAATGAAAATAAATGCCGGTAAAGTCAACAAAAGTAAAACCGCTGCAACCAAAAAGACCTGAGCGCGCGTTTTTCAAATCTTTCATAATAGTTTTCACCGGGGACTTGGCGAAGCACCGTTGGCGACGTTAATTCACATATTATTGTATAGGCAGTGAAATACATCAAGGCGTAATCTTAAATATAATAGCACATGACCGCTCTGTTGACGTTTATTACTATTATCACATGTAGATATGAAATTTTCTCATGATGTAAGCATTCGCGGCGTAAGCAACGACACACGGTTCCGACCTACTAGCTGCTTTAGACATTCAGTATTTCAATTTCAATACCTTCATCTATGACGGGTACGGTTATACTAGTATATAAATAATTTTTCGATGGATTTGGCCAAGTGGAAATTCATGTAAAATAGATAAATTAGTTATTCCTCTGCCTGTGTTACTAAGTTATCAATTTTAATTTTACCGTGTAAATAATCCTTTATTTTATTGTTTATAAGGTGTGAAATTTTAAATGCACGTATCTAGCTTAATTTAAAAAAAAATATACATTTTTTTTTGCAAAACACCCCCTTTAACGGCAAAATATTATTGCTAAGTCACCCCGGCAACATTTTTAAGTTTAAAAATGTAACCAATGAAGAATTTGAATTGTTGAGATTTTCTACATTTCCATGTATTTCGTCACTAACGACCCATATTTCACCTTTCGGTATCTTCAGGCATTCGATCACACGAATGAACTCGAACTGACTGAGGAATTGGTGAAATAAAATTAATACTTAATACAAGTTAACGAAATAGAGCGATTATACATTGAATGATTTTTAGCCACTCAGTTTTGTTACCTACATTAACTCTGCTAAATACAAATCCAAAATGTTTGCCAGCATGTAGACCCACTTAGCAGAGCACTCATTTTCTTAAATATCATAGGACCCAGAAAATTATAGCGATGATCTTTCAAATATCATTGAAATCACACTGTTAAGCATAAAATGCTTTACAGTAAGGCACATATATTTAGTATTCCAATACCTTCTATTAACATTCATATTGAAAACATAACAGACACCCATTCCCTTAAATACAAATATCAATTCAAAATCAAAATATTGACAATCTAAGGTGAAAATACTAAAAATGTTTTATGTAGTAATGATAATTTTAAAGGAAAAAAAAAAATGGTTAAAAATGTTAGATATTGATCTACTTGAAGTAACAAAGTGAGTTATAAGTAGCTTATCTTTCTTGACGTTTACTTCTAAGTATTCTGGATTTGATGTTGTATTACTAAGATTCCAAAAATGTTTCACAAACAATATTGGCATAATGTAGCAAAATATATGTTTTCAAAATTCATTAATATAATCATTTTGGAAAATTCTATTGATTTCTAATGTGTCTGTGAAAGAAGATATAAAAAAATAAAGTTTATTAAAACTAGCTGCCTTCTTAGCTTTCCTCATCTCTTTCAGGTCTTTATTAGAAAATACATTTAGAAAGGTTTGATTTTTTTATTAAGTACAACAAAAATATAACTGCCTCTATATAATATAAATGCAATATAAACAAGCACATAAAATAACACTATTTCCAGACACGGATCGTGAATAAATCATTCTTGATATTGAAAGTGGTCAAGTCGATCAGGCATTTTTTCAGTGATTTCATCATCAATAATTCCATTTGGAATATTCAATCTTCTTGCATTGTAGATTTTCCATGAATAGATTTAACTTCGTTATTGCATAATTCAAATAGTTCACGTAATTCATTTATGCTGGTGATTTTTAATACTCTAGTACATGTTTTCCTGATAACATTCAATTGAGCGAGATATTTTTGCATTTTTGTTGCTTTGACAGTTCACATGATGGAACTTGGAAATTATCGTTTTTTGAATTTGTTAGTATTTGAAAATTTTCTTGGAACTTTCTTGAAATGCGATCTTTCATTTCGAAGGTTATTTTGTATTCGCTTCTTTACAACGAATTTAATTTCTTCTCTGATTTTATCAGAACGAGGTTTTATATTTGCAAAGAAATCGAGGCCATCTGTAATAAAAAAAAGAATATGTTAATATCATACAAACACGAATAAAACTATTCCTTTGTTGACATTTCCAACTTCTAAAAGCAAACCGAATGGCATATTTAAGCTGTGGGTATTTTTATGACCAGATGATTTTACATCAATTCTTTAATTACTTTCTATACAAGTCGGAATAGGAGTAGAAGAGAAATTAAATTGGTTGTTAGGAAGTCGTTCGAAAGGTGAAAATATTATTTCGTACAACAATCAATTGAGAATGTAAGAATGAAAAATGAAAAAAGTCTTCAAGTCTAAAATGTAATTAACTAATAGATTTACATTATGATTAGGCTAGTGAGTAAAATCTGCAATAATAAAACTAAACAAAACTTTTTACCTTTAAATCTAGAATCGTTTTCAGAGAAAAAGAAATTTTCGTTAACCAAGACTGCTTTTACTTCCAATTCGTTATTGGGGAAAGAAACCTGTTTCGATTTTATATCACCAGATTCATCTTCAGAATCAGATGAGTCGTAAGCAAATGGAGTTTTTTCTTTGGAATCGTAAGGGTTCTTCACTTTTTTTTCAGATTTCCGTATCTTTTCCGGAGCACCTTCATTCTCAACCACTCCGTTTTCTAAAAACAAAAAAAAATTTTGTAATATCCACTACGGTATTTGAAAAAAATTATATTAATTTTGATCTACCTTCTGGTTCCCTTTGTCCGAAGAGACTTAACAGGCTGAATGGCTTTTTTTCCTCCATCGATTGTTTCAACGATTCATTTACTTTATAGTACCGCTCTTGGGATACTTCTGGAGCAGGTTTGACATCAAATTTTTCACTTTCAATCAAGGCTTGCTTCGCCTTTTCTTTTTTTGATTTCTTAGATGAGTTTTCAGCTTTATCAGGGATTTTATTCATGAATTTGCTGTGATCAGGCCGAGATGGGTCATAGCGTAACATCGTTTTGATAGGAAGCCTAGCAGTTAATAAATGGATATAAATTAAATAACCATCAAATTGTACAGCATAAATAATATGTAAATGTGTACAGCATAAACATCAAAGAGATGGCACATACATTTTTTTACTGTCACCGCTGGCTGAATTTTGGTGCGATCTGTGCATCGTCGTACCCAGAATATCTTGCATAATTTCAAATTGCCTATCCTTTTCGTCATTGCCAGCACCCTCGACAGCATCTTCCTGATTTGTTTCACAGTTCTCTTCATCAACAAAGCGTTTATCCAAAACAAATCTCTTGTCTGATTTGTAGCGAGCTTGTAACTCAAGTAACTGAAATAGTGAACAAGAAAAACCATAGACAAAAATTACCATTAAAATTAACAACATTGAGCTAATATGTACCACTGTAGCTATTAATAATGTGACATACCTTTTGACCAGAATCCCCTTCGAATTGGTCCTTTATATCGAAATTAATTCTGTCATCATCGTCGGAGGCATCATCGAATAAAGTGGTTCTCATTCTTTTTTTATTAGTTGTCTGTTGAGATGTATCATCAGACTTATGCTTCTGTCTTGTCGGTTTTGCACTGGTTTCCTCAATCTCCTTTTGAATGGCATCACCTTGTTCGTCAAATACTATTTTGTTGGAAGATTTTTTGTCCTAAAATATTTAAAGTCAATGACGTAATATATTCGTAACACATTACAAAGACACAGATTCAAATCAGTATAAATCGAAGCCATTAATCTCACAATAGAGCTCATATATTATAAATAAGTATGAACAAGCACAATATTTTTACTAGAATGTATTACTACACTTCATGCGGTTGGATTTAAATAGTAATAAAACTAAGCGGTAGAAGGCTTAAGTTATGTAAACAATTAATATCAATCTCATTTATTGGCAGATATAATACTTACAACATGAGACAATGCAGACCTAATTAATGATTTCTTCTCATTATAGGCAGACCTCATATTTTGAATAGACTTTAATCTTTTTTCATCTGCAGCAGTGAGAGGTCGTTCCGACTTTGCTGGCGAAGTAACTGCATTCACAGCGACTCCATTTGAATTCACAGGTTGAATAACAAGCTGAAAGAAAACAGAAAAAATACTTGAAAATTTTGAACTATATTGTAATAATCACAAACATATTTTAACGTTTATATAAAAATCAGTCAAAATCACGTGCAACCTATTCAATGCGTGCATTCTGACAGTGCTGCTTTACAGTTGCGAGTTATGGCACCTTACTAAAGCACATATTAATCGTATACTGTACTTTGACAGCAGATGCTTGCGGTGAATGCTAGGGGTACAGTGGTTTGATCTTGTCAAGAAACCAGACAGACCAACCTCTTATTATGCACAAAATGAAAAAGCGGAAAATGGATCTGGTCAATATGGTTAAAACAATAAATCTCATCAAACTACACTTAAAAAATCTATATAGTCTAAATATAATTTATGTTTTGCCCACTCGTATATCTGCGTTGTATGCTATAATAAAAAATTACACAGCATTCATTGACTAATCATGAGTTTAGAATAAGAGTTATAGTTTTCATTGATAGTATAGTATTGTTTCAAACTCTCTCGAGTAATTTTTTTAGTGTCACAAGCGTGGCAAAAATCATAGTGCATTTAATATGAAATATATTACCTTTTTTGTCCCGGCTTTTCCTTTATTATTTATTACTTTTATTGACGAGTAAACATCTAAATCAATAGTACTGTCATAATTTACTATTGCAGCGAGGGCAGGTAATTCAGAGTTTCCATTGTAATGCGATGTTTTTAAATATTGCGTCTCATCAAATATTTCCTTTCTTTTTTCAATGACTTTTGGTTTTATATTATAAGAGGGAGCTATATAATCATCTGTAGATTCTAACGGAACCGGTGTGTGGGGTATGAATGCAGCCTAAAAAAATAATTCATAATAATTAGACAAATAGAAAAATGAATATTCCATGAATAAATACTCGTCAGGCACGGATGATATACAGTTCATGTAGGTTACTTTTTGTATTTGACAGATGAGTAAGATGTATATTATCTTTTTTCAATACGTAATTCGTTGGCTAGATAAAAACCATAGAAATAATACAAAAATTCCATATGTTTTAAATTTAATTACTGTTAGGAAATTGGCAAAAAATCAAACATTAAAATCAAGGAGACCGATAAATTATTACGAAAATCCGTCACCATATTTCAAATTTGTTCTATGATTTGTTCTTAGAAGTCCCATTTGACATATTTTGATAACTTTTTCATACTGATATTATATTTGTATTTTCTGTAAATTATTTCTTTTCCCTGATTTCCATATATGATAATTTGACATTGTCCTATTCGTAATCAAATTTCCTACAAGTGTACAAAATCTCAATAATCCAAATTTGATATTGAAATTCCATCAAGCACCCTCAGTCGATGTCTTAAATTATATCAATATTACTAGTACAGCAAGATTGACTGAACTCTACAGTAAATTAGTGTTAAAATATTGTGTTGTTTGTCACTATATAAACGTTAGACACTGTTTACTGTCTCTCAGTTCGAGTCCATTCGTGTGCTCGAATGCCTGAAGATACCGAAAGGCGAAACCCGGGTCGTTAGTGACAAAATACATGGAAGTGTACAAAATCTCAATAATCCAAATTTGATATTGAAATTCCATCAAGCACCCTCAGTCGATATCTTAAATTATATCAATATTGCCGTACAGCAAGATTGACTGAACTCTACAGTAAATTAGTGTTAAAATATCGTGTTGTTTGTCACTATATAAACGTTAGACACTGTTTACTGTCTCTCAGTTCGAGTCCATTCGCGTGCTCGAATGCCTGAAGATGCCGAAAGGTGAATCCCGGGTCGTTAGTGACAAAATACATGGAAGTGTACAAAATCTCAATAATCCAAATTCTACATAACTGCATTTTTACCAGCAGCATTTAGTAATTTATTGGGTAAAAAAGAGTAGTATACTGTAAAGCATATGTACCTTAAGTTTTAACAAGAAATAAGATATATGTATGGGAAAGTATTAACCTGATTCTTTTTCTTGGCTTCTTCGTCAGCTCTTTCTCTTTTGAGCTTCTCCATGAAGCTCTCCCTTGCGACGGACACATTCAAAAAATTCCCTTTCCATTTTTCGTGGGAAAATTCTTGAACACCTTAAATTTAGATTTTTTTATTATGATGAATAACAAACTAATGATAATAAGGATGGTATTTCGGTTGAAATTTCATAAACGTTTCACAAAATAAAACTTACATTTGTTGACACTCTGAATATCAGCTTGCAGAGTAATAAAAGCGAATGGTTTGGAATTTTGGTCTTTCTTTTCTTTTATGTCAATATTGATAACATCTCCATAAAAACCGAAATCATCTCGCAAATCTTTCTCCAGAGTACCATCAGGTAAATTTCCAACAAAGAGGCGACTCGTCATCTTAGTTTAATTTTTATACAATAATAAATTTTTTAATTGACATTCTGTTTATAACCTATAAAACGAAAAAAAAAGTGCGTAAGTGAAAACTATATGACCCAGCTATAATCAATAGGAAATGAAAAATAGCTTTCATCAGATTTGCAGTATTTGAGCAAAGACGCATATACTTTTTTAAATAATAACACGAGGAATTTCGTATTCAAATAAAAACAGATAATTCACGTGAAACTGACGGCAGATTTACCATAGATAATATACTAATAGATTTACTGTCATAGACTAGTATCGTTGTGCTGCTAAAATACTTTTAGATATGTAGCTAACATAAAAAATTTATACCTATTATACATTTTTCGAAATCAGGTTATTAGTATTGCAAAATAATATAATTTCAAATAAGAAAACTATTTTAAGCGACGGTTGAAATTATATCGTTGTACCAGCTTTAAAATTCGTCAATGACTGCAATTTATTCAAGTCAACATTATGTCACTTGCTGTATAATATATGTTCTTTTTTTGAGTTTGAAATAGGACAAAAGCCCAGTTTTGCAGAAATAAGTATAAAAAAAAAAAATCAACACATGCAATGCGTGCGTAGTTACATTCGGATATGACTTAATGACGAATATAAATATACCACACCAGAATCTAGTAAATAATAGGGGCTAAATGAGGAAGTGCATGTGCAATAATATCAAACATGCGGCGAAATCGACCAGTATTAGCAATATTGCATTGCAGGTCTGGGGCCATAGCGGGTTCTGAAATTGTGATGGCCTCCGAATGGTGACGACAGGCTCTACCAGAGGGGCTGTTGACCTGCTTCTTACAATATCAGGTGCATCAATTTTGATTGAAGTAGAATTACTTTTAAGGTGTTAACTGTCAATTCTTGGTGGAAAGACATTTGACACCGCCCCGTACTTATGGGGCGGACAGGGTCTTCAAAACCAATCTGCAGACTCTTCCTATTAATGAAAATTTAAAAATGTAATACCCCTCCTGAGGCGTTTAAGAGTGGTGTCGTATTTGTTTGGTTGCTGTTGTTGGTTTGCAGTTTGAAGTGGGGGGAAGGGCCTGCGATCCTGCCAGAGTTAGTGGGGTTCGACCTTTCCCGGGGGAAAGTCGTCGGCAGACGAAGCGGCGGTTTAGCCACCGCTTACTAGTGAAACCACTTACAGATTTTAAATTAAAGGTGTGTAAATCTGTTGTGTAACTGTCTTAACTAACTGAAACTAATTGCAAATAAACGAGAAGAGTATACGGATAAACGACCGGGGTTTTAATGGAAGACGAAGGAGCCGTTGTTTTGTCCTTTGTTTGTTCTTGTCCCAGGACGCGGGCCTTGAAGTGTGTTGAAGCCCGCACCCCGCTTCTCCCCGCTCTCCACCTTCCTCCATCGAGCGACGAGACAGATGTTGTTGTTTCGTTTACCTACTCTCTCACATTATATTTTAAAAAATAAAACACAATTTGTTTGTACTACTTCCACATATTTATAATGATCAGGACCGGTTTCGCTCATCACGAGCATCAGTTGATAATGCTCGTGATGAGCGAAACCGGTCCTGATCATTATAAATATGTGGAAGTAGTACAAACAAATTGTGTTATATTCTTTAAAATATGAAGTAGAATTTCAAAAAATATTTAAAAACGATGCAATAAATTGGGCATTTTCATATATTCAACTTTCAAGAATGTTTACAAATAGTAAAATTCGATCATGGACCAAGATTCGATCGCGATTAAATCTTACTGGCAATGCTGAATATAAATTACCAGATAGCTCAGTATAAGGGCGGATATATCAGCGATACATTTATGGAAATTAGGTAGTTAAATACACAAAGGAGTGTTACAAAACCATGTAATTCATTTATTAAAGATTTATTACATTATTTCTACAATATTATCAATATGATGACGGTGTCTATCGTGCTTGGTGAGTTTCTTGAAACTGAATAATTTTATCAGGATCACAGAGAAAAGTCATCCACAAGTTGTCTATGCAGAACTTCGGTTGCTTTTCCAAACTTTTCTGTAATGAGATAAAAATATCAAAATGAAAGCATGTCAAGAAACAAATAATTAATTCATTTGACAATCTATGAATATGAAAACCAATTGAAATCTAATGACTAAATACCTTAAACTGGACAAAGTTTTTAGCGAGACTTTGAATTTTTTCATCAGCAGAGCCATTCTGCATTTTTACTTCATGTAGCATACTTTCTAGCAACTCATTGCAAATAACCGGATGGTCTGTTGGTCCACCCCATATCATCTTGCGAAGTGGTAAGGTGCCTTCTTTTCTATAAATTTAGTTTAATATTATTTAGCGATTCTAAAGACGCTTCTCAAAGAGGCGAAACGTGTAATTTTATATTTAAAATGAGTTTCTACAAGTTACCGCTGAATCCATCGAAAATATTAATATTGTTTACTGTTTATCTTCGGTCGAAACACATAACAAATAAAGAAAAAGCAGTCCACAAATATCATTTAACAGAATCATTAGCTGGCTACCGAGCGATTTCAACCGATTCAAATAGTAAATTAAACTAAGATATCTATATGAAATGGTGAGACGAATTAACGAGTTATATGAAATATAAGGATAGAGAAACATGAAGATCTTTGCCCTGATTTAAAACAAAAACTATGAAATATGTAGGATACATATTTGTAAATAAGGCATTTGAGATGAATTATGAAATATTTGAAGTAATGTTATAATTTTACCTTTCTTTTAATAATCTGGCAAGTTCCGAAAATTGCTCAAGGAATACGTTCCTTTCCAATGATTCTACATTAGTTAGGGTTAACTCAATTTTCTTGGCCAAATCCATCGCCGTCATATCTTGATCGATATCATATAATCTTCGCAACATTTCAATCAAGTACTGACTTTCTTTTGGTGTGCTGAATTGAGTCTGAAAGTGAAATGAAGATACTTATCTAATAAGAAAAATTCTGCTGCAAATTTTAATTAGTAATATAGTATTACAACACTTGACACACAATTTCCTATAGATCGACCCTGTAGGATTAAGAGGGTTAAGTTATTGCTAATGTACACAGAAAGTGTATTTTACTGTTTTTGCAGTGTGTTCATTACTGTCGGATAAAGTATTAATATCCACCTTATTTGGGTAAATATTTCACTTCAACTATCTTATGAGGATTGATTCAAGTTATTTAATATATATTTGTTACAGTTTGGCAACCAGTGCTGTTTGGAAACAGTTTTTCTCTATATAACAAAGTTGGTAGCATCGCTGACCATGGTTACGGATGTCTCGGGTTCAATTCCTGGCGCAGACGGTTTTCATAAATTGACCTTTCAATCGATTTATGGATTTCTGTTCGTAGTCTTAGTCCTCCCTCCCACCCATCCAATCCTCACGGGGCGTAGCGAAAGCGATTAGCTAACCACTAGTCTTGTCCTAGCCTTCTATCTCTACTCTCTTCGAAAAAAGAGAGGTTGAGCAACTGAGTAACAAGCAGTTCTCATAGAAAAATTCTGTTACCTCTATTAGGAGACCATATGCTCCACATTGCGGAAAAAAATTAAAAAAATAGCAAAGTAATAAAATAGATCAGAAATAAGTGAAGACTTACGACTCTTGATTTATTGGCAGAAATAGCTGACTGGAGATCATTGATGGCATCCATTGAGAACTTCAAAAGGTTTCCGACGCACAGCTGGTCCCGCTGAAGGCACATATGCAACAGGATATTGTGATTCAATGCTTTCTGAGTAATAACTTCAGTTTCGCATAGCTTATTGTGGACATATCTGAGAGAAAATAAACAATACTACATTTAGATAGAATAATACAAATATCACATATGCCATGAACTAAGGCAACCTTTCTTAGTCTAATTGAAACCTCGTCATTAATTCTACAAAATTAACGGGTCCTAATCATCTTCTCAGTGAAAATCCTCCACCGTACTTATAAACCAATCAGGGATGGAATAATTGAAGACGTTATAATGCTGGGCACTACAATCTATATGAAGATTGCAGTGCAGTTCATTCAATTAAGATTGGGATGCTGCACTGGCTAGGTCACGTACACTGTATGAACGACAATGAGCTGAAAAAAGGATTCGAGTAATCCAAAAGGGCACAGAAGAGGCAGGCCGAAGATTCACTGGCTGGATGGAGTCGCGAATGACTGCTGTTTACTTGGAGAGCCGAGCTGTAGAACGACCACTTTCAAGAAAGTTGTTGGAGGCAGCCAGGACCCTATGATGATGATAGATATGAGATAAAAGAAACATGTATATATATATAATACAGATTATCGAAACTTACTTTGTCTTTTCTAGTTTCAATAGAACCTCTCCGAGTAATAGTTGCTCGCATTGCTGGTTTATAAATTTCTGAATGGACAGAGTAACGTGCTGTTGACTGAATATTTCAATATCTTTCTCCAACACTTCGACCAGGCCCGCGTTCTTAATTTTTTCAAAACTAAACAGATGGAATTGTTTTGTTAATTACATGAGATAAGTTTTAAAGCGCACGAGTTGTATAAAAGTAAGGTAACAAATTAAATGGTCAGAATAAAATTCAATTTTTGGTCATAATAAAAATATAAACAGTCTGAATAAAATTATTATATGGTTGGAATAAAAAGTTAGGTTAGGTTATAAATACTGACCGTAAATAATTTATTCTCCCTAATATTTAGTATAAATTCTGAAATTCTGAAATGTATTAAAAATTATGACTAAAACCGAATCAAAATTCTGACCAGAAAAATACGAGCCATTTAGTAAAAGCTTCAACAAATATCTCTCCAAGGTACAATGTTTGCAGGATTTTTTTATGAATTTTTCAGATTGTATATAAAACAAGCAAAAGTTTGATTTTGTAAATTATACTCGTAATAATTATTACAATGATAAATTCAATATTTACTTGTATGTATTTAAATAATAGAATTAAATATTTACGAGTATATAGCCCTGAAATAATTATTTTAGGACCTTATATTATATGAAAAAATGCCATTACGAACTGTGAGTCATAGGAGCAATCAATGTCGTATGTATGAACGTATTTAATTTCCTCCAAAATTCCATTCAGGGCTGCTTTATTTTTCATGTAAAACCACAAGCCGTCTTCGAGTCTACAAGAATACAACATAATTATCAACTTAAAAATACAAAACGCTGTCTATTCCAGTTAGATTTTCAAAAAATAAATAGCTGCAAAACCGCCATTTTTATTCCCGATTCATGACGCTAACAAACTACCTATTATTCCCTGCAACGTCTAAGCTATGCAACATGAAATTCCCTAACTGCTGTGACAATCAATCGTAAAGCAGCGCTGCTGGAATGTATAGCTTCTGTACTGACCAGGTACAACCGCGATATCCGGACTTTTCTGGAAATATATTCAATGCAACACCAATCAATCATAGGTAAGCCAGACCCATTTGGTTCTGAATTTATGAAACACCCATGTACAGATATTTTATTCATCTTTTTTTTTCCACGGCATCAAATCCGAATTTAGACTTTTCATTTAAATATGATATTATAGATAAGTGAAAAGTGTGAAAACTAGTGTAATTAGGTTTACGCCTGTCATATATAGAATACTGTCAACTACGACTGCTAGATTTAAACATGTATAACCTTGACAGGTTGTTTTTATCAATTTTTACAGTTATATAGTGCAGTGCTCCGCAACCGGTGTGCCGCGGCGCCGTACGTCCAAAATAAGAAAACATCGAGTATTTTTATAATAGATAACATTAAAGCCACTCAGTTACTAAGATCTCCGTTTTAATTATTCACATTGAAGCAAATATTCTATTATTTTGATATTTAACAACTCATTGCAACTCCAATGATGGGGAATAAATTGGGGGTTGTTTCATGTGCAAAACGAAAAAATCCTACCTCACAAACTACACATTGCTGCATATATTGGGGAGCATTGATGGTGAAAAATTTCCTGGTGGAGTTATTACAAACAATGAAGGAATGAATGTATCAAAATATTGTTAAATCAAGAGCCTTATATACAAATTTTTTTTTGTTGTTTCGAATTATTGAAAACAGATTATTTTGGATTTGGCCAACAAATACTTTTATCCACCCAACTTAGCTTAAATAATTTTTAATAGGGAAGCTTAGTTAATTCCTTTTGTTACAACTTTTACAAATGTTTTTTTATTATTTGTAATTCTCAAAATATTTTTTTTCTCTTGTGCTAATTGAAAGGGTAAAAGAGTTAAATTAGCTTTCATTAAAAAATATATTAGCCAGTATTTTAAATTCATCAAATAAAAACAAATTATTAAATTGTAAGTTTTGTTTACGAAATTTACATATTTTGGCTTGTAGTGTGCCGTAAAATATATTCATGAGATATAGAGGGTTTGGCTGTATTTATATAATGTAGGAAAACAATAATTGCTTACTTTTTACATATTTTTGATACCTTCAAATCTGCCATATTAGAGTCATCACCTAAATCGTTCATTGTATTTTGTAAAATAGATACAGAATTTGAAATTGCAGCATCGACTCCGATGTTTCTGTTGTTACTGGACACATCATCAAATTGCCGAGTCAAATAAAGCTTCAGATAGGTTTCTAGAAGTTTTGTTCTCTCATAATATATTTCTAAGGGTTTTTCAGAAAAAAACAAGTTGTCACCGGCCTTAAACACAGAAGGGACATATATTATTGTAATTATATGAACGGGAAACAAGTGAGATGCTGGTAGTAAATGTTTCGTTGAATGTCAACAAATTGACCTTTAAAAAAATTAATCCAAAAACTTTTCTCAATATGATTTTGTTTATTGAATAATAAATCACCATGAAAAATATGTACCATAGATTTAAGTTGAAACTACAATCCCTACTATAAATTCGCATCAACAGAATATGACTATACGAAAAAGAAAATCAGATAGAGCGAGTGTTCCTAAAGTCAGCAGTCGCCAGTGGTCGGCCTTTTGAGCTTAAAACTTAAATAAAAGTGGATACATTTAAAAAAACAGATTTTTTAAATTCGTGTAGGTAGTCTTGCTACTTGCCAATGTATATCTACACTATACTGACCTATATGATGCAATACGCAATTAAAAATAACAGCGAAAAAATATGTATTTTTCATTCATTGACTCAAAATCCCTTTTGAAAGTACACCTGTCGCTTCACTGGCCGACCATTGGCGAAATAACCCTATACGACGAATTGAAACTGGTTACCAAATCTAGTGTATCTATTATCTTGGCAATAAATTACCAGCTCACCTTTTTAGCTGTAATGCAAATATTTAACAAGTCTTCTATATGCTGGAAGTATTTAATTTTTTCAGTTCGAGACTTGTGGGTGATTTCTCGACATTCTTTCAAAACATCCTCTAATTCAGCAGATTTGCATGCCAACTCTTCATTGAGGCTATTTTGTTGAATTGATATATCGGAAATGATCTTTCTGGAAAAATAGTATTAATTATCTACTACCTATGTTTCGGCTGGCTGTGTTGTGAACAGGTAAAATTTCATTCTAAAACATACTACTGCTTGAATTATCTGGTGAACGGATAAAACCGCACAGGAAAAAAGCGGACACGGAAAAAAACGACATGGAAAAAAGTGGACATGGAAAAAAGCGGACACGGAGAAAAGCCGACAGGGAAAAAACCAAACGCAGAAAAAAACTGACACAGAGTAGAAAAAGTTTTACAATTCAAATACATCTTATCTTTTCATGAATTTTTCAGCTTGAAAAAATGTTACGTCAGATTTTTAATTTTATATAACGTTAAATAACAGTTATCGGAAACTCGAAGAAACATCCGGCGACGAAAGATTCATTTGTTTCATTCTATCTTCGAGTTGTTGATCAATTGTATTTGAGAAATTTATATAGGTTATTATTAGTATGCGGTAAGACATGACTAGGAAAGAGGTATGTTTGTAATCAACAATTCATAATTCGGGATTATAAAATATTTATACAATTGTTAGATCGGGCTCCCTGGAATGCATTTATTCTATATTCGAAATCCGCAGAGTCTAAGACGCATTTTGCCAGTGGTCGGCCAATTAAGCGACGGGTGTACTTTCATAGGGGATTTTGAGTCAATGAATGATAAATACATATTTTTTCGCTGTCATTCCATTAAACAGGGATTAAGCAATGTAACCAACTTAAAAAAATAGTTAATATTGTACCAAGCATAAAATAATAGAAGTTTACAAAAAAAATGCCAATTGTCCCGGTGGTCGGCCCCCAAAATCCAATGGTCGGCCTTTCGTTTCCCAGTGTACGTCCATCACTATGAAACTTCATGAATATCGCGAAATAATCTACTGATAGTAGACAAAACAATAAAAAACATAATGATGCAAAGCATGACAATATACAATATATTTTGTTAGCGATCCCCATACAACATGAACTTGCAAAGTAAAAATGTGCTTTTTTTTAATTGCGTATTGCATCATATAGGTGAGTATATTGCAGACATACATTGGCAAGTGGCAAGTGGCAAGTGGCAAGTGGCAAGTGGCAAGAATACCTACACGAATTTAAAAAAATCTGTTTTTTAAATATATCGACTATTATTTAAGTTTTAAGCTCAAAGGCCGACTACTGGCGATGGCTGACTTTAGGAACAAGCACCCTATTTCATATTTTTATTTATATGGAGTGTCGATACAATTTATCAACAACTCAACACTTTCAAACAAAGATAGAACCCAACAAATGAATCTTTCGTCATCGGACGTCCTGAGTTTCTGAAAATTATTATTTGATGTTATTTAAAATTAAAAATCTGATTTTAACATTTTTTCAAGCTGAAAAACTCATGAAATGATAAGAAGTATTTTAAATGTGAAACTGTTTCTACTCTATGTCCGCTTTTTTCCATGTCCGTTTTTTTCCGTGTCCGTTTTTTTCCGTGTCCGGTTTTTTCCTGTTCGGTTTTTTCCTGTACGGTTTTATCCTAGAACCGAATTATCTACATAGCTCCAGCACTGAGCGCATTATTTATTAAATTTATTCCAAATAATTGCAACTGGTAGATCTGCTTTCAGATTTCTCTTCAGATTTCTCTTCAGTCACTTACTGAACTGAGCACTGAACTGAAATGAAAAGTGAAAGTTATGGTAAATGTCTATTAGCAGGGACAAGGCCTAAAAATGATATTTTTCTCAGAAAACTACACAAAATGATATGTTTTAGGGTAGAATAATCTTTTATGTGCCTAAATATATAGAAAATATTCGTGAATCACGAAAGGAAACATTGGAATATAGGTTTTACGATGACATATCGCATACTCGTCCACAGACGTCAGAATCGTCGGCCATTTTCATATTGAATAAAAGAAACCTGAAAACAGCCGGACAAACAAAAATATTTTGTTTTGTTTCAAAAGTATCCCAAAAGGGGGCCGAGTAAAAAGTAAAGATAATTGAAATTGCACGATTTTCCGTTATTCCCTTATACTTTTGAAATAAAACAAAATATTTTTATTTGTCAGGTTGGTTTTTCTGTTCAATATGAAAATCGCCATGATTTTGACGTTTGTGGACGAATATGCGACATGCCATCGTAAAACCTATATTCCAACGTTTCATATCGTGTTTCACGAATATTTTTCATATATTTAGGTACATAAAAGATTATTCTACCCTAAAACATATGGTTTTGTTTAGTTTTCGGAGAAAAATATCATTTTTAGGCCTTGTCCCTACTAATAGACATTTACCAAAGTTATAAATAAATATAACCAAAGGGGCCATAAAACGCCTTACTTGTCTTGAACTAAGAGTGTATTCCGCATTCGCTCCTGTTCTTTTAACAAACCAGACAGTTCCTCCAAATCTTCCAGCTCTAATTTATTTCTTGATAATGCATCTTGGACGGATGGATCTGCTATACCATTATACTTCTCGAATATTGCATCAACTTCTCTTTCTAAATCAGATTCGTTTAAAGCTTTTCCAGTTCCCTCCAATATGGCATATCTGAAAAATATATGACACTTCTATAGATAGGGTTTCAAAATATTGTTAGTATACAATTGAAATAATACGTATGATAAAATGTAGAAAAAGTTATCTAGTGTGGTGGTGTTTCTGATTTAGATTGCGAACTTTCAGTCCAAGCAGTGTTAAAACAAATTACTTACTGCGCCCGATCTTCGGGAGACAAACAGTTACCGGAATCGACATTTTTGTAAAACCAATTTAGTATTTCGTTACCATCGTCTAACAACCAACCGAATGAAACATCAACAGCGCCAATATTTAACAATTTTAAGTGACTCTGAAACGATACTTCATCGACTTCCATTTCTACAATTTCTTCAGGAATAAAATTATATTCTTAAATTAAGCTCTACACATTTTAAATTCTTTCGGTCGTTAATTTCATAGATAATGTTTTACGTTACTTCAATTTTGACATAAGCTTCGCTCGCCTTTTAGGGCCATAAACAATTTTTAGCCGAAATTAGTATTGTGTTAAATGTACCTAAATGATCTAGAAAATTTAATGTAGGTAGGTATCCTGTTTCACCTACCATTTCAGTTTGAAATATTAGCTAATCATAAAAAAATTAGGTACAAATATTGTAAAAACAGGATTCCTGAATCATATAATATGTATTTAAAAATATTCTTACATCATATCTCTACTTAATCCAATAATTCTTTGTATTGTTAATTATATTTATTTACACAAATTTTACCGTTTGTCATGTCATTTGTATTTTTTGTATTTTATGGCAGAAAAAATCTGATAAAAACGAATTTTTTAACTTTCCCCCCCAAGTTATCCTAAGTAGGTAGAAGTTTTCGATTAATTGCAAAATTATGTGACTATAGCAAATCGTCATAATGTGCGTATAATTTACCATCCTTTTACTGTCTTTGATATTTAACGAGTAGGTATGAATGATATTCTTGTTAGTTATTTGATTAAATTATCGGGAAGTCTCAATTGAGCAATTTTTTTATTTCCACAAAGCAGCTATAACCAAAAACAATACAGACACGCTTCAAGACATAAGACCTCTTCAAACTTTTATTGGAAATGTCAAATTTAATACCATAACATGATTGTAATATTATTAAAAATTCTCTCACCGATCCTCAAAAAAAAAAAACTGTGAATACAATAACGGCTTTTGATGTTTTGGAAAGAGAAATCTTTATTACATTTGACAAGTGTCTGATAAATAATAATTCGACATTTAAATGATTACTTATTATTACTAGATATATACAAAAATAAAACAATTTATTTTGTACCAATTCCATAATTTATAATATTGATACCATCTGTTTAAATTATAAGGTGAATGTAGCAGAAATCGATGATCACCGCATAAAATATGTTCAGTATTTCTACCAGCAGTTATGTTGAGAATTGCGATTCCTAAAATTCTGAGACTTTCTTGCCCTTGGCCATTCTTACAGTAGCTGAATTATATTTTTCGTTGACTTGTGAGAATATTATTAGGTTATATATATATCTGTTTATTTTATTTATGTCACACAATATTACCGTTTCTACCGAGGCTAAAAATACATAAAATGTCTAATGCCATCTTGCATGTTCCATTCACAATATACTTGAGTGCAGAAATATTATACCAATGGTTTCGGTTGAAAATGTACACCTGTACGTGACGCTACTATATTGACCACCTGTACTGTATGGAAGTAACCAATCTATATAGTATATTATCTATGATGTACACAAAAAAATTAGTCCAAGTGTTGTATAAAGTGTAGATAATAATTTTTCTTTGCCAGATTGTCAAGGTTCACTACTGCTTTTCTAACCTAATGTTTTGTTTTACCATGTCCGCTCCCAATGTGTAGCATATGGCTTCCTAGTGGAGCTATTTTAACAGAATTTTTTTCGAGAACTGCTGAACCTCACTTTTTGGAAAAAGAGTAGGATAGGGCCAGGACAGGACGAATGGTTAGCTAACTGCTCTAATTACGCCCTATTTTTCTTCCTCAAATCTTTCCTTAAATTTTAAATATTAGATTTATACCCACCTTAATGAACTGAACTTCCCGTTGTTTGAGAAAGGAATTTTATCTTTTCTGCAGCATAATATTGACGTATAATATTTATACACTTGAATGAAACATAATAAAAAGCATTTTGCAGCAAAAGCAGGATTGGTTCTGAAAATTTAGAATGAATGGCTAATATTCAACTTAACATTTCAAAACCATTGTGGATAAATTTACGATAATAAATAAATAAAAGTCACATTGCTCATGTTTTTTTTTTTATATAATAAATAAACATTCTTTCTGCACTGTACAAAATTACCTCTTTTAATAATGTACTACATTAAAACAGTTATTCGAAAATGACAATATATACAAGTAATTAAAAAATAGACAATAAAAATTTATGTGATATAACTGTAAAGGTGACTTAAATTAATACATATTGGATGAAACAATTGCCTTGTCATCTTTGGATTGAGTATTGAATATACAGCTGACCTTCAATTTAAATCGGAAGAACAGTTTTAATAATCATTATTAAAAAATAAAAAAGATTATCAAAAAAAAAAAAAAATCTTAACAAATATATCAAAAGAAAATATTATTATAAAAAGTATTATATCGCCAGCCTAGAGTGTAAAGCTCGTAAATCCATAAACCAAGTTCAAAAGCATAATGCTTTATTGTGAGATGGAATTCATAAATACATTTCATTGTTTTTGTACTTCTGTATATTCAGTCATTTTGAATAAGATTTCTAATGGTGTCTTCTATCAGATATAATAATTACATATTGCACATGAATATCCTAAGGCAAAACATTTTAACTGGCATAAATGACTAATTGATTAGGATTCGGAACTAACCTAATCTAATATACAGATGAAAGTCAAATTTGTACCATAACTGATTAATTTAATGAATTGAAACCCAGGGCTAATTGAAAAAATCAATTTATATTTGACAATCAAAATTTTGTGTTTTGGAATTGTATATAATAACTCTTGATTATAAAAAATCAATAAATTATTGCTTAATTAATTAAAAGCATACTAATGCTTAGTCATTTAAATAGAATAAATAGTACAAATGAATTTTTTTAAAAATTTAAATAGAATTTGGTTTCATTTATGAATGTTAAATGCTGCTTTTGTCCTACTCAGAAGAAAGGTTCAAATCCCAGAATGAAGCACTGATTTTTGGTATAATTTTGCAAAGTTTTCCAATAGATTGCACCCTAAAATAAGTGCTTCTTTCTACGTATTTTAGATATCCAGTAGAAACGGGGATTTCCCTGCTTAATTTCACTCATGTGCGTATCCAAGTCCTACTGGAATGTATTATTTTTCGCATCTGTCTCACGGGTTCGAATCCCAGTAGAGACAGCTTCATAAATTGATTTTTAATAGATTTATGAATTTCTGTTTCTAGGCATGGTTGCATGAGATTTCTACAATTTCCTCCCACCCACCCTATCCTAACAACAGAGGACCGATAAGCTAACCACTAATCCTGCCCTTGCCCTATCCTTCCATCCGTACTCTCTTCTAAAAAGGAGAGTTTAAGCAACTGAGTAACAAGCGGTTCTCTTAGAAAAACTTCTGTTCAGATACCTCCATTAGGAGACCATATGCTCCACCAATGTAGCCATGTCCGCTACCAATGTAGCGGACACGGTTTAAAAATAAAAAAATAAATCATACTTAATCTTTGAAAAGTTTTTTCATCAATTGTCTAAAGAACATTTGTATTATTTCAAATATCACTAGCAAATAATTGAAAAAAGCTTAGTGTTCTTACTACATATAAAAATATTTGATATCGAGTTTACTCGAAACATTTAAATATCTGGCAATTATTGTAAGACTAATTGCAAGCGCGTGTTAAGAGTGAATAGTTTGTAGCTGTCAAACCCATGTGGCCATATGCAACGAAATCAAGAATATTACAATGTGAGATTTGAAAGGTGGTGATTTGTTTTGATGAAGTTTTGTTTTTAAGGGTTTTAAGATTCAATAATATTTTTACAGAATATACAAAATAAAAATTTTGTAAGTGGCATTTGAATATTATTGCCAGTATTTTGGAAGTTATGAGCTCTAGATTGGTGATATCATACATGCCATAGATTTTTTATTATGAAAGTAAGTATATACAGTATACTTTAAAAGCTTCAAGGACAATGAAGTTATATTGTAATTGGTCCCTTATTATTTCTATGTGAATATTATTATCTTCACAATTCATTTTAATGATATTTGCAATTCTAGGAGTAAATCAGGAACGATTTTAGCTTTGATATAAATAACTGTTTGAGAATGATTTTTTGCAAATTACCAACACTCAATTTGTATATCACACTCCTTTTCATGAGGCCAATTTACATTACAGTTGAGATCGAATAATCAAATTAATAATAATAGTCAGTCAGTCGCATTAAAATTAATAGTAACTATGGTTAATTTCTATCATCTTGAACAACCTTACATCCCTGCGAGGACCATGGCCTTAACCGATATTCTTCTGTGAGACGAATCCGAGCCAATCTCTAAACGCTCTTCTCGTGAAGGATGCTTTGAATAACATTTAATTAAAAATCGTATGTCAAATTGCTCAAATTCAACACGAAATTTATCCAACCCGGAGTGGAATACAGGATCATTCAATTGACAAATGTTTATCTGCAATTTACACTATTCCGGTTGCAGCGCCATCTGTTGTAATAACTGCATTACGTTTAAGAATCTCTCTCTAATTTCACTCAAGGATCTGTGGGGAAGTAGCGTGTTGATTTTCTCAAAAGTATTTTCCGAATCTTTGGCGCACTGCAGCACGAGCAATATGGCTTTGTCCTCGTCTCGCGTCCAGTTACTTTCGTCTTCGACTTTAATAGATTGACTTGACACAGATGTATTCGTAAGAGTGTCATTTGCAGGTTCCTGTTTGATTTCATCATTACCGTAATCCGTTTCACTCGGACTGCAAATATCATTGGAAACACTATTTTGGGTACTGTCAGCCAACGAAGACTCCTTCTCGGATATCATTGAAACATCAGGACAGTCGCTTTCGCATGCATCCTGAGGTTCTAACTGCGATCTGTCGATGTATCCTGAATCTCTTCTCTCCCCTTTCAGTCTGGCCGCCAGCAAACTAATATGGTGATCGCTGTCGTTGAAGATAGTTAACTCTTCGTGGTCGCAGGAAGGTTCGGGCAGCGCTTCTACCAAGCATTCGGTGTTTTCACCGGGAGCACTGTCCAGCTTTTCAACATCTTTCATGATGCTCTTCGAACAGCTGGGCTTATTCGCAACGTTCAATCCATCGACGTTGTCCAATGATTTATTGAGATTTTTAGAACACGGAATCAACTTATTGAATTTGTTTTTTGATATCGGTGTTCGCAAGAATCTCACAATCCTAAAACAAACAATTCACGTTACTGACATATATTAATTGAAAATACATAGCATGCGGGAAAGAGATCTCAGTAATCAGTGCGCTGCGCCATTCCCGTTTTTCATACTAAGCCCGCAGCGTCTGTAATCATTACCTAATAAAAGCCCGCATACTAAATGTTAAAGATATAATAGATTTACATTTCCAGCACAATTTGCCTCCTTACTGGTAATCAATTTTAATTGGAATCAATTGGATATTATGTATAAATATGATATTCCAACATAAAGAAAAAAAACTGCATGTAATTTTTTCTATGCATACTATCTCTACTATATCGCACAAAATACATGTAGGAATCTGTATGTTTGTATGTCTGTCGGTCACAACAACTCCTCCCAAACGGTGCACACTAGCGATGTGAAATTTTCACGTCATTCTGGCTGCAATTGTTAGTTCAACTGCGCTATTTTCAACTCTCAACATTTAACTTTTAACCTAAAACTAAAAATGCGTTATTTTTGACGTTTACAATGTGGACTAAAAAAATCAACAAACGCTGATCGCCTAGCGACCGCTTCCTACCAAAAATATTTGACAATGCAAAGACTTGAAGAATACTTACATTTCGTTTTGCATCAATATCTGGTTGACATATATGCCAAAATTGAGGTGGAGCGATTATTATTTATCAAAACTGAATCAAAAGAACTTGCGTGTCGATGAATGTATTTATTTTAAAGATCGATTGTAAATGATACCGATAAAGCTGGTCATGGAAAATTTGTAATGTTACGCTCAGCTGGTAAATGATAATCATTGGATCGTTCTTTGCAATACGATGCTTTCGAAGATGTTTAATGCCCACGTCAATGTTAAATACTGCATCTACACTGTGCATTTTAGAAACTTTAATTGTTATTATGTACGAATGTTGTTGCAAAAAGTCAAAGGTCTAACAAGTTTCAAAGATCCTCTAACCGTCGTTAGAATTGAATGTAAACGTAGCTTTGTAAATTTGTAAATCTTATGTGCATCTGGATTATTCCACCAAACTCGACATTGACAGGATTTTTTTAGCACTGCAAAAATGTTAGCTTTGAGAATACATTATAATAGTGCGATGATCCAAATTTCAAGTCAAAACATGTTTTCAGTCGGCGTAAGGAAGGCCCAATTGTTAAATGAAATTACGGTATTTGATTTTGAGGCAACGGTCTTACACTGTACACTCCAGAAACTTTTACTGTTGTTAAATTCTATGTAATATGACTGATGTTACACAACGTTAAAGGTTCAACGAGTTTCAAAGATCGCCGATCCGTCGATGGAATTGAATGCGACACGTATCATGAAGGACACACATTGAGATTCACATTGAGACTACTCGATAATGACAATCAATAGAATCAGCTGCATATTGGGATTCACCATTGAAAAAATGTACACTGTTTACAGTAATCCTTTTATTTTGTGAACGATCCAACCCAAAAACACTTTGGGATATATTATTTTGAATATCTTGCGTCGAGAAAATCCTCACTTTGCCTTGAACTATACCGATGGCATCTACAACGGAGCACCCATCAAGAGTAAAGGCGTGGAAGTTTTTATCTTTTTTAACTGCTGTTTTCAACTTGAAAGATTATTAATTAATTGATGAACTATGTTTTGTGGGTAATACAAGAGGTGCAGTCCACGGTGATATTTTTAACTTTCAACCAAATTTTGATATAGTGAGCCAACGTCTAAATGAGCTAATATAAACGTTCTTTATCTCGGGCGAAGCTGGGTAAAAAATACTAGTTATTATATAAAGTGGGCGACAAAATTGTGTCCGCACCCAAATAAAAACAAAACATTCTTATTTAAACACAATCTCTCATCATAATTTACGATATATTGAATACAAAATGTTGAAATATGCTACCTGAACAAAAGTTTTCATGAATTTGAACAAGATTACCTTATTTGTAATAATTATATTTTTAATTAGAAAGGAAAATCAGGAATCGTGAAATTAAAAGACCAATTTTCCTACATCCAACATTTTAATTAATCTATAAACCATTGTACTAAAAATATTCTAATCCTTTTATACACACTAATTACGATCTAAACTAAGTATCTAATGTAAAGAAATAATTTAAATATTTGGTATAACCCCTCAACTTTTAATAACTGCCGAAATTCTATTTGGTATTGAATGATATAATTTTTTTATATGATATCGTTATGCCAT
Organism: Himalopsyche phryganea; assembly: GCA_022494535.1. Taxonomy (NCBI): domain Eukaryota; kingdom Metazoa; phylum Arthropoda; class Insecta; order Trichoptera; family Rhyacophilidae; genus Himalopsyche; species Himalopsyche phryganea. Next base: position 309,746 of record JAGVSL010000059.1, on the reverse strand, counting down.
TTATCCTCAATTATATTTTTAGTTCCTGGATACTTTTAGAATACTTATCCGAAACCCTTTATTTTAATATAACCCTTAAATTCTCTATGATGTTGAGATCTCGGCTGTTCGCAGGCCACCGAAGGGATGGAATTCCCAAAAAATCATTGAAATTCGTCACATAAACATAAAATAAATGATTATGTCTATAATGGCTAGTGCGTATAAATAAATGTAATTTATACAACAAGAAAATAACAGGTGGACCTGCACTGCAAGATGCATGACAAGGTGCAGAGTCGCCTTGCAATAACTGTTCCATTGTGTGTTCCGTACGACCTTTCAAAGCAGGTAGGGCGTTTTTTTCTATCGATTCTTCTTGCTGAGCGAAATTTATCAATCCCTAGATGATCTGTAGGGGATCTATACCGTTTGCAGTTATGCAATTCTATATCATAACTAAGGGTGAATGTTTGTCACATGGTGACAGACGAAAAAACATATTTTTTTAAAACGTCGACCAGTTCTGCAGTGAATTGTCGATTTCCCATCCGAGCAAAACTGATCAAATTTGGACTTTTCGGAGAATATTACATGGTTTTTTTTTCATTTTTACCATCAACAACTGTTTTTTTGCCGGTTTCATTGCGGCAAAACCAATTTTATTTATTTTTTCTGGATGGCTGGCGTAAAAAATGTTAAATTTGATGCCTCTAGTTTATCTTATCTTTATCTTCAAAAATCGATTATCGTGATCTGTCAATACAATTTTCCCCCCTTGCCCAGATTTCCTCCCTATCATTCCTCTATCATGACTTTTTTTCACAAATCTCTTCACTGTAGCTTCACAATATCCTAACCTTCGAACAATTGCCCGGAACGATGTTTTTTTCTTTCACTAGGGTCAAAATCGCGCTCTTTTCTTCGGTTGATAAATACTGCAAACTTGCCATATCAACGATTTGATGTTTTTAAGTCAAGAATATCAAGTCAAATAAAAGTTAAATTTAAAACAGAATAGTTTCTGGGGAATGAACAAGGATTGAGGATACAAAAAAAATATATTTCGGGTCGCGGGTGTCATTGTTTAAAGCAGGTAAAGAGACATATTTACAGATATTGCAAAATATTTCAGATGCGGCCACAATTTTGTCGCTCACTTCATAATATAAGAAATTTTCACATAAAATGTTGATAATAAGTCTGAGATTGACAAGATTAAATCGGTTATTGTATTACCTTTTCGGTGAAACTCTTTCATCGTCCGAATCGGTTCTGGTTTGCGGCGGATCGAGCGAAGCGGCTCTCTTCCTCGTCACTCTGGCGGCCGGAGCCGATAACCGTCGGGCTTGGGCAGCCATTCCCATCCCGTTGGTGGCGATGCCGATTAGCCCTGAGGGACTGTCGCCTTCCGGTTCGCCCCACGTCACGTGGGCGGCTCGCAGTCCCTCGACCGTGCTGGATGTAAACTCTGCCTTGCATATACTAAAAATACCAATACATGCAATATTAAGGATGGCAAAAACCGACATGTTTAGGATGTGAAGGCACACATACAGTGCCATCATCATAGCGAGACTTACATGTCATCACGGTCATTCCTGGAAGTAACGCCCGCCCCTCGTATTTACTTGCCCGCTACTACATTCCCAGCGCCTTGTCAGTCATTCTGTGCTCATTATCGGTGCGGTTTCTTTTACATTAAAATGCCTAAACCTTTACGGAAGCAGACGAATTGCATTATTTCTAATGTATTGAAGTATTGTGAGGTTGAGGAACAGAAAGGAAAGCTTTTAATTCCACTCAATAGTACCAGAGATAAAATATTTGCTATGACAAGTAAGAAACGAAGGAATTTAACAGTGTGACCAGAGTTGCAAAATTTCCCCAGTTTTAGGGGAAATATTATCGCATGCTATTCAACGGAAAATAGTATATTCAATCAGTAGTTCTTAAGTTAATTACCTTCAGTAAATTATTTTCGAAATCATATTCTTTATTATGTTATTAATATCCAATAATTTTACTAATTTTTGAATCTTGCCCTTTTCTTGTTAATACCTTATTACTATATGTACTTATGACATTTTAAAGTAAGGTTGTAAAGTGTTTATCAATGAAAAATAAGAGAATATGAGTTTTAAAAAAAAACTTATTTGTGGATCAACAATATTTAACATTCTATTAGTCCTTAGTTTTTATTTATTTTTGGTTACACATGTATCACTAAGCACCATTCAACGTATTTGTGTAGAAATAAATACTGGTTATGGGAAGGTTCAATCACCCAAGAAAACAAAAAAAACATTAGATTCTTTTGATCTGTGTACCATACGACAGAAAGTGGGGGTTTTTTACGAGACGAAGAAAGAAATCCCAACACTCAATACTATTTAATGACCTTAAAAGCTGGTATGGATTATCATAGGAGGAGAGAGCATTTGAGAAAAGTCTTACATACTATAGGCTTTGAGTTTTAAAAATCACGCTCAAAGAGGACTTATTTAATGGAAAGGTTTGATGTCATAGCATGGCGAAAAAGATTCCTTGACTTAATCAAAAATAACAGAAATCCTCTGCCTCCTTAAAATAAAAAAAATTCAAACACAACAGAAGGATGCTGGTCATCAAAGAAAGCAAACCCATTGACAGGTCATGGGGAATCATGGCAGCACTGCGTGGTGGCCATATACTTCACATAGTGAGCGAATATGGTTAAGAAGAAGAATCCTTTTTTAAGACATATTTTCTAAATAATATTGTTTAAGAATATTTTATTTTGAAGTATTATTTATAATATATTACTATAATCATTTTAAAGTATTATTTAAAATATATTATTTTTGGGATTGAATACTGGCAACACATGCAGAGCGAAAATTTTGAGAGCGAGGATTTGACGTAATAATCTCGGCGTTCGTAGCGCTATGACGTATAAGTCTTGATATAACGGTTGGACACTAAATGTCTACCTTATTGGGCCATATGATGCAGCACCTGCATATGTAAAAACTATTCCACCTTATTATTCAAAGGAAGAAATTGGTGAAAGAATAGACCGCGGTTGGAGTGTATGATATATAACAACTACTTTTGTATTGTCTCCAACAGATTTCTACTTTAAATATTGCACATCGATTGGATAGGTTAAAACCCGTATTCCAGAAATAATCAAAAGTTAGTTCCCAAGTCATATGCTAGTATATCATCGATAAATGAATGAATATTCTAATAAGAATTATTGTATACCTTCATACTGCACGGAATACAATGCCGTACTCTACTTTGATATTTTGGATCTGACGAATTATGGCACATGCAAGTGCACGAATCATTTCCATAGTTTTCTTCTATCGGTGGGACATTTAAGACTTCGTGATCCAAATCCTCAGAAAATTGATCTTCGACATAGTCTTTTGCCATCCTTTCAATATCCAAGACTTCGTAACCATTATTTGCATAACTGAAAGAAAAATGACAATTTTACCACACTGAAAGGTGACTTTCATAATTTTAACATTCAACAGTTTTTTGGATTAAAAAAAATATCTTCATGAAACTCAAGTTATTTAAATAAAATCGGTGAACTACTGCTTTTGTAAATGGACAATTAAAGAGAGGATTGTTTTCGACTGCCGTACACTTTCCGTTCCTGGGAGTATCGACTTTTGCTTTTTAACGCGTCATATCATTACACTATATATCAGTTACGGTAGAAGCTCTTCAATTGTAGTCAAATTGATTTGGAAATATAGAAACGTCTTTGGAATTGCGTCAGATCCCAAATGTAGTTTGAGCTCAGGTAATTAATATATATATTTAATGAAAAAAAAAACTAAAATAAAAAATATATTTTAGCTTCCAGGCATTGGCATTAGCGAAACAGGGTTTGAATGCACTTGTATAATAGAACAGAGGCAAAAAAACATAAACAGACAAATGATATAATTAATGTACCTTTCAGGGGGTTTCTCTCCAGGAAAAAGCTTCAAAAACCAATCCACCAAATATTGACTGCTTTTTAAGTGCGGTAGTATTGTCAATTTTAACAGTTTCCATGCTGATTTCACCGTTCTCAGAATTATTGACATCTTCCACTAGTTTTTCGAGACACCATAAAACCTTTCGAAGCTGAGTTGGTTTTCTTGCGAAGTATATCTAAGAAGTAAAGCATGTTCGTTTTGATTCAAATACTACAAAAAATAATATGTACACGAAACAGAAAAAATTCTGATATTAAAATTGATAACCTTATTATTTCACTGGCTGTGTTATTAAATGTGACACATGTTTCGCTTCTTTAAAAAGCACCTTCAGACAAACTATATCACAAGGTTATTTATTTCTAAGGTACACAATGATTCTAATTCTCAACTTGAAAATGATTTTCCACAAAGTTACTGTCGAATTTATCGAAAATGGAAATAATTATTTTTCAACAATTGATGAGGAACCCTTTAAGCCAATTATTCAATAAGTTCAATTACCAATATTGCTTGTGAAATTTCATTGAGTTTCATAACTACTAAAGACAAGGAAATTATTCTTTAATAGAGAATAAAAGTTGATTGTGTGCAAAAAATAGCCCTTAGCTGCAAATGATCTACTATGCCTACAATAATTATCTCATTTCACCCCCAAAAGATGTGTTAATTGCAATTCGTGTCTATATTACGAATAAGATAAGTCACATTGCTCAGTTGGATACATAAATGAGATACAATTTTAAAACTTTCCAATGATCGTCTGTATCCAAAAGGTGTCTAATGCCAGATGAACTGTTGGATTCACCTGTAATCTCTCTATGAATTCTGCCATGCTAATCAAAAGGAAGTGATCCATAAATCGTCCAATTTCCACCGCCTGCCCGGCTGTCAAAAACGCGAGAAACTCTTCTGTCAAATCAGCATTCTCGGAACCGAATAATTTCTTTAACGTGTAATACAAATCACATGGCGTCTGCTTGAGTGGGTCGAACGAATCGAGTATATTTTGGAAAACCAAAAACTGTTCGCTGTCGGTGTTAGAATCGTTCTCCTCTCGGTCTGAATTCAATCTAGTTTGAACTCTTTCAAAGTATGCTGTTGCGAACACTGAAAACAAAAGGTAAACCATAAAAACCTGGTAAAAAAAAAAAATTAATATAACACCATTATGTGATGTGCTGACAATTTCGGAGCATAATGCAACAAACAACTGTAAATCGTGGATAAGAGGAAAGGTGTGGCAGGGGATGAAGAATGATGTTCTGTACATGATCTAATAATATTTACATGAATAAACATTCTGATTGATGTAGATTCTATGGCAATATTGACTCAGTTGTTGAATCACTCTGTCTACGCCTCTTTTTAAACATCGGAGACATGCCTTTGAATAAAAATCCATAGATTAATTGATAAATCAAATTGTGAAGTCGTCCATACAGGGATTAGAGCACGGGAACACAGCAACCGAATAGGATGACCGCACGACTGCAGGACTGGAACACTTTTGTTAAAAATGCACTAATAATGAATGACAACTTGTCAATAAATATACTATTTACTCACAGGTATCTCTCAGATTATCAGCGTAACGATTTGTAGTAAACATAGCACGGTTTGCATCTAATTCCTTTTGCATTTTCGAAGCGAGTCTGGGTTTTGGGGGGCCGTTTGTGACTGTTGTTTTGTTGATGTTGCGGGCTTGCATTGGAGGCCGATCATCGGGTACCTGTAAATATTTGTGTTATCCGATACCCATTACTATCGACATATATTCTGGTGCGTTAGTTTTACATTAATTTCCTATCACTGACAACACGTTCAGGAGTCAATTTAAATTACAATAATGTAATTTTCTGTAAATTAGTGAGGAAAAGCAAACTTAAGAAGATATTATAAGGATTGGAAGGATAATATTTTGATTCCCAGCCGGACCACATTTCAAATGTGAATAATTCGTTTCAATGAAGGCATCTCAACAGAAGTTGTTCCTTTTTGGAGAAAGTAAGGATGAAAGAATGGGGCAAGGACAGGATTAAAATGAAAAAAGTAATTGAAGTATCCCTACTGAGATTTGGATGCATGGACACTGCAGCAAAGAAGACAATGATGACCACTGGGCTACAGACCTGGCACATTTTTATACTACACCAGTATATTCCACAATGATTTTTAAATATATCTAAATAGTTAAATATATGAACAAACAAACATTACTACTATCCTGCGCCAAGTTTTATACTAAAAATTTGTCCCCGTAAGTGTTATAGCATACAAAAACTGAAGATGTTACCTTTTTAGCTGCAGAGTCTAACAATCGACCGGCGTGCACTGGCGACGTATTTTTGTCCTTCAACGATAGTGGATCAGGCAGCAACGGTTGGCCGGTCATCTCGTTTGAATCATCGGAGAGATCGATATTTTCCTTCGAAGCAGTCGACAGATGCGGCATGGAGGGCAACATGTTTTCCAGTTCTCTGATTTGAATTGTCAACTTGGAGGAGATCGTTTCCAGCATGTGCGACTTAAAATTCTTTTTGGATATATTCCCAGCCGTGAGAGATGCTTTTCTTTTTTTGCAAATCGATATCAAACGTTCAAGTTTATATAATACCACGCAGTCCCTCCTGTTACTACGGTTTTCAGGTTGTTTGACGACAGAATTCTTTTGTTTTTTGGTAGAATGTTTCTTCATAAACCGTCCATTCGGATGCCTTAATACATGAAGATTAGGCGTACTCCAATTTGGTGAATTTTGATCCAATTTTTGAGGGGTAATACACTCATTCAAATCTTTTGAATTATCCGATCGATTCACTGAGTCATTTGATCTGTTTTCTGGTGAGATTCGTTCTTCGAGTCTCGCGGCTATATAATTGTCAGTATCGCATGCAGAATTAGATATTGCATTATTATCTATGCCGCTTGAACTTTTTCTGCGGGCCGAAGAGAAAAATTCTGTAACTCGAGTTTGTCCTTTAGGAATCGGTCCATCGAGCGAGTAATTATTGCATTGACATTTATTTAGCAAAAGACGTTGCAGGAAACCTTCTCCTTTGGGATGATATATTTGGATTTTGGAACCGTCAGCTACTATTATATTACGATTTAAAATCAGATCAGAAGAATTATCACCATTTCCATCATCAGATGAATTCTTTTTATGTTTTCGTTTGGTATTTACTCCATTGGCTGGCTTACTCCAACAAGGTACGTCTGGGACTTCAGTTTGCGAATCGGGAATTAATTGTCTATTACTTGTCAAATCACTGGCGTTATTAAGTGAAGATGGAGTGGTGTTTTCAATTATAGAAAACCCTTTTTCTTCACTCAACGCGTTGAAATATTTGTTTCTATTTGAGATGAAACTCTTGAGAGGTTCAACTGTGCCGACAGCTTTTCGGAAAGTGGCCTGAAACCACAAGAAATGTCGACAATATGAAAACAGCACAAAGAACAAAATCAGAAAAGCACACAAGGTAATTGTTAAAAATAGATAACAACTCTTGTTAAATATCTACATTATCGTCACTTATTATATACACATAAAATAATTATATACTAAAGCGTTTATTATGCCAATATATTATTAATTTAACAGCTTAAAAATTTGACATTTGTTATTTTGTTTGGGCTAGGGTTACCAGACTAAAAAGAAAATTTTTCCCAAGTGAAGCTTGATTGAGTGTATTGCGTAAGAGTAGGTATACTAGAACCATTTTTTATATGAGGCTTTATTACCAGTAGCGAAAATATGATGAATGAATCAAATCGTCGTTGTTCTGGAAGAAGACACTAACTGAAAAATACTAGTTTTGGGTATATAATTGGAGGTTGAGTTTGTCGAATGTTTGAAATGCTCTCTTCTCATTTTGTTTGTTTATAGGAAACTGTTTTTAAGTAAAAGTATAATTTATAAAAATAAGTGTGTGGTTCCATACGGCAGAGTACGAAATAAGGAACATTTTGGTATAACTATCTCAACATGTAATTTTTTTGATTTAGTGTTTTTCTTTGTTACGACGAAATAGGAAACAGGTTGAACAATATTTTATTTTGACATTTTGGCAATGTTATTTGCTTTTAATGTGTTAACTGTCAATTCTTGGAGGAAAGACATTATAAATATGTGGAAGAAGTACAAATGAATTGTTTTATTTTTTAAAATAAAATGTTATTTGCAACCATTTCTCAGACAATTTTTTAACTTCATATTTTAATTTTGATATGGGTGACACGATTAATATAAATATAATCGTGCACTGATGATAACTTGAGCTATAAATATTTCTTAAATAAGATGGGTATGGCCGCTAGTATAATTTATAGACTTCAAAGAACATTTGTATACACGTAAAACAGATAAAGCCCTCACTTGTCATTAATTGAAAAAAAATCGTAGTCATTTTTGTACATTCCAATATACAATAAACTTACTTCACCAAGTGAGAGCCACCATGTTGCGATGTGAGTTAGAGACAAATAAATCAAGAAAGATGTAATATATATTGCAGTTCCTACCTCTTTTCTAGCTATCCGTGGGTACAGTATGTTTCTCCAAAGATAAGGAAGTAAATCTTTGTGATGATCTCTTGGGGTACAGTGTGGACCAAATGAAAGAATCCGGTGCTTAGTCTCAGGGGGCTTATGATGTACATAGTAATACTGAAAAATAATAGAATTTAATAATATGTTTTAAGCCAAGTCTCGATGAAGAATGGAATGATGAAGAATAATCAATACAAATTTTAAATTGATATTAAAAAATGCCGGGTCCGTGGTGCAGTAGTCAATGTCGTTGACTTTGGTTATGTATGTCAAGGGCTTGAACCCCAGTAAGGCAGTTTCATAAATTGATTTTTCGATTTATGGATTTCTGTTTGAAGGCATGAACGTTTGTGACGTCTAATTCCCTCCCACCCATCAGATCCAAAAATGGGGGAGGGTAGCGGGAGCGATTAGCTAACCACTAATTCTGTCCTACCCCTATCCTTCGATCCTTATTCTTTTAAAAAAAAAAGAGAGGTTGAGCAACCGAGTAACAAACAGTTTTGGTAGAAAAACTTCTGTTGAGATACCTACATTATGAGGCAATATGCTCCACATTTTGAGTGGACATTTGTAATACATTTAGTTGCCGAGGTGCCAGATATTACGAAATTTTTAAGTCACATGCGATAAACTCATTTAGAATTTTTAAAGTCAGATGAGATCAACAAGAGGAGAAAAGACATCACAAACACCCATGACCAAGATCTCAAATATTCTATTGAATTAATACATATCTATCGGTAGGCAACTGTCCGTCTATTTGTGTCAGATCGACATAAAACCATATATATTTTGATATTACATTATCTATGAAACCTAAAACATCGAGGCTAGACTTCTGCCAGTATGGTGACAATGATATGTCTGACGTCCGCTCCCGATGTAGGCCATATGGACTCTTAATAGGATACAGCACAGGCAGGGCCAGTGTTAGCTGATCGCTTCCGCTAAGGACTGTTTTTAGAATGCATAGTTGGAAGGGAATTTTAGACACCATAGGCATCAATGTCTTTAAACACAAATCGATTGAAAAATCAATGTATGAAACTGTTCGTACTGAGATTCTAGTAACCAAAGCCATGAGATTGTCCAATCGGCTGAAGGCCCATTTATTTTATAATGTATTTTCGATTTTTCCGCTTTCTTTATTAATAAATCAGATTCAATACTTTTTGATTTCAACAAATGAGTACTTCAAATCATAGATTGATAGAAATTAAGAGTATGTTTAACTACACTGAATTGGCATTATACTCTTCCGAACTAAGATCATTACTGTTAACAAGCAAATATGTTGAGGAAAACATTTTTTTATATTCACCTGGATAGGATTATCAGGTAACTTTGGGTTCTTCATAAGTTTTATGTGTCCTTTAAGCTTTGCAGGAGTTATGGTAGGAATTAAATACTTGGTGAGCAGCTCTGAAATTCTTCGATACTGTAACCCGTTCTCTTGCCCAGGAAATAAATCTTTGTTTGCTGATATGTATTGATAGAATTGAGACAATCCTAGAGCTATTAAACTGTAATGAAAGGGCGACTTTTAAGTATATTTAAAATCAATATATTGTCATGATTCCATTTCTGCCGATGCCCAGACCTGCTTAAAGCAACCGCATTTCCAACAGCTGAAATATTTAGTAATCACGCACAATCTCCTTCATCAATTCGGGCTTTTTCTTTCTTTTTGACTCCCGTCTGTGACCTTAAGTATTCGTTGTGCAGCATTTCTACTGTTGAACTCGATGCAGTATCTTTGCGATAAGCGTTTGTTTTGTCTAAGCGTTGGTTTAAATAAACTATAGCCGCAATAATTTAGAACATAAATCGGCAAATGTTTTCTGTTAGCATGAGATAAAAATAATAGAAAATAGTCTCATATCGCAATTACCGTTTCCCGTGTAAAAAGTGTTTTGTTTACAGCCAGGCATTGAATTATTTTCAAGAGGTCAGTCATCAATGCTAATTAAGAATATTTTTTTGATAGACGTCTCGCTTACCGATCCTCTGATTCCAAATAAGTATGATGAAGGGCTTTCGCCTGATCAACCCTGAATGGGATACTCGGTAGAAGTTCTGGGTAAATAAAAACGTCACTGTCAACAATAGCATCAAAAAATTGGCGGGGAAATTTACATGCGTAAAATGAATTCTGACTTCTCCGCCGTTTGCTGCAAATTAAGGAAAAGATTATTAAATAATAGTATGTACTGTGTTCATAATATGAGCGTAATTACTACAATATCTCTTTCAGTACATAAAGCCCTGAACAAAGGTGACCCTGTAATGTAACTGGCGAAATATAATAAAACTGGAAATGGCATAATACCCACTCAACAATCATGAAAATGAAGTACTAGACACTTTTATATGACAAAGGAAGAGTCAAATGAAAATATATATTCGTTTTCACTGTAATAGTAAGGTTTATTGACTCTGTTCAATCATTTCAAACACATTTTAATGAGTGGTGAAATTTCGAGTATCTTTTTGACATTAACTATCAAAAAAGTATTATTTGTCCTTTCCAAATTTCCTGGGCCTTGAACTGAATTATGTCACCCTACAATTTAAAGTAAAATAGTATATCAATGTTTAATCAAATTTCTCATAAGCATGATTAATGAAATGGGTAGAAATATTAATTATTCAGCTCCACAAGAATTATAAGATATAGTTCATGGCAGCATCATAACTATTCTGAATGCCTGAACAGACACTTGAAAGGAAAGTATGTAGTTCCAGAAGAAGAAAAGTTCCGGTGATGACATAATACCAGAAGAGCTATGCAATATTTTTACCTTATGCTTAAAGTAAATGCTTGTTTAATCAATAATAAAATGAGCATTTCTTGTATTGACACAAAAAAAAAAAAATACAGGGGCTCAACATATGAAATTGCAAAGGTAAAATGATAAACTAGTTGACTAATATTCACTTGACAACAAATTGTTTTCAATGTAAACATTTAAAGGAGAAATTGTTACCAACCTTTTGAATATTTCCGTTTCGATGAATCTGAAAAAATACACATGTTGATTATTTTACACATGCAGAGTCAATAGATTAACTTTACAGTTATAAAAACATATATTATATATATAGGCTGACCGTATTTTCTTGTGATATGTAACATGACAGGGTTACACTACAAGTGATGAATAAACTGTGACCGATCCAGTTGTCATTTTTTAGAGAATTCAGTCTCAGCAGTCTAATTGCCACTCATAAACAATTATAAGATGTATAATTTGGCCCGCCTGCTGAAAAGCGCTGTTCTAAGAGAAGTAATATTGTTCAAACATGTCAAATTTTCCAAACATGTCAATTTTAGCCCTCCATCTTCATCCAGGCCAAATTGGGACCAAATAGTCAAAATAACTGAATAACTGTCAAAAACCAATGCATAGTTTTGGAGATGCAAGCACATCTCTCCCATTGGTCAAATTCCTGCTTCGCTAAAGCCCCGACCAATCAACGCTCTAGATTTAAAATTCAGTAAAGGGTCCTAATTAGCAGTCGTGTGCATTGACTGCTGAGTGTGAAATTTTAGTCACCAGAACAGCCACAATAACTCGTTTTTTCAAAAATTGGACAAACTGGGCATATTTAGAAAGATAAATATATAATCTATAAATACTAGAAAAATAGGACTGTCCCGGTGAAAAAAATAAGTATGGTAAATCTAAATATATAGTCTGTATTAACCGTTTCTTACAGTCATCACATACAAATTATCGTCGTCGTTTGGTCAAAAAGAAAATTAATAAATTTTTGATGAAGGAGTCACAGGATATGTCACATACTTTTTTTTTGATTAAAAAAGCCAAGAAAAGTTGACACATACATAGTATATATGACGGCAGAAGAGAAAGGGTTTAATATGACAAATATCAGTTCGAGTCCATTCGTGTGCTCGAATGCCTGAAGATGCCGAAAGGCGAAACCCGGGTCGTTAGTGATAAAATACATGGAAGTGTACAAAATCTCAATAATCCAAATATGACAAATATGTTGTAGAGAATATGCTCACTTCATCATTTCCCGCATTTCCTCAGTGTCTTCAGCCAGTTTGTCCTGCCACTCCTCACAGAGCTTAATGGCATTATTCAAATTACATGGGTGAAATGCAGAATTTTCTTTGCCTTGGCCAAGATATCTCAGAGTCATCTAATAAAAAAAAATGTTACAGGATAATGACACTCAGTATTAAAGATACAATGAAAAGAATCTCAATTGTTCATTAACATGTTCACGGTTATGTTGGTTACAGTCTATTTCCAGTAAATAAAGTCTTACCAAATATTCTAATTGCTGCGGTCCACGACTCCAATACTCCGGATGCCCGTGAAGTTGTAGAAAGCTCTGCGTTGCAATCTGCACGTGCTGCCGCATTTGCTGATCTAATATATCGCGCTGCATCTGTTCCAAGTTGGCATCTGACTCTTTATAAATCCACTCCTCTTCGTTGAACATAATAATGTGAGTGTTTTTTTTAATTTTAGTTTTCAGCAAGTCATTACGATCGTTCGACACCGTCAGACAATGCTCCCTTCCGACGTCTATCTGTAACGGCTGCTGCGATGATGGATCTTCGTTTGGCACTATTAAGCCGCCAGCCATTTGCATTCCACTTTTTTGCGACAGTTGAGCGTTGTATTCATCAATCGAAAGATGTTTCTCCTGGGATTCTTGGGTCTGCAAGATAAATTCTCCAAGCTGTTATTATCGATTTCCTAGAACCAGACTGTAGTATGTCGAAAATCATATTGAATCCAAAGATTTTAACTCTTCACTCAACTATGCCATAAATCAATGAAACTATTATTGTCTTATCTGATTCTTTCTCTTATGTTCTCACTAATTAAACCTTCTCATAACTATTTTTGCTTTTTATTGCAGTGCATATGCAGAATCGTATAAATCTTATTTTTGCAAACAGCTTAAAAATTTAAATTTGTCTCTGTCCAACAGTAAAAAATTTAAAATTTTTTACTGTTGGACAGAGGATTAGAGAGAAAAAAGTTGTATATTTAACTCAATACTGCAATTTTTCGAGATATTACATCCAGTTATAGGACAGCAATATTTATAGTCATAACATTAACATAGAAAGCAAAAAAATTAAATGATGGTCGAACCTAACACGCAAAGCTAATGGAAGAGGTTTATAACTCTTAGAAGTTGACTGAGACAGTAGAATTAAGAATATACCGTAGTGACCGCTGGGTGTCCATAAGCGGAGAGGATCAGCAATGAAGAAAAATGTAGCATTCAGGACAAATCTCATAATAACAAATACCAAAGTGACAAAATTTCTAGAATTAAGAATATTTCATTCTGAATGAAGTTTCATACTTAATTAGATAAACGAATTCCGAAATAATGAACAAGAAATTCAGAATGGTGGATCTTTTGGCCCAAAATTGTCGTGAAATAACAACTTGATACAATGAAACAGTCTCTATGGCTAAGTGTAAATCAGTATTTTACTGATAGGCAGGATCAACATTTATTATTTTTACTAAAATAATTTATCTACTTAGCTAATAACTGTTAAATTTTGTAAATGCATTGGACCCATCGACAAACTCATGACACGTCGAAGATTTTGTTAATTAACCAAAAATAAAACAGTAACCTTTGAGAATTCTTGGGGTTTACTTAAATCCAGAAATTTTCCGGAATAATCTGCATTTGTATGTATTAAATTTTCACTTTGGGGAATGACAACGGGCACAAGGTTGCTGTTAGGACCGGCCATCACTGCTTCCTGGACGTCAAAGATGTCGTCGAATTCGAACAGCTCCGCTACCAGGTCTTTTAATTCTTTTCTGGTAACTTTAAGAGCTCTGTCTTGACGTAACTCTTCGGCGGCATCAACTGTGAGAGATAAATTATAGAAGAATTAACATCAGAGAAAAAAATTATGGAAATTGCCAAAAAAAAAATTATGACATAAGAACATATACAATAGGATAATTAAATTTATACTTACATTCACAAGTTTGTTTATCTGCATCTACATTGTATTCTGGATCTGCTTCATCATCATCTTCATGTGTTTGAGCTATATAAAGAAAAAAAAGATCATTATCTTTTGTTTGATTTTGCCGATGAGATAATTTTCTTCAAACATTAAAATGTTGGTTAATAATCTTATGGTTATTTAAACACAGTATTTAAAATATAAACATCGATCATTAAATAAGAGGAAGATTCTGCAAATTTCTTACGTTTCTTAATTGCTCAACACTTACTCACTTCTTTGGAAATATATTATAATAGGTTTTTAAGCATTATTTGTTTTTAAAAAAGAAAAATTTAATTGAAGATATTGATAAAAATTTAGAAAGTCTCTGGTTCTTTTATTTGAATGTCTCAGGAGTCGAGACAAGCAAAAATCATTGATATCCGAAAATTATTCTCGGGTTGTCTAAACACAGAATTTTTAACTAAAATGAACAGAAAAACCGATCAAGATAATGAATAATTCTGTGACATGGCTTAAGAGACATGGGGAAACGGTGCTCAACTATTTTACGAAGCAACAATTGCAATAGATGAGATGATGCACATAGTGTGTGCGCACAGTGTATTTAATAGTAAACTCACTGACACATTTTCAGCACTGAATGTGTTAATTGAGTATAAATACATACGTAATGGTTTCGTGAAATCTGTCAAGAAATTTTTCCAATCATGATCCAATCCACAGTCTCCAAAGTCATACATATCTTCGGTAATATCCGGTGGAATGAAAGATTCCTCAATTGTTTCAATAGGAGTATCACTAAGGCAGAGTTTTGATCGAGTTCGTAGAGCAATCGTGGGTTCGGTAGTGGCATCTTTCTCTTTGACTGGTGTCACAACCTGAAGATGGAATAAAATTTGACTGCTTATACTGCATTTTAAATCTCAAATAATTTCAAATATCATGGACATGCGAGTTTTTTTAATATTCTGGGTACCTTGGGTAATTTGAAAAGTCCATCGTCCGTCCATTTCGTGGACGGACTTTCTGGCATTTCATTATTGAGCTGACCGGGAGTGGCCGGAGTCCGGGGTTGCGAATCGACATCCGACAGGGATCCTATAGTGTCGTTTTCATCATCACTCTGAAAAAAATAAATATGAAATAGTCAATAATCAAAGCATCGCTGGAAAAATGAAAATTGATTCATGAATAAATCTGATTAATCCGAAGAAAAATAAAGTGTTCTTTTATTGCGCCTTGGCCGACTTATAATAAAACATGACATGCACCCTGAACGACTCATCCTATCCTGTGTAACTAGTATAGTTTGCATTAATAATTTTAGTATCTCAATAAGTAAAATAAATACTAGGTTCAGATTCATTCTTCTTTAATACATTAATGTGTTGAGTAAAATAATAATAATAGTTATTCTATTAAGCATTCATGGAACGCAACAAATATTTTGTCAAAAATCAGGAATAGATTCACCATTACAATGAAGTGTGGGGGAAATACCCGAATACTCCACGCCTCACACTCATTCACATACTAATGTGAGTGCGCGAAACTGAGAGGCTCAGTCGTAACGTCTCAGTTGATGTTTTGACGATGATTTGTAGCGAACACAAGCCAGTAGCCTTCAGCCAAGTTTTTTCACGTTTACAGCTAATGAATTTCAATTATTACCACTTGTTGACTTCAACATATAATTAATTGTCTTTGAATATTCATATTTTTCCAATTTTCTATTCATTTGATTCAATCTAAATATCTCATATGTATCAACTACACAGCAGCGGAACGCATACACTTTTTATCACAGTAAGGCGAGCCTCAAAAAGTAGATGTAAAAAAAAGATTCACCCTAGTGTGGTAGTACAATTTATTCAGCATTAAACTTTACCAAAATTTAAATCGATAAATCATATAAATTTTCGCACAAAACTTAAACTTTGCTAAACCGAGTTTCATTTTCATTAGTCTGTATTAATTTAATTTTATTCTAATATTAACTATTTGATAACAATGGGATAGTTATTATTTGGGTATCGAGGAATGAAATAAACTTTTTTTTTCAGTACTGACATGTTCATCCGGGTTCGGTTGATATTCTTCGTCAGATTCTTCATCAGGGAGATCCTGAGCAATGAGGGACGTTACTTCTGGAGAAGTCAACTGAGGCATCTTCACGGGAGTCATGGGAAGCGACCATGATGGTGTGGGGGTTGTTTTCATTAGCTTTCTGAAAATATGATTAAAATTTTGTTCCATGTTTTAGGTTCAGATAGGTGAATAAGAAGCACATTGATTTCAATCTCCATTCAAACTGTCATCAAATTTTGTATAAAACAATACCAACACCCAAAATTCGTCAAAAATAGATACTGTCGTCAGATCACTGAGGACCTAATGTAACAGCTGTAAAATATGGACCATCAATTAATAATAATGTTAAAAGTTTTCAAATAGCACAGTTGACTTAAAATTGACAGCCAAATACACATGCAAATTTCAAGTCACTACTGTTCACCGTTTGGGATGAGTTCTTGTGACAGACAAACAGATTGATACATATACTTTCTGCTATATAGTATAGATATTTGATAGCTATATTGGCATCAGGCCATCGTCACAACTATCCTATTTCTGACAATGGATATTTTATTGTTTTTGTGGGAACTAAATACTTTCCTATTTTTCATTTCAATGTGTAAATGTGTCGGTTCGGTTAGCAGAAATAAGGATACAATGTAAACTTTGATGTTTTCAAAACAACTTAATAGTTTTCTTTCAGTGATACTTACTTTGCTTTCGATCTCGTTATGGTGGAAGTTTCTGCATCTTGCATTTCTTCCTCCTGCAACTTGACAATTGCCAGAACGTGTTCATTGGAAACCACTCGCTGAAAATATCACAGATACAAAAAAAAATGAATTTACAAATAAACCTTATGCAGCATATATTTTAATGATAAATTGTTTAAATTTCCATTATTTTTAATTAATTCAAATTTGATATTGAAATTCCATCAAGTGCCATCAGTCGATGTCTTAAGCTTTACCCTCGAGCCTTTTTTCGAATGTTCCTACCGCGCGCTCGAGACGTTTTTTGATGAAAAGCTTATTTTCAATACAAAACATCAATTGGTGAAAAACATTTTAACAAAAAAAAAAATTGTTCTGTTATTATTTCCGTAAAATAGATTTATAATGAATATACTGCACTTATTTTAATATTATTTCTAATTCTTCATTGTGTGGTATATCACATAGCAATCTCCTATATGTAATCCTGGCTTATTATAAATTATATAAAATAAATTGTTTGTTTTGATCTGTGGAAATTCAACATTTTTCTTTTCCTTTTTATTTATTGGATAGTAACATTATTATGATAAAGTTTTAAATTGTATTAGATATATTCATATAAAAAATTACTTACCTTGAGAATATTTTTAACATTGGAATGCGATAGATGATTTTTGGCGGCAGTTTTGCAAACTTTTTCTTCGATTTGTAAACAATTTTCCGGCAGAGTCTCTTCATCGTCACTACTATCTGATGTGTCCCTGCTGCAATTTAAAATGTTTTATTCATACTACAATACAGTCATTATTGATTAAGAATCTAAATGGAGTTGAAAAGGGTTATCACCGTTTACGTTTCGGCGTTCGGCTTTTCGGATCGATGTCATCTTCTTCGAGATCAATTTTTAACCTATCAGCGGAATCGTTCATATCTTCTTCGGTTATATTCAATAATTCGCTTTCCTCCATTTTGTATGTTTAAAGCAATTTCTTTTTTTGAGAGCAGTTCCAGGACAATGGCAGACAAAATTCAAATTATTGTTTGATCATTTTGACATGAGCGCGGCTTGTATTGACAGATAAAATATACCAGTAGGAACTACTCAATAGAGAACTTAATATACTTATGCTAGTCAAAGCATAGACTAGCATTCAACCGTCATGTCGGTAGAAAAAGATGTAAAATCTCTAGTGCGACAAATAAAGCGTGTAGATTTTTTTATTTTCGCCATAAAAATCATAGCTTGTCACGGCTATGGCCAAAGTATACGATTACTATTGAAAGCAGGATTTACCAATAATTATTGATCTACTCCATCCATTTATACTACTTGAAAATCCATTTTTCAATTGATTTACATTATTTACATTGGCTATCACTCGTTAGTCTATTTTATGATTAAGTAAGGGTATAAAAAAGCTTTTAACTCACAATTAGTACACAAGTAGCATTTATAATGTTCAAAGTGCTAAAGTATGTATATATACCTGGTACGGTGTTTTAAATCGATAAGCGTTTCTTTCGTTATTTCAATCACCACTTTAGAAAATAAAATTACATCCATACAATCTGAGTAGAGTTGATAAGTATTCAGTTATTGTTTTTTATAATATTTCATTGTTGCTCTGAAAAAATGAGTTACCTACCTAACTCGTTTTGAATAAAATGATGTTAACTTTTTAATATTTTTTACTAGGAGTGAGAAATGTCTGTTATTATTATCTATGCTACTGCTCAAATTCTCTTAAAAGTTGGCAACCTTGCTACTCGACTAAAAAAACTTATGTTCAAATCTTAAAACTTCAAAATCTGGAAAAATTCAATGTCAACTGTCATTTGTTGAAATAATTGTTTCAGTCGTTAAATTTTTTGCGAATCGACAATGGAGTTTCCTCTCCATGTGGAAGTGGTTCACAAAGCTACATCCCGTCTTCCGAAAGACACGATAAAAACTATGGTGCAATCGTTCCTCGAAAGTCGCGTGTCGGTTACGCCCGGGATTACGTTAGAAAAACGGGATTTTGAAGATTGTCCGAACGTTCGCGATCACGTCACCGCAATAACTTTTTGTGACATCAATCAGAAATCCGATAACATCAATGTCTCCACCGCAGAGATGAGATACCACATATACAGACTCGACAAGCTGGGTTGCGAAATTGAAAATATGTGCGAGGAAGACACCGACAATGAACTCCCGGCCGCCAATCATTGGCAGCTGCCTTCTGAAGAATTCTACGGTCTCTGGGAAAACCTTATCTATGATACTTCAGTGAAAGAAGACACATTGAACTTTGTAGAAACAACATTATTGTTTTCTGACCGATGCATAGACTCAAATATTATCAATTGGAATAGAGTGATACTTCTACACGGCCCCCCGGGAACAGGAAAAACTAGCTTATGCAAAGCGCTCGCTCAAAAGTTATCAATCAGACTCGCTAATAGATATTCTCGAGGACAACTCGTTGAGATAAATAGTCACAGCTTATTTTCAAAATATTTTTCTGAGAGCGGCAAACTAGTCATGAAACTGTTTATGAAAATTCGTGACATAATTGAGGACCCCCAAGTTTTAGTGTGCGTTCTCATCGATGAGGTAGAGTCCCTCACACACGCAAGAAAAGCGGCATTTTCAGGAGTGGAGCCATCGGATTCAATAAGAGTTGTCAACGCAATTCTCACACAGCTGGATCAGATTCGGAAGTTTCCGAATGTTCTCATTTTGACCACTTCGAATATGACCGGAGCTATCGACCTGGCGTTCGTGGACAGAGCCGACATCAAACAATACATAGGCCCCCCTTCGGCCATTGCCATTTATCAAATTTACCAGTCGTGTATAAATGAGCTTATGAGAGTGGGAATTGTAGCACCGATGGAACAATTATTTTCATACAAAATATTACAGATGTGTCAGTTTGTAAAGAATGAATCGACTGAAAGTAGCTTGGAGCTGTTCAATCTAGCTAATTACAGTGTAGGTCTTAGTGGTAGAACTCTCAGAAAGATACCGTTTTTAGCGCACGCATTATTTATAAGTTCCTCATCTATTGATCTGAAATCCTTTCTTATGGCTATGAAATCAGCTGTTAAAAAACATTTATCTGATAGTGATGTCTTTGCTCAAGAAATTGGAGGAATAAAAATACAAGAAAATGGTAGTTGAATTGCATAGACCAGTTTACCTCCCGAGCACATTAAAACATCTTATGTGGGTAATGTGGTACTATAAATTGTTAAGAAAATAGTTTACTTTTATAAATATAATGCCTTTCCACCAAGAATTGACAGTTAGCAACATAAAAGTGTAGAACATTACAATCAGTTTGCCCTTGTTTACGGGGCACTAAACTTAATATTACAGGCTTACACTATGGTCTATCAAGATGTAATTTCTAGATATTTTTCATACTTATTCAATTCACCAACATGGAACGTCTGTACTTTTTTTTTTCAATTTGTATTGAAAACAGAGTAAAATAAACATTAATATGATAAAACAATACTTTGTATAACAGAAGATGCAAATTTTGCAGGAGACAAAAAATACCCTAGGTCACTACTATTGCGTCAACTTCTGTATTTTTGTGTATTTCACCATAAAAAAATTGTCTATTACTAACCAACCATAATTTTCACACGACTGCTTTGTTTATGTGGGATATCAGATATTGCATCTATTCCAGTAACAAAAACAGTGGTTTACAGTTAACTGCTTTTATCTTGAAAAATAAATGATTAGTAAGTCACATATTTTTTCACTGTGAAGCATATTATAGAACATGTGAAAAACTCATTTTTGTCAAAGTTGTGGGAGTAAGGTATTGTTTTATCATGAGCGATATGTAATAAATGGTTCCATATTCTAATTATGTGATGATTTATTATGAATTTGCTGCGGTGCGGTACTTCATCGCGGCGTTTCATGCCTATATGTTAAAAGATTGAAGTTGAAACAAATATCTGTGGGTATATTGCATCCAATAATTCAGACTTGAGCATAATTTTGGCGACAGGCCATACTAATAATTCATTATGAGTGGTGGGCCAGAAGTAAAATACTATTTTTAGATATAGATTTTTTTATCATGGTATTTACTATCATGGAAAAAGAATTTAAACATAGAAAATAAGTAAAGTACTATTTTTTTATTCTATCAATTAAATTTCTGATAAAGGGTCATCTTCATAAATCAGTTGTCATCAAGAAACTCATTACAACGGCAACTTGTTGAGCATTTCCTAAATATCCTACGCGAGCTACCGATAGATCGCGAGCGACTGTTGGGCAATCACCGGTTTACATCTTTCAATTCAAAAAAATATCAGATTTTAATTTTATAGTTGAGATACTTAAAACTGATTGTTTAATGTTCATCGGTGATACTTGATTGTAGATTTTTCAATTTGATGGAAATGGTTTGTTCACATAATTTATATAACTTGATCCAAATTTCAGAAATACATTTATTCTTTGCAGGCCACAAAAATAATGTAGTAAGTATTATATGAAATTTAATTACCTACAGGAAAATGTCTAATTATCATAGATGGGAATCAGAGAAACTGATAATTTATTCAAGTTACAAATATAATAACATTAAAAGTTGCCTTAAAAAATTGTTCTTAGAACCAACCATAGAGCAAATTTTAAATATGGGGGTGAATTTATGTAAAAAAACTTCGTAATTTGCACAAATCCTTGACGCCAATGTTTGGTTTTTTGGTATTCTTCTATTCGCAATTAAATTACCTAATTTTTGAAATCTTGTATAGTTTCGGGTAGAAAAAGAGTAGTGTGTTATAAACCATATTTACCTAAATTACTAACCTTAATAACATATATGATATCAACACTATTAGGAATTGATTGATAATAAAATAATACCTGTAATAATTACAGTTAATGTGATACATGTAAAAATATCACCTTTTAATATTTTTTTGTTTCCTTTGTTCATACTTACTTTGAAATAAAGGCTTTTGCAGGAGGTACAACAATAAATACAACTGTATCATGGTTTAAAAACAAAACCGTTCGAATCATTGTTTTATTTATTTTATAGAAAAATAATACGTTTTTTTGTGTTCTGTGAATTTATCACTGGTCAACAACCCACAACACATTCACTCCAGATTTCCCCAAGTTCACTCTTCCCAGCATTCCGTGGTTTTTAGTCGCAACCGTGTGCAGGAATAGTAGCAGAGTGTGGATTAGGTTATTACGGCCCTGAAACATAGAAAAACATAAATTTTCACCGTAACTTGAAACTAAAAGGAATTCTTATACTAGTCGAATGATGCCAAGATTTCACGAACCCATTAGTTACACGCCATTTAGCCTAATGGGTTGTGTATGTAACGTGAAGTATTATTTTATAGGTCTAGTTATACTACCTTTGATATTTCACATGTCTCTTCTCCGATGATCATGAGGAAATGAGGAGGATTAACAGATGTTTGATGGATAACAAGAGAGCCGTCACATTTTTGCGGCTTGTCTGGAACTTTGCGGAAATGCTGTGATGTGAACGGTAGTCCCTCAGGATATTGTGCAACAGGTAGCAATTGAGTATCCAAATATGTAGCAAAAAAATGCATTATTATCTGAAACACATACATATTTTATAACTCACAAATGAATGTTTTTGATACACATTTATTATGCTGTAAAATAATAGTAAATCAATGTAGCCTTCAACCATTTGAGAATGCTGCTATGTTGTGGGGTGCCCCCTGTAAGAGGGGTATGAAGATACAGCGGCTGGTGATGGGCACAACATTAAATAAATGTAGAAAAATGTACCTGACAACACATTTCAGATCAAAATGAGATTTCTGTCGTGCTTGAGAATGTCAAACTGAAATGTTTTAATGTAGATTTTGTCAGAACAAATCAATGCATTACAATTATTAGTGTGAAAGCCTTTTCTCTAACTTACTGCTGAGTCAGTTGGTAAAGATTCATCCCAACTCTTCCCATGTAGATTTCCGCCTCCGTTCCATTTAAAGTCGCTCATGCATCCGCCACTGGACAATTCTGCAAATTTAAAACTCATTGGTATCCAAAGGTTTTCTTAAATAAAACATTACGCAAGCACTTAAATAAAACAGGCAATAATTTACTATTATGAGTAAAATCATACCGTTTTACATTAGTCACTGGTTTTCAAAATATCTAAATTGTTTTATATTTTTTTAAACTATGGTATCCACTGAATACCACCATGTATTGAATATAGTTGCTGGAACACAATTTATAGTAACACTAATGATGTCGATACATACCCATCAATTCAAATATTGCTCACTAATCAAATACTGAATTAAATTATTTCAAGCGTTAAACTGTTAGGTAACCATATTCTCTACTTATTGTCAGTATAAATATGGCAACCACATCGCGCCTCCAAGATGCACTGTCACCTGCTAATCGCTTCGTTTCCTCCCATGACATGCCGGCATCCTTTCAGTTCTGTTAAATACATCCTATGGATAGTACTCAACGGACGTCCGAGGAACCGGAGCCATCCGCAACACGTGATCTAGTCTATTAGGACATATCTCCACACATTCTGACGTAACAGCATGCTGCCTGATCTGTTTCTAGGTTTTCAAGTCAAACCGCCTTCAATATCTGATCTAATATTATTTTCTCCAAGCTCAGTAAAGTTTTTGTTCTTTCTTTGTCAGGTACCATGGTCACATATATCGTATTGGAAGTCAACATACCTTTGATTCTCTGAACTATGTATTCCTGGTTGTTTGATATCTCCATAAACGGAAGTAGAATAGCAAGGGTGGGAATATGCTGCTTTATCTGCAATGTCTGCGCCGTCTTTTTTAACCTATCTAAGCCCACGTGGCCAATTCTAACATCAGTTAAGCCGTGCTTCAATAAGGTGTCGTCAATTGCTTTTATTTCTTTTACAACTCTGTCCAAAATAGTTGTCGATATCCACTAAAATAAAAGTAACAGATAAGAAATTTGAAATATTTTGTGTTCAAAATGTGATTGCCTACATCCGCCCTACCACCCATCCGATCCTAAAAATGGGACATAGCAAGAGTGCTCAGCAACTTCTAGTCCTCTCCTATCACCATACTTCTATTGTTTCTCTCTCCATAACAAGGGAGGTTGATTAACTAAATAACCAGAATAACCCCTGTTTAGATGGTCGATAAGGAGTTTATATGCTCTGAATTGGAAGCGACCATTGTTGAAAAAAAGCACAGTAGCTTAATTGGCTCTCTATTATAATCTCATTACCCTTATTTTTTATATTATAACTGTGAAGATTAAAATTTATCTATAAATCCTTAGGGTTGGTATATACTATTATTTTCATGTTGTCTTTTTTCAAACTTTTGTTTCAAGAAGGTTTTCCATTTCACACAAATGCTCAATAGATGAGCGAATCAGTTCTATTAAATAAAAATGTGCACTATGCGTAGTTGTTTTGACTATATATTAGCAATATCAGTATAATACCTTTCTTAGATTGGCATTCCATTGTGTAAGATGCTGAGGATCTAACTGCAACCTGTGCCAGACCTGTGGTGAGTTCTGTAGCGACTTGGGAGACCCTTCTTCATTAGCGCCTAATGTATGTACAATTTCTAGAAAAGAAAATTTTACATCTGTTACATCATAGGCATTTCCGTTTTGTGATCTTTTCTGAGTGATGCCTCATCGGATTTTTAGCTACTGAATTGACTATACATTATATTGTAACCATATAATGGAATCCAAGCTAGGTCTGACCACTTTTTATTTTTGGTTGTTATAGAGCTGCATAGCTCTCTTATCTCTGAATTCCTCTTCAAGCATGTGTTTTCGAAGCTCAGTGCACAGTTACCCTGAGGTATCGTGAGGTGCCATAGCTCGCAACAGTAAATCAGTATCCTCAGAGTGCATGCATTGAATAATTGGCACTTGGTTTTGACCGAAAACAACCACCATTACAGTTAAGTTAATGTGTAATAATTTGTGTTTGTTTACGTTATGTATTGAAAAAGAGTTGAAATTTAATTTTAATGTTTAGAAAATTTACTTATTGCTTGGTCTTGCCCTTTTGCTACATAAGTCTGCAATATTTTTAAACAAATTTTGAGATTAAATATTACATTTTGATGACTGTTCATCAAATTGGCCGAAATTGTCATTAGTAAATTATTTATTTTAATCGTAAAAATTGCTACTTTTTACATATTACAAAAGTTTCTGGATCTCACATGCTTAATGAGGAACTTCTGCATTATCTTATTTTATGACGAAAAAACTGTCAGAATTCATATCAAAAGTTGGAACACTTAAAGTCTGTCAGCATACATTGCAATTAATTCCGAGAAACGTACTTATTTTGTCACTACAGTGGCTTAGAATAGTTGCTGATATTGTCCTCCTCGTATCTGTACTCTGAGTAATACTTTTAAACATCAGTGGTCATCAAAAGGAGTGTTTTTCTATGGGTTGTAGGTGGCTGATATATTCATACTTTAAGAACAATCAGCGTATCTGTACAAACCCACTATATGCAACTTTTAGTCTTAACAATGTCTCGGGCATTCCTTATTAAAAATGCTAATATGTAAAGTCAGCAAAACCATGTGTAATGCTGGGTAAAAATATAATAAATTTCACACATTAAATTATTTTTCATTACTCCACCTGTTTTTAAAAGGACCATATGACTGGAGTCATTATAAAGTACACTCAAACATACTTTGTATTTATTTATTAACGGTTAACGTTTCCATGGTGGGCGTTGGGTAAATATGTTTAGAACTTAAATATGACGAATATAGTAAAAATAATTTCAATAGTTCTGGAAACCAAAAACTATGGCAAAATATAAAAATGTCTGATTTATATTAAAAAAGGTGGAAAATAGTAAAAGATAATATATTGATACCTTTTCGTACCACTTACCTAGCAGAATCAGGCTTCAGTGCGGTTTATATTATTATGATCAAGCATAGAAATCGTTTAAACATCACCCAAAGAGGAGACCTTATCACAGCGATGTTGGTGGGCGGTAAGGAAATTTTATTATAAAAAATGGTTAGGTATAGATAGGTTGATGACCGCTGGCATAGATATTTATCGTGTTAACACAAAAGAATAATACAGTTTAATTCCAAATATTTCTCTTACCGCTGCTCAGTGGAGCCAATTGATACTGATATTTTTTGATCATGGGTGATACGTCATTGGCAGTTCTTGTGGACGGGTGATTCCAAAATACGCTCATGTTTTTTGGACTATTTTCTAAGCTATCATGTAGAGCAGCACTCTTTTCACTTTCTTCAACGATTCTGAAATTAGAAAGTCATTTAACACATTACATTCAATAATCCTTAGATCGCTGCTGCCCTCAAATAAGTGAGATTCATAATTATCTACGATCTAATACGATATTTAGGTAAGCTAGGATGAATTTAAGCATTAAATACGATGCTTATCTGAAATACAGCACCATTGTTTTGTTTCAATCACTATGATCAATTCTCTCTGACTTTACATCCAATCTACAGAATCAAACTGTAATAAAGATTTTTTGTAAAAAGCAATTTAGCATATAATAATAATACAGACATATATCATCGGCATGCAGTGGGTATGAGCAAGAAGGATACAAGAGCATGCCCTTGCATCTCACTTGCACCTTCACTTGTCATGTGATTGAGCGAGCAAAACCACCGCACGAGCCTGATATATATAGACATCTACAACAAAGAAAGCTTAAAGCCATGCTTAGAGAATAAATATATATGTATACCTTAGATATTTTTGCAGAGACTGCTCGTCAACGATTGAATCGGATAGGCTATTAAATTCTAAGAGATGCGGTTGGTAGTTGGACATGGACGGGGAGCCTCTTGTGTAAATCCACGACGGGGAAGATAGAGACTGGTTCATACTGTCATTGTTTGTGGAGTTGGAGAGCCAACTTTTAGTCGAGAGGTTGATGCACGGCGACACGGGCGTCTGATCTAAGGAAGTAGTTCTCGAAACGGCCGGTGTTGATTTTATTTTAAATGAACTGTCTGTAAACAAAACTAACTTTTATAAGACTGGATATAACTGTACTCAATCTGAATGAATGCAGAATATCAGAATTTGCACATAAAGATATGTTCTGGGTATCTTTTAAAATAAATTCTAAAAATATTAATAAAACTTTGATTAAGAAAAAATTATAAAATATTTATATACTAGTCACCGCTAGAAACTACTTGATAATTAACCTACACATTTATGAGGGATTGGACAAAAATCGCTTTTATCGCCAGAAATTTCTGACATGTCTACTGTGTTAGAAGCTAATGAAGCCTTTTGTGTGTTATCAACGACAGTTGAATTTCTAGTTACTAGAAAATCTGTTATCCGCTTCCGAGTTTTTTGTTTCACTAGTTGTTTATACGTTTCCTGATAGTCACACACATCTGCAGGTACGGTTGGAATTTCAAAGCGGGAAATTGAAAATATGTAATATAATTGTTCTAAGAATCAAGTTAGAACAAATAATTCATGCAAAAATATGTATTCGTTCTTTTTTTGGAAGATGTTATTTCTAAACCGTGTAAAAAAAGAGTTGAGCATATATGATTTTCAGAAGTAAAATAATTATTGATATGCTTACCATTGTCTTTAAAGCCTAAGAGTTTTTTCTGGTGTAGAGTAATATCAATTGGGGACATATTAAATGCGTGATAAATATAGCAAACACTATGGTATAATGTGTTCAATGCAAAAATGATTGCTAAAAAATACTCCACGTAATGAAGGGTTGTCGTATAATAGGGACACTTGTAATTTCTGAAATCATAAATCATCATATATAATATATTGAAATTGTAAGTGGTAATTCGTACAATATATTATATTTGTAACTGTGACGGATGTTTTTTGATGGCATCACATTGAGGTTATGACCATTTTTGTTATTTGTTTTAGATGTAAATGATGGATAATTTTCCGTTCTATATTTTAAAAAATAAAACACAATTCATTTATACTACTTCCACATATTTATAATGATCAGGACCGGTTTCGCTCATCACGAGCATTATCAACTGATAAAAATACAAAACAGGCTTATTTATATAAAATTGAATGTAAAAATAAAGGTATATAAAACTGATGGTTCATGAACTGAGACAAGAAAATACTGATTAGCAAACAAATTATACTTAAATCAAATGAAAGAATCTACAATTAAAATGTTATAGACCTCTTGCAAATCATTAAATACTAACGTGATTTCAGATTAGTATTTAATGATTTGCAAGAGGTCCATAACATTTTAATTGTAGACTCTTTCATTTGATTTATGTATAATTTGTTTGCTAATCAGTATTTTCTTGTCTCAGTTCATGAACCATCAGTTTTATATACCTTCATTTTTACATTCAATTTTATATAAATAAGCCTGTTATGTTTGTATTTTTATCAGTTGATAATGTTCGTGATGAGCGAAACCGGTCCTGATCATTATAAGTATGTGGAAGTAGTACAAATGAATTGTGTTTTATTTTTTAAAATATATTTTAGTTGGCGAATATGTTAATTTGATGTCAAAATGCTTGCGAAGTAACGATTTTACTATGGTATGGTAAGGACAAGAGAGTATACTTACAGATCGTATGCTATTATTGCAAATACAACAGCATTAACTGAACCCCATTTTAATGCAGAATTTCTTTTATGTGTTTTATATTGTAATTCTAATGTTTTTGACATGATCGACGACTGCTTTTGAGAATGCCTGAAAATAATGAAATGACAAGATTTTAATAATTTACAAATCACCCATTCATTTAATATACTTTTAGTAATATACATAGAAAAACTATAATATATTTTCTCGTGTTAACAGATCACAAAAGAATGGGGAATATTATAAGTCACAATTATCCATGAAAAGAGATGTGATAATGTAATGGGACAGCTGTGAGTGTTTCTCTATGCTAACATTTTTTTATTACATGCAACAACAATGCCTAAGCTTTGTCACAGTCAACTAGTTCCTATTAACCAAAATGGCCAGATTCTTTTTCAGTGACTCATTAAAAGTGCAAATAGCGAAATATGAAGAAAGCAAAACGATTTCAGGCAAAAAGATAATAAATTTCACATTAAACATTTCAACTAATCATCATCGTTCCTTATGTAGTTAGGGATACCAAAACAGGCATAACTGGACTCTATATAAGAAGTTTTCTCCATATTTTGTTTTATTTATTTCTAGTTAAAACTTAACTTACATAGTTTTCAATCTGTCAACTTTTATTTGTCTCTTAATTGAAAAATATATGATAACTTTTGATATTTTTCGTTGTGATTTTTTCCATTTTAAAACAACTGTTATCACCAAAGTAGTATTAGCGAAATTACTTGTTTATTTGTAAATTGAAAAAATAAAAATACATGACATTACAGCTGACGCCAATGCGCCATACATTTAGACAATAATGATGGTAAAATCATTTTTAAAATCATAAAATAGAAAGAGGACAAGACATTATTATATTATCTACAGCATATGTGCTAAAAATTTCACGTGGAGTCATAAGTTATGCGAGGTCTTCCATAGACTTTACCATATCTTTTATGTGTGACCATGTAATATGCCCCTAAGTAAGCCATACAGCTAAACGTTGTAAAAGAATCCAAGAGGTTATCAAAATATTCACAGCGGCAAGGAGTCCATTGAATGTTCCATGAACGCTCATCCAATTTCAATATTAGTTATTAAGGTACATATACTTTACAACATAGGGAATTTTCGCCAGTGGTGGGCCAGTTAAGCGACAGGTGTACTTTCAAAAACGATTTTGAGTCGATGAATGATAAATACATATTTTTTCGCTGTTATTCCATTAAACAGAGATTAAGTAATGTAACCAATTAAAAATAAAATAGTTAATATTGTACCAAGCATGAATAGAAGTTTATAAAAAAATGCCAATTCTCCCAGTGGTCAACCCCCAAAATCCAATGATCGGCCTTTCGTTTGCCCAGTGTTCGGCCATCACTATGAAACTTCATAAATATCGCCAACGAATTTACTGAGTAGACAGAACAATAAAAAACATAATGGTGCAAAGTATGATAATATTAAGTATATTTTGTTAGCGATCCCCATACAACATGAATTTTTCAAAACTTGCGAAGTAAAAATGTGCTTTTTTTAATTGCGTATTGCATCATATAGTTCAGTATGGTGCAGATATACAATGGCAAGTGGCAAGACTACCTACACGAATTTAAAAAAATTATTTAAGTTTTAAGCTCAAAAGGCCGACCACTGGCGACGGCCGACTTCAGGAACACTCGCCCTACTATTCTTTTTCTACCTGAAAATTTACATAACAATGCAGTTCTATAGGAAATTTAATTAAAACTAGAAAATGTTAAATTATCATAGGTGGGAAACAGGGAAACTGATAATTAATGCAAATCACATATCGGTATAAAAAAGTCACCATAATATGTCAAATAGTTTGTTCTTTAAATACGGAAAAACAATCCGTAGAACACATTTGAAATAGAGTAACGAATCTTCGTAATAATATTTCTTAATTCGCATAAATTATCAGTGTCCTTCATTCCAATTTGTTTTTTTGGTATTTTAGTAGCAGTTAGTAAATTTTTAAGTAGAAAAAAAGTAGTACATTGTATAGCATATTTATCGAATTTTAAAATACGTCACAAATACCAAGGAGAGGATGTATTGGCTGAAAATTTTGAAACAATTATGATTATTTTTGATTTGGTTTACA
Organism: Himalopsyche phryganea; assembly: GCA_022494535.1. Classification (NCBI taxonomy): domain Eukaryota; kingdom Metazoa; phylum Arthropoda; class Insecta; order Trichoptera; family Rhyacophilidae; genus Himalopsyche; species Himalopsyche phryganea. Next base: position 278,652 of record JAGVSL010000059.1, on the reverse strand, counting down.
CTTTTTAACAAGTAAAATAAAGAAAATTATGACAAAATCCACAATACAAAGGAACTAGTATGTGATAGCAAGATCTAATATATTTAAGATGCACTAAACTTGTTAATGCAAGTGTAAGGATGCCAACATTGAAAAGCTTGGTCAATCAAAGCTAATATTTAACAAGCCATTGGTTGCACTTAAAGGGACGGTCTTAGTTTTAAGTAATGTTAGAATCGATCAAATAGATCTACGAAAGTCATAAACAGCGAGAAAATCAGTGAACGGGCTTTCATTTAAAGCCGATAGTAGTTAACCTACAACTACTGCTAGCAATAAACACAAGGATTCATCAGCGATTATATGTTATAGAAAGACGTACATTGTAGTTTTCACCGATGTTTTGAAATGTTATTTAATTAAAATTGTAAGTCACTTATATCACTCAAAAGCATTATTTGATTTATCGGTCTCTCATCGCCGCTTGCCTAATGCTTTTTATGCAGATCTAACCGCCAAAACAAATTGTGACAGTTCCTCAAGTGTTGCTAATACGTCAAATCAAAAATACAGTTGATGGGTCTCTTATTCATGATAATAAAATAATCACGACCGTCTGTCAGATATCGAAGAGAGAGAAGAATTATTTATGTAGGATGTCCCCTTTTGTTTGAAATTAATTATTGTTGACGTACATGTAATACGAGTCTGTAGCCGAGTAGTCAACATTGTTGAATAAACATTGTTGGCTAAGTCTACGGTATTCACGGATTCGAATCCCAATAAGAACAGTTTCATAAATTGATTTTTCAATCGATTTATGAATTTTGTGTTCGAAGGCATTGAATGTCTGTAATATCTAAATTTCCTCCTAACCATCTAATCCCAAAAACAGGGCGTATCGTGAGTGATTAGTTAACCACTAGTCATGTATTAACACGATGCAGACACTCTTTAAAACGTAAACTGAATTGTATATAACATATTAAGCTAGGTACCTACCTACATAAAACACTTTTTTTAATTTTCATAAATCGTTTAAATGTAATTATTTTGGACATTGAATAAATAATGAACGTTTTTTATAGAACAGTAGGTAAGTAATATTAAAATGTGTCTGTACTGTAAAGGTACTGACCTATCTATAGCAAAATAAATTCATCTTGAATTGAGTTTTGAAGTTTTATTGTGTTAGCCATCATAGATAATATACTAATTAGCCATATACATGTTAAGCTTTTCTCTGCATAGATAATATACTACTTCTCTCGTAGCAGCAACACCACTATCAGGATTATACATTAAACGTGAATCATGGTGGATAGGCTCGGTAAGTATTTTGACACTCGAAGTAAAATTAATAATAAATGTTGATAGCGTTACACAGCATACGTGTAAAATTCATAATCACATCTTATAATAATTCGACTGACCCTGTTATTGTAGGAAATCTTGGACCTATATCCCTTTATTTTAATTTGCATGACGTTGATTCCAGAGCATAGTTCCTTTATTGCTCTCACTTTCTTATTTATTTGTCATCTGTTAATTTATGTATCCACATAGTAAACAGCGAGGCAAATGCCAGAAGAATCACCATGGTGGAGAGCTGCTTCGGCAGCTCAGGCCAGGTTAGTAATTATATATATTTGTTATTCAATGTGTACAAATCAATTTTACATTATTATAGTCCATACGTCTCTCAATAAATGTCAACTGTATCATCATAAGAGCTCCCCGTTATCGCATATCGTGATGTTTATAAAGATATTTTATAATAGTATAAATTTTTCTGCTTAATTTGGATAGTGATCATACGAATAAACATTGTTTACATATTTTGTACTTGACCCCGTATTTACATAGTTCAGACAGTTACGTGTATTGCAGTATTACTATGTAACTATACTAATGAATAAGTGCTCGATTTTCACAGCCATTGGCAGTGCCGGGGAGGGTGCTGGTGGGAGAAGGAGTCCTAACAAAGATGTGCCGCAAGAAGCCGAAACCTCGGCAGTTCTTTTTGTTCAATGACATCCTTGTTTATGGCAATATTGTCATTAATAAGAAAAAATATAATAAACAGCATATAATACCACTCGAAGAAGTCAAACTGGAATCGCTTAAAGATGACTCACGTAAGTAGCCTTTGAATTTTCGCAATAATTGTGGTACTGGTTGATTTCATAAAGTACACATTTTGGATTAATTCACATGGGTCATAATGAAATCACATGAGATAAACTCGATGACAATTTTTTAAGTCTTGTGATCGACTGGGAGAGAAAAGACATGACAAACACCCATACCCCAAAATATCTAAAATTTTTATGTTGACTTTGCACAGACTTGAATCCAGCGGTATAGTTTTACTGGTACACCATTCTGAAAACATTACAAGATATTCTTCAAATGTATTCGCAATCGTTTTGTCAGACAACATTCTACTTGGTACTCACATCTAGTTTTTATAGAAAAATTGAATGAACAGTTCACTGTGATACTTACCTACCATTTACTAAGGATGCTTATTTTTATCGGACAAAGATAAACTCGGGATCTATTCAATACACCAATCGAACAAAAAAATTTAATTGCTATTATAGATAATGTCGGCGTCCGTGGCGCAGTTGGTAGTGTCGTTGGCTAAGGTTGCGGATGTCCCTGGCTCGATTCCCGGTGCGATCAGTTTTCATAAATTGATCTTTCAATTGATTCTGTTCATAATCTGACTGTTTGTGATGTTTAAAAACTCCCTCTCACCCATCTGATCCTCACGGGGCGTAGTGAGAGCGATTAGTTAACCACTAGTCCTGTCCTAGCCCTATCCTTACTCTCTTCAATAAAGGAGAGGTTGAGCAACTGAGTAACAAGCAGTTCTAATAGAAAAATTCTGTTGAAATACCTCTATTAAGAGGCCATATGCTCCACGTTGGGAGGTGATATAAAAAAAAAATGGGCAATAAGGTAAACCTTGACTTGGGTTGGAAATGTATGATAAATAGTAATATTAGGCGTTTCCAATCTTAAAATTGAATACAGAATATAGATTTGTACTTATAAATGTCGTTTGGGAATAAATTAGCCATGTTTTACTGCACAGTCCATGAAAGACCTAATCACATTTGCAAGTTTTGTACGCTTGATATTGCATCGAATTTTCAGCTTCATTACAGATTTCCTTTAATTGTAAAAATAGTTTAATACTCCACAAATGCCCAACATTTTGTGGCGAAAATGATTTTTGCAAATAACTTCTATCTCAACGTATTTACGTGATACGGTGATCGCAATGTCTGCTAATAAACGGCTATGTATTGCCAGTTTTTTGTTTACATTAACACATTCTATGTTCTATTTTCCCTTCTTTGATAACTTCACCCTTCTTTGTTGGTGAGTTGTTGAATCCAATTGTGTGTTATGAACCCCTACTTTCAATTGTTTTGAAGAGAAACAATCTCATTTATATGAAATATTATCTAAAACAAATGAATTTTACTGATTAAATATTATCAGATAATGAAATAAATTAAAAATGTTCCTAAAATTCCATGTTCCCTACTGAAATAGATGGCCTGACTGAAATATATTATAATATTAATTAAACCAAATCGGACCAAAATATGGAATATCTTTGATGATTAATTCTATCCATTTCTATGTACATTCAGACTATATCAATGTACTTTTAAGGTGCTAACTGTCAATTCTTGGTGGCAAAGCATTATATTTAAAAAATAAAACAAAATTTATTTGTACTACTTCCACATGTTTATAATTTATGAATTGAAGTTGATAATGCTTGTGATGAGCGAAACCGGTCCTGATCATTATAAACATGTGAAAGTAGTACAAACAAATTGTGTTTTATTTTTAAAATATCGTTACCTTACTTTGAAAAGGTTCTTACTAACATTTGGCCTAAAATGACCTTTTGATTGGAAAATGTTGTATTAGTCACATTCTACGATATATGTTGATTTCAGAGTCATATATTGTTCAATGAGGGAGTTAGCAGTGTTCCGGAATTCTATCCACACATTTTTTTTCATAAATTCTGTTTTATACGGGTCTATGAATCGATACAAGTGCTTATTATCATCTCACAGAAAAACCATTCATAGCACAGTTTTTTTGAAAAGGTTTTTACGCCATGTCGAATATTCTTCGCTCGATGATTGGTTTTTTGTTTTACCCTTTACTTTTATTGTTCTATCAATGTGGTCATCGACGAAAGTTAGCTGAGTTCGTTCAAACATTCAAAGTATATATGTATTATTATTTTATTGTTAGCTTATATGTTGCAGCAAGAAGTCATGATAATATATAATATTAATAAATATCTCAAAAATCAGAACATTTTGTTTGGTAAAATTTAAATATTCGATAAAACCTTTTCAACCGAAGTATTGTTGTCAATTCTAATTAAAGCTTTAGATACTCATTATTTTCTACTATAAAGGTTTTAGTTAAAATAAATTATATGTAAAACAAGTAATATATTTATATATATAAATATATGCTAACTATCTCATTTAAAATACATTTTTTCTTTCAAAATACAAAATATGATCAGTCAATACTGCAAACGCTCGTATCTCAAAACATGGTCAAGTGCAGTTAGAACTTTTCAAAGTAAGGTAACGATATATCAATGTAGTATAAATAATTTCCTGCGAAAGGAAAATTAATTTTAACCTTTCGCAATTTTTCTTTAGGATAGTTTCACTACTAAATAGAATACCGTGCTTGTTTGTTCTAAATGTCAAAGAAATCTTACAAGAGCTATGTTTTTTCTTATCTATTATGAAACAATTTCGATAATAAGCATCAGTTTACCTATCTGTTGTAATTTATTTATGTTATGCACTGTACTTATCCAAATATAAGCATTAAAATCATTGTTAAAATTAATACTGTATCCACAGGTTTACGCTCGCCCGCAAATTTGACGTATAGTCACAAAACTTACTGTAAAAGTCTTCATAACAGTAAACATAATCTCGCTTCCACTTTAGGTTGGCTAACGATAAAATTCTCATTCATATGATTTTAACATGACTGCTTGTCTCTTTGGCTCCAATTTACATTGGTACATGAAATCTATTCATCTTTTTACTTTACCCTTTAAGCCAGGATAGACTCGCACAGCACGCGTATTAGTTGCTATATTTTACAATTTACACCATTCTTTTTTTGTATATGCCTGAATATTTTTTTTATCTACTGAAACTGTACTCATTATCAAATTAAGATATAATATCTATGTTGTTATTCGACTACATTGAATTTTGGGAATAAATAAAATAGAAATCATTTCTTCCTGTATTCCCATTTTTATAGGCATATTGAAATATGATACTCACTTCTGACTCACCATAAAAGTAGGTTTTTCAGTAGATCCAAAAACTAAGCTGACAATGATAAGGTGTATTAAAAAAAAACCCTCGTTACTCTTTAGAGCGATGTCCATGTTCCATATTTTTTAACCTTGAAAATTTCTCTACTACAAACAACTCATTTTACCTTAGAAATATAGTATGTCAACATGCCTACAGCAGCTAAAAGATATTAAAAAAAAACATTTCTGCTATTTGCTTCTGAGAATATTGTGGTTAGCAAATGGTAAGTAATAAAAATATGAATCACTATCACTGCACTGTGACTAAGCCAATGTCAATTCAGAGTTACAACTTTCTGGCTTTGTTTAAAATATACATATTATTTGCATCATACATACTCTATTGAGTCAATAATTCATGCAATCTCGTATTGCCCACATTGTGAATCTTATCTCACACACATTATTTGCCATATTTTGATAATGCTAACAACTATTTCAGCTTGATTTTGAATAATAATTTCTATCACAAAGATAATTCATTCAATATTTTTACTTAGGTTGACGCATTACAACTTTGGCCGAATACTATTATTGCCTGTCCGTAGAAAATGGTCATCATGAAATTATTATGTTGTCACAACACTTGACTCATATATTTTTATTCTCATGTATTTAGAGCTCTTCAAACAACCTGCCACATTAGTTCCTCAAAAATGTCCTGCGCATTTTCGACTAAACTGGGTATGCATATTGCCCTTTGTGCATTATCTCGTCTGTTGCAATTGCTATTTCACAAAATAACTGAGCACCGTTTCCCCATGTCCTTTAGCACAGAATATTTTGTCATCTCGATAGGTGTCTTGTGTGTTATAGTAAAACATGAATAAACTCCCATATCATTAACTCTTACAGGGCGAGCCGTTTTCGCATGAATTTATTTTCAAGCAATTGACCTGTTAAAACGCTCTCTATTGCTAAAAATATATCAATTTCAAAAGTAAAAAATGGAGAATTATCTGAAATATATATTAGTTATCCCAAATACATCAAGAAGTAAACTAAACTCGTCGCATACTCGCTAAAATAAATCGAAGGAAATGAAGAAGCTGAAAAATATTTAATCTACGACTTTGCTAGCAAAATGGCTGCGGCCAGTCTTCATATACACCGCCAACGCGCACACAATCATGTGTGTAAGTATGTGTAATAGATAGGGCTCACAATTAATGCTGCGTATCGGCAGTTCAAAGCTGATATTCGAAAGATTGAATATCGAGAGCTATTTTCAAAAATATATTTCCTTGTATACTTGACATTTTCATGATCTGTTGCCTAATTTTTCTATTTGAAGGATTGAACTATTTTCTAAAGCATATATCCTTCTAGTTTGGCCGGAAACACGAGATAAAGTCTTGTTCATCGGGTTAACAGTGAATATGTTGATAATTAAACTACAAATTATGATTCAAGTTTTGATTAAGAAATCGATATTTAAAATGTTTCAAACTTTGAATCGCAGAACAGAATTCCTAGTTTTGATCTGGAATTAATGGTTAATATTATATTTTCAATTAATCTTTATTGTGAAAAAATTGTTTACTGGCCAATAATTGATGTGATCACCCTTTATCCGTTTTATCTCCTCTTCACGGTCATTTGCATTTGATAGCATTTTAAAATGCATTCTTTGTAATCATGTCCATTCTATGATGTTGTGTAAATTTTTTAAAATCATATAATATACGCCGTGAAAGCCTAAAGTGACATCTAAAAATAGACCCCAGTTGGCATATATCTTTATGAGCACCTTATATTATATTTAAAGTATGATTGAATAAAATTTATAAAAAGGTATACTTTCTTGAGATGTAACTATTATACAGCTTCAGACTGATGTTATGGTTGGTATCAATTCCACCTCTACATTAGTATTCTGCGTTCCCCACCACAACACTCAATAAATCAAAAACGCTTCCGCTCCAGTTCTTAGATAGATATTGTGAGTTTTTTTGCCCTGTACCCAAGCGTAATTACTACACAAGTTTTCCAATTTTAAAATTGATTGTTAAAATTTTGATGATTTGCCCTCTAATATAATAAGTTAATCGAGAAGGTTATTTACATCAATATCACTTAATAATTGAACCGAGGTTAACAGTTTTAAGCAGCATGGATGTCTTTATTAATGTATTAATGCCTGTTAAATCCTTAGTCAAATACTATACTTAAATTAAACATTTTTACTTAAATAATGTCACTCTTTTCTCAAAATGAAAATGAAACAAAGCACGACAGATTAGTTTGTTGCTGCCCAAATCAAAAATCATAACTTTTATCATTATTCATGTCGATACATACCTAAAATATTATTTTATATTATTATAGAATTTCGCAATGGGTGGCTCATACGCACAGCATCGAAATCATTTGCAGTGTATGCTGCCACCACTACGGAGAAGGACGAATGGATGGCCCATATAGACAAATGCATCTTAGATCTCCTTAGAAAAAGCAAGTACACTCAATCTAGATTCGTCAACATAAGAATACATCATATTATACTCATGATGTAAAAATTCAATGCCACCTACTAAAACAATGCTACTATTAACCACTTCTCAATAGTCGATGCGTATTGCATGGAAAAAAATGCTATTATACAAGCAATCATGTAAACACATGAAATGATATGAAAATTTTTATTTTGACAGCAAAATAAATTCCAGGCAATTGCACTAATATGCTTGAATAATAATTTCAGTCATTCACGCAAGAAAATACATTCTTCCAAAGCATCGGCAGGAATTTTATTTATTACACAATAATGATGGGTAATGTTGGCTTGGGCTCCTTATTGAATTTTTATTGCACCCACTTGACACATGTGCCGATAATTGCAACTACCAAACAAGGTCACCAAACCTGAAATTAAATTTACGACTGAAATTACCCATGACACAAAATAGCGAAATATTGTTAAAAAAACGTGTTCAAGTTTCTTTTTCATTATCCGTTTCACTAAAATTATTCAACCATAACCTGAAAAGTCTCAAACCAATATTTCTTTTTGCGGTTATTTGATGAGACACGCTTTAAATTAATGATAAATAATAGAAAGATTTATTTTGAACAGATTATTGCGAAACAATTGCTAGGAAAGCTGTTAAAAATTCACATTAAAAAATTTCAGGCGGTAAGAAGGCAGTTGAAGTCCATGCTGCCGTTTGGGTTCCCGACAATGATGCATCCATCTGCATGCATTGCAAAAGAACACAGTTCACAGTGCTTAACCGTAGGGTGAGAACATTTTTATTTGAACACATTAAGCACAGGAAAGGTATTAATAATTAATATCTGTCTCTGTGACTGGTGGAAATATCCATAATGGGTATTTTTACCTTATGAGGATGGATTTAAGTTATTGTCACAGAAAAAGTATGTACTGAAGGCACAAGATGAAATTTTGAAATGATAAAATTGAAGATGATATCCTATAAATATTAATTTATGCATAGTTTGACAACTAGAAACTTTTATTATATTTATTGCCCTTTTCTCCATTATCTTAATTTTATTGATTAATGGATATGGTCACAATAAATTGTACCAGAAATTCAATTTAAATACATATATATTAGTGATGTTATGCAATAACACAATGTTGATATTTTAAATTGTCCCTCAATTTATCAAACAAATCTGTATTTTTTTCCCTTTCATATCGCAAGACCTAACCATTTTCATATTCAGATAATCCTATAGATCAAAAAATAATTTGTTGCTCATGTTCATATTGCAGCACCACTGCCGCAAGTGTGGTTCGGTAGTGTGCGGACCTTGCTCATCGAAGCGCTGCCTCCTCCCCGGACAGAGTAGTAAACCTCTGCGAGTTTGTCTGCAGTGCTTCGATCAGCTCAGCCGAGACAGACAGCGAATCAATGCTTCAGCCACCGGTAAATCTTATTTCCGATAATGCATACGTCACCAAGTTACTATCGGATTTATATATAATAGTAGTAGCAAAATAGTCAGTGAGACTGCATCTGGCCATTCTAATAATAAATATAATCAACTGTATTACCTTCACCATGCAACATTGACAACTTCATGCACGTCTTCTTATATCTTCTAATAATATTTGAACATGATGTATTAGCGCGCAATATGCCTTGCATCTTATTGTACTGTTCGTTATGCGGAGCATACGGGCTCATAATGGAGCTTATCTCAACAGAAGTTGTTGTAAGATAACTGCTTGTTACCCAGTCGCTCAACCTCTCTTTTTTGGAGTGAGTAAGATAGAAGGATAGGGCTAGTATCACAAATATCTATGCCTAAGTCCATAAAAAAATCAATTTATGAAAGTGTCTATAGTGGGATGTGGACACCGCAACCAAAGTCGACATCATTCATCACAACAAGGCCCAGCCAAATGTTATATTAGTTTTCACATATTAGGTAAATCGAAAAGAAATGTAATTTTTTTTAATGCATTGTTTTGAAGCCAGTTTTCCACCGGCTGCTGTGCTGTAAAGTCACATTTGATAGATATCATTTTGAAGTTTTGTTGGTAATCGTACAGTTTTCACATTTTTTAATATCATTTATACCTAGTAAAAATGTCAAGGCTAGAGATTGTAGAGATACATTTTGCGCTATGTTATGCTTTTGTTCTTTGAAGAGAGGTTGAAACCAAAGGAAGCAACCCAGAGCATCTGTGTTCTTCAACCTGTGGTCTGAGAAAACTTTCACCTGGCTACACTGCTACACAATTCAGTGGATCTCTATGGCTCTATCGGAATATCTATGAAATATATATCGAAAATCAAGTTGTAGAGGAGATAAAGAAATTGAGTTGTTTCGCGATTCAACTTGATGAATCAACTGACGTGACCAATCATGCTATCCTATGTTGCTTTGTGAGGTATAGTGAAGATGACGACTTATGCGTCTTTGTTGCCTTGATCTACCTGGACGAACCACTAGTTCAGAGATATTTAATACTCTTGATAAGTATTTTCAAGCACAAGCCTCAGTTGGTGGTGCGGACGGACGGTGTTGAGAGCCTGGCTGATCGTTGTACAAAAGTTGTTGCGAAAATAAAGGAAGTCACGTACCCTAAAGTTTTATTCACTCACTGGGAGCATCCGGCCGCAAAGAAGCTTTCTCCTGAATTAAACACTGTGATGAATTGTTACACATAGAAATAAAATAGGACAAGGAATCTGTGTTCGCTCCTAAAAAATAAATGTAAACTCTTTTTTTGTTTTACAATATTTGTATTCTGTTTTCAGAGAAAAGCAGTTCAACGGCCGCTTCCCCACGAAGTGCGAGTGGAAATACAAACACAAACGCGACACCTGTCGCAGGAGGTGTCCCGGAAACTGCCGGATCAGGAGGAGATTCCTCCGGAGAGGACGACAGCGACGATGAAGACGATCAGGGCCATAGAGCTCAAGATGAAAACCTGTATGAGGTACGTGCATCATATATAAGTATTGCTTTACCCGTATATATATGTGTAACATGAGCAGATTTCATCATTGTGTATTATTTATTTTATTTTTCATGCATATTCTTGTCCTGCAGGGTTTCCGAAGCCATTTTGGTAAAAAAGTCCTTGAGCGGTTAGAAAGCATCACTTGTAAATGATGTTCTGTAAGAGAAAAATAATTATCATACTTTTAGTAATCTTCTGGGTGATTTTTCTTTTGTTTCCTATACCAATTTTGCTGAATGCGTGTTTGTGTGAACGTGTGAGTGCTTATGTGTGTTACGGTAATAGAAGGGGATATCTTAGCTTAAGGGGCTGATTTTTGAAATCAGTCCTTGAAATAGCATGCTAGCCTGGTGTGAATACGTACTCCAATCATTTGTCTCTCAACTCTACCAGTTAATAAAGTACAAATCAAAAGAACCTCACTTCTATTAGGCCTATAATTCACAACGCCAAGCAGTCGCGATGGAATGAGCATCCGGCTGCCGTGAAAACGGCTTGTGTATGAAAATAAACAGCGAGCTTAACCGTGATTCACTATTTGGAGTTGTATATCCTTAGACTTGGTGTTTGGTGAAATTAAAAAAATACATTACTCTCCTTTTCTCACTCCTGAAGCTGTAATTAATTTTGGAAAAATATGTTCAGCCAATTTCATCTGTAAAAGTGTATTTTTACAATATATAAAAATATATACATAGCCGAACCTCATATTGCTGGCATAATTTGATCCTGAAACATACTTGTAAATTTTTGCTGGTCTTACAAACCATTTGCAAATCAAGTTACTCAAAAATCCAAGGTTCAACTGTATTTAGGTACTCAATATTTTTATTGTCTCATTACACAGGCTTGTTAAATTGATTCTGTTAAGACAGAGTGCGGTAATCATATCAGTGCAGCCATATTGTCGCGATTTATTTTTCCCTTAACCCAGGGTGTCCGTTTATTGGCCCACCGAAACTGTATCATGTACAAGTTAATTATACAGCTAACATCGCAAATCGGTGCTATTTTTTTTCATAATATGCTACACCACAGCGTCTTGGCGCGCATAAGACGGCAGCGCTGTGGATTTAAAGAGTTTAAAACAGTAAATTTGTTTTTATTTTGAAGATTTCATTGGGTAAATCGCATGAAAAAAATTGTAGCCGCGTATTGTGTACTATAATACCTTTATTTTTTATTACTGTGGTGTGTAGTGGTGTTTCCTGAAACTAAGATTTATCCATAAAGAGAATACAAAAGTTGTTATGTTACGAATCATTTGTGTTTCAATTTGGACTTTGCGATTGATTTGTATGTAAATAATAGGCTGATTTTTATCCTTGAACTGTGAATAACCAATGCCCTTAAAGATTTCTTTGTGGTTTGACTTTGTCATAAAAGTTGTGCTGTATTTTTTTATTCTTGGTATAAGTGAACTACATTGTAGAGTAGTACTCATATTCGGCATATTGTGAACAGCCAAACTGATTTTCTACTTTTTTGTAACCACCTAACCTAACCTAACCTAACCTAACCTAACCTAAGATAATTTAACAACATGAGATGTTCTAAGGGAATTGCTCGTTACTCAGTCGCTCAATTTCTTTTTATCGGAGAGAGTGAAAATAGAATGATAGGACTACGGCAAGATAAGTGGTTAGATAATCCCTCGCTACGCCCCGTTTTTAGGATTGGATGGTTAGGAGGCGATTTAAACATCACAGATATCCATGCCTTCAAATGCAAACCCGTAAATCAATTTATGCCACCATCTGTACTGGGATTTGAAGCCAACGATGTTGACCATTTATTTTTGAAAATAATCTTTAGAAGAACATAAAATTATTAATAAATCTGCAACTTGAAAATAGATAAATTTAGATTTAGTGATTAGATAATGAAAGAGTTATGTAATAGGGTCTCTATTTCCTCTTTGTGTTGACAAATAATTTACACAAAAAATGTATAAGCAAGCCTTTTATTTTATTTAACTCGAAATACAATCGGAAAGCACAAAAATGGCCAGCAAACGTTGAATATTGTTAAATTTTTGTATGTATTGTTCTAAATCTCGAACAATCTCTGGAATTCATTGAGGAATAAATTTAAATACCTCTCCCTTTTCGTCATAGAAAAATATCCATTGCTTGTGATGTTGTCCTCTCTTGTCTTTGAAATCAATCAAAAGATGTATCGTATGAAGTTATTAACAAAACTGTATTTTGACTGGAAGATTTTATGATTTTGCCGTAATACTAATATAATTGTTTGTTTCCTGAAATTGTCCAATAATCGAAGACTCCAAGGTAATAATTTGTTAACAGCTTGAAGACATTCTTTGTCGTCATGTTTTGTTCTTGTATTAGATTCACGTTATCTTTCAACGATTTAGACATGTTCCTTTGTTATCAAAATTGTTGTAATAATGATGTGAATATGTTATTTGTCTCGAGTTCTTCAATTGATAATATTGGACTGTTTCTTCTAAGCCACTGATGCGCATCCTGCTGCCCACAATTATATTAATTGCGGCCCGCAGACTATATACTAAGTTTCCCAACACTAATTTTCATTATTGGCCAATGAGAAGTATATTTATTATTAATATAAAATTAATAAAGATAATTTTGTTATTCCACTGATTGTGTTCCTAGGTGTGACCCGTGTTTCGCCTCTTTGAGAAAGAGTATAAAATCAAAAATTAATTTTCTCAAAGTTACCGACAAATCCATCGAAAATACATATTCTTAAATAATTTTATTGTCTCGAATATTATTTTTATTCACTGATCTTTTATTGAACCGGTGTACCGAAACGTTCTCAACGTTAATTGTAGTACTAACACTATACTAACCCTGACAAATTGACTACTTACGCTTTTAGAATTTTCAGCCAACCTTTTACAATGACGGCGAAAAGACTGAGGAAAACAACCACGCATCTCAAGACAACGGTGCCACCCCCAAGTAATGACCGCTCCACTGCTGACGGGGCGGGAAAGACGACAATCGGAACGGTTTCCGTTGCAGTTTTCATTTTAGTGAAATATTTCAGATGCTCAACGTCTGAATTGTTATTATATTTAAAAATGTACCCGGATCCAATGTAATTTAACTTACTTCTTCTACCGCTTACCTCGGAATTTTAATCTTGCGGTGTTATGGAAATATGTTATATATTATAACCGCCAGAACGGACACTTCTTTTCATTATTATGTGCTTATGGCAACATTTACAAAATGTTACATCTTACGTTAGTGCTATTTTTTCAGAATTTTACTTAATTGGGTAAAGAGGGTTAATACTGATCCGATACCGTTAACCTTTTCCCCACTTCAATTCATTTGTGACATTGTTTTAAATTTCGTAACATTACTTTGGTCACCAAACAAACGTATGGCTAATGTAACAGCATTTCATGTTGTAAAAATAATTGTTACGAAGAAAGCGGAAAGTTTTAATAGAGATACGGTTAAAAAAACATTATTCATAAACTTATAAGAGAAGTTTTTCAATACCATTTTCCTCTGTGTATGAAGATTCTATATACAATATTCTCATGACAGATTCTAATGTGTCTCGCTTAAGTGCTCATCTCTCGCAACATAGCGCATACCTAAGATATTATTAGTCGACTGATTAAACAAACTATGTTGATGCGTCATATATTTCCATAACACTACAGAAAATAGTCAATGTATTACGTTATTTCAAATTTCTATTACGGCAAAACGTATGTATGTCTATTGCTATTTGTTATATTTCAAAACTGTGTTTGAGAAATGCAGAACTGTACTAAATTTGATAGACGAAACTTCTCCCCTTAAAGAGATCTAACAAAAAGAGTTAAAAAGAATTTTTTTTTACATAAAAATATTGCATTTAATCACTCTCTTTATAGTTCTTTTATTCTATCACTTGTATATCACAATGCAAGAATCTTTGCCACTCCTAATGGAACTTAGATCAGTATTCCGTTATTGTGTTATTTTTATTGATATATTTGAACTATAGATGAGGTTATAGGGGCTATACTTGACCAATCAGCTAATTACTGGTTAGATGGCTTTTCCAGGTGAAGTTTCAGTCAAATTTAAAGGTATGTCTCGAAATGTGTTCTTGACATAGAGTATCATTCTATTATTAATAACTTAATTTCGCGTCCGGCGTAACAGGAGCTGTGCGAATTTTAACCGATATTGCAGTATTTTTTGTAACAAAATAAATTAAAGTTCCTTAAAAATCAAGACATTAATTATATAGTTTTTCTTATTTTTAAATGCATACAATTTAAAAGCATTTGTAATAATAAATCATCGTTGGTTCTGCAACATCTGCTATTTCGAATCATAAAAACATTGTTCTTTGATATGAAAACTTTATCGTTATCATCTAAAGAAGTTTTAAATATGTCTAGTAGAAAAACCTCCATTTTATTCAAAGATGCAAGGTGGATATCACATGCTTTTATAATAGTATGTCGTAAAAAATTAAAAGATATATTTATTCGACAATGATTGTATTGCAAATTACAGGTTTTTAGGTCTTTGCCATCAGTAATGTCAGAGAAGTATAGATACATTTAAATGTATTGTTTTTTTGTCGAAAATTTCACATTGTTTCGCTACCCTGAAAAAAAAATTTGGTTCAATTATTTTGAATGATCTGTAAAATAACTACTTTAAGAAGTATGTGTCAACAAATTTGGTCATAGTTACTCCATTGCACTGTCATATTTATTGAACAAATATGGCCTCGTAATATGTCCACTTCAACAAATCTATTTGTACCAACATACTGTATTTGAAATAATTTCATTTAGATACTTTTTCGGCACATAGAAGATATTACAGAATCAACATGTTTGTAAAAAAACTGCTACATTAAAAAATATCTATTCATCTATATATTATTATCTTGCTTCTAAAACTTGATAAATTTTATAACCACTGTGAAATACTAAAGTTTATTTTTATAATAAAAACTGCTACAAATAATAATCATTACTTTATTGTCACTTAAAAAGATTTAATGCTTTGTTGCTTATTTGACTAACCAGACATATTTAGAATCTTAGATAGTTTTCTAGTCTAGTCTAAATTTTTGTCGCATGACTGAACGAAAATATATTTCGAAGGAATGTTTTACCCACTCCATATTTGCCATTTAATTTAAAAATGATAATGACAATTAAACATTTTAGTACAGTGGATTCTTGATATATCGTTTTTGAAGGTATCAATGAAAATAAACAGGAAATCTCAGAACATGATACAAAAATAAGCAGTTACAAAAATTCATGTATCAAGTTTGCACATTTTTAAATAAAATATTTATTATAAACGTTATATATTACCGACAGAAGCCAAAACTGTGTGAAACACGGGTAAAATGCGCCAAATTTATCCTGGTGCTAAATTGTAGAGATCCAAAAATAAGAATGAGTCATTAAAAGTGTTTGTTTTATCTACCGGTCTTTTCCAATATCTATTTCTCCAACTTAAACCTATCGATGGTTATCATTTGGTTAAGATGATGAAAACTCTGTACAATTTTGAATACTCAATGACGATAGAATAGATGTCCACAGAAAAATATCACTAGAGCGTCAATATTAATGCTTTCTTCATTATCTAGTTCGAAATAATTCACTATTTTATATACTTATTATGCTCTGCATTATAATATAAAGCAAATTATATAGAATTTACGCACATACAGTGTGCATAACTATTATATTTCTTTTCTTGAAATACATAAGTACCTCACAATTACGCTCTAAATAATAATGGTGTTGTAAACAGGTGCAACGTTTTCGAGATAGTATCACCGCAATATACTCTTTGTTATATTAAACTGATTAACGGGGGGTCGAAAACATCTCTTAATATTTCTGTTATATATAGAGCAGATCAAAATAATTTTATTTGACAAAACTATTATCGAATTCCATCTAATATATGCTAGATTAAAATGTCTTTTCAAGACGAGGTCAGTAAAGATATCTTACCTTTTTTTTTTAGTAAAGTACTACATACTAATAAGAACAATATCAAAAATGAGATTGCCACTCTGTTGCCTGTTTCAAATTAATCTTATTTTGAAGATTTTAACAGAATTTTAAAGATATTTTGTCTGCTATGTTTTTACTCATTTTAGTTTTATTTTATAATTTGTAATTTTTTATTATCAATGTCTTTCAAATAACATCAAATCAAAATCTATACAGTAAAACCTCGATATAACGGACAAATTTGAAAATTGTTACATCATCCTGCTATTAGTTTGCATGCTTCAAACCAAGAACCACAGCTTGTAAACAATGTTTTACATAATATGATAAACACGTATCACACAGCTCCGACCGGTTATTAATGGCTGAATGTGGCTCTGTCTATAAAAATAGTGTATATTGAATAAAGAAAACCCACTTTCGATTTTAACTGATACTGCCTCGCCCGCATTAGTCTGTTATAACGAGGTTTTACTTACTCTAATTTCTTCATTGCAGCCAAAAAGCGCAAATCACTGATGGATTTTTTAAATGGTCTTTAAATTCAAAAATGATTTTTAAATAATGTCAAATATTTTGTGCAAGAACCTAAGCATGCGGTCATACTGTGACCCTTGGTGTGAACATGTCATTAAATGTCAGTGAAAAAAATTAGTTTGATACACATTCTGATTCCTCCTACAAAAATAACTAGGTCACCTTCTTATTTGACGATGTTGCCATTTTCGTTTGGTATATATTCTCATGATAATGTTTGAAATTAAAAATAATATTCATCTGTTTTGTTGAATTCGTTTATATCAAATTCACAGCCAACCATAAGTTGACTTTCGATTTACTTGAATATAATTTAAATCTGATCTGACACAGCACATCAAACATTCGTAGTTGTTTTTGTTTCAGCTGTAAAGCGTACTTGAAAACCAATTCACGTTAAAAATAAATTAGTTAGCCTATACCACACGAGTTATAATTAGCCACACCGTCCGCTCTTAAAACATGGTAATGTATCTTTTTACATAACATATAAATAAAGTAACATTTTAATAAATTTATATACAATTTTTTTAAGTATAAATGCTACTGATACTCCATCCTTCTGACTGAACGTTTTCTATTCTATTCATTACAAATTTCATATCAAAA
Source organism: Himalopsyche phryganea (assembly GCA_022494535.1). NCBI lineage: Eukaryota > Metazoa > Arthropoda > Insecta > Trichoptera > Rhyacophilidae > Himalopsyche > Himalopsyche phryganea. The sequence goes on along the minus strand of JAGVSL010000059.1, from coordinate 260,685 downwards.
ATATTTTTAAACTAGCTTGCCTAGCTTCAAAAAATAATGAGTCTATAGAATCGTTGTTCTTGAGGTGGTTTCAAACTATTTTTCCTGCCCAAAACTATGTATATCTCATCAATTGTAAATGCTATATTTTATTGCTTTTACACAGCTTGTATTGTTTGCGTAAAAAATATAATACTATTATAACATCCCTGAAAACAAACTTATTATAAAGTAATAATATGCAATAAATGATTTATGTAAAATGAAGGAAATTAATGAATTAGCAATATTTCCGAGAATAAGTCGTCGCGATTAAATAAATTCAGACAGGAATGATATTATATTTTAGGTAGCTTTTGTAGTAATGAATAAAATTATATTTAAACTTTCCAAAAAAGACACTGAAACAAGTAACATTATCGGCTAGTTAGAGTTACTTTTCGGCCTAACTAAATTTATAACTTTGAACTCTTATGGAAGGATGGTTAAATTCCAAAAATGAGAGTGGTAATTCAAATGTCACATTAAACCGAGTGATAAAAAACAATCTGTTATTATTAACACGACGGCTGCTGACGGAATCATTTTGTATGTTAATATCGCATTTGTGTGGCCCACAATCGATGCGTTAAACAAATTAATTATGGGTACTATATCACTAAGACATGCAAAAACAAAAATGGCCATATTCAACGAGCAATTTTTTCAGGTTTTTGCCATTAATATAAACATAAAATTTAAGATTGAAGTAAGAAATGGACTCGTGAATAATGTGTTAAATAATTTTGAATCATCTATATATATTGTGTCTATGTTTCTAATGGACAATTTTTATTTTTTCATGCCTCAATTTATTTTTATACTTCTGTAAACAAGTACTATATAAGGTATGGTCTAGTGTAGTAATTTTTACAGTACAAGTTGCCATGTACAAAACCATTTTACACACTAAACGGGAAATAGTTTTGTGCATGAGAGGGTTAAAAGCACATTATAAATAAACGAAAAGAGTTTTATTGTACTCGGAAATAAAATAACCCACAAGAGAACTAAGTATGCCAAAACAAGTACAGACAAGTGGACTCATAAAAAATGACATTTGAATATTTCAATAATACATATCGTTTTTCTGACTAAAAGTGTTGATTCAATATGTATTGCTCTTTAACAATTTAACGAATGTTTTTGACAAGTATTTTTAATTTCAATTAATTTATCTATGCTAGATGATTGAGCTTGAAAAAGAAACATTTTTAGTATACATACCTCAAAATGTGCCATTTTTGTCAATATAAATGGACCATATATAAATTTCTTGATTTAAAATAAAATAAGTCACAGAACACAATTCGATAGTTTTGTGGAAATTAATATAAAAAGTTTTTTATTCTACATTATTATGTGACAAATTAAGCCTTGGAAAAACTGTGTTTAAAACAAACTATTTTAGCAAAACAGAATGTAAAAATCAACATTAACTTTGTCCTTCAATGTACGCTTTTTTATAAATTTATAATCATCAATATTTAATCAAGACGAGATCAAAGTGTTCCTAAATTTTCGTTAATTCCCCTTTTTTACAAAACACTGATTTATATTAAGAATGTTTCTGTAAAGAGTTTGTATTAAGTATTACAATTCTACTCAGTTTCTGAATGGTATTCCTTGAATTGTGCTTTTAACCCCCACCTCCGCTACTTCTCTGGGTGGTACACACTTTAATATTTGCCAGATAAAATTGAATTGATTTTATCCTCAGATGTCGAGTATAATTAACATTTTCGTAAATATAGAAATAATCTCCCAACAGCATATTGCCATTTTGGTTCAGCGGCGAACGTTCAACTTGTTGAGTCTTCAATATCCGAGTGCGGACTGAAAGAGAATGTGCTGTTGGTTTTATTGTAATGAATGTTTCCTGCAGCGAAAAAAATATTTGGGAAAGAATCCCGACCATTTTAAAACTATTAACTTATTTTAACTGTTTATTAAGTTTGTTTATGTATTATTTAATCCTTTGTATTGTTTTTAAAATGAGCCATCATAGTGGTTAGTTTTTAAAAAGTTAATTCTTAAGCTCTATATCTTATCCCTTTTCTTTTCGACTAATATATAATCACCCACACACTAAATTGAGGTAAAGCAAGTGTAAGCCTGTGTCGCCTATATATTATTATCTATGTTGACTATTGAAATGTTTCAAATTTAATCTTATGATGTAAATCTAATATTGTCAATATTGAAAGTCTATTTTTGTGAAAATAAAAATTTATATTCTCATACATTTTATATGTTAGGAAAAACTTTCCATTTGTAATAAATATTGAAAATAAATTTGTATCCCACAAATGACTCCTCGTTTTTCATATCTCTTCTTTTCCTGACGAATATTTAAAATTTGATGGTAAAATTTACAAGCCAGCAATTTTCTGTGTCTATTCCCTAAGATTATTTGTGTCAGATCGGCATAAGCCCAATCTATATTTTGATATTATTATTATCTATGTGACATAACATAGGCTGGAGGTGTTATTAAATTACTCGGAACTGTCAATGTGTTATAGCATTACCAACATTACTTGCCTGCTGCCGAATTTGGAACTAGAATTGTCAGTCTAGAATAAATTTCTCCAGCTGCCATTTTATGCAAAATAAATAAGAATTTACTGAAATGTCAGTTCTGGTTGAGTATGGCAACATTCCTAACGTGACGGTGGCACCCTCACTAGCGGCCAAGTTAAAGTGGTACATCTATACCTACCAACATCTGTCAGTGTGGCGACATTACACAACAGTCATAATATCCGCTATTTTGGTCATTGTAGCCTAGTGGTAAGAGCTCTATTTTCATTGTTTCTTATCACGATTTTAGTATAAGCAAGATTTACACCAAATGTTGATTTTTGTGGTGAAATATTAGAAATCTTTTGCGTGGGTTTATTTGTGATGTTTCTTCTGTTGATTGAGTGACCCAGATGGATGGACTGTCTAGAAAAAACAGCATCCCCGAACTACGGGAAGGTTGCAGCAGATAGAGGGAATTGAGAATGTTTCCTGATGATTGAGCTAATAAAGTGCCAATATATATCTGACATCTTATACAGGATACTACATAATAGTTTTAAAAAGCAACAATATTTATAAGAATAACGTTTTATTAAATAAGTATTATTATTTCCAAATAATCACAGAGCGCAATAGGCAATCATTCTTTTTAGTTTTTAATGAAATAATATGAATTAATTAAATGCCTTTCAACAATACAAAATTGTTTTATGAAAATGAATGTAGTAATAGTATTAATGTCACAAAATTTGGTAAAAATTAACATTTATAGACAAGCTCGAAGTTTTGCCTATTTTTAACGCAATAATATAAAACATAAATAAACCTCGTCATAGAAAAACATAATTTGAAATGTAGTATTACTGTTTGTCAATATTTGCGGCGAGTTCAAACCATTGCCGTAAGGCATCACTAAGCACAGCTGGCAGAGCAGCAATGTCCCTGAGGATTAAGTAGAATGGGAACGGGAACGAGTCCAGATAAGAATCCAATCTTTCCAATTCACTTGTTGCTGCATTGAAAACGGGTGTTCTGATGTCCATAATAGAAACCTGTTAAGATAAAATATGTCAATTGAATTAAAACTGATAAGTGAGATGACAATTCAACATGAAATCTCTTTCTGATTAGAGATTACTAGAGCCACTCAGATTGCACTTAGTCAAAATATACAGTTAAGTATGATTATTTCAAGCAAATTCAGGGTTACCCCTCTGTCTCTATTTATGTAGAAGTGTTTTAAAAGATAATGTAATAAAAATACATACTTTACTAGCAGGATTATCCACGATCAAATAAACCATGAACACTCCTTGTTGCCGCGCTCTTCTGACAGCCTGGATGACTTTGGCCTCCCCTTCTGAGAAAATACCTCGACCGTCGCTGACAATGAGGAGTAATTTGGCATTAGGCGCGTTGCTTACGGAACACTGCTCTTCAAACATGACTGACGAGAAATTGAGTAGTTGCGCTATTCTTGTTTTGGTTTGTTGGAATGTCAAATGTTGAAGCAGCTTGCAGCCGGAACTTTCAGTGAATTGGTCTCCAAACGAATGCAGGACTTTAGTGTCTTCTCCAAAACTCAAAACTGCAAGCTCACCGGCTTCCAAAAGATTCAGAGCCTGGAAAAATAAAGTGAACGTGATTTTACTAGTGAGAATGACATTTATGTAATCGTTGCCTCGACGGTGAACTAATATATTTCACATTTGTCAATTATTGAGAAATGGCGAAATCACTTTACATGGGTTATTTCACATTAACTTTCTCACAATATTCCAGTATTTTCAAAACTGGTAATAAAATAAACAATACTTATTAATAGAATGGAAGTGGATAGTTCTAAACCGCATAAATCTCTTCACAACTGTATTTTGTGGGTCAGACTCGTTAGCAAATATTAAAAAAAAAAAAAAACTATTTATTTAATATCACTTATTTCTTTCCGTCAGTCAACGCCAAGGAAAACTTCCATTTTTATCAAAGTTTCAAGCATGAAATTAAAACGAGAAAGGTGGAAGCACATTTTTTAAAGATACCCATTTCATTGAGGTGTTGATTTGAAACAAACAGTTTAAAGTATAAGGGCGTGAGGAACAATCATCTATGTAGGATCAATATCATCATTAGTTTCAAGAACTATTGGACAGACATTTCAGTGTCTATAGTGGACCACAGAATAATATGGAAAAAATTATTATAATAGCGTTACCTTACTTTGAAAAGGTTCTAACCGACATTTTGTCCTTAAATGACCTTTTGATTGGAAAATGTTGAATTACCCACATTCTACCATATACGTTGATTTCAGAGTCAATTGTTCAATGAGGGAGTTAGTAGTATTCAGGAGTTCTATCCACTCATTTTATTTCAAAAATTTGTTTTATACAGTTCTATGAATCAATATAACTAATTATTATCATCTCACAGAAAAAACGTACACATCACAGTTTTGTTGAAAAGGTTTTAACATTGTGTCGAACATTCTTCGCTCGATGGTTGGTGTTTGTTTTACCCTTTACTTCTATTGTTCTATCGATGTGGTTATTGACGAAAGTTAGCCGAGTTTTTTCAAACATTCAAAGTATATATGTATTATTATTCTGTTGTATTATATTATTATTGTTAGCTTATATGGTTCAGCAAGTCATGATATTAATAAATATCTCAAAAATCAGATTTTTTTTGATAAAATTGAAATATCCGATAAAACCTTTTCAAACAAACAATTGTTGGAAGTTCTATTTAAAGCTTTAGATACTCATTATTTTCTATTATAAAGTCTTTAGTTAAAATAAATTGTATAAAAAACAAGTTAACTATGTATATATATAAATATATGCTAACTGACTGATTAAAAATACATTTTTTCCTTCAAAATACAAAATATGATCAGTGAAAACTTCAAACGCTCATATCTCAAAACATGGTCAAGTGCAATTAGAAACTTTTAAAAGTAAAGTAACGACAGGATAAAAAAAAGTGAATTATTTTCCTCGTGGAAATCTCTATAAATACATTTTTTGAGGAAACTTGTCACTGCGTCCACAAAGTAAGTCATAATAAACAAATTGTTTGAATGTCTTTGGTATACATGTCTGCCTTGCGGCTAAATCTTGATTATTTCAAGCATCTGCCTCTTTCCCCCTTGTACTACTATTTAGGAGATGGTTTAATAATTAATTTTTTTATGGTAGAAAAGGAATGATTGATGGGTACATTTGTTTGTTAATAGTAAAATAGTCTTACTTGCGAAACAAGAGCCAAACTTTCGAAAGCCAGTTCTTTGGATTGATTGTCGCACATGGAACTGGAGTCGTCGATTGCTACGGCAATGTGATATTCTCTACGAGCTGGTCGCGTTCTCCTAAGCCAAATTCTATCCTTCCGGAAGTGAGAAGCAATATAAGGGATTACTCTGCGCATATTAATTCTTCTGCCAGTGCGATAGTCACCTGTAATATTTATAAATCACAATGAAAAGAAGAAATCGTTACATATTAATAGTTTAGTGCAGTGCTCCGCAACCGCCGCAAGACGATCCTAGGTGTGCCGCAGCGCAGTTCGTCCAAAAGTATTTTTATATGTATCAGAAAAAAATTTAAACACTCGGCTGCCAAAATCTTAATTTAAATTATTCTTGTTTTTATGTACAATATATTTATATCTTTTTATGTAAGGTACATAAATAATTTCGTGTTTCTATATTAATATTATTTAAAAAATTTTGTCAGGATTGTAAAAATATATTACATATTTCAAGAAATTATATTTCTGTATAAAAATTTTCTGCCTACGGCGCAATCGTTTACATTGTGTTGGCTAAAAAATCTTTGTAGGAAAAATGGGGGTAGCGTCAAACTCAAGGATCGCCCCGGGCGAAAAAAAGGAAAGGTTATTTTGGATATAAATATATATATATTAAAAAATATACTAGCCACTAAATCAAATTCGTCAAATAAAAACAAATTGATAAATTGTTGGTTTTGTTTATGAAATTTACATATTTTGGCTTGTAGTGTGCTGTGAAATATTTATAAGTACTTTGGTGTGCTGTGGGTGAGAAAAGGTTGCGGAGCACTGGTTTAGTGAATGAATTAGCAACAAAAAACGATTGCCATAGAATAGTGTTTTTTAACAATGGAGTAAACGCCCTTAGTTTTTTGTACTTTAAACTTTTAGGGACACTGATGACATCCATGCAATTAAGTGTCATCTGTGTCAATAAATCTCAACTAATCAAAATCCACAAGAAAAAGAAAAGTTACCAGCAAGTCTGCTGAGTCCGGTAGGCTCTAGAACAAGTCTCAACTTCTCTGTGAGCATCCTCGCCTGAGTGGCAGTCCGTCCCCACAGAGAATGCCAGACAGCACTTTCCTCAGCATTGCCACTTCCTCCCGCAAACTGGCCAACGGCATCTCTGAATGATGCACTTGTCACATTTGATGGCTCCATTGCAGTGAAAGGCACGCGGATCATGTCCACTCTGTTGATAATAATAAGAAATGTAAGACATGTATATAAGTTTTTTGGACTCCGCCAGCGTCTTTGCTTTCTCCCAAGCCATTCAAGCGTCGTGTCGGTCGACTGAGTACACCTATGGATGATCATCAACAGCCTTCCATGGCGACAGAATCCATCTGGTCAGAAGAGGTGACAGGTAGGGTTCAGGCTCCCCTGGGGCATTTGAAGCACATAATACATTTATAATTTTTATAGACTTCAAATGGCGCATCTCAACAAGGGTTGTTCTTCACGGTCTGTTGAAAAAAACTCAACTTTTTGACAAAAATGACTTATATAGTATTGTTCTGTCTGTATCTACCCCTCCCCACACCCAGTAAAAAACAAAAAAAACCCACTGAAGAGTGAATGAAGATTTATCATTTATAATATAAGAAATGAATAAGAATCAATGCCTACGTTATGATAGTTAGTTTGAAGATGTACAGACCTAGTAACAAAATTACTGGTAGTTATCAATTTTGATTTTATACTCAACATTTCATTTCCATGTAGAAAAGTTGACAACATTAGAAAACTTACAACACATTTTTAAAAAAAAAATTCTTATATCCAGATCAAGGTTAATCAAGATGATCTACAGAAAAAAATAGTCAAAAATCTCTTATACTTAGTGTGATACGAAGTATCGATGCCCCTTTCTGCTCCCAGGGTAAGAATATTCTCGCCTTCCACTTCCAGAGCGGTCTCCCCAGTAGCGACATCGTCTCCTTTTTCTCCCTTTTCCGATGCCTTGTCTTTACTTTCTTTCTTCTTATCCTGGCCAACATTTTCTGGTTCCATTTTATCAACGGGAGTCTCATCGATCTGTCAAATTACATACAACAAATTTTAGAGGTTATTCTAAATACTGAGCCAATTAAAAAGAAAACGAATTCTGAAATATCGAAAGATAATTTCTCTTTGGAAAATTTGTTATAAAAAATTGAGTGGCAGCGCGGCAGCACCCAGTGTGGATGTGCGTAGTGCATACGTTCATACTGACAGCTCTGCATTGTTGATGATTTTGACATTTGCTTGTTAGCAAAAATAGTACTTTCTACTCGTCTTTTCATCTAACCATAACCATGCTTGTGTATGGTCTACCTCTCACATCTCATGTTAATTTGAATGCTTGAAACCTGATTTATTAGTGATAAAACATGACAAACAAAAGTTTAACGATATAGCATAAATACAGAATAACTACATATAGATGTCGCTAGCTAATTTTAAAATATATTATTATAATAACCATTTATCACCTTTTCACTGTAAATAATAGATGGCGCTTTGTTACATATTAGAAAAGTGCCTATGGTACGCCCAGTTAGGGCTTTATAATCCCCTCACTTTGATACATTTGTTACCCAGCGTTTCGATACTTTCTAGCTGTAAGAGCTCTGCTTACATCTCATACATCGTCAGATACCGAAATCTTCGATCGCTACAAGGGTTAACCGCTTCAGTTTAACCCTTTGTCAACTTGAATCACCTTCTATGCTTCATGTTCTCTTGTGTTTTTTTTTCTTTGCACGAACCGACAAAATGTGTTAAAAGACTTTGCAATAAATGATTATCATTGAGAAAACTTCTTATTTTAATTGTGACATATGTGATATACCTGTCTCCTAACCTACAGGGCCTGTGTACCAAAGCTATTCTAAAACGATTCACATAAATATGATATTAAAAGTTCAATCAGGCAACCTCAGCCGATTCCGTAAAATATAAAAAATTCTACCTCCATATCTTCTGGAAGATCCATTTCAATATCATCATCAGGATTGACTTCATCGATATTCTCATCTTCAGGTTTGTTTGGCACAGGTTGTTTTTCAGCCTGCTCCTTGGTAGCCGCGTCTATTGCCTGAATGAATAAAATAAAACATTGGCATTCATATATTATCATTTCGATGGGTTAGAAACACAAGCGTATCTACAAAAAATGCATTTTATTCACTATAGACAGTACTATCTGTAATACAAAGACATATCTCTTCAAGCACTGTAGGCAGCACTTCAAGGTAGTGAAATAATTTATAATATATCTCATGGTTTAAATGTAAAAAATATAAATAAGCACAACAATGTATTGGGTGTTACATTTTTATGCTTATGGTATGCCTTTTGAAAGGCTAGAAACATAAACGCATATTTAAAATTTCGATTCATTATTATCTGTTCTAGTTTTTAAAAAATATTGTTTTCCTCTCTCAAAACTTGCCAATTTTTAGATAGGTTTATTAGACCCATTGATTATATATAAGAGATTTTATCTGTACCTGAATATCAGTTTCTTTAGCCTGTTTGATATGTTGGTAGAGATCGGCTTCGAGCTGTTCATCGTCACGTTCTGCGGCGCCTTCTTCATCTTCTTTACTGTCTTCAGCTTCCTTGTCTTTATCTTGCATGTTCAGTGTTTTCATTTTCTTCTGCACCGGTTCCCTCACTTCACCTGCAAATAAAAGACAAATGCCAACATAGTGAAGAAAAAAAACACCAATAGATGTGATTCAATGCGCTCATAAATTGTGACAACAATACAAACCTAAGGCCCTGTCCTGATCAGTACTGCCAGGCTTGTTCCTTTTGTCTTTTCTCTGTTCCATTTCTTTCTTTGCACTTTCTCTTGCATTGCTCTGAGGTCTATCTTGGCGATCGCCTTTGTGTCCTTTCTGATTTTCGCTCACTTCTGACTGACCAATGGCATCTTTTTCATCACCGTCCTGTTCTTGAGACTGCTCCTGTAATATAAATGTAAAGATTCAGTTTAATGCATGTATTTGTGCTTATAGGATAAAACTTTACTTCTAGTAAGTCGTCTATGTCATTTTAATTTATAAAACTTACTCAAAAAATATATATGCATGACACAAAATTAGCGATCATTTTAAAATCATGCTCTACATTCAAAGCATATGGCCTCCGAATAGAGAATTTCAACAGGTGTTAATAAGAAAGGACGACAGACTATAGCGCCCCTCGCAGTCATATTTTTTAAAACTTACAACTAGAGAGGACAAGCTTTACACAATTTTGCATAGAATCAAATCATCTGGCACCAGTCAATGGTTTTAAGTCAGTCTCCCAAATGAAAATATCACTGACACGATTGCCTTTTGACACAAATCTGTAAATCAATGCATGGAATCAGGAATTTGAACCCTTGACCGTACAACTGTAGAATATTTGGTAAAAAGACAGATGTGGAATTTCATCAGAAGGATTAAGAGCAAAATTTGATTACCATCTTTTTAATCACCACAATCATCCAGTAAAAAGTAATATTTGTTAAAAACTGAAAAAATTCCTACAGCAAATGGTGTCTATATTGTATCAGGATATAGAAGACATATCCAAATTATTGCGGTTCTAAATTAAGCTTTAAAAATAAAAATTCTTCTTACATAGGGAGCGGCCTCCTGTTCTTTATCGATTTGAGGATTAGTCTGCACCATATCCTTGGAGCCCTTTTCAATGGCAGAACTCTCCACATTGTCTTCAGAGGTCGGTTTATCGTGTGAGGGTTTGGCTTCCTCTTTTGGAGCGTCTATCTCACTTTCATTGGTAGGATCATCTTCTTGATTTTCTTCATTTTTATCTTCTCCTGGCACATTTGGCGGAGGCTTACAGCTTTCATCTTCATTTTCTTGAGGCATTTCTTCCGTTTCAGGATTGTTTTCATCAACTTCAGCACTTTCTTCGTCAGATTTGTCATTGTCAATGTCTTCATCCATTTTTTCTTGTTCCTCAGATTCACCTGGCTATAAATGAAGATATTCAAGCATGAATATGGTAACATACAAATGTGATTTTTATAAAAAGGAAATCAAAAAAAAACACTGTTTCATTCTTGTTCACTAATCAGTTTAAAGAGAATTTTAGTACAGCAGTTTGAACGGCAGACATTTAATTACCCTATTTCCTCAATGATAGGACGCATGTCCTATTTTGGTATATCTGAATTGTGATGTGACGATGTATTACAATCAAGAATGCAAAAAAAAATATATTCTTTGGGATGACTCAGATTATAAATAAGGAAGGGATTTATGTCATAATCCCGAAAAGTCAAAATCTTGTATAATATAGAGGTAAAATTTACATACATAGTTTTAACTGATGTTTAAGAAAATATTGGAAAAGGCAACCTAACCTAACAAAATTCCACAACTTTTGATGCATGAATATCGTATAATAAAACCTCATAGCATTCGAATATCTACGAAAGATGTTATGGTATATATATAAAATAACAATCCATAAAGTCAACCTTATCGGCAGGATCATCGTTTTCATCGTCAGTGATATCATCTCTATCATCTTTTGGCTGTCCTTTATCATTTTTATTGGATTCTTCATCTTGGTTACTCTCTTCTTCAGGGGTTTCCTTTTTGTCATTCATTACGTCAATTTCAAATGGATTCTTCTCATCACCTTCCTCCTGTTGGACAAGGGATAAAGATAAATTTCTATAATATGTGACAAGTTGGCTGTCCCTGCACCATACTTGCAGTCGCTTACTTCACGACCGCCTTCCTCGACACAATATGATGAGTCAAGAGAAATCAAATTCATACATACAATACTTTTCCCAATGCAGATATATCAGCTGTTGGGATTAGAATGAATAAAAATAGATAATTAGTAATTTTTGAATATTGTTAGTCATCATGATTCTTCAGAACAGAAAAAAAAGGTTTAAAAATAAATAGAAGATTTTTCAGAAATCAATAAGAGCTTTATTAGCAGCAATTTATATGTAAATAATGTTTAAGTAAAATGCTGGTCTCCCTGATCACTGTGAAATCCCCCCATAAATTTTCTAATAAATTCAGTAATTAACACTCAGGCAATCGGTCCCACGCTGCCGCGGAAATTGCCGTATTACGTTATCACCCGGCCCCGCCCTGGAGCGGTTTTGCGCAGTGCACGACGAATCACAATCTGCTAACTCGAAACAGACTTCTTGAGAATCATTTTTTTCGTTATGTTATTTATGAGGGTGTGATTAAAGTCTACGATTTTTTGTGTAGAATTTTTATTATGTTACGGTCGAAAATAACCCTTGAAATATGATATGTATTGCTTCAGAAAACTTTACATTAGAATATTATTTGTGATAATAATTTTTTAACCAGTCACAAATTAAAAAAAAACTCATACTCTAGGTTGTTTCGTATCCCGGATTATTATGTGAATATATTTCAGTGTGGATATATCATTTGTAGAGTACACATCCTTATTTTCCGTGATCGCGATTTATTTTCGGCACTTATCTTACCTGCACTGTCATAAGGTGTTTATAAATTAAAAAAAAACTGTTTTTGGGGTGTCAGTTATATGTTGTACATCATAATTATAAAATATTTTTCAATTTATACGGAAAAAAATGGTAAGTACATCAATGAAATTACTCTCGAATAGCCTACAATGCATAAATACTATGACTTCAAACAAAAGTTACATAGTTTGAGGTTTCCTGGATGCAATAAAAATGACTTATTTATGACTTTCATTTTGTCGGCAAACTTGTCAAACATACATAAGCTATGTGCTTAGTCATTATTATGTGTTTCACATTTTTATTTTATTTTGCGTCTTCATAAGTGGAGTCAACATAAATGCAAAGATTGATTTGATTTTTTCACTATACTATTCTAACATTATACGCTTCCCAAGCTTCTTTGTTTGAACGAATTACTTCAAATGGTTATAAAGATATGATTTTTTTTCGCAATGTATTCGCAAATTCGATTCGCGCGCGAAATGTGCAGGATTTCGTGTAAGTTTTGGAGTGTTAAGGTATAAATACCTACAATAAAATACAGGAGAGAGTGACAAAATAGTAAAATAATCAAGATAACAGTTTGAACATTTGGAATCAATTTGAAAACCAGCTATATTGTATTCAGATTTCTTATTTAGTTTTTCGACACTTGTGGGTATAGGTGAGTGATGCTGGACATTTTCCCAAGACAATTATTAAATTCGCAAGACATCGAATAATTCTTTATTATTATTGATTTTCGTAAAAAATCCACTCGGTCACTTTCTCTTGTATGCTGATGAGATGTAACTTTAATCGATTTAAATTTTAAAAGAAATATTTTGTGTGACACTTTGTGTAACGTGCTTAGGAGTAATATTAAAAGTTACAAAGAAAAGATATGACAATCTTAATGATTGCAATCAATTATGAACCAACCTCTTGATCTTCTTTGTCTCCCTGGTCATCGACGTTCATGTCATCAGGTAGGTCCATCGGTTCCGGTTCCGGTAAGGGTTTCTGTTTGCCATGATATGGATCGACCTAAAAATAAACAAAATATATTTAGTCTGATACAAAACAAAAGAAACAGTTCCACAGCCGGATCAGATGTTTTCAAAACAGATAATTTACCTGATCATCATCATATTCCGGTTCTTCCATTTCATTGATGTCTTTCTTCTTCTCTTCTTTCTTTTTCTCGTTTCCATCGGATCCCGGTTCTTCATCTTTAGAAGAATCTTCTTTCGCTCCGACTTGTTTGTCATCCATCGATTTACCATTCCCCTTTTCTTCCTTGTCTTGATTCTGATTTTCATTTTCATCGGCATCTTCCTCATCTTCAGATCCCCAGATTTGCTCATCAAGCCTAGCAGAATAAATTAATTTAATTAATCTTCAGAATTCATTCATAAAGTTCTGTCCAGTTAAGAAAACTTATAGTATATGTCCATTTTAATTTAGAAAAAGTTGAGTTTGTTTACTTAGCTAGCTTGCCTATGTTCTGCCTATAAACGTAGTTTAAAAGCCCAAATAGGCCAGAAAGTCTTACATCAAACCAACAACCCCAATGAACAAAGTAGTATATTACTCACTTTTGGTCATTTTGCAGTACAGAGATTTACAAGCTTGAAAAATTATCGCTTAAATATGAATACCTTAGAACTCATAGAAATTAATAAAAGCCTTAATAGAAATCAATTATTACTAATAATGTAATTTAAGATATCGACTGAGGATGCTTGATGGAATTTCAATATCAAATTTGAATTATTACTAAATCTCTTTAAGCTACAACAAATCAACTTGGCAATTTTCTTTCATTATATAATTATTAAATACATAAACAATTATTTTTTTAGATTGATCAAACGTGAGTTGCCACAATAAAAGTACTGCTTAGTTTGTTAGGGTATCAAAGTGTAATGAACAGCTGAAATTAACTATCCAACACAACATCAAATTCAATTTACAATAAAAACGATGAATGGATAAAAAAAAAAGAAGAGCTTTTTGCATTGCGGTCTTCAGTTATAACATTGAACACAAATAATATAGCAAATGATAAAAGATATTTCTTACTTATCAGCGCCAGTCTCGGTGTCACCCATCTGCTTATCAGCATCATCTTCATCATCGTCTTCATTATCAGACCCTGTCACCAGAAAATATATAAATTTTGCAAGCCTCTCTATATTAAATTTATTATTCAACTGATTGAGTTATTATGTGTCACATGCGTTTCACATCTCAAGTTTTTCAAACTAACATTATGTTTTAAACATTAATATAGACATTAATTACTCTATACATCATCAGAGTGGAAGATTAGGAGAGTATTCACGTTATTTCTCTCGAAATGGATTCTCACAAGAAGTGAAAGAAACTTGTAAATACCTTCTTTCTTCTCCAAGTCTTGTAGATGAGATTCAAAGTCATCAGTCATTTCGATTCCATTATCTTCCTCTTTGCAGTCTTTATCGTTTTCTTTATTCTTTTCTTCACCAGGTTTATGAGCGTCATCCAATTGATCCTAAAAATATTTTTACGTCATTTATTAGCATCATATCAGAAGTATGAAACTCCTACAAAACGTTTGCTGATTGAATTGACATTTTACCTGATTCTCTATTCTATCGGAGACATCTTTTTCTCCTTCGCCATCTGCTAATCCCATTCCTCCGGCCTTGGTTCCTTGACCTTCACCTTCACCCTCTAATCCTAGTTCACTGGGAATACAAAATCTGGAAATAAATAAATACAGAAAATTAAAACTATATCATATTATTTGTTCTGGAAACAATGTGTTGATTAAGACGCCTCTATTGTGACTTCATTATATTTCAAATTTACTCATTTCAGACAATGTTTGATGCGATTGAAAAAAATAAGCACATTTCACAGTTTTTAAAACGAAAGGACACAGCTGGGTCTATCAACTCAGAAGGCCTTCAAAGAAGCGGCAGTATGGTTATGATGAGAGGGCACCGCATCAATGTACAAATAAATATTTTAAAAAATAGTTACAACCATCTCTATTCTAATTAAAAAGCCAAATATTTAACTTACCCTTTGGAGCCCAAATCAATGAAGATATTCAAAAGAACTGATAGCATTTTACAGGATACTCTATGTGCTGCTACCTGTTGAGTGATGAAGAACTGCGCAATGAGGGATACTTGTTCCAACAATGGAATACATTTTATCAATTGCTTTTTACATATAGATATATCGTTCACATCATCGTTTATGATCGAGACATACTTCACTATGACTGTATCAAGTTTGGCAATCAACTGTAATAACTCAAGGTCGGAAATATCTGAAGTGACATTTTCATGAAGTTCTTTTTTCAAATGATTGTCACGAATCATATCTTCCACCTCTTCTTCTTCATCATCATTTTTGTCAGTGTTATCAGAGGCTACTGCATCATCGGGACTGTCGGCTTCCCTGTTTTCAATATTCCCACTTTCAGCTATTGTATATTTTTTGTACAGCTGCTGTATTTTAATAAGAATAAAGTTGACAAGGCTCTCAGCTTCTTTGCCAAAATCTTCAGCCGTGTCTTCGAAACGGAGTTTCATTTGGACATCGTCATCGCCTAACGGATTCAGAATGTGGATATGTTCAGCCAAATAGTCCGTCAGGTTTCTGAGAGAGTTGACGATGGGATTTTTAAACATGCCGGCGCCGGTTTCAGGATCATTGATTCCTAAATCGTATAACGAAACTACAGCCGATATTTTGTTTGATATTTCATTTATCTGGCTCAACGACTCGTTCATAGCTTCAATGTGAGGCTGAGATAGGAAACTTTTGTTGTAAGATTTACCAGAAGGACTAAACACTGACGGCAAATCGTGGGACAGCTTATTCAAGAGTGTTTTTTGCTTGTTGGCGTTGATTAAAATATGTTTCACTTTGGCATTAACCGCATGCCAAGCCTCATCAAACTTGTGACATTTCACCATAGGAGAATTAGTAATTGCCATGTCAAACGCTATTTGCACTTCTTTAGGATTTTCGGAGACCTGGGGAGGATACGCCTTGAGGACTAGATCGAACTGTTCCATTGCTGTGACAATTGTGCTGAGCACATCGGTTAATTTCTTTAACCTGGATTGTAGGACTTCTTGATTGAGATGTGGAGCTTCAGAATCGCACAGAGTCGTCACTTGGGCAACCTGGTTTCGTAACAAGCATAACCATCTTGAATGTTTTGCGATTTTCTTTTTCTGCTTCTGAACCAAGAGCTGAAAGAAAGGTTTTGAGGCAAATTAAACTTTTAATAAAACATGAATAATCATAGACATAAGTTTAATTATTTTAATATTATTTAGGGAAGAAATGGTCATAATCATCTGATGTCACAAAATGATTGCAGATTTCATTCTTAACGGTTGTAATAAAACAATATATCTAGAACAAAATATTGGATTTTGCGAATATTGTTAAAAGCCACTAAATATTAAAATAAATCTCTGTTGATTGATGGTTCCCTATTCTTTTACCCCTTTGCTGGTGAAAGAAAAGTATTTTCACTTTTTAATATACGAAAAATAGTAAACTACTAAGAATAAAGAAATGTCAAATCAATATAATTATGCTTACCATCAGATGTACGGAATATCCTCGGCACCTTTCTATGTTTTGTGGTCCGAGATCAGGTGACGGAGCTGCAAGGGCTGAAACGAGACCGCCCATTCTTGCGATGCATCTCTGGAAGTAAGTTTCACAACCATCCCACATCGACAACAGGACATTGTCGCATCGTCTGTAATTGATACAATCAATTCATCAACATTTACAGTTTTAGGGTGGCCGTATTGAAAAAATATTTTTCCCTCTAAAAATCGTTCATAGACAATCAAGAGATAAATTTAAGTTACTAGTTACGTGCGTTCAATCCGTATATGGAAAATTGTCATTACCTTACAATATGGAGAATACTGTGATAGGAAAAAGCTGTCTAAGTGTAAATGTAATCATTTTGTAAAGGTATTCCTAAAAACATAAGGTGTTAATGAAGAATGGGTGTAAGTCAAGTCACTTAAAATCTCTTTAAGTATGACTATAAGAGAAAATTAGTAAGTTCTTTCTGCCTGTCATTTTCAAGAATAGGTAGTTTTGGAAACAATGAAAACATCACAGACTTTCGGAGGCAAATTCATTAATCAATATATTGAAATTTTCATTTAGAGTAAGGGTGATTAACCCTTTTTAGGTTAGGATTGACTTTTTACTTGAAATAGCATGGTGATGGACTTCTAATAAGAAAATGTGTTCATACTTATAAAATACAAATCAACAATAATGAAAACGAGTTAGTAATAAAAGAATACAACAAACAGACAGCACAGGTTAACAAATTTATAAAAATCTAGACTACATTACAATAAATGCATTGTCAGAGCTAGACTGTAATCAATTATTGTCCTAGGATTGTTATCATGTTAATTTGGCTATACACGAAACAGCAAAAAGCCGTTTAACTATAGGGGTTGCTAAGCTAAGTCATTTGGCATTATTCTACCTTACTTAAAGCACAATACAAGACAAGGGCATGTGCATCATTCCGCAGTTGTTTTTTGTGAAGCATATGGACTCCTAATGGAGCATTTAAACTAAAGTTTTTCTTCAAGAACTCCTTATGATTCAGTTGCTCAATCTTTCTTAAGGATCGAAGGATAGACAGGCCACGACAGAAGTGGTAATTAACTGGTCACTCTTGCTATGCCTCGTTTTTAATATTGAATGGATGGGAAGGAATGTGTAGACATCACAGCCATTCATGCCTTTAAAGACAAAATCCATAAATCAATCTACGAAAGTCTCCGTACTAGGATTTGAGCCCATGGACAACGCAACTGAAGTCGATGACTTTGGTCACTTTGCTATATGCCCGGAAGTGTACTTCTGTGGGTTATCTTGTTTATAAAGGGTTATAAATAATTGCACGTTGTGTTAGATAGTATTCACTTGGTGCACTTGAACTTTTATTTCGATAGTGTGCACTTTGTGACGGATTTTTTTAACAAAGTGAGTTAAGTTGTAGTAGGTTATGTTAGGGATGGTTTGGTTTGTGTAATGCATTCTAATGCGTGTGGAGCAAAGACAATATAGGCGGCCTAATATAGGGTAGAAGAATAAGTGACATTTTATTACAGCTTTGTCCAACTATCAACTATTTCAAAGTGTGAGTATTTATATTAAGTGAAAACTATCTTATCTATGTGAAAACATTTTGTCGTAAGTGTAATATATATCTTCAATGTTAAAATATATTATATTACGTTGGTTCACTTTATTTTTAGTGAAAGAATTTGTTTTTTTGTGGAATGCATTTGTTATAAGTGAAAACTATTTTTATGAATATGATCTAAACAAAAGTGCATTTAATTGTAAGCCGTTTATAAACACATATTGTTAATGTAATGTTTCAAAATATAAAAATAATATGCACCATTACAATTTAGCCATGGAATAGTAATAAGACACAAGTCATGGTAGGTCAAGCAGTATCATAAACAAGATCCTCTTTCTTTTACTACCAACTAGCATATCTTTATTACGCCCTCTGTTTGTCTCTCTCAAGAAATATTGACATTTCAACTGTCATTTTGCCATGTTTTCATAACCTAATATTATTTCGAAGAACGTGTAGTGATGGGTTTGCAGTGTTTCCAGTTATAATGAAGATGTTAAAACATTTTTTGTGCACTTTTGTTTACTATGAATGTGAGGATGTCACAGCCACAGTAGTATGAAAATAGTAATATCAATTTGGAACCGCTGGCTTCATGCAAATGTCATGAGATGTATTTTGTGTTAAACCAACATTAAATCATATAATAAGGCTTGAAATGCAGTAAACAAATTGCTTTCATGACTGTTTTACAATAATAGCAATACAATGTGCAGAACTAATTAACTACATTACCTTCTATCTTTAATTACCTAGTATCAGAATTGATAAATCTTATTTGATGGATTATGATATTGATTATCCGGATTGCTGATTATATGAACGACATTTGGTTGCAGTTAATCTGGATAATCAGGATTGTACTATATTGTAGTATAATTGAATGAAGACTACAGACTAGCTTGACAGCAACAATATGATAAATACTCACATACATATGATAAATATTACATACTAATAGTACAAAATAGAATAAATTGATATATTTTATGTCAATTGAAAGGTCTGCAATTTACCTATACAGAGATTTAATATCAATGTCATCTCGTAGACGGTCTGTATTTTCATGATTGCTCTTCCTGTTGATCATTTGTAGAAAAAAGGAATTTAGTCATTTTTATATATTGTTTTCAAAGGTGTATATTTTTAGATTGGAACAAAATAAATTATTTCTATACAATTGTAGACGTTCCATTATTAAACCGCAAGAATTATATCCACTGTAAAAAGGTAAACGGATGTAACCCAGAACAATCTTTACAGGAGACACAACAAACATACACAACATTTATTTATAAATGGTTTTCATAAAATGCTATTTGACGGTTATACCCTTTTGCCTTTCTTAAGTCAATATCATCTGTTGAAAGTGCATGTTTGGAGTAATTCATTTCACATTCATTGAATTTAAAATTCTCTTAAAAGCATGAAAAATATATTATTTCAAATGGGAATCTTACACAATAACTTTACTAACATTGCATTCTTTGCGCCACACTTATTATTTTTAAAATTTAGTTTAATGCAAATATAAAATGTTAAATTACTCAAAACTATTTTCCATTTTTATTTGCCAGAACGATGACGATATGAATGAAGGAACACATGTTTGTCACAAATTTCTGTGGCTACAATGATTTTTTTATTTTATGTGAAGAGAATGGAAATATATGGCACTGCAGCTAATAATTGCCAATGTGCCAGATGAGAAAAAAGACATCACAAACCCCTATGCCCGAGACCTCAAATATTAAATAATAAATATAAACATAATTTAAGACATCGACTGAGGGTGCTTGATGGAATTTCAATATCAAATTTGGATTATTGAGATTTTGTACACTTCCATGTATTTAAATACATGGAAGTGTACAAAATCTCAATAATCCAAATTTGATAAATATAAACGTCAAAATTTGATGTTGACCTTGCTGACACTTGAACCTGAAACCACCTGATTGCCAAGGTAAAGCTATCAAGGTGGTACGGTTAGGCTATGATTGGCAATTTTTTTATATTAACGAAAATTAAGCTTTTTTTTGTTGATTGATAATGAATACAAAATACTATTTTCTAATACTAGAGATTTTCTAGATATATAAAGTGTAACAGTGATTATCTTCTGATTTTTTCTGTTAGTCTTTATTTTTCTAATTTTTAAGGGAATTTGATACAATCCCAGAGTTAAAATGGATATAAGAAATTATCTATAAACAAACATTCAGAAGGATGAAACAGTAAAAATCTAATGACTCATAGATATTTAGACATATTTGAAAAACAAACCTGCAGGGCTATGTAATGTTAAATATAACGTTTGTAAATTACAGCATTGTGAAAATATAGTACATATTTTTAAAGAAATTATATGAATACATAAAAAATTTCCAAAAGACCACTGATGTTCATTATGCGGCCACGGAGAAATTTTCCATGAGAACCACTGATCTAGACTAAGTGGGGTGCATGAGTCGACTGATTTGATTCATACTAATAAAAGCTTACAGCAAAGATATTTAAAAAGTTAAATAATAGAATGCTATGCAACAAATTGCCAGAGGTAAAAAAAAAGGAGAAAAGAAACACTATTCGGTGAAAAAGACCGAGCGTTATAGCTAAATTTAACTACCGCAAGGAAATAGGGTTGCTCAATGGAGGTTGGGTTATTAGATCGAATAGAAACAGAGCGGGGTCATGACACAACCTAATAAACATTTATGTAAAGCAAATAAAATAATTATTATGTGCTGCATGAATGTGCGTTACTGTTTGGTTATTTTGAGAGGTCTAATACACGATAATAATGAGATGCTATTAAATGTAGAATAAAGCAAACTGTATCCATGCTAGAGGGGTTATATAAGACGATAGAAAAATTATACTTCTATCATCTTGATAGCCTTTCGCATTATATTGTAGTTATATCATTCTTCGTGCAGCAAATTGTTATTGTACCTGAATATATAAACAGTTTTCGAACTTACTTATTCTGCAGATAACTGAATGCAGCGTTCAAATTAACAGGTGCGATAACAAAATCAGTGATCACACCGTTCCTTGCATTGTTCTCCACCAATCCAGTCCTGTACGACACGCCCATCTTCGACAAGGTGCGGAACAAGTCTGCCAAAGCTTTCTTCTTCTGTTGCAGGTGTCCTTTAGCTTGCGATTTTTGTTTGTTCTTCGGAAGATCTGCAGATACCTAAATAGATATCCGTTTATTTTGTAAATTGATAACTGAAGAAAGAACAGGGTAACCATATACAGTAGTAAGATTCGAGCAGAGATTTGGAGATAAGAGAGCACTCTAAGCGGAATTGGACCAAGTTTAATTAACACAAGCAGAATATTTTCAAAACACATATCAAATAACTGCTGTCACTTGTATTATTTTCATCAAATATTTAAGAAATAGATGCACACTTAATTTAATTATATGCATAGTTATTTTATTATATAGTGTTATAAAAAGAACTAGTAGTGCAGTAATCACACTCTTAACGCTCCTTTTTAGGATTTGATCGCAGACCTCAATGCCTTCGGAAACGAGTCGATGAATCAATTGTTAAGCCAGTATAAGACAAGTGTCCTTTCTCGGATTGAAATCTGTTACTATGCAACCGAATGCAAGAAACTTCAAATAGTGTTGACCACTGGGCTAATAACTTTACAACCCAACTGTTGAATAAAACCACATTAAGGAATACAATAAAGAATAAATAAAAAAAAATTGTGAGCTTTAGATTGTGAGCAGTAGTCAAGTTTTATTTTGTGTTTGCACCATCTTGGTATTCACAACAAAGTCTTGATTTGATTTCGCAATAATAATAATCAATCAATAAATGAAAATACAAACAAATCCTACTGAATTTTGGATGATCAAGCTTGGATGCCTGATGCTTAAAGGAACTACAATATCACATTTGAATCATTCAAATTTTGCACTATCCCACATGTTTTGTGACTGTTTTTTTAAGCATTCAAGTGCACAGATGTACTCAAATTGACAGTGACAGGTTTCCTTTTTTATATATAAAATAGAAATAAGAAAATTAGGTAATGTTTCTTCTTTTAGACATAAATGATGCAAACTGTTATTGATTAATTCTCTCTTACCTCAAGTTCTTGTAATGACTTTGAAGTATCAATAACTTCAGTGACAAAGCCATCCAAGCTCTGTATGAGGCCAGGATACATGCAATTCAAAATAGTTTGCTTGCATAAAGTCTTAGCTTTATTAAATAACGATGAAGCACGAGGCAGAAGAACAAGCTGATCACGCAGCTCTTCCGAGTCATTATCCAGCTTTTCTGATTCAGCGAAGAATTTCTGCAAAAGAAAACAATGAGCATGTGTATTTGCCTGTCTTAAACCAAACGCTATTTGTTCAGAAATTGCATTTTGCTGTTTTATGGTAGCAAATACAGCATCTGACAAATTAAAAAAAACGACGTATCAAGCTTGAATTATTGAGATTTTGTACACTTCCATGTATTTTGTCACTAACGACCCGGGTTTCGCATTTCGGCATCTTCAGGCATTCGAGCGCACGAATGGACTCAAACTGGCAGACAGTAAACAGTGTCTAACGTTTATATAGAAGATAAAAATACGAAAATAATAAGGATTAAGGCGATTCTCGAAATTTTAACTCAGGTATCAGTGTGGATCCTAGACTTATAATATTTTATCTCGTAAATAATATTTATCGTATTTGTATCTTCTATATAAACGTTAGACACTGTTTACTGTCATCCATTCATGCGCTCGAATGTCTGAAGATGCCGAAAGACGAAACCCAGGTCGTTAGTGACAAAATACATGGAAGTGTACAAAATCTCAATAATTAAAATTTGATATTGAAATTCCATCAAGCACCCTCAGTCGATGTCTTAAATTATAGATGTATCAAGCATCGAGAATAGATACTTGCATCATTGAAATTAAGGTGTTTTAATTTTACAGGAAATTAAGAGATTAGGGAATGGACCAGGCAGCTCCATTTTTGTAAGTGTTTATTGAGAGACGTTATAATTGGTACATCATGCTTGCCTATTCTTCTGACTGTTGAGATTCTAGCATCCTGAGAGATTGTCGGGTACTACCCATATGATGTATTCAGTTAAACTAAAGGATCCTGGCATGACTTAGGAGGAAGCAAGGAATTCTGTATGAATGATAAGGAATCCTGTGGGACAGGCATAATAGCCATATGCACAAGTTTCATATCTATTGCCAGAGAATAATTTTAACTATCTTTAAGAACTTACCTTTGAAGATCTGAGTGGAATGGCATAGTTTTGAGGATCGATCATGTAATGGTAGGTCGGAGCGTTCGAGACTCTCTTAGGTCTGTCCCAGACTCCGGCTATTTCCGTACCCTTCTCATTTCTCTTGTCCACAGATAGGAAAGTGTATGCTTTATTTCGAAGAATTCCCTGTAAAATATTCATGAAAAATGAGTATTAAAAGTTACAAATATTGTAAACAGATTTAAATGAATCATTTATAATAAGAAAAGTACAGTGAAGGGATGGATATCATCAAAAAAACCTGTCTCCTATTTTATTATTGGTTAATCGAAAGTTGTTTCCGTTAGAATTTGTCACCAACATCGCATTTACCTCGAATTCTTTGATGTGCTTATGAAGAGTTCTGTGCGCCTTATCCACCAGATCTTTGACAGCCCAATAACTCAAATCTCTCTCCCAAGTGCATATCTTGACAAAGTCACGCAACTTCTTCTCGATCGGTGTCCGCTTGTCCTTGATGGCCTGCGTCACTTGAAGGGAGAACTGAGAATAGTAATTGTATAAGTTCCACAGAATGCTGATTAACTTGTCTGAAAACACAAAGGAATAATTCAATCAATACAAAAATAAACAAAATAAAATTATAACCATATTTAATTGCTTTTTAAACCATTAGCAACTATGAATAATAAATCTAATTATGCCCTGTAGGCTATCAATTTTTTAAATACAAAAATGGCAAAATCTGTAGTGCGCCAGACCTTTAGCCGAGTGGTTAATGTTGATGGTTTCGATTACCGTGCTCACAGGTTCGAATCCCAACACGGATAGTTTCATAAATTGATTTTTTAATCTATTTATGGGTTCATGCTTGAAGGCATGCATCTCTAAAAATGGGGCTAGTCCTGCACTAACTCTATCCTTATTCTCTGCGAATAAAATAGAGGTTGAGCAACTGAGTAACAAGCATTTTTCATAGAAAGTTTCTGTTGAGATAAGTTCTATAAATAGTAAATATACTCCACATGGGAGCGGACATTAAAATTAAAACAGTGTACTCGTAAGAAATAAAAGACTTCACTTGCGTGTTTCCCATATTATCATTTGTTATCTATATGTATGTCCTGCTACTGTCAAATATCTGCTGTCGATTAGTCTTTTGATGTAACCACATTTGCGCGTCGCCTCTCATGTAAGTATTTGCTAATGAATACTGAAGTATTCTAATGCATACTGCTGTATGCATAATAAAAGGCAATAAGCACTGTATCTAAAAATTGTTGTATATCATCGGCGTATTTTCACATATGATTTAACATTATTCATTGGTTAAAACTGAATTTATGAGTTTTTAAACTCTCCTGAACATTTTGCTAAAATGTAGACAGTTTGCTAGTTATGCCGACAATATAATTATACCATTGAATAGCAACATTTACAAGAAGATATTTGAATATGTTGCTCTCGTACCTGGTCGTAAGAAATATGAAAAATATTTACCTCTTCTAGGGGAGGACTCGCAGTGGGTTGAATGGCAGTGGAAGGTATAGAGAATCTCCAATCGCTTGTTGTATTCAGCGAGTGAAGACTTTTCCATAAAATGTTGCATAGCTTCTATAAATTGTTGAACTGTGATTGCTGCCTCGCCAAGTTTAGTCGGGTCGGTGCCCAGAATATTTTCTTCATTTGAGTTAGCATCCATCGGTTTTTCGAGCAAGAAACAATCAATCAGGATATAGATGTGGAACCACCATTTATGGGCTTCCGATTGGACCCTGGGGAATAAAACAAATAAGATAATATAAAAGAATGCAAATAACACAATGATAGTACAGATGCTGCTCAATGCGACAAACGTTAACACTCACTAAGTATACCCCCCTAAAAGATGTCCTGACAATTAAATAATAAAAATTAATCAACTAATTGTTGATGATATTGACAAATTTTACATCTCGCCAAAAGATACAAATGCGATAAACATGTGCAAATACTTCAGTACGAAAAATTATTGTCTTTTGGATTTAGGGTATATTTGCATGTACTCGAATTTATAGAATCAGAACAATATTTATGTGCCGTTTCATGTGAATTCACGTTTTCCTGCTATTGACATGCAATTTCTGCAGCTCAGTTTCATTTTAGAACATTTAATATGTGCTTTAACGTTTTTATTTCCCACAAATTACATCTGAAACATCTATAACACATTCAATTAAATGCATGACAATCATTGAAATGAATATAAGAATGCAGAATACTCTCCGGTGAAGTACCAAATAAGCAGAATTCACTATATTTGACAAAACAAAGTAAACATACCTCTCGAATGTATTGTTCAGACTATCCTTCCAGTTTGCCAGCTCCAGTTTCCTCCACGTTACGATATGCTGCGCAACAGCCAATCCCACATCGATCATGTTGTTTCCTTTGTGAGCACTCTTATTCCACTCCTCAATCTTATCCCTGAGGAGTTCCAAGCCGGTAAGGAAACGAGCTACAGGACTCGTCAGCGGGAAGTCCAATATTCTCTTGGCTACTGTCATGATCTACAAAACAAATAGAGGAAATAGTGTCATATATATTGCCGGAATAGTAGCCAACTAAAGTTATCTTCCTCAGTGTCCACAGGTTTTGAGCTCCAGTATGGAAACTTTTACTACGGTCAATCTGGGTAACTTTGGCCCAGTTCTGAGTGTTTTTGTATTTTTATGGTTAGCGATCGCATTTATGTGTAGTAGTTTTCTACATAGACATTAACTAATGTCTTAAGATGAAGTAATACATTTATTGTTACACCGTAATTACTATAAATTTAGTGATTTTAGTGTTGGCAACTTTTCTTTATGCTTTCATATATTCTGTACATAATTGAGATGGGAAAAAATATACGGCATTTGGTTTACAGATTAGTAATACAAATTGAAAATATGGCTTATTTCAAGAAAAGTTTTAAAATTGTGTTTTATCATTCCGAGCTGATGGCTTACAAATTCAACAATAAAACAAAATATGTTGCACATTAATTCGTATTTTTACCACAGGGGGCTACTCAATACCTTTGATTAACTAAAAATATTTTTATGACATTAGTATTATCATGGTATTATAACACCACGTTTTTAGATGTATTGGGCCAGTCTTAGACCAATGGGCAAACTTACCCAAATGGATGGTAATCGATATTTTTGTAATATTGTGTATATTGAATAGCATGTGTTGAGCGAATAAAATAATTATTATGTTTGACATGAAGGTGTTGAACATAACTGTACGGTTGTTTTTAAAGATTTAACAAACGAAAATAAACCTCATGGCAAAAAAAAAAATGGAAAGTGCATCCATCCCTGAGGGGTTAATGGTAAAATGAAGTGAATAGCAAAATACTTACATCATTAAGAGTCGGGAAATCAGGCCACTGTTCTAAATGACCGTTAGTTGTGGTTATTACAAGCTCAATTGTCGCTAAACACTTCTTCGTTTCAGATACCCAGGCACTGTGATAGAAATTAGGTTTGACAATGGATGTTCCATACTTGAGGTTATTTTCTGAAAAAAAAACAATCATTTTTTAAAATTAATTACAATGGAGTCTGATTCATTGTTTTCAACGGCCCCTCAAAAAAACGATGAATGCGAGAACGATAAATTGGGGTTTCACTGTATTTTCTACAGGAAATTCGTCAAATAAAGTATTATTATCCACTATGCTTTGTTTAAAAAATATTTATCTTCAACTACCTCACGAGGATCGACTTTCGTTATTATCTTATATATAATAGCCCAGACCACTCTAGACGTTTTATTATTATCACATGTAGGCTAAAAATTTTTCTCATGACGTAAGCGTTCGTGGCGAAACAATGCACACACAGTTCCGACGTACTAACTACTTTAGACATTCAGTATTTCAATTTCAATACCGTCATCTACGATGGGCACAGTTATACTATCATAAATAATCATCATAATCATTATTGATATGCAATAGTAAAGAGTTTCGATTCTCATAAATATTGAATTTTTACATACTCAAGCCAGTGCTGTTTGGAAACAGTATTACACTTCAGATAATTGAGGGTCATTTTTATTTTATAAGACATTCGAGCTTAGGGGTGTGTTGCATATCGAACAATCATATGATATTATCATGTTTGTTAACATGATAATGGTGGATGATAGAGTTAAATTGAAAAAAACCCAATATCAATTTTATCCAGGCTCAAATTGAATCTGAAATTTATGATCACACATGCTTCGAAATGCTACGCTACAGGGGACACTTTCGTCTCGTCTCACCTTCCAAATAATCTTCTCCATCGTTCAAGCCCCTGGCATAGGCGATCAATATCAATAAACTCGGTAGAACATTGCCGTCGAGAGATTCTTCGAGACCTAGATTAACCCGGTCCCACATGGCAGAGAACACAGAATACCGCTCCAGTAACGGGGTCAAATAGTCACAAGACGCTCTACTGCTCCTCCCGGATTGAAGCCATTCAGCGTTGGTGAACGTCCTCATCAAATTGGAATGAATCGTGGATATTTGAACTACATCCTGGAATGTTATCAAAGTTTCCGTATCGGTTTTTGTATTTTTGACAGGGTTTGTTTTTTTCTGGTCCAAAAAGTTGAATTTGAAATCTGGGAAGTCGGATTCGGAGAACGACGGGAACATCTCTGCGAGATCCTCTTCCAGCTGTTCGTCCTCGGTTGGATCGTCACATTTAGTTCTGTAAATAATAATGGTATTTATGAATCACATGATCAAAGTATGACATCTCTCTTGAGAACTATCACAGCTGCTAAATATACATAACTTGTAAATGACTTAATCAAAATTGATTCCACTGCTCATGTAACTAGGTTTGACATGTGTTTTGCCTCTTTGAGAAGCATCATCAGATGAACATTATCGTAAAATTTTTAACTGTGACTTTATTGTCATTGATTCTAATTCTTAACATATTTTACATATATATGGGT
Source organism: Himalopsyche phryganea (assembly GCA_022494535.1). NCBI lineage: Eukaryota > Metazoa > Arthropoda > Insecta > Trichoptera > Rhyacophilidae > Himalopsyche > Himalopsyche phryganea. The sequence continues at coordinate 231,920 of JAGVSL010000059.1, read as the reverse complement.
TAGTAGCTCAAAAACGTATCTGCAAATTGGCAAGTTTTCGGAGAGAATAAAACAAGTTTTTTTAGAGATTTAGAAGGACAAATAATAATGAATTCAAATTTTTACACATATGCGATTGAGTTTTTATTCTGTCGAAAGGCATATTGATATGTCGAGTTTATTTTTTTACATTTAAGCTATAAGACTATTTCAATATACATAACTCCTGGCATTTTTAACCCTTCAACTTCTACTGACACTTTGCAGGGATAAATGAATATTTAACAATAACTTACTTATTGACATATAACAAGTCTTCCTCTTCTTTTTTCTTTTGAATAACTTGTTGTTGACATTGCCATTGGGAAACGAGCGCGACCAATATTTTATTAAGCGTACCCCATAGAGACTTGTCAATTGCACCTCTCGTCAGACATCCTGATTCAAATTCTTGTAGACTAATCTTCAGAAGTCTGGAAAAAAATATTCAATTAATACCATGACAACAGTAATACTAGCTGGTATTCAATAGTAACTATCAGATCATATAACAGATCAAATATTTCATTTGCAAAATTGTACAATATTTTTATACAAAATATTGCATATCTTTTTACTGTGTCCGCTCTCAATATGTGGTATATGGACTCCTAATGGAATCTTAACAAAAGTTGTTCCTGATCAGAGTGAGTAAGGAAAGAGGGATGGGGTTAAGAAAAGACCACTAGTTAAATAATTGCTCTCTCTACACCTCATTTATGGAATTGGAAATAAGCAATTTGTTCAATGCTTAAATTCCACCAGTGCTGTTTTACGGTAGTGAATCATGACAATGAGGAAAGTGATAAACTGTATTCATTGGAAAAAAGGGATGCCGGGATGTCACGAGAGGAAATCAAGTGTTTATATGCCAACCAGGGAATCTCGGAGCTGCTGGACGTTGGACAGGATATGGGCAAAATGGAATTGCTTCCTATTTATATATATATTATTTATAGTGAACGTGTTAATAAATGTCTTACCTATATTGCCCGTGATTATTTACAGCTTCGGCATCGACATAATACATTCCTTTGATGTACGCATCAGATGTCAAGATATCAACCATGTAAGAGAAGTCAGTGCACTTTTCTTTGATGAACGGGAACCTTATCATGTCCTCCATGCATTCATCGAGGTGCATGTAGCTCTCGCCGCGACGGCATTTGACCTTCGTCATCAATTTGAATGCAAGATGCTTCAGAATGTCGAGGCCGTAAATAAGCTGAGTGATAGCGTTCAAGAAAGGCTTCGTCAAATCTGGAAAGTCTGATGAATACTTTCTGTCCATGTCCGCATAGCAATTGCTGATGCTGTGAAGCCACGACGTGTACTTGGCTATTACGTTGTTGCCAGACAGAAGCCTTCTAGCGTGCACCGGTATACTGGGGTCTTTTACAGAACGCAACAGCTCACTGCACAGATCTGAAAGCGCAACGTAGTGCTCCGTTATATTTACCGGTGAACCCGCCGATACGCTGAACCACCTGAATTCCTGGAAGCAGATAAAATATCGATCGTTAATACTAATAATAATATACACTCAATCCTCATGTTACATAGGCGATAGTTCCATACAACTACAAAAAAAACCGTGTAAAAAAAGATGGAGAGACCATATCAATATATATATATATAAAAATGAATATTCGTTTGTATGCGTATCCTTTTTTATTGCATCGGGATAGCGGGTCATATGGCGTTTATAAAAAGGTGTCGTCACCCGAAAAAGGTTGGAAAAGTATGCACTAGACCTTTCTAGGAGTATGGATGTACATGTACGTCAGTATAGTAATATGTGTGTGTGAACATTTCTCTTTCCATTACATTGATTTGATAAAAAAAAAATGTTTTAAAAAATAAAACACAATTCATTTGTACTACTTTCACATGTTTATAATGATCAGAACCGGTTTCGCTCACCACGAGCATTATCAACTGAGAAAAATGTATTTAAATTTTTATGTAAAAAAACTCACTCTTCATAGCAGAGCCATAATTAATTAGTTACTCCTGGAAAGGTTAAAAGAAAAACTACCCAGAATGCACAGATGAGTCAGATTTTTCTTTGCTTATAAAGGTCTACCAAATGGATGAAATCTTAACATCGATATAATGCCGCTGAGCTGCTCATTTATAAAAAAAGGTCTCACAGTTTCAAGTGGTATCGAAAATACTTTTTAGAATAGACCTTCCTTAACAGACGACATAACTTAGAAACACGGAATAATCAATGTGTCCAACTGATAATGCACAATCTATAAAAACGCTATTTTTCATGAAATAATCTGAAAACATTCCCAAGGAACGCAGATTACAATCGAACTTAATTTTACATGTACGTTCCCGATGTGGATCATATGAACTATTATTGCATTGATCGTAATTAAATGTTAAATTAAAAAAACAAAGAAAAGCTTTTATACATACTCTGGATAGTCCCACAAAGTTCGAATTTGGGTTCCTATAAGTGGAACCTTTCGATAATGCTGCAACTTTTCCAGCAGTTATTATTTTTGCTTCAATAAGCGGTGTGGCATGCGGATGAATGAATGTCGATCGCTTATGAAGAGATTCTTTATTGATCGATCCATCATCTGAACGAATCAGATCCTTCGACTCGTTCCACATTAATAAAGCTTCACATTCATCATTCACTGCCAGGAAATTTCCTTGGATTACACCCTGAAGAATTTTTACATCGAGCAACGATTCGAGAGTGCTAATGTCGTCTTCGATATAGTCAAGTTTAAGTTTCTCCTTTTGTACCGGGTCTACTGTACCGATTTGACTCAAGATTGTCAAATTGGTAGCGGCGAATAGCGTCCAAGCCTGTCCGAGCAGTATAGTGCTGTTTAGGTCATCTTTTTTGTTGTTTGTTTTGTTTTCCTCCAGCTTCTCCAGTTTGGTATTGAGATCTCCGAGCCATTCGGCAATGTAATCTTTCAAAATGATTATATTGTCAGTGCGGTTCGAATCAGTGTTTACAGTATATGTTTCGTCGATCTTTTGGATGCACAGGTTGAGCATTGTCGATATAGGAACCTGCCCTAAAGATAGGAATTCTTTCATTTCGTTCTCCTTCCTTAACGATGCGCGAGTGAGAGATAAAACCATTCTCTCAAAATTGAGAGTCAATACTCGAGTGTCTAGTAACCTAAAAAAAATAAAAAACACACAGCCACATAACTAAGGGGTGCTTTAAACAGTAATTAGAGTTTCGTCGCCTTGGGTAAACAAGGTTCTATTTGCAAAAACTAAAACTATTCAGAAGCAATTTTAGAATTCAGTAAATGTTACTTTTTAAATGAAATACTCTTATGCATTCACATACGCGAATGAAAGAGAAGACCACCTTTGAGACTGTGATTTCCTACACGCGGTATTTCTAATTATATATTCAGATTGAACCTTGATGCACTGTAACATTTGTATGTTTTTCAGATAGAACATTTTTCTAATTTGAATTATGATGGATTGACGTACAATTGTAAGGTTTTTTAAATGCAGATAGAACCGTATTTTTAATGCGAATAAAACTGCATTTCAAAGTGATTTTGTAAAACAATGGCAGATGGAATCTTGTTTAAGTTGGAACTAAACGTAACCAACATGGAAGGAGGAGGTCCCTGATAACTAACTTTTTATCACAAGAACTAAATGAGTAACAGCATTTTAACTAATATTAAATAAAGGTATACCAACCTAACAAACATGTGTAGAGCACTAATAAATTTGAGAATGTCCAGGACCAACGCACACATTAATATTTATGAAATGTTAATGTAATTGGGCCTACTTTCATACAATAATGCTTGTTCATGGCAAATTTCAATAAATAAAAGATAGAGTTTTGAAGTTATGGGAATTGTCGATCATGTTACCATATTTTATTGCTTGCATACTATGTTTTAATATTATTATTTCTACGATTTATACAAAAAAATTATTCGTCTCAGGGAGTAGAAGAATTAAGTGAAAATTTAAATGTGTTCCTTATTGCTAAAATGATTTATTGGGGAAACGAAACTCACTGATATTTGAGAGATTCTTCGTTTAAGGTGACCATATTCCTCCACATCAACTGATGCAGCGATGCCAGCTGTTCTGAACGATTGCGCCACTTTGTCAGAGATGATGGTTTAATTGACGATTCGTGGAAATTTCCTGTAAAGAAAAAGTATTATTGATTTCATGTGTGGGCATATAATACTATTGACATTCCAAGAAGAGAATTTAATAGAAATGCTGAATATTTTATGACTATAGATTTTTTCAAAATGTTTATGTATTTCTTTGATAACTTGACTTTTTTTCACTGATTTGGTTTGTTAAGAATACATGAAGAAATAATGATAATTTAATCGAAATTATGAGCCTGGCAAAAAATAATCAACTGTAAGCTTGAGGCAATATTCCTTAAGTTACGAGAAACAAATGAGAGGTTATCATTTGAAACTATGAATAATCTTACCTTTATCATCAGTGAATTCATTTTGAACAATGAGCTTCACCGTATTAAATGTAAGATGTGGAAAATTCATAGATCTGATTTGATTAATATCCATTTCAAAATCGCCATCATCGCTGTCATTGTAGTCATGTTTTCCAGGTTCTTTCAAAGTATTCTTAAGCCATTGGGCCGGATTCGCACTGGGAGACAAAGAGAGATACCGCGTCATAACGTCCCACATCTCCGTCGAGGACTCAATCATACTGAAATGAAAAAAGAACTAATGGCAGTTTTTACCACTCAAGTCACTCCTCCATCTCGCTGGATTAAAGGCACATTGTGCTCAGCTATGCATCAGGATCCTAGAGATTAACTTTAGAAAACAAATTTTAAAAAAAGAAAGTGATAAATATCCATTAATTCAAATGGGCTCACCTCTCACCAACCATTTAAAAAAATTAACCCTAGATCTTGAAAGAAAAGATGCAATAAATTATCAAAAATGTAAAACTATTTTCAAAGAGCACTAGTTGTCAAACTGTGTAAAAATGAAATATTTAAGGAGCCATCTTCAGTTTCATTATACTTAAAAATTTTAATTCTTTTACGAATTACCTGTACCTTCAGTAACCTTTTTTTGTGATATTGACATATTTTCTATATTGCCAAAAGATGCCAACGAGTAAAACTAATAATCATTCATTCTTAAAAGTAGAAAAAACCAAATTCTATCCATGAGGGTTAATTACCTGGATATCTTTTCTTCATCCGGATTATCTTCAATAACAGTAAGGTCAGACAGTAAACTAAATAACTTGACCGGAAGGGCTGGAGATTCAGGAACGACTTCAGATAAATGCACTAAAATCTTTTTTGAAAACTGATTCACCTTCGGCGTGTGATCGCTGTCAACGTAGATCGGGAATTCTTTCTCTTTGAAGTGCTTTAGGAACGATTCAAACAGTTTAGCTTTGTACAGATTGGTCATTCTCAGTATTAGGTATTCTTTAATCGGCCACAGGTCGACGAGCGAGTGTAAATCTGGCACGTCCTCGAAACTGTCGATGGCTATATCCTTGCCATCTTCACCGAGCGGGGGAACTTTTTGTACACCGTCAGCGAACAATTTAAAGCTGTCATTTTCTTCAACCTCTAGAAGCGCATCAGCAAAATTTTCATCAGGGAAATTATATGCATTTTTAATGCTTTTCAAAATATTTTTAACAGCTTTGTATTTTCCGACGTGTATGTTTAAAATATCACCAGCTGATAATCTGCCTCTCAGCTGTTTTAACAATGTAACCTGAGACATGACGTCGTCGCGGTTATTGCAATTGGAGCAGGTCTCCTCGTCCGGTAACCGAGCCGGCTGTCCACTAAGTCTTCTATAGTGTTTACCGAGCAGTCTCAGCGGAGATTGAGTGAAACGATCATTTTTACCGACGAAAATTTCAAGATCCAAAGATAACTGCTTACCGCCCATCTGTATCAATTCATTCCTAAGGAATTTATTCAGCCATTTGTAATGTATGATCATGTTTATTATCGTTTCTTCTTTTAAAGAAGATTTCTTTTTCGATATATTCTTCATCAACGGTCGATTGCAAGATTCATAAAATCGATTACGCCAGCGTAGTAATTGCACCATCGTGCACCAAGTATCGTTGGACACATCTATATCCTTATTATATAATACATGAGTCAACACCTTCTCCGTCATTTCGAAAACTTGCGAACAATTCTTCAGAAGTGGCAGTTGAAAAATGTGCATAGTTTTCCCTGCCAGAACATTTTTCGAATAATCTAAAGCAGTCAAACAGTTACTTTGACCCGAGAATTCGTAATCTTGAATGGCCTTGATTGTAAAATAATACAACAAAAGAGATAACTTGTTGCTCTGGCTTAAGTTACAGTCGTTCTTGGCTTTGGGATTTAATTCAGGTAAAAATTCAATATCCCACGGATATGCCTTCAACGATTGATCTAAATTAAACGAAGAAACTAGATCACACAGTGTTTTGTTAAGATGTTGCAGCCAAGTTTGAATGTTTTTACAATCGAGGAAGTCAGGATTTGAAAACAAATAATTTAAGTAGTCGTATCGAAAGTGGCAGTCGTCTTTACTGGAAAAGTGATAATAGTGGAATATCAGATACGCAATCTTGGTCAAGTGATTCCGATTGACCGGTTCTGACAGACGCTTCAGTGCCATTTTTATGAAGAAGGATTGCTGCTTGACGGCGTCAAGTTTTGACACCGATTGCAAACTGACAGTGGAGAACGTGTGCTCTTCGAGGTGATAATCGTTCACTTTTGCTTCAACCTCGACAATGCTCTCGAGCGCTTTCAGCATACTGTTTTTGCGTTCGGCTATTGTCGGATGAACTGAAATGAAATCGGCCGCAGTTCTAGACTTGATGTAGACATCTGAAAAGCTGTTTATCACGGCTTCCTTTATACTTTCACCCCTGAGTATTTGCTGGCATGTGAGAAAAGCCGCCTGAAGTAAGTGACACTGGGATGGCTTTTCATAACCTAAAATTAGAAAAAAAAAACATATTTTTATGAAAATTCTGAAAATACCATAACAATAGTCTTAAGACTTACAGTGTTACACGTTTCAAAATTGAAATTGAGTTAATGACATGTGTTTTGTATGTTAATACTAAACAAATGTTGAAGACTTTCTTAAATAAATGACTTGCCAGGCGATGTCAAAATAAAAAACAAACATTGAAATCTGAAGTTAGTTGTAGACGCTATAAGCATTTTTGTGAAGTTTCAAAAAGGTCCCTGCAGATTAAAAAGCTGTTTCGAACCAGCAGTCGTTGCCAAGCCGTGAGAAAATCTATTACTTACCGTCAATGAATGAACACATTTTTTCATGTGCCAATATAATCAACTCCTTGCACTGCGGTGGCAACCCTGTGCACGAGAGCATTGCCGACATGTCCAATATGGGAATCGTTTCTGTCATCGTGGCACCGACGGTCTCTTCCGGTCCCAAAATGTATATCTCGACCCCGCGATTGCGCATAGCTCTGAAGAGGTAGACGTAAATGGTTTAGTTACTTATAAAAGACAAAACGAATATATCTTCACCACAATGACTTACTTCAATGATGGAAAGATGAAACATGCTACACGATTGAGAGAATCAATTCTAATAATTACATTTCTTTGCACTGGGTGTATTTGATGATGGCTACTTCAATAACTACCAAATTCCTGTTTGACTCATATTTTATAAAGTAGAAATAAATGGACCAACAAATCTAACCTTAAAGCAACAGGTTTAGACTTTTCTTTTAAAACCTTTTCTCACTTTTGAAAACCTAAGCTGCTCTAAAGTTTGTAATTGACTGAACAAATAAATTATAGCGCAAAGCACTTACAAAATATATGACATCTTATTCTCTGTTTGACAGGTAATATCCGGTCTTTGGAATACAAAGAGTCATCATTCAAATTCGAATGAGAGTCGGCAAACAATCATTATTTTAGCCATTTTTGCCGACCGTTGAAACAAATGAATTGTCTTGAAGAATCTTACAACAATAAATACCTGGATATTTCTCCATTTTTTGGATCCATAGTGAAGAACATTCTGAAATCTGGATGGGGCTTTATATCATTGACAGCACCTCCCCTCTCCGGAATGCTGAGGATACCGTTTGGCTCGAGCAACCCGTTGAGTCTATCCAAAACGGCCGATGAGCAAAGGTTAACATTGTCAATTAGAAGCCAGCTACCATCCAATAAACACTAAAATGAAAAACAAACATGCTTATATAGAAAATGTAATACTTTACCTACAAGCTTCTAAATCAAATGATTCATGGGGTCGGAGTTATGGTGTTTCAGGATTCAGTCATAAGAATCCGAGTGACTAGACTCTTTTTCTAATACCTCAATTTTTTAATTATTTAAGATAAATAAAAATAATGTATGTGAGCATTGTATAAATAATAAATGTGAAGCGTTCCTGTGTCAACAGTTGAATGAATATATGCAGATCTGAGAGACAAAGTGAATCTATCTATTCCTTTTTCTTGTTTTTGGTGAAAGACCTCACAATGTACTTGTTTCATTTTTATTTATGCCAATGAAAAGCACTCTTTTGATCTGTCAATACATATATTAGTACGCCATTGATGTCAATACCAGGAATTGCAGAAATTAGTTGAGAAAAAGGTCTATATGACGTTTTTAAATCAGAGTCAGAGTGTGGGACAATGTCAGAATCGGAGTCAAATTTTTTTTAATGACTCCACAGCCCTGATTTTAATACATTGTATGAAAATACATTTATTAAATGTGTTAACTGATGACTATGTGTAAAAAGTAATCATGCGCTGCCAATAACCCAGATAAGATTGAGGGGCGTGTAATTAATATCTCATTTAAGCCCGCAAGTGTTTTGTTAACGATTATGAAACTGGTTTGATATTGCCGTAGCAGAAAATAAAATATATTAAATTACTTTGACAAGCAAGGAGTCCACCCATTCGAATTTCCCTCCGGCGTTGATGCTGCCTTCCTTAGAAACCATGACATCCAGAAGCCGTAATCTTTCCTGCATATTGGTGATGACATTATATAAGTCGTTATCTTTATTCATATAGCCTAAATGGACCATCAGATTCTTCAATTCGTTATTTCTTAAGTGGAACATCTTGGTTTCCTCTTCCATCGTGTGAAGAATGTTGGTGTCTGAAAAAGTAATTATTTAAAACAGATAAATTTAGATTTAAATTTTTCTTCTTCAGAAACCTTCATGGGTGTACGCAAAACAACTCAACAAAGTTTCATGGAAATCGGATGAATGGTAAAGGAACGGATAGAGGACAAACAAACATTCATTTTTATATAAAATATATAAGTTAGAAAAACTCAAGAGAAATAAATTTAAGTGAGCAGCCTGTTTTGTTTAAAATGTTATTTATTAATCCTCCATTACTGTTAATGGTATTAACAGTTTAAACAGAACAGGCTGCTCACCATTATTAAATTTATTTCCCTTAGGTTTTCACTTCCAAATAGGAGTAATTGATTTGTAAATGGTTTGTCCTACCCCCTACTCGCCTCCAGTAGAATGGAATAAAACCCACCCCCACCCTATATTGTAATGTAAGAATTAGAATCATTATTTACCTTAGAAATAAATAACCTTACGATATGGTTAGTCTGAAGATGCTTCTTAAAGAGGCGAAACGCGTCACGTTAGTGATAAATCAGGTGGAATAACTAAGTTATCAAATTTAATTTTATATATAGATATCATTAAATGCAAAGTTCTGATATTGTTATCAATCTCCAATATATGGAAATAAAAACATAATAACATAAATTATAACTGACCTGTGTATCCCATAGCTTTATAAGACTCCCATTTTTTCAGAAGTTGAATAGCTTCCAAGTGTTTTTTGGAAAGCAAACTTTTTTGCAACGTTGTCATGACAACAGTTTCCACTTTCGTAGAGATGTCCTCGAGATGACGGTTATAGTCAGCCTAGAAATACAAACATACATCTGTTGTGAAATATATAACAGTAATCTCCAGTCACTTGATTAGACTGACCTTACAATTTCTGCAAAATATGTATCTGAGGGATCATAAAATGATTTTTTATGATGGTCAAAACACATCATTTGGCTCTTAACTTTGATTGAATATATATATATATATATTTACATATATCTGTCATTGATTTTTCATGGTTCTATAGATATATCAACCATGAACTTCAAGGATTTGAACACAAACATGAGTACATATGAAATTTGAGCAGTGTGATGTGGAAGTGTCTATCTCTATTTGATTCTTTTCCTGGAATCAATGTCAAAGATGAATTCAATAAAAATCTATGGTTTGAATTGATATAAAAACTTGCCTCTAGATAAATCTTTGAATACACAAATTGCATTGTATTGTGTATACATAGCGTACCCATGTCTCAAAAGAAGAAATACACTCGTGGCTATTCACCGGAATACATGCAGATGGGTTTCGTCGAATCAACACAAAACATATAGACTACAATGGCTATTCAGAAGTCTCTCTAACGAATCAACACTGAATAAATGTTGTGTAAATGAATAAATAACATAATTTAGATTTTTTTTCTATGTATTTTAAAAGTACAAGCAATTTACATGCACCTTGAAATATAGAAGTATTATGCATCCTAGATTGGCCTATGGAATGTTTTATATTTTTTTTGTGCAGTAACAACAAAGAACTCAATATATTTAATGAACCTAATATCATAGAAAATAACTCTTTACTCAATGAGTTAATACCTAGTTGAAAAAAATCAAAATAATCCAAAAATATTAAATGGCCCAAGTAAGAAAGTTGAATAGCTCAACTAAGAAAAATTACCTGTTCAAATCCTCCTAAGATATCGATAGTGTCCATGGCTGATGTGACCGGTAAGATTTTCAATTCCTTTCCAATGAGCTGAGCTAATACCTGAACACTGCTACTTTTTCCACTCGCCGTAGGGCCGACCTGAAACAACATGAAAACATAATAAGAACCAATTCTGTTACTGATTAAAGCATTTAGTAATGAACACTGCCATATGGAAATAAATACGTAATAATTCAGGATATCGACTGAGGGTGCTTGATGGAATTTCAATAACAAATTTTAACCATTCATAATATGCATTCTATGGGAGTGACAGTTTGATTGATAAATAGAAAACCTTTATATTTTATTTGTAACCTGGCAGCACCGTATTGGGAAAAAATCATCAAAACTTAATGTCAAACGATTAATTTGTTAAACAATTGAGCCCACATTCGGAAAAACAGCATTAGTCTTTATTAGGTTGGAGTGTTAAAATTATTTAATATTGTATATCGTATACATGTGTGAAAGGTGTCCCCCGTATGACAAGGAAGTTTTGATCCATAAGTAGATATTAGCATTGCAGAGATATTCGAAAATTATCCCATTCATCGTATTGGCTGATGAAATGATGACTGTATGTACTGGAATGATCTGGTATGTACATTTGTATGACAATAAGAAACGAAAATGATCTTTAAACTAAAGACCATTGCGAAGGAGGAAAAACATCAATTCAATGTTTTTTTGATCAGCCCTGGATTAAAACATTATATCATCAATAAAATTGTACACAGCCTTGCATTATGGATTACCTATATAAAATTTATATACAAAATCCTTTTGAGAGGAAGATATCTTACCAATATGGCCAGCCAGTTCATATTCACGCACTGCACCAAAGACTTCAATGAGGGGAGTTGATTTCTTAATACCAAAAGGTTTTTATCAGCGGCGACGTTTTTATTCAATCCCGTCGTGTTTCGCTTTATTGAAGCATCGCCAATGTGAATCTCGTCCTCAGTTATATAAAACAACGGACTGTCACTACTCATCGGATATTCAGGATAAAAAATCTTCTCGTAGATTGATTTCACGTGGCTTTTATCATCTTTAGTTCTCATCCGATCTACGTAAAGAAGTTGCGCCATTTTTCCAGGCTTTATCAATATATCCAAATCGCTCAAACTGATGGAAGAGTCTTTCATAATGCCTTCACACCACCGCTGTATGTCTCTCAAGTTTAATTCCCACGGACTACCTCTATGCCCCCACAGTAATAATTCTGATGTTTCATTGAGAATCCTAGAATTCATAGTTATCATGTTTTGCAGAACTTGCGGAGGTATTTTTGGATATTGCGATGATGTAATAAACAGTAAATCATCTGATGAGAGAGTATCCACATATACTTGCGTAAATCTGTTCAGGAAAGATTGCGGGAGGCCTCGTCTCGAGCCGCCTTGGCGTAGAGGATTCTGGCAAGCGAATATTCTCGTCCCTTGCTTGACTTTGAATGTTTTTCCAAGTTCCGGAATAAATATTTCACCTCTGTGATCAAGGCAAGCGTTTAAGCCCTCCAGCACGGCTTGCGGTGCAAGATTTAACTCATCTAGGAGAATCCAATCTCCATTTTGTAGTGCTGTTAGAAAAGCGCCTTCTCGCCAAGCAAATGAACCATCTTCAGTAGGAAGATCTGCTCCAAACAAGTCACTAATATCCTACGAAAAGAAATATTTTTAGTATAAAAAACAAACCTATAAAACAATCTTTAAAGTATTTCATTACTTTGCTGAATAGGTGAATACCTTGATAATCTGATCAATTAACCACAGTACAACCACAGTACGTATTTTACCTGAACGCAGAACTAGTTCAAGTCAGATTTTTTCAAGTATAGATGGTTATTTAGACTGTATCAAAAGATTTTCATTATAATTTAAATATTTCAATTGATTTTTGCTGTTCAAATGATCTGAATATTCAAAAAGTAAATAAAATATAAAGACAATAAACCTTTATTCACATTCAACATTTCAGATTAAGGATTTATATGTTCAGTAATTAAGGGATTAGAATAAAAAGATTTTATATGGAATGTTCAAATCTTGAAACGGCTATCGTACTATATACCAAAAGTGACTTCAAGTAACTGGTTGGACATTCAACTGAGCGGTAAATATTACACAATGAGTCGTGTTTTTATACTTACAGTTTGGTCACTCAAATTTATACGGAGTAATTTGTGTCCAGATATTTTAGCCAAAGCTGTCACTAGACTGGTTTTGCCAACGCCGGGACTCCCCTCTAACAATATGGCCTTCTTCAGTTGCAATCCCCTCAGCAGTCTCATTGTGTTGATTCCGGTCGTAGGAGCGGTAAAACTAAAGGTGAACGAAGCTTCTGCATCACTATCAGAAGTTTGATAAACACCACACGGTATGTAGAAGGGATTAATACCAAACTTCCCGGACACTTTTTCAGCCGATAGTTGAGTATTGTTACGTAGAAGAAGTTTTTTTAAACTGTCAATCTTTGTACTGCCGGAACATTCAACTTGTTTAATTACATACTCGATGGCTTCTCTACGAATAGTGTTCAAAGAATCCAAGCTTTCTGCACCGGATAATCCAGTACCAAAGCAATCCAAGAATATCAAGCTGGCTCCGTGAACGAAGGCTTCGGCTGTATCGACGGATCCATTCTCAGTTGTAGTGTTAATGAAATGTACCCATGATAGAAGATCTCGAATGCTACATGGAAATCTCTCGGCAATTTTGGTACTTTTGAACCAATGCACAAAGTCTAATATCTTATGTCCGATACCGGATGCACCGTCTCTGTGTGTTCCTAAAGATATATGAGGGTTGACGCTTCTTTCTAAAACAGCCAAAAGATCTTGTCTGGATGTGACGTGATCGCACCAGATTTCAGTGAATCTGTTTCTTAAAGCGGGTGATAGTTCTTTTTTACCATAATCCCCGCCCGGATTCATCGTTCCAATAAAATGGAAGCCGTCTACGGCGGACACTATGCATGCGGAATCGCTATCCAAGTCCAGACCCTTTTCAGCCAAAAGCAACTGCCTCTCGGGTTCCAGTAAAGAATTGAGCCTCTCCAGCACGCTATCGTCGGCCAGTGAAATTTCATCGGCTAAAAACAGCTGGCCCGTCTTCATCGCGTCAATGAGAGGTCCGTCAGCCCACTCGAACAGTTTCCCATCATTGTTATAGTTTCTCACCGGTCTGAGTCCTCCCAAGAAATCAGACCCTTCAGTGTGCATGTGGCAGTTCACAGACAAAAGTCGACTGCTTCTCAACGCGGCGATAACTTGGCAAACGGTCGTTTTGCCGCAGCCGGTTTCGCCGACTAGCAAAACGGGTTCTTTAAATAAAAAGCATTTCGCAACCAAAACGGCCAGCCTCCTCATATTTAAAGTCCAAACGACATGTTTGAATTCTTCAATTTGCGAATTCACAATTTTTTCTAAAATATCCCGCGTAACCGAAGAAGTTTTGTCAGATAATGAGAAAAGATTTTCAGGATTGACAGCTCTCTTGATGTGTTTTTGAAGAACCTCTCGGATTATATCCCTCTCCTCGACTTGTCGAACTCTGCCTGCCAAAACGAGGTAGCCTTCGTCGGCGATGTGCTGATCCCAATCGTAGTATTTACCGACAGCACTATCCGTATCGGAAGCCACTTTGTATCTCTGACCCCACCTGAACAGATCACGGAGAGTTATGAATCCTTCCTTTCCTTGGACGGCAGCCGAACCCTTCCTCCTGGCCTGCAGCTCTGACATGACTGATATTACTTTTTTGCAATACGACGGTGGCATGTGGCATCTTTGATGTAATATGGTTTCTAGCTCGGGTCTAGGTATTTCATCAAAATGCAATTCAACAAATCTATTCCTGAATGCACGAGAGAGTAGTTTCCTTCCTCCGTAAAGTCCAGGAGGATTTTGAGTGGCGAACAACATGAAATTAGGATCGGCTTTGACGACTTGTTGAGTTTCAGGAATGAACAGTTCTCTGTTATCGTCCAAAACTCTATTAAGTGCTTCTAAAACATCACTCGGAGCCAAGTTAAGCTCGTCCAATATTATCCAATAGCCTTTTCGCATCGCTTCAACGAGAACGCCTTCCCTGAAGACTAGTTTTCCATTGGTATCAGTCGCATACGAACCGACATACTCTTGCAGATCCGTATGCTGATGGTTATTAATCCGGACGCAACGATTGCCGGACGCTTTGGCTATGAAAGTGATCAATGAAGTTTTACCGACGGACGTGTCACCTTGCAGAAGGATCGGTAATTTTCCGAGGGATATGATCCTGACTAGATCCCTGAGGTTTTTTCTCACCGAAGGGGTTAAAACGTACTCGTCTGGAATTGTCGGTTTAAGATTCCCCTGGCAGATCCAATATCCTTCAAACGGTATAAAATTTTGACCTTTAGATTTGGGTTCCGGTATTGGTTGTTTGATCACGCTCTTCAAATTCTTTTTTCCAAGAACGGCGCTAAAAAATACGAAATTTCAAAACCAATAAAAGTATATACAAACATAGACGAGAAAGGTTTAACTTTTATTATGAAGATTTCAATGCTATGTCAATATATTACATTTTGGGCATTTGCAGATTTGGAGACTGGGAAAAGTTTGGATATTCTATACCCACTGACGAAATAGGTTTTCAGCTGTTTTTTGGTATTAAATTACCTAATTGGAAATTGACGAATAACTATTCAAGACTAAGGTAAATGTACCAGTAGTTAACCTTTTTTCAATAAATCTGCCCAAAACAAGAAACGTAGACACGGGATTGCTCTAAATTGTAAAGTTCAGACAAGTGAAACCATTTTTTGACAGATTGAGGAACTAACACATCACCATGTATGTCATTAGGGTGCCACAGCGGCCATTTGAAAACAACACTTTCTGCATTAAGTATTTTATTTTGAATTTCTTAAGATATATATGCTACTCGACTCAACCAAGAGTGGTATTACAGGAAGCTCTGAGGCAACTCTGATGAAAGGTTGTCATGAAACCTTCTGATTAGACATGGTTAAAACTACTGAAAAAAGTGGTCAACTACTGGAACATTAAATTTTTTAGATGGTCAACTACTGAAACATTAACATGGTCACTTTTAAGGTGTTAACTGTCAATTCTTGGTGGAAAGACATTATATTTTAAAAAATAAAACACAATTCATTTGTACTACTTCCACATATTTATAATGATCAGGACCGGTTTCGCTCATCACGAGCATTATCAACTGATTCGATTTAATAAAAAAATTTTAAAATTAACATGGTCGTAAAAATTGAACACAATTATTTTGTAACAACATGAAATCATATTAATTAAGACATTTGATTCATTATGACCACACTTGCTTTGCCATTTGGTCTAATGCTAAACGTTAATCGTTATTTTTGTTAAATTTTTCTCTTAAGCGCTCAACTACTGGTATGTTTACCTTGATAAAGAAATGATATTTCAAGACTTGTCCAAGGTGTCAATCAATATAATCAATAGAAAAATAAATCTATGGACGCACACAACCTGAATAATGACACTAGCTTTGAAGCATCACCAAACAGCTACAAGACCTGCTTTAATATGCTGACTGTATATTGTAATTTTGATTTAAACTTACTTTGCAATCATAGCCTCAACTTTGGGATGTGACGTACTGTCCAATTGAGTTAAAAAACTGAGGCAGGTGGTCTCGTACAGGGATCGAGTAACAGTTCCACAGTTGGCCGAGGGGGCTGCTGACAACGCACGGCATAGTGTACGCAGTGAATAGTGAGGAGATTGTCCTGAAAACACAGAAATATTATTTATTCAACAGTATTGTAATAGCAACAAATATTATCAAGGATGTTTTTGTCCAAATTTCATATTGACGTTTGTTGTTATATGCCTCCAAATACAGTGAAAACTTCATGTTAAATGTGAAAAAAAGTCAAATTAACCCATTAAGTGTTGTATTATCTATAATCTTTTGCTAGTCTTGTAATTTTAGTTAATTTTTTTACTATAGTTCATTTTTGTAGCTAGAATCCAAATCTGCACCTAGCTCATCGTTTCATTCTAACTAAAAGTAACATGTCAAATCAATCCTTGTACAGTGGAACACTGATCTATCGCTCTTTTATTTATAACTATTTTTATCATTGATTTGGAGACTTTCCCCCATTCTTTGTTTTTTGTGGCCCATAAAAAATAATAAATCAAGGTTATATTATATTACAATGGTGCAGACGATTACCAGAATTAGGCTGCTAAATAATAATCAACTCACCAGTTCCATCCATCAATGTAAGCTTCGCCTCCTTTCGTATGTTGATGTAAAACTTGTATATGGACTCGAAAATTGATGGAGGTATCGACATATCTCTCAGATAATCGCCAACCAAAAGCATAAGATCGTTTCTATCGGTCAACTCTTCGACGTAAAATTCTGTGAAACGGTTTCTCAAGCCGGCCGGCAAGTCTCTTTTCCCCACATCTGTAGCTGGATTCATACACGCAAACAGTGTGAAGTCTCTATGCCTCTCTATGATGTCATCATCACCTCTTTCGAGCAGGTTTATCGAGCTGCTGCTGCTTTCCAAGAGACCTGACAGACATTCGAGTGTTTCGGCTGAAGCCAAATTTATTTCGTCAAGCAAAACCCAATGACCTTCCTTTAATGCTTTTACTAAAGAACCTTCAATGAAGGCGAACGCTAGAGACATTTGAGATTTTAATTGTTGATCGATTTTAGCTAGTTTCAGACCGAAATTACGCCACCTTTTCAGTAAGATGGTTTTTGCCAATTCTGTTGAAGGGTCTGTAATTTTTTTCTTTCCGGATTTTATGAGATCTTCGATGTTTGTATTGCACAGACGACGCACTGCCGCTATTTGACTCTGGGTCATTAAAACCAAAAGAGTTTTCCAGTCGGAATTGTTAAAACTTGACGAAATGTATGTGAGGAATTTAGCATTTTTAGCAGTGTCAAAATAACTTCTGAACAATGATTCAAATTCATTCCTTATAGGCGAAATAACATACTTTAAATCTACGGGTTTGTATCCACCTAATAAGTCTGAAGAATCAGACTGTTGGTTCATATTTATGACCACCAACTTGTGCCCCGTCTCTTTGGCTAAATACTGAATGGACGAAGTCTTGCCGGTTCCCTGTTTCCCCGACGAGTAATACGGGTTCGTTGGAATTGACGCAGCATGCTATTCTTTCGAGTAGACAAGTTGAGCGTCGAGTAAACGAAAAAGTCACTTTCTTTTCGTGCAAGTTAACGGATGAGATCGGAACTTCTTTCCTCGGGACGACAGCTCTTCCGACGTGTAACGACGAAGGCTGCAGGCTCACGTTTGGCTTATAAGTATTACAATAATACTCCGCTTTAGTTTCTACTATTCCTAAGAAAGCACCGATTCCTATAGCCAGGGGAACTCTAGATTCCTGTTCAGGAACCGAACACGCAAATATATCAATAGCGTCCTGCAATACTTTCAATGCCGAGTCCTGGCTGACGACGTTGAAATCCACCACAGCTCTGGTGCACCATTTAATGAGGTCTCTGGTGGACGTCAGTCTGCCACTTTTCAGGGCCAAGATGTCTGAAGTATCCGCGTGTAATGTCTTAACTAGCGGAGCCTGGTTTTCATCATTGGTGTTCTGCAATGAAGATTGATGGCTGCCGACGGAGAACAGCATGAAAACATCCACCATTCGAGATGATATCGTCTTTAGGGTTGGGAATAGAGTCTCGACAACCGTGACCAACTCTGACCTAGACAGCGGTTCAACGTATATCTGCGCCCAATGTTTTTGAAGTAGTACACTAGCTGTAGAAGTCTGTTTTTGAGTATCCACTAACTGTATTCAAAGTTCTGAAAATGGAAAACATAATTTGATATTCATATCGACTGTGGAAAGGAAAAAGGACGTAACCCACACCAAACAATATTGTTTATAACTCACACAAAATGTGCTAATAATATACTATATCTATAAATAAATATATAATATATCGACTATAGAAAGATGAAAGGACTTATCCCTCTGTCTTTTCAAAATATTTTTTTCTATAATCACAATGTTTAATACACGTTTTTTTGGGCTGTACACAATATTTCTTTTGTGTGGGTTACATCCTTTTTCCTTTCCACAGGCGATATGCATACAGAAATTACTAGATGGCAGTGCTACTGTCAAAAGTTCGCTCAATGCGCAAACAAAGTGTGTGTATGTGTGTGCTATCTCATGCTGTGCGTTACAAACAGAAAAACAGAAGATATAATATGTTACCATAATTTATTATTGTGTTCCTGAATGTTGTCAGTTTTGCGTCTTTAATATTTTGTTGTTAAAAATTCAAACTTTTTGCATTCAACAAGTACACAATTAATGGTGTAACTTCGATAACGGCTGATGTAGAATTGAGTGGCACCCTTGAGTGCAAAGGATTAAAAGTTGAAAGAACTTGTATAACAATTAAGACCGAGATTAGTGCAAGATTTAAAAACTATATGGATCTGATGTTTTCAAATAACTTCTTGTCTTTTGAACTAAAGAATATGGAGAATTACTTTACCTCTGTGTTACAAAAAGTTGAAAACCAGGTGCAACCGGGAGAGCATCTCTGTAACCGGGAACTGATAAAACATTCCTTTCAAGTAAAGAGCTCAGCACTGAAGCCACATCGATGGCGGCACAATCGATATCTTCAAGTAAAAGCCATTGACCTTTTTGAACTGCCTGAAAATCATAAAACATAATAATGCTTTGAAACAAACATGAATTTTGACGATTGTCCCTAGCACAGTAAGTGAGTAAATTGTTGTAATTTATGATTAATGTTATGCTATAACTTTCAAGTCGAAAACAATTATTGGGAAATAAAACTCATTCATGTGTGATTTAGCATTTTTGTGTCTCGTTTCGAATTTTTATTCTAGCTAATGTAAACAATCAAGCGTCTGAATATGTGCATATACATTTGACACAAATTGAAAACTTCGATTAAATAACCATCTCCGATCCGTTTTTTCAAGTCGCTTCTTTTACAATCAGATCTGTCAAATGCTTCGAGGTTCAATTAGATTCGGATTCTCTATGAGTCATATGTTTCTCACTCTGCCTACTATTCACAATGCAGAGTTAGGTGGGCACACAAATTACTTGTGTTCGATATTAACTGGATTTTCCAAATGTTTTGCAATGATTCTAATATTTGCAGAGGCGAACGAGTGAGTCTCGATGACCACAAAGTTAGGTTGTTTGGATTCACTTGCTCGGGCACAACGCTTGTCTAATATATATATAATATTACTTGATCATTATGTCCACAAAATTGTCCCAATAAGTATAGCAATTACGTGAAAAATTAAGTATTTCACTTGTGAAGATTAAGCCAATTTTTTTACCTGCGTCAATACACCTGGCTGCCAAACGAATTCTCCGGGAATATCAGTACAACGGTATGTACCAAGTAGAGTACGAGAGTCTGTCTGGTCTCCGAGTTGAACTTTTCTTAAATGATCCTTATTGCGACCTGTTAATCCTGCAAGATGTTCAACTAACGATGTTTTGCCACATCCCACGGGACCGATCAGACATGTAGCTTTCCCTGGAAATAACAAAACATAAAAAATCAATCATTCCATCAGATGCAAGTGTCTTTTCAAGACTATTATATTACCACAGTCTATTTGTCTCAAATATGCTTCTCTTATACCACAAGCCATCGATTGCTAGCATTGATGGTCGCTTAAGTATCCATTTTTCCAAATTAAACTGCAATGCACTTTTTTGTCAGCGTCCGTGGCACAGTTGGTAGCGTCGTGGGCTACGGATGTCTCTGGTTCGATTCCCGGTGCAGACAGTTTTCATAAATTGATATTTCAATCGATTTACGAATTTCTGTTCGTGGTCGAGCGTTTGTGTTGTCTAAAAACTCCCCTCCTCACCCACTCATCCGATCCTCACAGGGTGTAGCGAGAGCGATTAGCTAACCACTAGTCCTGTCATAGCCCCATCCTTCTATCCCTACTCTCTTCGATAAAGAGTGGTTGAGCAACTGAGTAACTGAGTCAGAATAACAGAGGGCAGAATAACTAATTCATGGTCAGTATTTCTAATCTAACCTTTTATTTTGACTGTATAATAATTTTATTCAGACCAAAAGTCGATTCGAATTCTGACCAAAAATTGATTTAAATTCTGACCATTTAATTTGTTGCCTTAAAGAATTCGAATGCAGAAATTCAATTTCATATTGATTACCTTTTTTTATAACATAGTTATCAATTTTAATTTGCCCAACCTATAAAGTAACAAAGACCGGGCAGTTTAATTTAGCAGATTCAATGAATGGAACGTATACTTTTGACACATCTACGGTTAAAGAATCCAAAAATTAGAAAAATACTCAATAATAACAAACAATCGACACCATACCTGATGCAACCGCCAAGGCAAGACTTCTTAGATTATCTTGCGTGGAATCAACGGGGACTAAAAAGCCATCTTTTTTGTTAGACGAGTCAAACACCGGGAGCAGCACTCCGGCCACGTTGACGACACGGCTCAAGAAGCGGAAATTCATCGAGGACGAAGTGGAGGGTTTGTTGAGCGGAAGACTTTTGAACTTGGTGTCATTGTCGGCGACGTACTTCATGAGGCATTCAATCGGTTTCGAAGCATTACCCAGGAATATTACTTTTTCTAGTTTATGTAATTGGGATTCCGACGTCCCAAATAATATGCTGATGCACTGGCAAGTAAGCCTAAAATAAATACATTTATTCATTAAAATACATTTCATTTCCGCTCGCAGTTAAGAATCATATCTAACTGTAGAAATCATACAATCAATATCTTGCACATACATCATCGAAATCAGTAATAGGAATCAACTAATGCAAAAGATATCAACCTAAAAAATCCAAATTTAAGGTGCAGTTTTGTTGGGCGTATTCACTTAAACGCAGTGAAGCAAAATGAGTATCTAACACAAGCCTCGAACCTGTATCCATCAGAGATGCTGTCAAGACAAGTTAAACAAAATTATTCACCATAAACAACTGAGTATTTTGATACATAGTTAATTCCCTTTGAAGTCTTTCTTTGTGTTGTAAATGACAAAACTTTTAAGCAGCATAATGGCAAAGTATTGAGCTTTGTAAGTATGTTAGTGTTGAAATGTAATATAACGTAATACAAACCATTTGACCATTGGGTCGTTGCTGCCTAAAAATTTATCAATGAACTGCGACCAATTCCATTTTTGTCTAAACACGTCGGTGGCTATGTTCAGAAAATTGTAACAGCATTCGACAACTTCCATATCCTTAACACTGTCAAATGAGAAACTGAGCAGTTTACGTTTTTTGGAAACGGGTTCAGGGTCCAAATAATATTCAAAAGGCGATGGATTAGTGTCAAAGTACTGTAATGAAATCCTGGAAATTAGAAAATAAAACAGATTCATTAAGATATACAGAATTACAATCAAACCATTAATTGATACGGAATCAATTGGGAACCGGTCCAACAGTGGAGGCAAAGCTGTGATAGCTAGATAGTTTTTAATCTTTAGGGTAACGAATGTAAGAAAGGGAGGGGCTTATGAAGCCCTGAGTTAACGTACCACAGGCGCTTTTTCATGTGTAACACAGCGCCATCCATTATTTACAGCGAAAAGGTGATAAGTGGTTATTATATAATATGTTTTAAAATCAGCTATCTATATGTAATTATTGCACGCTATAAAGTGATATTTAAGGACTGCATTCATCAATACACAACATTCTTAATTATGGATTATTGATTTAGAAAACAATGTTGACACAACTGGTAAATTGAACGTTGTTATTTGTCAACTGGAAGTATTGAATCCGGAGAAAATATCCTATTCAAGGGAAATTCATCTTCGAATTTGATTATGTTGCAAACATATTTTTAAATATGAAATGGCATTTTCTCACACAAATTTTATTATATCCACATACACGTTTGACCAAAGAACACCATTATGATAGTTTTGGATGGGTAAGAGGTAATTGAGACAGACATTCATGCCTATGAACAAAAATCCATAAACTGATTGAAAAATCAATTTATGAAACTGGGATTCAAATCTATGAACGTCGAAGCAGAAGCCAACGGCATTGACCACATGGCTACAGGCATAATACTCACTGGAGGACATCTGGGTGAAATACAATCAGTTTTCCGAGTATAAGGCAGTATTCTAAGTGTACTTGAGACAATTCGGCACTGTTAGCAGTCTCATCAGTATTTACATCCTTCTTGGTGGGCATAATATTACTGATCAGTTGCAATACCAAGTTTGGGAAACACTTTCCAATCGCCACGGTAAACTCTCTGTCAAATAAATATTGTGATAAAATGTTCAGGCTGTTCTCAAAATTTTTAGAATATGTCAGGTCCTCCTAGAAACATCAAAACAAATAAAAAATAATCATTAAAGGCCTAAAATCAAATTGATTCTAATGTGTAATTGATGTTTGATCAAATAAACTCAGTGGATAATATAAGATATATCATAACTAATATTAGATATATTGTGAGAAGACCCAGATCGAAGAGAGACGAATGGCTGGTTATCGAACGTCCTGGAATGGCTGGGATCTCAGACAAACACCATTTCAAATCCGGTTCAACACTTATTTATTTTTAATCGAATATGCAGTGGTTTACAATACACAAAATATAATCTTAACACCTAAAATTGATTCTACATTTACTTAACAACTGAATTTACTTTAAGTTATAATACAAATGACACGACAAACGATTTTAAATTAAGTCCAACGCAAACCAAACACAAACAATTCACATCGTCACCTCCACCGCCACGAGGCCGGCAACTCGCCCGGCTCGACAGATCGTAATCGACTGTGCACACATACAATTAAAACAACTCCCTGCATCGGCGAAGCTACCCTTTCTGTCAAAAATGGACTCGTCCAGCGGACGTGGCCACCGGCTATTGAACGGCTTGGCAACAAGAGTCAACCGATTCTCCGAATTATTGTCATTACCGCTGGGCGATTTCAGTTATGGACACTAATGAAACTTAACAAAAAAACCAGGGTGTGTCAATTGTTACTATGTAAGATAAAGTGAACAAGAGCATTTATCACGAAAATATACTAAAGACTTATTTGACATACAAAGGTAATAGTTGTTTGGCAAATATGTCCAACATAACATAGAGCGAGTGTTCCTAAAGTCAGCTGTTGCCAGTGGTCGGCCTTTTGAGCTTAAAACTTAAATATTTTTTTTAAATTCATGTAGGTAGTCTTACCACTTGCCATTGTATATCTGCACGATACTGACCTATATGATGCAATACACAATTTAAAAATAAGCACATCTTTACTTCGACAAGTTTCGATAAATTCATATTGTATGGGGATCGCAACAAAATATACTTAATATTATCATGCTTTGCATCATTTTGTTTTTTATTGTTCTGTCTACTCTCAGTAAATTCGTGATATTTATGAAGTTTCATAGTGATGGTCAACACTGGGCAACGAAAGGCCGACCGCTGGGAGAATTGGCATTTTTTTGTAAACTTCTATTATTTTATGCTTGGTACAATATTAACTATTTTACTTTTAGCTGGTTACATTACTTAATCCCTGATTAATGGAATAACAGATAAAAAAATATTTATTTATTCATTGACTCAAAATTTCTGTTGAAAGTAAGCCTGTCGCTTACATGGCCGACCACTGACGAAATGACCCTACCTGTACCCACAAGTGTCAAAAACTATATCATAAATGTGAATACAATGACAGGTTTTTAGTTTGATCACAGAATTTTTAATTATTAATGTTCAAACGTTTCTATTAAATATTTTACTATTTTCATTCGACATTTTGCTATTTCAATTTCTTCTTTATGGATGACATTATTTGATTTTCAATGGTGAAAGGTCCGTAAAGAGTAATTTAAATTAAGAGAGAAGCAATAAATTCTCTGGAAAGATCTAGAAGATGAAGAATCATCAGCACACAGTTTCCCAAAGTTTAATCTTGAATAAATTTAGGCACATATTCTCCTGGTGAGAAAATGACTGAACAAGACTGAGCTAAACGCCTAATAGCACCAATCAATTTGCAGAAACTTGGATACATCATATGAAAGGCAACATAGTTTTATGATGTTAACTATGATGATGATTGGTGGCATGAAGCTTTTAGCACAAATCTAGTTACTATGGATCTATGGGAGTAAACATTACCTAGTTCGAATAACAATAATATTTTAAGTACCTATTTCATTTTCAGTTGCGGTCATTTAAAGGATTTTTTGCAAAATGTAAAATGATCTAAAGATTCCGTTATATTAAAATATGTTTTTTCATTCAAAAATGATTTTTGATGATAAAGGCTACAATTATGAAAAAGCCTGTTTATTGCATGAATGAAGATTGTGTACCCATCTTCCATATGGTCGTATCAGACATCTTAAAATTGCAATGGTCTGTCAATGTGGCATGTAGATGAAAGAGCTTTATGTTACTTTATTTTTTATTTGAAAATAGAAAGTTTCATGGGTTGTTAGGCCTTCATACATAGTAATCATCAAAGTGGTTTTTTATCAATAAATGACACAGTTGAAGTTTTTAACGAATTAGTTCACAAAAAAATTAAAAAAAAATTTGACCTTAATTTATTCTAAACTTTTTATTTTGTAACATAACTGCATTGTCCTCTCGCATCTTCAATTAAAATTATTATAGTCAATATTTTTGAATAATTGATTTCCATAAAAAAATTTGAATCTATCTTATCTACACCTATGGGTACATAAAACAGTTTTTTTCAAGTAAAAATGTAAACTGCTTCATTTGTTCTGTTATACACAGATATTTCCTTGCGTTACATGGACTCAAAGGGTACAAAAATCTTCAAAGACATTCCAAATAGGACTAAAGCTAAATTGATATTCATCGACACAAATGTAACCTCGCTATGTGAAATTGTAGACAAACACGAAACAATCGTACAATTTGAGTTAAAGCACGACACTCGTGTTGATATTTTATTCATTTACGTAAAATCTGCCTCCGACCATAAACATGCATACATTTATAATTAAACATCATATTATCGTTTGATAAAACTGCATTACCGATACATTTGTCTAAATAGCACATTAATTTGCAAAGAACAGTATAATATGACATTTTTGCCGGTCGTGATTCCAAATAAATAATGAATAACATTGTCTTTACCCGGAGCTGCTTACATCTTGTTTGAAGTATTCCTGGTTTGATTTCTTTTTCTAACGCGCGCATTCGATAAAGTAACATCTCTAGTTCAGATTCCTCCATGATTGCGTGTATTTCAATAATTCACGTGCGAATAAAATAAAAAATAGAACCGGTTGATAATGGTCACAAATAGTTTACTTTTGACACACGTGCTAAGATAAGTCGCGTTCTCGTCTTTCAATTAGGGAATTTTTTGGCGCTAACCTCACTTCTGTATGTCAAATATATAAGCATGGTAACATTGGTAACCAATGAAGTAAACTAGTCCAGTGCTCCACAACCAGCATGCCGGGGCGCAATACGTCCAAAATGATGCTTTATCTTCGATTAGGGTCCAAAATGAAAAAATCGAGAATTTTTATAGCAGAAAGAGTCTCCCTGTCAAATACTGAACCGAATATAAAACGTTGTCTTCAATAGAACAAGCAAACAACCCAAGCATTATATTAGTTTTAGCAGTGTTATTTATCCGGTTTTCTGAAAACTTATAGATAGTTGAGGGAAATTTTCGAAGACTTGTAGCTTATGCGAAATTATCGAAGGGAAATTTGCATAACAGAAAAAATAGTAAAATATTTTTCTTGTGTGCTGTGAATTTTTGTTACAAACAGGAGAACAATTGGCTATTTTTCAATGGATGTCACTTTAAAAACGAATTTTTTTTATAAAAAATCCTGATACACATCTATATTATCAACATAATTTGTTTAAGCTCGGTATCTCAACATTCACCTACATACAATCTACTAAATATGAACTGAGAAATAAGCTATGTATGTTACACAATTAGATCTGAAATAACTGAATTCAGCAAAAGCTCAAATGACGAATAGAAATTGTTTAGCTTAGTTAATTTTTAACAATTTCTCGTTTTCAAATATATGTTTCTTTTTTCTTCGCAACAATGAAAATTAAATCAAAATCGTTCCATCATTTCGAATTAGGACTAATATATTGACTCATATTGGTGGACGTTGTCTAAAAATGCATTTTTTTCATCAGATAGAATTGTTTTAGGATAGAACAGTCTTTTATCACGTTATATATATGGAAAATATTCAATAATAATGAAACGAAACGCTGAAATAGTGATTTATTAATGACATGTCGCATAGTATTTGTTTATATCACAAACTTTATTTTTAACCGCCATATTGCAATAAAATCGAGAGTGCCAACATAAAAAGTGAACATATTCATGTTTATATCAAACAAATAAGAGTCTAAATGAAGATTCCTACAAATTTAATTATCTTTATTATACGTAAGACATTTATTCGATAGAACCCACAAATATAATAGGCTAAAATTTCATGGTATTCAGTTCTACAAAGTTTCATTAGTTTGTTGATAACTATTTAGGCTTTACGCCAAGCGGGTTCTCACGCTGCCAGCCTTGAATTTGTAGATATCTCCATTTAATCTCTTACTGGTTTCATAAACACATGAATATGTTTGATTTTTAGGTTGGTTAAACTGAATTGTCCAAATGACGACAGACTGGAAAGTTTGTGACATATGCAACTATTATGCGATAAACCAGTTTTATAATGTTTCCTTTCATCTCTATTGAATATATTTAGCTTGATGAAAGACTATTCTACCCTGTAACATATCATTTCACGCGGTTTTGGGTAAAAAAAAATGCATTTTTTGACAACATCCACCAATACGAACATTTACCAGAATTAGTTAGGAAACACTTAGCTAGAGATTATAGTGCTTAATTGGTTAATATTTAAAAAGTTTCATCTGCTATTTTAAATTTATCAAAGAAATTAATAAACTTAAATTTACATATTTTTGCTTTTGGTGTGCTGTGGATGAGAAAAGGTTATCTAGCACTTTACTAGTCTATGGTAACCAATGAATTAACCCTAGTTATCTACGCCTAGATATTCTATGTTCCATTAGGTTTCCTAGACTAGTACTGGAATTGAAAACATACTTCGCTATGTTGAAAACATAGAAAACCAAATCAATTATTAGCGAATGTGTAACAAGTCGCAATACAAGATATATTTTGTGAATGATCCGACTAATTGGTTTGGTCAATGGCTTTCTTAAGCTTTTTAGGAGTAGTTTTGGCATCAGAAACTAAATAAATATTGCATTAAATAAATAATCAAAATTCTCATCTACTGTTATTCAGACAAACTTATTTTAAAGTATTTAAAATACATCTGATTGGTTTTTTGATTATTCCCTAATACTTAATTAATTTTTTTTTTGATTTCCAAAATCCAGTTGACTATCCCGTTGACCGTCGCAAACATTAAATAATGTAGGTGCCTGTATCATCAGTTGCAAATGTTTCAAGAGAGCAGAAACTAGTGATGTTGTGGAACCAATTCTGGAACATATAAAAAATCGTATTATTTGGTGCTTTTGCAAGGAAGATTTATAATTTTAACAAATTAATCCTGAATATGGCAACTTTACTGGCAACATCAGCTGGCCATTTCGCTGCTCTCTTCAAGTTAGTTGATGTTGACAATTATTTGACGATTAATTCTTCGATTATTTGATTATAAAAACGATTTGTAAAATTGGAGAACAAACTCCGTTAAAATGGTAAGTATTAAGTTGTAAATTTTTTCGAAGTGTCGTACTTGTTTTCGCAGTGTTTTAAATACAATAGGTTTTTTGTGTTCAACTAAAAGAGTACATGGATATTTTTACAAGATGGAAGTATAGAATGGCGAAATCTATCGTACAAGAAACTAACGTTACGATTATTCCAGATAAACGCATGAGATTTGATTAATTATTTTGTGTGCGATACTAAGAATTTCTATGCCGTGATTGTCAGCCGGTTGTTATGTGTAATTGAGAACTTATTCAAGCGTGTTTAACATTTCAGTCTGTTACGGAATTTCTGAAGGATTTGCCTTCGTATGATGAACATAATTTCACATTATTCAATACAGATAATGGCATAAGAACCTGCTCGAAGAGACCATCTGTATATTTGCCTACAACAGAATTTCCCTCAGAACAAAGTAAGACATGTGTTTTTTTATTTATAGGTCATATTGATGTACATTTTTTGGAGTGATTCTATTCTTAAATGAAAGACTGTTATACTGTGTTTTTTGTGTAATTTTTCGGATTGATTGTGTTCATTTCATTAGATTACAGTAAACTTAAATGGGTTTATGTGTCACCTCTATCCTAACCCTAAAAAAACCATAAAAAACTTATTTACCCCTTCCCCCATCCTTGAGCTTACTTAATGCCAAAAGTTGTCTGAAATCTATGAATATTTTTGTATTTCTTATCTTCTTTTATATAATTAAATACAATATAATATTCTTTCATTTTGATATTTTTAAACTGTAGACGATATCCTTATGTCCTGAGTTCCTCACAGACATCAAACTCAAATTATTCCAACTGATTGGTGATTTTTAACGATTTGGAAAAGTTTCACTGACATACCATAATTTAGATTGCCAGAAACTTGTTAAAGTAAACCAGAAGTTTCTAACAGTATCAAGTAATTCCAACAGTAAAGGAATTCCAAAAAATGTTTTATTTAAATGGCACTTTCATTGAAAAAAATTGATCCGTCGCTGGGACTGAAAATCTATTTCAGATATAAGTGTCTAAAGGGTTGAACAACATGCAACAAGAATATATAATATGTACAGTTTATTATATTCGTAAAATAAAGTATGCTGTGTAAAAACAGAGTCAGTGTTACTTGTTCTCTTCTAGAACTGTTGTAAAATACAATTTACAGTGTCTTCTATAAATAAATCGATATGCAACGTTTGGTTTTTTATTCTTTACTACTGATTTTCGATTTTTATTAATTTTTTTCTTTTTTTTTTTTGCAGTAATTGTTACGGAAAAAACGAATATACTCTTAAGATACCTTCACCAGCAATGGGGTAAAAAGGTGATGATTTTAATGTAAATTATAATCTCAGCATAAATTTTAATTATTACTAGAATTTAACATGGCAACTCTCAATGTAGAGTATTTCAATCGAAAGTGTAAAGCCGGCCACGTCTCAACTGTTGAGACGGCTCATTGCGGTGTGTTGATACTGAAAAATATAAGTGTTAACAGTGCTAAAACTTTCGCGTACGAGATTATTGTTGTATTAAAATATAGCCCAATTTTTCTTGATAATCTCCATAAGTTTGAACACAGACATTGCTGAATAAATTTTTTAAATATTTGGCGTGGAATATCCGTTATGCGGCTCAACAAAGCTCAGCATTAAAACTGAAAATCAGTTGCTCGACCTCTTCATAGAGAGGAGACTTATAAAAGATTGGGATTAGAAAAGGAGTAGTAATAAACTATCACTCCCTACCACCCCCTTTCAGAATTTGATAGGGTGAATGTGAAATTAAAAAAACCTTTAGATACATAAATCAATGTATGAAAGGATATTCGAACCTTTGACCGTACATGTGATTAGTCCAAATCCCTTGATTATCAAAGCTCATCAACGGGACTGATAATTGAATTTATTAAGTAAAATTAAATTTTCTGTGATTGATTTTGACCCACAGTATTTTATTTATAGCTAAAACATTTGCAGTCCACTTTCAAACTGAATGTCTCTCTTGTTAATAATGACAATATTTTTTTAAATTTCAGAATTCTCCCAAGAAACGTGATGGCAACTTGGAAATGCCCGGTATTGACGATTCGAGGCCAAGAAAACGACCGCGTTTGAATTCTCCCTAAATATCTCAGTTGTTTACAACATAACTAATTAGCATCTATAAAATTTCCGTATCTTTCTTTGTGTTGTTCTAACATAGTTTGATATATTTTACTTGTACACAAAAAAGAAAGGTTCAAAAAATAACCGTCGCCCTTTGGTTTTGTCTATTGTGATTTTTTCCAAAAGAATGTGCCAAGTTAACACTCTTTTAAGACAGATTTAGCTGAAATTGAATATAACAAACAACCTGTAGTAACATTGAAGTAATTTGAAATTGGATAGTTTCTTTCTATATTGATAGTTTGGAATCATATTGTATTCTCAGTAAATATTATCATAGTTATGTTACGAATTCTTTTGTAAATTCATCTTGGACAATATGCGAGCTTGACTTATGAAATTCATATTTATATTTTGATATCAAGGTACAGTATTAACATGTAATTGTCAGCAACAGTAAATGACAGATTAATAAGAAGATAAATATTTGGCAGCAATAAAATAAAATTTAGCAGTTTTTTTACTGCCAGTGGGCACGTATTCTCTTTTCTTCATTGTCACCCCACGGCGAACTCCATGATTCCCCGTCAGTAAGCACATATTAGCACGGTGATATGCTAGTTGAACTACAATAGCATGTCCACTTTTGCGCACTTTTGCGTTCTGACTCTTGTCAGATTGCATAATTATGCATGGTTCAGTTTGATTTCTGTTTCAATACAGTGATTGGGTTCATGCTCCTTAGAAGTGGGCAGCATTATGAATAATATGCTGTTGTAATTTGGATAAAATATGTTAATACTGTTGTCAATATAATTATATTCGTAATTCATAACAGGGGCTATTATTTATTCATAAAAATAAGACAATAATGGTAAAATGTTATGATTTAATGACAACACGCCAAAAATCATGGCAATATTTGTTTTATATTATTAAATATCAATGTATCTACAAACTATCATAGAATGTTATCAAAACTCTCTACTGATATAATAATTTTATCCCAGTGTACATTTTCTGAATTTTATCTCGGATTTGATGTTTGGAGTAAAAGACATACCTTCTACACACCGATCTTATTGTAGGTAAATGTAAGCGCAATCGAAACCAGAAAACTGAATTGAAAAAAAATATGCTGCTGTTGTAAGCAAACAGAATTTGAAACTTGCTGCTTAGTGGAAGGAGATATAGATACACCCAGCTTGTTTACTCTATAACTCATCACAACATTATGACAACTAAAATTTTATTGCCTGTATCGTGAATATTTTCGTGGTGTAGTTTAGGCATAATGGATTTTAATTACACTAATATTGCATGAACAAACTTATCAGAACCATTGGCAGACTCCAGTAATAACCTTGAAAGTATTTTATTTTAATATTTTATGAGCCGGCGAGAAATAGAAATAACACATTTTTTATGAGCGAATGGTAGTGGATAACGCATTTATCTTGTTTCACAAGAACATTGAATTGATTTTATAACAATAGTTTTGTGTTATGCTTATTACTTTAAATATTTATGATTTTGTTAATTTATATTTCAAATTTATTATCGGTTTTACTAGGGCCGTTTTGGCCAGTAGATAAAATTAATATCTCATATCGACTGCGATTGAATATTCAGTGTTTTATCATATTTTAATGATTTTATAATGACTTATTCATTGTGATGGGTATGTATGTAATTTAAAATTATTTGTAATAAAAGTAATTTACAAGAAAATTGTGGCTATTTTGTTCTTACACAATATACATACGGCGTCTGTGGCACGGTTGGTAGCGCCGTTGGCTACGGTTACGAATGTATCAGGTTCAATTCCCGGTGTGGACGATTTTCATAAATTGATCTTTCAATCGATTTATGGATTTCTGTTCGTAGTCTGAGTGTTTGTGATGTTGAAAAACTCCCTCCCACCCATCCGATCCACACGGGGTGTAACGAGAGTGATTAGCTAATCACTAGTGCTGTCCTAACCCTATCCTTCTATCCCTACTCTTTGAAAAAAGAGAGGTTGAGCAACTGAGTAACAAGCAGTTCTCATAGAAAAATTCTGTTGAGATACGTCCATTAGAATACCATATGCGCCACGTTGGGAGCAGATATGGAAAAAAAATACATTACCATTTCACTTTATTTTAGTGACTAGAAATATTTTACTCAGTTTTGATTTATGTTGCACTCAGCCTAAGTAGTTAACTAATGCTTGTCACCATCTTAAAAGCCAGAGCTTTGAACAACCAAAATTTTTGAAGGAGATTCAAATACTCCATTGAATACCTTTATAATGTAAAAAAAATATATGCACCCAATCCGTTTTTTACGTGACACATTGGTTTTAGAAATTGATGTGTAAAAAAAATACCTTCTATATAATTTGATATATTGGTTACAAAAAAATATGCATTGTGTTTTTTTGAACAAACTTGCTGAATTTCACTTGAAGTAACAAGCGTGACACATGGTTTACTCATTTGAGAAACATTCAAAATAAATATGTTGTAAAAACAATTTATAACCATTAGTAGTAAATGTTTAAAATAGGATTGGCGGTTCCATTTTCAAATTTCATTCCTTTGGCATATACACCCCATTAATTTCTAGTATTTTCAATAATTATAGTTATAGAATCGATTGGAATAATTCTTCCAAGGGCAGAAAAACTTACAAATTCTTTCCAAATACAAAATGGGCAATGGAGATAACCAAAGTTTTGACGCCCGATTTCTGAACCAGCCTACTAATAACTAGCCATGGTCACTTCACTGAACTCTTCCTAAACCTGGTTTTTGTGTTGTTACAAGCTCTATAATCTATGGTGACATTATCCGTACTGAATATGTATACAAATTGAATAAGTAGTATTAGATGTATGAAGGTTTAAAAAAATATCAAATTTTATCTCAAAATAGTAGAGAAAACAGTAAAGACAGCTTCTATAAGGGACAAACGATTAACCGAGTTAAATGTGTACTACTTGTTCTCCATAATTAACTTGCTTGACTGTATTTTCTATCAGTTTTGTGTGGATAGTCCATTCAGGTCAGCTTAATAATGCGATTGAACAGATGGAGATTGATTTTACATTTTTTTATATGTACACAAAAAATCAAGACCATATCAGATTTTTGTTGAATTTATGATGGAAGGAGTTAAGAGTAAGTTCATTTCATGATAAGAGTGTAAATATGTTCCAAATGTAAGCAAGCTTTGATGGCATTATCAATCAGCTGAGAATGGGGTTCAAGAATTCTAAGAAAAATGTAACTCCTAACTGCAATGCAATGTTCTTGAATATATACTCACATGCTTAAGAGCTGAACATCAACATCTTGGCAATCTTCTTGGTTTTATATGTTTTAATTTGTGCGCTTTACACTTTGTTCATTTACTTTGATCCTTATACCTAAGCGCACACTTCCTTTTTTCATGGTTTTTGCTGTCGTCTTGATAGTTGCCTTTTACTCGTAAGTAATTCCTTGTTAATATAGTAACTTTCAAGTACAGATAATATATTAACTCACTTATGTTTGGTTTACGGACATTTTTACTCCCAAATGTATTATATACAGTCAAAACTTGGTCTGCAAATGTTTTGCAAGATAAGTAAAATTTCTTATAAATTTTAACTTGATAAACAAACAAACAAGAAAGAGCAAATTTTATGTGGTGTGATGTCACATTCCTGCAAAATCTTCAAAAGAAGGCAAAACAAGTGTCCTGGGTTAAGTGCCTTGTTAAAGTTGTCCAGAAAGAAAAATATTCCAGTGAGCCAACAGATAGCAGTGATTCGTGACAGGTTGAAAGTCATTTAAACATTAACTCTCCACTTTCATCTTTCTTCTCATGTACCTCAAACGAACGGTCAAATTTAATTAGTAAAATTGATTACATTATACTAAAATTATACCGGGTCTGTGATGCAGTGGTAAACGTTGTTGCCTTCAGTGAATAAATCTCACGAGTTCGAATCCCAGTTCAGACAGTTTCATAAATTAATTTTTCAATTTAATCTATCCATCTGATTTTACAAACAGAACGAAAGCGATTATCTAATCACTAATCCTGTCGTAGCTCTACTCTTGGGAAAAAAGAGGTTGGGCAACTGAGTAACAAGCAGTTCTTGTAGAAAAATTTTAGTTGAGATGCCTCTATTAGGTCATATGGCCCACATCGGGAGCAGACACGGTTAAAATGATAATATGAAGAGGTATTATGTGTATCATTACATATGAAAATTTTTGGGTGACGAATCTTACGAAAATTAACAGTACCTGACATTTGAGAGATGGGTATAATAAAGAAATCTCTCTATAATCTTATAAAATATACTTTATTGAGAAGGGTTATAAACAAAGTTTTCAAAAGAAAATTGATCAGTAAGATTAAATGGCAACCATGATATGGTGCTCTTCGTGTCAATATATACCTACATAAGTAGATACCTAGTTATGCATATAACATTACAAAACATAATATTCGTGCCTGCAGAATCAACTACTACCAGGTAAACATTCGGTGCATGGCGTGAACTTAACTTAACTGATTAGCAGCGAAACTTTCAGGATAAAAGGAAAATATGTAGATTTAATAATTCTTAATTAATTTTACAACTATATTAATCTATTATAATATGAAATCCATTATTGTAATAATTAATTCAACATACCACGTAATTTTTCACAATTTTTTTAGAATGCAAGAAATAAAAAGACCTTTTAGGGGAGATTTAAAATTTAATCTTTAGCGGGAACTTCGATCACTCTGGGCTTATCGATGATTCTGGCGGTGCGGTTTCCTTTCTCAACGATTCCGATAATCCACGCCTGGTATCCTTCTTGCTTTTCAATATCTTTACAGTAAGCGGCGGCCTGTTCTCTCGGTAGACAGATCAACAGCCCCCCAGAAGTTTCAGCGGAATGACCTTGCAGAAGTTGGAACATGTTTCCGCAGGCTTTAGCGACGGCCGCCATTTTCGCAATAACAGGCAAATTGTGAATCACGAAAGACACTTCGTTCTTTTGATGGGAAGCTAAGTTCTGAGCGTGACCCAGAAGACCGAAGCCGGTGATGTCTGTGGAACCGTGGGCATTATATTTGTGCATGAGTCTCGACGCGATGCGGTTGAGCCGGCTCATAGAGTCCATAGCTCGGTGGTAGGCTTTGCGGACGTCTTCCTCGGACACTACAAGCTTGATACGGTTCCAGCGTTCGGGCTGGTCTAGCCATTGGTGAGCATTCACGGCGACCTGTGTTCCCAAAGGTTTCGTCAACACTAGCACGTCACCCATGACGGCGTTATCTGGGACGATGTATTCGTTCGGCTGGCAGATGGTCGACGCCACTCCTCCGATTGTGCACCAGGGATTGACTACAGTCTGTCCGCCGGTCACCGAGGTTCCAGCTTCGAGAGCAGAATCCTTGAATCCTCTCATGATGAGGGGTATGACGACGTCACGCTCTTTCTCCGTCATCTTCGTCGAGACTCCAAGGAGCATCAGCATGTTATCGCATTCCGTCACCCCCATGGCGTAGAGATCGCTGAGGACGTTGGCGGAGGCGATCTTTCCCATCATGTACGGATCGTCAACGAGCGGGTAGAAGAAATCGGTGGTCTGCACCAGGCACAGCCCCCCGTGCCGGAGGGGAGTCACCGAGCAGTCCAGGCCAATGCCGATGCGAGGAATGGCCATGTGCATGAAGTGGGACTGTTCATGTTCCTGAGAATTGTAATCCTGTTGAAGGGATTCCACAAGTTTTCCTAGAACCTCTTGGGGCACTTTGCAGCCGCGACCCTTGAGATCGGCGAAGCGGGTGAGGCGGAAGCTGGCCTCGAGATCGTGAGCAAGCGGGTCGAATGGGCGTCGCAGGGCCAGAGCGTTGGGATTGCCTCCCATTTCCAGTTGGGCCACCCCGAGAGTGTCCTGGCCGACGGTCTGGTAGTCAGCCATAGTGCTTTTAGAAAACTTTCAAACAAATATCAACAAAACGCGGCGCAGCTAAGTGTCGAAAAACACTATGCGAAACGTGACAAGGCCAGTAGAACGACGCTTGCAAAATGGCGTTCTCCCTCAAACTGGCCAACGCGCCGGCGCAAACTGAAAAGTCACCGCGATTGGTGGAAATTTGATTTCGCGACACAAAACGGTGGGCGATTGGTCGAATCCGAGTTCGTAAACGCTCCGAGGAGAAGTCAGTTTTTCTCCCTGACAGTAACCGGTGATGTTGAACTGTCGATTATCTATTAATCGGCATGCAAATCGAAAGTATGTCACGGTAATGAGTTTCCAGGATCTTATGGATGATATTATTTGCAAGACCTGACATCATTTCATTTAAATTTATGTAAAAACTGGAATATTTTGGGTTGGTGTATAGTCCCCAGTGCTGCCATTTCTGATCGCGGTCAAATCATAAACTATTTTTTACCCGTATTTTATTCTGCTGACAGCGAACAAACTTCTTATCAAATATTCAAACTATTTTTATTATGTTTAACTGATTTTTCGCATTAAGTATTCATACATTAAATCAGTGCCCTACGCGGTAAAGTTAATTTTCATCGAGTGTATTTATAAAGTTTAATAATGTGGGGCATATGTGACGTTTCGACGACAGTTGAAAAGTAAATTAAAACAGAATTAAAAGTTCGAGATTTCTATAAAATGTCAGTCAGTACTTGGAGAAAGTGCGAAAATGAGGCTGGTTTTCCTTATTACATCAGGTAAGTGATGAATGTCATTTGAATAAGTCATATTGTGATTTACTTGTTACTTAAAATGTACAATATTCATATTATTACTAAATTATCTTGACAGGGATGGCTCCACCGTCAAACAATGGGACCATCCAGAATTCGAGGAAATACTTTCAAAAATGAATAAGACATTAAATATAAAGTACTCCACATATCGGATGGCGTACAAAATAATATCTTTACAGGATAGTTTGAAAGGTAAGTTTTTACGTAAAATATGTTTGAAACCACTCCATGGCTTATGTTCTATTTCAAAATCAATACAAACCATAAGCAAGAAATCTTCCTATCAAATTAAAAAAATATACAGAAAACACTAAAACGCACCCAAAACATTCATTAAAATACTCTTTAGGATGTGAATACTGTTATGGAATGCAAAATCAGATTACCTTGTAACAAATTGCTTTAGTTTATTTAAACATTATGTTGTTAATAGTTCCAGGTCTTCGAATAATATCGGGAGTGTTTGCTCATCATTGTCTGAGCATATCCGAAAGCAGTTTTGTACTGGAACCGTGCGAATTGGAATCCATTCTGACAGATATATACTTTGCTGCAAATAAAGAAGGAACTTACAAAGGAGATGTTGATTTGGCAACTGAATTTGTTTTAAATCTTCTATTGAATGTTTACGACTGGTAAGCTATTTTGTCAAAACGCATACTTAACACTTCTTGAGCGGGCGCCCGGAACAATAGACTCTATCCTGTGGCGGGCGTTTTTCGTGATTAGCGCAAAAATATATTGCTTTTTAAAATTGACACAACTTCTAAATGAAACAATATTTTCGATTGAAATTTTCAAGAACTCTCTGGACATCGTTTAAGCAAAATAAGGAGTTTCAGTTGTTGGTTCTGTAGACCAATACTCGCCCCTTATATCCTTGCGAACTTGTCCCATCAAAATAATACGCCCCAGAAACTTTTTCATTTCTTTCAAAGTAATATTTTTCCACTTTGCCGATTTTTTACATAATTTATAATTATGGGAGTTTTGGTGGTAATATCTATTAGATTCGTTTACAAAAAATTCAAAAAAATCATCACCGATATATAAATTTACCGCATCACTTACAGTTTGAGGACAATCGAAATTTGAATTCAAACCGCGGCGGCCTAAAAATGATTCCAAAACTGGAGGATTATCTAACGATGACCACTCATCCACATACTCGTCTGAGCTCGTCTCCGAATCAGAATCACTTGGAATAGTGCGACGGTGAAACGTTCTAGGTCTTGGTATTTGCTCATCATCACTCGATTCGTTGTCTGACAACTCTTCAATATCATTATTCCATGAGCAATCAGATAAATTGTCAGAATACACTTCATCGTCACTATCATTGGCTTGTGAAGACATTTTTGTAGGGATAACGTCTTATACAATGGTAATATTATATTCGAATAATAAAATACGAAACAGTATGTAAACAAAACAGCGCGAGCGATATGAAAAATAACACTTGAAACGACTCAAACTGAACTAGAGATTGAGATATCGAAACAAATCTATACGACTGTTGATTTTCACCCCTTATAATCTAGCAAAGAAGTAGAACTAATGATGATTAGTTGCGGCGT
This sequence comes from Himalopsyche phryganea, assembly GCA_022494535.1. Classification (NCBI taxonomy): domain Eukaryota; kingdom Metazoa; phylum Arthropoda; class Insecta; order Trichoptera; family Rhyacophilidae; genus Himalopsyche; species Himalopsyche phryganea. The sequence continues at coordinate 192,710 of JAGVSL010000059.1, read as the reverse complement.
TTTATTTCACGCCGATATACAAATCCGTGAAATGCCGTCTCCCGCCAACAACCGATAGTCAACAAAAACGACTTTTGCCGTGTCCCGCCTTCGACCGATAATCCGCGAAAAACGGCATTTGCCGTTTTCGCTGTCAATGTGTTAATACTGTTCTACCTGATAGATTCTAAGATTCTATTCCTAAAACAACAAAGTGTATTTTTCCATTAGTAGTTTTTAATGGCTGATGTTTTAACCTTTGCCGGTTTCATTTTCAAACGAATGTTTGGCTATGAAAATTTTGAAAGCCTAAAAACTTATACATTTATATGTATGTATGCCTGCAATCAGCTAAAATTAATCTAAAACCATTTTCTCAACTCTCAAGTTACACCCTTAGAAAATTAAACAAACAACATGTGTACATTAATTTAAGACATCGACTGAGGGTGCTTGATGGAATTTCAATATTAAATTTGGATTATTGAGATTTTGTACACTTCCATGTATTTTGTCACTAACGACCCGGGTTTCGCCTTTCGGCTCTCAGTTCGAGTCCATTCGTGTGCTCGAATGCCTGAAGATGCCGAAAGGCGAAACCCGGGTCGTTAGTGACAAAATACATGGAAGTGTACAAAATCTCAATAATCCAAATGTGTACATTAGTTATGGATTTAGTCAAAAAATTAACATATTGCATATCCGTCATATCAACGTCAAAAGTCAGTGCAAAGCACACTATTTTTCAGGAGAAGCATTTATAGATTCTGAACTTGATAGAGTCACATGGTTACACGATAGCTATAAGTTACTATAAGACGAACACTATAATAACTAAATGTACGAAATTAATTTTGCAAACAGATGTCGTTCTAGTTGACCTGTAAAATTAAAATCTCAATAATGTTTCATTAAATCTAGCAACCGGACATCATCGGTGAGCGTGCAGTCTGCCAAAACTGCCTTAGTCGTATTGAGCGATGAATCCAACAGAGACAAATGGAAATTCTTGTTTGGAATGATGGCCGACCACAACGGATGCATCAGTCCGAGAAGACTAGGAGCTCTTTTGACACAGATATCATTACTAGCTGAATATCTGGGTGAAAAAAATCATTTCGGCTCTCAGCAGGTTCAAGCTGAGGTTGACAAGTGCTTTGCGAAGGTTGTATATATGTATTTATCGTCGCTGTTCTGGAAGAAAACACTAAATCGATAAAATGACATATTGAGTTAGTTATATCAAAGTGTTCCTTATTTCAAACTCTATCGTATGACAGAACACACTTATTTTTATAAATTTCACTTTTACTTAAAAACAGTTTTGTACAAACAAACAAAATGAAAAACGTATGGCATTTCAAGCATTTGGCAAACTTCAAAGTCCAATTACTCAAAACTAGTGTTTTCCAGTTAGTGTCTTCTTCCAGAACAACGATGTTATGATGTTGTTGTTATGAAAAATATCTGTTTCGATAGTTAAATGCTCATTACTTAGGATCAACGAAATATTTCTTATAATTTGCTAAAGACGTAGTGCAGGGGATAGCTTATGAATGATTTTGTTTGTATTTTGTCTTTTTAACCCTTCAGGTATATATATGACTGAAATAGACTTTCATTCCCAGGGACAGATAATTTTTTCGTTAAGATAATGGTAGAATTGATAGTAATATAATAGGTTTTATAATAAAATTTTCGAGTCACTGGAATATTTTTTATCCTTTGGAATAAATAATAGAATAAGCTACACATGAACACATAAATTGATTTTCTTGTCTTGAAAAATATTTCTAGTGAAATTCTGTGCAAATGACATTTATGACACTTGTGCATTTTATGACACCAGAGGCTGTCAAGTTTTTTATTTAAAATTATTACGCCTACTCGGTGCACTGTATGGTATTGTTAAAAAGCTCCAAACACATTAGAAAAAGTGTCGAATGTATTTTTATTTCACTATTTTAAATAATACTTTTATAAATCTAATTCTTTATGGCATTAGAATATGTGAATTTTGAAAACTCTTTCCATATTACGCATTTATAAAAAAACGATCATTTTAATAAGCAATGTTTTTTAAAATATGATATTCATTACTAAAACTTCAATCGAATCCTTATAGAACTCAAGTTATTTGAATGAAATCGGTGAACTTTTGCTATTACAAATGGACAATGAAACAGGGTATGTTTTCTAAGTTTGAAAGGCTGACTGAAAATCCACCAGCTTCGAAAAACTAGGATAAATCAATTTAAAGTTTGGTGTTGCATAGAAAACCATACGCATTTGATATGTGAGAAAAGACAAACAATGTAAATCGATAGATGTCAAAAAATGTTTGACATGCACTTATGACAAAATTTACAAAATATTGTATATATATTTTAGTAGAAATGAGACAATATTTCAGTAATGTTTGTCCCCACATTTTTTTTTTTATCCATGTCCGCTCCCAACGTGGAGCATATGGCCTCCGAATGAAGGTATCTCAACTTTTTACTCAGTTGCTCAACATCTCTTTTTGAAGAGAGTAGAGACAGAAGGATACGGCTAGGACAGGACTAGTGGAGCTAACCACTCTAGTTTTAGACATCACTGACATTCAGACTACAAACAGAAATCCATAAATCGATTGAAAGATCAATTTATGAAAACCGTCCGCACCGGGATTTGAACCCGAGACATCCGTAGCCAATAGCCAACAACACTACCAACTGCGTCACGGATGCCGATGTATAACCATGAAAATACCCCTCATTCCTCAGTTGTATCAAAATTCAGGATGATATTTTCAATTAATTTTTAAAAATACAAAAACAGCTACCTATCCAACTGTCTTCAGCATTTTTTCTTTTTTTCAAATGATGTGATCAGCATTCTCTTAAAATCGAGTGTATCTAATAATGGGCAAAGCCGGGAGAGCAAAACTACTCGCAGTTCAATGCTGAAAAGTTTAACTACTACATACACTACTTGCACATATCGCTCTAGGCATGCTATCTCGTCTGCTGCAATATCTGCTTCAAAAAATAGCTGAGTATTGTTTCCCTGTGTCCATTTAGCCCATCGAATTCTTAGTGCATTTAGTTCAACATCAATGTAGTGTGATTTATTTAGCGTTGAATGCGTAAAAAATTAGTTTATGTGTTGACAAATATTATAATCTTAATATACGTCTTTGCATAGACTCCAGGAATGCTTGGATTATCAGAGCATGGACTATTCCAATGGTTAGAAGGTATCTCGTCTCCTAGTTTACTGGCTTGGATGGACGTGAGAGAACGGATAAGAGCTAGTAATACGTCAACCGATAATCAAGGAGATGGAAGCTCTTTGAATTGGAAATGCTCACTTTGCGGGATGAAAAACCCAAAGGTTAGTTTACAATAAAATTTTCTTTAATATTTTTGATGGATTCGGCGGTAACTTGTTGGCACTTTTGTGATAAAAAAAAAATCAACCAACATTTTTTGGTGGAAAGGCATTATATTTACATAAATAAAACATATTTTTTCCTAATTAAATTTTTTATAATGATCACGCGGGTTTCCCTCATCTTCAATTTATATAGTATTTCTGTAGCTACTAATAAACACAGCGTGACCGATTAATCAAGACAACTGCTACTGTTTATCCTTTTTGGGAGTATGAACGTACTTGTACGTCGTCGCAATTTTTCCGCGAAGGAGTATGGGCGTACATTTACGTCAGTATGGTAATATGTGTTTGTGTGTTTGATTTAAGCTTTAACAAGTATTGCAATGTCATCTGTAGACTTCTGGGGATATTATTTCATCATTTGAAAATAAGTTTGAACCTTAGAAACTGCAGAATTCTACTTTTTTCTGAAACAACAAAACATCGATATTGCATCATTCATTAAATTTTTATCTTAAAAAAACTCACTCCTCGTAGCACTGCCATAATTAATTAGTTACTCTTGGAAAGGTTAAATGATGATTTCATATACACCTTATTGTGTTTTATATCTGTTTTATTAAATTCGTTGCCAAGCAATTAAAAATTTCAAACATTACTCTTACATGTATTAAAACGTGTTTTTTTTGCGTTCTTCAGGGCTTAAAATTCAAATGCACTCGCTGTTGGGGAATGATGGTATGTGAAAAATGCTATCTCTACACTGATGCAAGGCCGATCATTTCGAATATCATACACAGACACAAAAATCACATATTGTCAAAGAAATTGTCGACTCCCAGGTATAAAAAAAATCTACATAAAACTGTTCTTATTCTTGCTTATGAAACTGTCCGTACTGGGATTCGAACCCGTGAACACGACAACCGAAGCCAACATTGTTGACCACTCAGCTACAGGTCCTGCCCGTTTGATTACTAACTTTCAAAAACAAAAGACTAATGAATTTCTATCATAGATTAATATGGTATTGTTACTTGAGCATGCCAAATTTGTTTTTGGAACACAGGCAGTATTTGAGTGGTATAACTTTTTTCTGCTTACCAACCGTATAGTTTTTTGTGGATTTTTAGGGTATGCCATCGAAATGTATAATTGGATTCGTTAGGAGTATAAAAAAGGTTTGGAATTGCCCCACTGACTGCGGGAGAGGAAACAACGCTTCATTAAATGTCCAATATCCTCTGCAAACGAACGGCGGATTGAACGATAACAATCAAAATGGAGACAGCAAAGACGGCTGCAAGGTTCCTGTTCAAAACGGTGATAGTAAAAGTCATAAAGTTTTCACTTCAACGGTTGGAAAGTCTGCTGGGCAAACATTCGATCCCAGGATGCTTCTGCAAGATATCATCGCTCAGCTAGAAAACCAAAACAAGTGAGTTATTTTAATGAATATTAACGGTACTAGATATTAGCCTGCCCTAATATATTGTTTCAATATTTCAGAGTCTGACAGATATGTTATAATGTAAAAAATGTCAATATTTAGCAAAAATTTTTACTTTAAATTGAATATGAATGAATGACACTAATACTGGTTCTCTAAATTTTTTGGTCCAAAGACCACACTGACTGTTTCACGAAGTCGGACCTAGTACACTACCAACATGCTGTATCTTTTCCAAAACAAAAACGAAGCTGAAGAGTTTTTTTAAAATTTTTCATGTTGCTCATGGGCTAATACCACCATAGTTTAGAAACACCTGCTCTCATATACAATATGATTTGCTTATATTGTCAATTAATATAATGTGTTTCTTTGGCTGCAAATAAACAAAGTATGATTATTGACACATTATGCATGAGAAAGTTATTAATACCCTTTTTCGTTCCCGGTGGTTATATACGGGAATATTTTTACCATTTATGTAGTCTGTTCATTAGCAGAATGTATCAATATCCTTTTTTTGTGTATGTGCATTGTTAGTACAAGCTCTAAGTCGTGGCCTACTGTTTGTTTTAGGGCACTTAAAAGTCTTTCAGGTGTGCTAAATGAATCTCAACAAGTGAACAGTTTGGACAGAAGAATTCAACTGAAGGTTGAAAACCATTTCGGACAAATTACTACCCAAATTAACAGACTCAAAGTCTTCAAGGTAAGAATGAACCGCACAATTATACATTATATTAAAAATAAACTTGCTCAATTGATTTTTTTAATTCACATATACGTCAAAGAAACTATAGACAATAATAAAACGAAGGCAGATAGTCATTGTAATATCTTTAGCATAATTATATAAATATACTTTATCTTATAGAACACATTTGGTATTTTTATACTGTGTTTAATTTATCAGGAAAACCTACTACCGAATTATCAGAAAACACCCTCGCCTGGACAATCTCAATCGCTCGATAAAACGCCTCCGCAGCAAAACATGAGAATGCAAGCTTTTGAAGTGTTTAGTCCGATTCCTATGATGGGCAAGGATTTGCACGCCAACGAGACAGTTGTCCTCGAGCACAAGAACTTGAGAATGTCGGAAGGAAATCACTCGAGCAGCAATATGATAAGGCCTGGTGTTCTCCATATGTACTCCGATAGTATCTCTACTGTCTCCATGAGTGATATAAGCACGTGGTTTGGAAATGGTAAATTTGATAGTTTTTGTGAAATGTAATAATGAATGTATGTAATGAATGCTTCTTAAATGAATAAATCTTGGCACAACTCACTGGAGCATACTTGTTACCAGATGAGATGCGTGTCCAATAAATTTACTACGATATCTCTACTGGAAAATCAGACACTTCAACTCAATGTTGGGGCTCTAGTTACCGCTATTTATTGCAGCTAATAAATGAAAGTGAAAGCAGCCTCATTCCCAATGGGAGTATATAGACTCCTAATGGTGCATCTCAAGGGAAGTTGTTTTTATGAGGACGGCTAGCTATTCAGTTGGTCAAACCTCCCTGTATCACTGTTTTTAAGATTGGATGGTTGGGGAGGAATGTCAATGACAACACAAATCCATCTGATCTGAAAATCTGCAAACCCTATTTGAAAGAATGTGGAATGTAATACAAATCATTTTCTATAATGTCATATGTTCGTACTTTGATGTTCAGAAACTGATGCAGAAAAGACTGTGGCGAGAGATGGCAGCGTGCGTCCTGTAAAGCACGACAAAAATTCGTTTGTTATCCCGCCGGGCTCTGTTGCCTCCGAAGACAAGTTCAATGCCGATTTGGAAAGTGTCGCATCATCAAATAATAAAATGAAAGAGCTGAATGCAGATCTTGACAGTGTGCTTGATAGATTGCAGACAATCTTAGCCAATAATTTTACATTGGATGGTAAGTTTTTGTACTAAATTATATTCAAAAGTTTTGTCTAAAATTCACACACGTAGCTCACATCACGTTCCTATCAATCAATGAAAATTGAATAAGCATTTGTTTCCATGTTTTTGTCAATGTCTATTGCTAATGAGCACTTTGGTTATTCATATTTCAAGCCTTTCCGATCATCAAAACAATTTTGGATTATTGAGATTTTATACACTTCCATGTATTTTGTCACTAACGACCCGGGTTTCGCCTTTCGGCATCTTCAGGCATTCGTGCGCTCGAATGCCTGAAGATGCCGAAAGGCGAAACCCTGGTCGTTAGTGACAAAATACATGGAAGTGTATAAAATCTCAATAATCCAAATTTGGTATTGAATTTCCATCAAGCACCCTCAGTCGATGTCTTGAATTATATCAAAACATTTATTAAAGTTTTAAGATTAGAAAGTTAACAATATACAATATGATTTTTAAATAGCAATTTTATTCAACAGAGACCAGTTTTGATAACACACAGCTTCAAGAGACAGCTAATGAAATGGAAGGACTGTTGGGTACTTTGATACGTGGCGTCGAACAAAGAAGAACTGTTAAAGGAGACAAAATTTAAGATGTGTCTTTTTTTGTTTAGTTTCCCCCATATGATCCCTAAGCCTCTGAAATATGGTTGAGAGAATGTCCCACCATAAAATAATGCTAACAGATCAATTTTATTAAATAATAGACATATATTTTTAATATAAAATAAATACACAGTATCTATGCACCTTTCATAATAATAAGAAAATATTGTACCATAATCTAAAAATACGAAATCAGATAGATACACTGCTGTTGTACAAGCACATCCTTGTATTGTCGGTGATAGCAACTGTTACTTGGCCCGCACTGAAGTAATGACCTAGAAGTGCCAGCTTCCGCTGTAGTGCTGTACATAGTTCCTTTATTATGTCTATAAAACATCATTGAATCTCATATATATACATCAATAATTTAAGTCCATAGTTTGCATAAAGTTCAATTTATTCAGACAATAGTTGTTGCAATTGATTATAAAAACAATCAAAACATTTGGAATAATTTTTTTAAATACCAGAAATATCGATCCCTGAAATATCTACAGTTTGGCTACGAAAACTAGGTTTTTTTTTTCCAAAGAAAACCTGTATAGATAAAAATCTCACAAACACGTGTTCCAGAAAAGAAATCTTTAATATTAGTTGGGCGGTATATTTTCCTCAATTTCTGCGGTTGTTTTTCATGTGGTTGATTTCATTGAATTAATTTCTTTTACATGAAATTTTAAGCTTGAAATTCAATCAGTAAATAAGTTTCCTGTTTTTAAAGGGAGCTCAATAGAGTTATTTGAATGAAGAGGCTGGTCGTTATATTTATTGGCTTATTGTAAATAAATATTTTTTATTGTGGCTAGTCAGGATTAAATTAACTATTCTGTAATTTGATGAATATTTTATTTTTCAGATTACTTTAAAAATTATTGATAAAAATTCCAGATAATTATATTTTATGAATACTCTATTTACAAACAGAGAAATTAATATTAAAAATTATCATGAAATCTATTATATTGTAAATTTTATATTATTTGCTGTAAATCCTTGGTAAAAATAAGTTGTAATTAAAACAAACTTATGTCTTTTCAATAAAACTTGTACTAAAAAAATGTACAACATAGTTATAATGTATGATCTCGCAATTTATTTAAAATATGTTTTGTTCCTTGACTAACCCCACTAATCTCGATTATTTTGTCTCTAAGACTTGTAAAACTTATCTTATTAATCATTCTCATTTTGAAAAATGACGCAAGTATTTCAACTTCTTACTGAATAAATCAAAAAGTATTGTTTTAACCCATTATGCATGGGAAAGGTATTAATACCTGTTTCGGTGACTGGAGGTTATATACGAGAAGAATATATAAATGAATGCAATATTTAATTTTTACACAGTTTTACTTGTGAATATGTGAATCAATGGATATATGTCACAGTCAACATCATAAATTGTGTACCAGGAACTATATATCAATATACACATTGGTGATAATATAAATATTGTAAGTACCATTGTTCAAAAAAAACCTATTACCTGTTTTCCGCAACTAATTATGCACACAATATTATCAAGCGATCTTATGCTTGATCATGCATGTATTAAATTTTTGCGAGGCTTCAAGGATTGTTCTTTATTGAACTGCCCTAATGTCCTTAACTAAAACTTCACTCAATTTTCAAATCAATTTAATTGAGCTAATTTCGTGATGAGCAGTAAGTGATAATGAAATTTAAAATGGCAAAAATTCTGTTTAAATATAATGCACAAATGAAATTATCAATCACAAATTTAAATCTCAACATAAATCCATAAAAAAAAATAAACATTGTTTCATATCTTTAGATCCCACCACCCATTAGGGTAGTATCAATGTATACACTATTGATAATATTTAACCATTTGAACTGAATATCGAGGATGCATTGGTCTTGCGATCATTTGAAGCATTTCGCAGCTAGCGTTGTATGAGATGTATTGAACCATCTTTTGACATTGTGACTTTCGCTCTATTTATGTATGTAATTTGTCATTTTTATTTGATTGATAACGAATGGGGTGTCTGGAGATGGACAGTGAAAGTAAATTATGTCACATCAATTAATAAATGTGTTTTTTTGTACATCTCAGAACAAATGATATAGATTAATTTTAAGACTATTTTATATACTATAGCAGTAGAATCACATTCCAGAGAAGTATTTAGATGATTATATTGAACAAATTCCATCCACTAAGTGCAAAATCATATATTATATTTTTAACTAATATCTTTTATATACATAAATAATTATAACAATCAACTTGTGTGTGTGTCTTTTTATACTAAACTTTTTGCAATTTGTGTTGTATATGTTTTCAGTATACGAAAGACTCAGAATGAATCACTATTGTGTCATTATTTCTACATCTGATGAATAAAAATAGATATTTTATATAAATCTCGAAGTATTTTTTATTTATTTTGAGCTACTTAAAATATAGAGATGTAATTTCACAGAACCATGATGCGGATAAGTTTACAATTTGATAACTGGAATGATACTTTATAATGAAAATCTTTGATATAAATGTGACAAATCGAGTTTTAAGTGAGTTTGAGATGTGTGATTCATGCTTTACATATGCAGGACATTGTTCACAGGCTTTGAAACATGAAAACCAATATTACTATGTTTAAACAAGTTTCAAATGTGTCCCATTACATCCAAAGTCCTTTGTCTAGCTCTTAAAAAAAGATTTAAAACCCAGCTAAATTAACTGTATTTCTAAAAATATTATTTTTCAATTTGCAATTCATCTAAAAAGTGAAGCAATAAATATAATAAAATAATTCAATCACTACCAACTAAATATCTGGTAAATAAAGTAATGCTACAAAATATGCAAACAATCTGCACTTTATTTCTAGCAAGCATTATTTACAAAAATTAATTCTCTACTTCAAAACAGACCTTTTTAAGAATTAATTTACTAAACAATTCCAATACAATTATTTTGTTTTCATTACCAAATATTCTGTTAGTGGTATCTTTCTGTGATGACATTGCAGGTGGTCCTTATCTTTTGCACTATCATATGTTTGCGGAAAAACTGTGCTCCTCCATAAAGAGATTTGTGGAAGAACCATAATATATGACACACAATAAACAATATTGGAGACTCATGGGCTGAAATAATAGAGGCTGGAAACAATTATGCCATTGTATTCAACCATCTCAAAGTCGAGGGCCATCTGTACTTACATTGAAAAACCATCTGTGCTGAATGAGGAAAGTTACTCTATTCTGTATAGATAGATGACAGTACAACATTTATGTTGATATTAAAAAAACTACAATATGATAATCCAGATATTAATTACTGTGAGTGCTTGATGGAATTTTGACCAAAGTTTTGAATCATTAAAATTACATACGATTTTCTAAGGTTTAAGTAAATATTAAATTCTATAATAATATAGAAATAATAGTAACTAGATGTCATTTTAGAAGGAGAATTTGTGATTCTATATAATTTTATTTGGGTAGGTTACCTATCTAATTGTTATTTTGGTCGAATAAGGAAAGCAATTTTTAAGAGGCAAATAAAATGGTTTAGAGTGACATCTATGGATGAAAAAAAATGTTAATTATTTTACCGTAAACATTCATGCGAGTCAGAAAATCTAGCTAACTAAATTGATTAAATTATGTCAGTTGAACATTCATCTAAGGCATTCCACAAAATTTTAACTGTATAGCAGTGGTAGGTAACCAGTGCGCCGCGAGATGATCCTAGGTGTGCCGCACCTCAATGTGTCCAAAAAAAATCAACATTAACTTACAATCTTCAAAATATTAATGAAGAATGGCACATAATATTATACTAATTATATAGCACACTAAAATCTATATTTTTTTACATTCTGTAATTTTGAAAAAATTAGCGTACTTTTTGTTTGTTTTTCTTTCGAAAATGAAATCAAAAGTGTTCCATCACTTCGAAAAGGCTAAGAACCACCTAACTAGGTGTAAGAAGGTTTAATTGGCTGTAATTTAAAAGAAAATTCTTGCTATTTAACCACTAGACCGCTATAAGCACACCGGTGTGCGGTCTTCGTATAGGTTCCACATGCTATCAGCCCACCGGTGAGCGCGATGTTTTTTACCATGAATTTACGTTATTTATCATGCGTAATGCTGTGTTCAGCAATTTATTCTGATACAATGCCATGAGATCTTTTTTTGTCACTGCTACGAATGATGAATTTTACAAGCGAAGAGAAACACTAAGCTGGTGATCGCCTTTCTAAAATGAAACAAATTTTTTATGTTTCGACGAAAAGTTTTTTTTAATCGCTCTAAAATTATATAAATTGCTTGTGTCAGCCCTAATTACAGATTCTTAAGCGTGTGGCTAGAAGCTTCCTGATAAAGGAATTTTAATGATATTGCTTTTGGCAAGGTCCAGTTACATGAAGGAACCATAACTGACATAAATAAGTTCAGTTTTTGTAATTTTAAGTTATATAAATATTTGCCGCGTACAGAGGCAGAAAGATATATTTTTCGTAGCTGTTAAGTGGTTAAAATTCATGAAATAATAAAATATCTATCAATGTAAATTCTGTTTCTGAACATTACATATTTGTTCTAGTGGTGTGCTGCGAAATTCTCTGCAGTTCTTAAGTGTGCCGTTTGTGAGATAAGCTTTCGGAGCATTGGCATTGTTGTATGATTATGATGGATATGAGGGACCTACCTTGTTTTTTTACAGTAAATTTATTTATTTTTGAAATATTAATTACTAATGAACATAAATAGATTACAAATAATAGAATATCACCAGTTATTTTTCTCTTAATTTAATAAAGCTCCTTTAACAGTTGCAATTTCAAAAACTAATTAACTGTTAATGAAACATTAAATAAAATTTTAAAAAAGCTATGGTGGTAATAGTGTTTTTCTATTGTACAATGTTTAGTACATTTATAATAAATAAATAAGACATTTTGCTTGAGCTGAATGAATTTATTGAAAAATAATAGTAGGTCTACATTTAAGCACGTTACTGGCCCACAATACACACATATACAGTAAAAGATTAGTGGAATAGTAAAACAAGTAATGTTTTAATGAACTGAGATGTTTTTAAAATTTTAGTTAGATTTTATGAATTACATGAATGTTTCTAAAAAAAACTATTTACAATTTTTTCCATCCAAAGATGTCACTCTGAACATTTCACTCACTCTTAAGGCTAGTGTAAGCTTTATGAAGGTTTTATAATATGGTAAATTACTACCTAATCCATTCTTACGAGTTCACAAATAAATTGTATTATTTACATCAAACAATACTTATATAAAAGCTACTTGTAATAATTATGATAACTTTTTAGTTCAAAAACTTTGTATAAAAATGGAAATTATCGAAAACTTTTAAGCTCGAAAAACCAAAAGAAAATCTTGTTTCCGCCCGGGATCGAACCGGGGACCTTGTGCGTGTGAAGCACACGTGATAACCGCTACACTACGGAAACGATGTCAATGATAGAGAAAATAAATATATAAATACATATTTAATAATATTAGTGAAAATTTGAGATTTCATGTAAATAAAAGAAAACTGCCTCAAAATCATTATTCGTAACCAATTCATCAGTTAGACGAAATATATTTCAATTTTCAGGAACAGGTACGATAATAATTTCCTTCTAATTTGAGAACGCTTCTTGCGCTATTATCGTTTAGTGGCGAATAGTGGAATTAATCAGTCTGTTTCTCAGCGACAAGGTATTAACACCTCCGGCTGGCCAGGGGAGCGAAGACGTTTAGACTCTAACGTTTTCACTATTATTTTTCCTGAGAGGTTGGCCCATATAACCTCTCACCATGGATCCCGAAGCCTTCCTTGACATGGCCAATCAGGTCATCAAACTCAAGATGTTTCCTTATTTTGACATCGCTCATTCTCTCCTCTGCGCTTTAGCGGTCAGAGAAGATCTCGGAGCTGGTGAGTTTCGTGATTTTTATCATAACATAGAATTACTCGCGTTTATCAGTGTGTCTTATCAGAAAGTTCTTGTGATTATTTATTATTATAAAAATATATTTACTAGAATTTTTGTTTTATAAATAAACCAGTCCTTGGAAATACCTTCTCGGTTACTTCACGCGATTCAGTCGGGCGGTGAAAATACATTGTGTTCAAATCGAATCTGTCCGTGCGGAAAAAATATTTCAATGTTTATTCAACCAGAAAATACAATCAGGTGGAAAATTTTGATGCAGCATTAATTTCTGCGAATTATCAACTCAAAACTGTTGCCTATCATTATGCATGTAGTAATAAATCTCGATATATTTGCGGCTTATCGCGGCATCGCGAGTATATTTTCTACCCAAAATACCGCCACATTTCAAATACAGTTTATTCAAAATGCGTTGGTCGCGTTGACGGTTTTCATTGTAATTTTATATATCAAATATGACTTTATGAATGTAATAGATTGTATATAGCGAGTTATAAACTCACACGTGGTTGGTAAAAAGATATTTTCGTTCTATTCCCATGCTCCCGGTTTGTTTTCCGGGCGACTCTGGTCTATTTTGTACGACTTTTACATAGGGCTGCCAAACGTCATTTCATTACAGGACGAAATATGACTTAATTTTTTACTCAATTTCGATAATTCTTTGTAGTATTCAATTTAAATCTTGTTATGTTACCTATTATTTATGTAGGAATATTGCTTAATATCGTTTAATCCGTTTTATATGCATAATAAGTATACATTACAAGAACGACCCTCATCGAGGATTTATTAAAAATGGAGAAGTCGTCAGCCCTTTTATATAACTCTTGAAAAGACTTATTTCTACCATATTCATTCAGAATAGTTCGCGGTTTATCAAATTTAACGACATCGATTATCAGAAAAAGATTCAGTGAAATTCTTGTGATGTTTTCCAAAATCCGATAGACGAATTTTTAAAAATGTTCCGAATCTTTAAACCTGTTTGAAATAATTATTTTTGATTTTTTTACAACTATTTGAAATTGCGCGTTGTATTCCAACGCTTTCAAATATAATTTAAGATATTGACTGAGGGTGCTTGATGCATTTTCGATAACAAATTTGAATCGTTCAAGTGTAGTACACTTCCATATGTTTTGTCACTGACGAGTTGATCTTCGTCGGTTCGAGATCAGTCGTGCAATTAAATGCCTGAAGATGCCGAAAGGCTAAACCTGGGTCGTTACTGACAAAACTTTTAAAAGTGTACAAAATTTGAATGATTCAAATGTGCTTTTAAGTATTTTTGCAAAATGTGCTGAAGTAAATAATGTGTATCGAAGTAGACTTAAATTTTGAATCACGAAACCTCGCAGAAATGTCACATTACCATTATAGGTACTAAAAACAATCATTTGACATTTGGCCTGCGAATAAATAAAACAAATTAATTATTATAAAAAGTCTTAGGTAGTGATTATCTAAGCCACGTTCTAATAATATGCTACATGCGAAGATTTGTTTAAAGAATTATAATTGGAAATAATGTAATGAATCACAAAAATCAGTATTTTTCTCAATTTTATGATTTGTGTTTGCATATTGTTTGTTATCTGTATGCAATGACATGTACGTTAAAGAACGTAAATTTACGTAATAATAATTATGTTTGATAACTTTACTGTCAACAGCCGAATGTTGTTTTTACTTGTAGTTATAATAATCACTATAGTCATTTTATTTCGTCAACCCCATCGATTTCTCATCGAAGTTATTATTAGTATTATTTTGGCATTTGTTTTTTTTATAATCAATTATGATGCCCACGATGGCGGCGTATTTTCCTTACACTAATAATTTAAAATGGAAAATCAATTCATAAAATAACATCCTCCTATCTAAATTCTGTATAGTTTCAACCGTCGGAATTTATAGTCTACATCCGTTAAAAATTAAATGAAAAATCAGTTTTTGCTAGTTTATACCTATACTTCTGATAAATGAATATACCATATAGGTACATACCTTTTATCGATTTCGATTCGTTTTTAAAACGAATTTAAAAATAGTATTTGTAGCTCAAAGCCAACTTGTCAGGTGTAGTTTTATTGATATTAAAGAAAAAGAATCTAGTCATAAGTCAAAACATAATCTGCTTGAACCTTTTTTATGATATTGAATAAAATCGTAAATTGCTTTTTAAAATGTTAGTTTGGTTTATGATCGGTTAGAATAAATACAAGGACACGCGATTGCGGTCATACTAATTTGAAAGAACTATGTCGAAAGTAACTTCTTTCGCGATTTGCTGCACTACTGTACAGTTTAACAAGATTAAAAACATTTGTAAATAAGAATAACTGATTCACTTAATTTTATCTTATCTATTGTAGACGTAGCTATTTTCACAACAAAATACTTGCCATTTAAACTGTCTGTTACAGTTTACCAAATTAATATATAATTTCTTTATACCAGAAATTAATTTCGCTGAGAGACCTTATTAGAATAACAGTTATAGATCTATATTTTGTATACCTAGCGTTGGAACGTTATTTAAAAAATGTTTAAAGAAAAATTATATTTTACTGCGAGACACTCCAACCTAACTGATAACGATATAATGTTTTAATTTTTAGATATAATTATGTTACAATATATTTTAAGCTATTAGAAGTACACATATTTAGAATGACGAATATAAAATGAATGTTTACATTGAATTTTATTATGTCATTCCACGAGGGGTAACAATAGATAGTGTTTATAATCTTTTAAGTAAAAATAGATCACCGTTCTTTTCATCCCGTATTTTCCATTCTGAAATTTGGCACCCCTACCTGTAAAACATATCGATATCGCACAGTAACAAAATTCTGTACTGCGAGCACCCAACACAGAAAATAAACATAATTTACGTAGGTAACGTATATTTTTACTCGTTTTTTTACAACTTACTTTTGATAAAACGTCATACTTAATTACTATTTACGTATTCTTGAATCTAAGATGAATTCGGAACTAAAAAATAATACTTCACTCGTATTTTTGTAGGTCCCTGCCCACCTCTCTTCGCATAAAATGTTTTATCTGTGTGGTTTGTTGATAGCTGAGCGGAGCGGCCTTCAAATAATAAAGTGAATGCAATGCTTTTATTATTTGCAGCCGAAGGGTAATAATTGTAACTCGGGTCGAAATGCGACCATAAAAAAATAAATTCCTCCAGGGCTCGTCCGGGATTTGAACCCGGGACCTCTCGCACCCGAAGCGAGAATCATACCCCTAGACCAACGAGCCGATGGCGCTAGACGACATTATTACGGCATTAAAACCTCACATGTATAATATATTGGAAGCTCCAGAATCGGGAATGTATTTTTTAAGCCCACGCAGAAATGATTTTTTTTGAGAATTCATAACTAACGAAATTTATTTTTGTCATCATGGTGCCAAAATACTGTGAATGTCGGGAGGGAGATAGCGTCATTCAAGATCAAGGGAATACTCGCAGTTTGCGCATAAATGCAAAATAACCATACCGGCAAATTTATAGTTTTGTACCTAGTAGGTATGTACCTGTCACACTTGGAAAAGTTACCTACCTACTTATGCAATTTGTTGAATCTGAGTTTTGTTTATCTCGTGTGTGGCGACATTTTTTTTTAATAAACTAATTTTCGATTAGCTACTTACGAACCTACTTTAAGAAGTATGATAAAACTATTTTATTGAATTGAAAATTTTTCAACAACCCTGATTAAAATTTTCCTTTGAAGACTACGTCACTTTAATGATATTTGGCGGTTTGTTGTCTTATAAAACGATGCCTTTAAGTTAAATTTACCTTAAAATAACGCTAATGTTGAGAAATTCAATTTATTGACTTTGTTTTTGCCTATTTATAAATCGGCTTATTTTTTTAAATAAAACACATTTTATTTTTAAAATCACATAAAAACGTAAACATATCCAATTGTTTTCGATTCGTTTATTTCTATTTGCCTCCATTCCAGGTGGCCTCCAGTTGTTTAGTATTTGAATATAATTCGGAATAGTTAGCTTGCTGAACGTATTTTTAAATTCAAATGAAAAAAATTCAAGATTATACGAATCAGACTTCAAAGATAGTTTCATCAAATGAAATGTTGACATCGTAAATTACCACTCACATTTGTGAACATCATAACACGGTAATCCTTTAAATAACCTGCTTTGCATTGATTCTAATTAATTAAGCTTTACCACAAATATGTATCAGGTAAACTCACATTCTCAATTAATTAAACTACAATCAAAATCGGTAGTTTGCGCATTTGACCAGAAATTGTAATTTATTGTTGTAAGACACACCCCCACAACTAAGCCGCTACAATCCAGAATATGTCAAACAAATAAAATCAACTACATACCAAGTTTTTACCCTTCGCATTGTGTTCAGTATTTTGGAAAATATTGACATATTGAAAGAATTTTACAATATATTTATGTTAAATATACTAGTTTACATAACCAAATTTTTTTACTATATTATTGTCAACATATCAATGTCATGGTTATACTTTGACATATTATGGCGGTTTAGCTCTTTAATCATTTTATGACTCAAGTAACAGGTATAAGTTTGATTTAGACAGATAAGATTTTAAACTTTGATTGCTTTATTTATTAAAATGGAGAGGATTTTTGAATAAAAATCGGTAGTTACTAGCTTTGACCAGAAATTTGTCATTTTTTCTTTGATCTTGCATGATAAAATAAATCAAATTCCAACCTGTACCTTATTATTTATCAATGAAAAGAATTGAGCGAACAGGTGCTGAATATATTATTATGACCGTACAATTTTATATTATGGTTAGCCAGAAGAAATTATTCGTTGTCTAAATTATTGGTTGAATTTTATAATAAATACTTCAGAATAACCACACTGTTTGGTGACTTTGGAAAGCATTTTTTTTATTTAAAGATTTGAATTAATTTTCAAATCTATTTTTAAAGTTTCATCGAAAAATTTTTTTTTTTGTATTGTGACAGGATAGGATACGAGCAACAGTTGATAATGTTTGCGATGAACCAAACCGGTCCTGATCATTTTAAAAATGTGGAAGTAGTAAAAAACAAATTGTGTTTTATTTTTTAAAATATAGCAGCTTTCCACCAAGAATTGATGGTTAACACCTTAAAAGTGATGGAAACCTTTCTATTAAATTTAAGTAGAAAATTGTTTTAAGCAATGTACGGACTCCAGTCAGGATTTAAAATTTACATTGTCAGATTTTCATTTTATTTAGAATCAATCGACAGTTAGTAAATTTTACAATTAAGTAAGCCATTGATTTTTTTGTTTGCAGGTGCACAGGCGTTCTCAAGAAAGCATCCATTATCATGCTGGCTCTCCACCATGTTGGTGATCTTCTCCGGAGCGATGGTAGCAAACGGTTTACTCGGCGAGCCAATTTTGGCCCCATTGAAAAACACTCCTCAGCTTATAGTTGGCACATTGACATGGTATTTTTCTTTTGCTTTCCTAACTTTATCAATGTTTGTCTAGCAATGGCTGATTTAGACTTTATAATTTACTTGTGCTAGATTTGCCAACACATTATTTGCGTAGTCTGTTTTCACAATTGGTCCAATCCGTATTCAGATTCCACATCTACAAAAATAACTTTAACAAATCCAATGTTATTGTTTAACAATGGTGTATGTCAAAACCAGTCAAATTTACCGATTCATTTTCGAATTTTTTTTTAAACACTTTTTGACAACCATTGCATAAAGACATGACTAATGGAGTGGGTGAGTAAAAACTGTGTATCGGAAGTAGACAAATTCTCGAGACATTATTTTCTAAATTGGTATCAAAATGTGTCGAATCCAAAATTAAAACATTTGTAACAAAAAAAGTACATATGTTATTTATTATGCGTGTAAATATTTTTATTATTGTGAGTCAAAGAAGAGGGATGAGTTTGACTCGCATTTATTATAAAAATTGATTGTTTCCATTTATCTAATTTTCTGCAAAAATGTTTTTGATGATTTTTCATACCAGACAATGCATTTGTGATATGTATGCAGATACATTTTAATACACACATTGTTAGCAGCTGTTACAAAATATGGCACAGTGTACTGTATTGTGCTATTCCTTTTATTTTTTTATGATAAACATCTATATAATATATACTTTACCATGGAAATTTATAAATTTTACAACACTATCTTATTTATAGTTTATCCCTAATAAGGTAAATTTTTAAAAATGAAGTAATATCACATTTCAATCACTCAAATTTTGAATGCTTCTATATCCTCTGTCTAAAATGTCTCCGCATTTCCAGATGGCTGTTGATAAGTCTCATGCATGTTAGTTATAGAAGGTTCAGAGATCAACATCATTATCATATAATTCTGTATTATTCTAGGTACTTTGTATTCTATACTCCATTTGACATCGGCTATAAGGTGGGTAAATTTTTACCTGTAAAAGTGGTCGCGTCCGCAATGAAAGAGATATACCGCGCGAAGAAAGTATACGATGGAGTTTCGCACGCCGCTAAGCTCTATCCGAACGCTTATATCATAATGATCATCATCGGTACCATGAAAGGAAACGGTGCCGGCTTTGTGAAGCTCATCGAGAGGCTGATCAGAGGAGCGTGGACGCCCACCGCCATGGAGTTCATGCAGCCAAGCTTGTAAGTATCTTATGTATTTTTAAAAATGTTAATTTGAAGTCAATTCACTACCTTCATCCAATATTGTTAGTTAAATCAACCTTTTAAATTTGCTGTATTAGATATAAATGTATATGTTAAGACTAAGATGTGTAATTTTTCAAATATAGAACTTTAGATTTCAAGGAGTTTTCCGTTACAATATTTACCATAAGCAGCATTTCCATTAAAATATCAAGGATTTAGAGGTTTTAAAATTTCAATTCATCTCACAGCCATGAAAACCAAAATTTTGCTTCAAAATGATCATTTTAAAATATGAAACAAACATCATATGTTATACATTTATATAAATTCCATTTTACACCATATTTAAAAAGAAATCTAGTGTACCTTACTTTTTGTACTCGCCATAAAAAAAAGAAAACACAAAGATCATTTTCAACCTCAGTCACTTTTTTAATATAATTTTGTCAAAAATTGGTTAGCAATTCATGAAAAAATTGACTGTGAATTTATCACAACTTTCTACAATAAAGTATAGTTTTTTCCTAAAATTGTAAATTCAGTTAACGGCAGGGTTACCTATAATTTTACATAGTAACATTTTTAGGTCACATCAAAATTTATTCATCATGTTTAAATTGATTGGTTATATTTTTTGTTTTCAGTTACACCAAAGCATCTCTCGTCGCATCTATTATCTTTGTTTTGGATAAGAAGACTGATTTAATATCTGCGCCGCATGCTCTCGTCTACTTTGGCATTGTTATATTCTTCGTTTACTTCAAGGTATTTTTTTGGTTAAGGCCTTATACACTATGCCCTTTCATATCAGCATTCATTTTCCCTTACAGTTACGCAAAATATAAATAACTTAAGTCATTTAAAAGATTGTTGATTTTGTGGATTTTATGAAATATTAGAAAAGTTGTATACGCAATATCAAAATCAACACCACCACGAATTAGGATGAGTAAAATATTGAATATATAATATTTGTCACCTTGCCAATACCTACATATAGTGTTGACACACTATGCCAGTGGATACATGCTGTGGAGATAATTATTGCAATCTAATTTGTTTATTGCGTGCAGTTTCTGAGGGAAATATTTTTGGTTCTTAAATTTATAATACGTTTTATCGCAGCTCTCTTCAATCTTGCTGGGAATCCACGATCCCTTCCTGCCGTTTGAGAACCTATTCTGCGCTCTTTTCCTGGGAGGTATATGGGACTCCCTGGCTAAACTCATGGGCCGTGGGCAGCCCAAAGAAGAATCTAAAGATGCTAAAAAGACCAACTAAAATTCTATTTAGGTGATTCACCCATTGATTTAAAATATGTATTGAATTATTGTTGATAAATTACCTTAAAGTTTTATCATTTTGAGTCGTGTTATGTGAAATATTGCATGAAATTTATTCTGTCTTTATTGAGATGTCTTGGAGTTATTTCATTCGGGTACAACCATGTGTTGTGTTGTGTATTACCAAGCAAGGCTTGTAATTTTTATTAAGTAATCATTATTTATAGATCAGTGATTTTTCAGTCTCATTATTTGTTTCAAATTAAGAAAAAATACATAAATATTTAGTATAGTTTAAAATAGTTTCTGTAGCCATACATACAATAATGCACATACAAGTTTCATTTGCTTCCTGGAATCAATTTTAATGATTCCACTGTGGAATTCATTTGTGGACATGTGGAATTCCACATGCCCTGAACTCAATAGACATCTAGATTTGAATTGGAAGTAAAATTATTCTACTTAGAAAGATAAAATGATAAAACAAAAATACAAATAATAATTCAAACTATGAATATCATATTTGGATTATTATTCATGTTTTCAATTTATAATTGTAGATACATTTAGTGATCGATAACATTTTTTTCCCTTTACAGTTGGCTTTGCTGTTGCTGCTGGACACGGAACATCCAAATCATCTCATCTTTAGACCTACGGCAGCATTGGCAATCTTGCAAATCCAAAAAAATAGAAAAATAGCAAATATTGCAGCGACCAAAACATTTTTACCTAGGAAAGCTAGTCAGTTAAGCGAATTTTCCTCTTTATTTATAAGCAGCTTCGACCATGTGTTATTTGTTTTGTACAAATAATTGCAATTTAGAATTTTTACCCGCCGTCATGTTGTAGCTCATTCGAAGCTATTCAACGTTGCTCGTGCAATAATAATGATATTTTACTTCGCTGCGAAGTTAGTAAATGATATGGTATTTGATTGCCTTAAATTTTTTATCAAAATTAATGATCAAATAATTTTTACAAATAGCTCCTTTTGGGGTTTCAAACAAACTAACAATAAAACTGTGCATATTTGACGTTACAAAATACTACTGCGGTATTGTTGAATGTGAATATTTAGGCTTTTTATTAGACACTGTATAATTGGTCTACGTAATGAAAAAAATATTTTTTACCAAATTGCCTATTTTAATCGATTAGGATAAGATGTTGCTTTTATTTGAATAACTGCGAGTGATTATTGTACCATTTTTCACCATTTTAATTGCGACCTGTGTATTTATGTCATAGTATTATTGCTTTTAAACATTATCATTATAATATCAAAAATATGCCAAAGGTAAATTTTTAAAATTCTATTCTTATGTATTATTTATTATCCTATTGGCTTCTGAATTCTGTGTTTGTGATAAAAAATCCAATTATCGGACTCAGTGGGTGCAGTCGGATAGTTATTTGTTTTTGTCGGGTTACGCTTCCGTCTGTGATAGTTTATTTAAATTCAAATAACCATCGCAGACTTTTGGTGACTGTGGGAAATTTATAATGTTGATAGTTTTAAGAATTCCTGCATGTAAATAAAGTTTTTAATCTGTTTGAAGTTTGAGAATTGATTATAAAAGATTTATTTACAAAATACATGTCAAAATAGAATAAGAACACATAAATAAATGACTGGTATCATACTTATTTTGTTGTTAATTTAAAAAGCATTTCTACGGATTCTCTGAACAGTGTCGCTTTTGTGAAATACATTACTTTGTCATAATATCATATTGATCTAGAAACAGACGGGACACTGAAAATCGTGGGAAAGTCGAAAGCTTCAGTCACCTTGTAAATATCCCAGAAGACGGTGGCATAAAGAAGGAACTCACTATTTCAGTTAGGAAATAGTTGGAGCCATATTTAATTCAATGCGGACTGAGTGGGACACGCAGCTTTAATGCTTTTTAATCGCTTGATTTTACCAGTACTGCTTTACTGTAAAACAGAGCACCGATTTTTTCAGATAAACCCTAGATGTATACAATAGATTCTTGTGTCAGATTTTAGGAATGGGGTGATTTGAAGAATTTGGAAATAAGGTACCTACCTGATAATGCCCTGTTAAATACTCGGTCATGTAGAGACATCGGAACTGACTGAGACACGAGCTACAGGTGCTTTCCGTAAAGCCTCAACCCTACTTCTTTTGACAGGTATGATTTTGGTGTCTTGGATGACTGTCGGGCACTATCCATAGAGTGTACTCGGCAGAACTAAAGGATGCTGGCATAACATGGTAAATAATAATTGCATATAAAGCAATTGGCGTATGGTAGGGAATTTAGGAAGAGGCATGCGGTGGCCATATATATATTGTACACATTATTTTATTTTTAAATATCCTTTATAAACAGCGATGGATATGAGACAAAGAATGTTTAATTTTACATTTATTTATTTACACAAAATATACAATTTGGTTTTACATACAAACACTTAAGAATACATCAAATGTGAGGATTACCATAAAATATACCAAGAAATTGATATAACCAAACATAAAGTTTATCTTAGTCTTGTCTTATCACATAGTTCTCTTATTTAACACGATTGAGAGAAAAAACACCGGTAAAAATAGTACAAAAGTGTGAATCAAAGATGAAGGGTGCTGCCCTCTTACAATTAAAATTATGACCATCATACAACTGGCCCGGCATGTAAAGATTAACATTTTGAATAACGATTGAATAACATCAAATGATTTTCAGAGGACTCAGTGTTAAGCCAAATTGGTTATTATCATTCATATTGTGATAATATTTTCAATACAGGATAAGCCCCGAATGTGAAATTTAAATTTAAGAAGAATATTTTGCATTTAATTGATTTTCAAAACAAAACCCACTGGTCTATAGCGGTGTAAAAAAGTTAACAAACAAAAGTGAGACAAAAAAAAACATTTTCAGCAAGTTCTTTACTTCTGCTTGCACACAGCTGTATTAATATGGATACAGGAATAATTATTTCAGAATGATATTATCAATAAGTTATGGTGTCATATTATTATTACAGCTGCCGGAAAACACAAGGGGATTCCTGTAAAACCGATACACATTGTTTCCGAAACAAATCTACATTTTAGATTTCGCTATCCTAAAATAAAGATGTATTTTTAATGGCAGCTTAATGTGCCATGGGACAGAAATGGAATAATTGAAAACTCGAAGAAAATATTTAAAAACAAATGTTAAAATAATGATAATTATTCAAAAATTAAGATTGCTCATTTTAATTTATATTTAAGATACTAATTTTTAAAAATAAATCTCATTTAAAGTAGTCAGGTATGATGATTGGATTAAAATCAATTTACTCTGTTGAGGAAAAGATGTGCAAACTTAAGACATTCAGTTTCTTTTTTAAAATACAAAAGATAAGATGGTTTTTTACCATTGAAACTTTTCCGTATAATAGATTATAAAAATATATATAATATTTTATTATAGCTGAATTGAAAATGACTATATATACAATTAATACAGTGTAATATTGATAGAAAGGAATGCATTAAAAATATATTGTATTTATTATACAAAAATGCAGTTTTGACTTAAAAATAGGTATGGTTCCATTGTTAATATTGAAAATAAAATATTTAGTAATAATATAATTGTATTGCATGGGAAATATATAAAAATTGTATGATTTAATTTAAATCATAAAAACTACAATATTGGCCAGAATACAGGGCTTTGAAAAAATTAGGATACTTTAATTTATTTCAAAAAGATACTAATACAAACATGACAAGTAGATATCTTTATTGACCGGTGTTGCATCTTTTGAATAGTACAACGCTGGTCGTCTAGTACTCATGCCAATATGGTATTTTAAATCTATCCAACTTTGTAATTCTGCTTTGAAGCAAAAATTACATTATTCTTATAGCCTCCTCTGGCAAATTCAAGGCAAGTTATCAAATCATTATGAATTAATAAGCGTAGGGAAAACTTTCAATAAATCGTACCACTTACAGTGGTCTTTTTGTCGAGAATGATTGTTTCATTGCCATGTTATTTTATATAACATTCTTTTGTCACGTAATAATAAAAATATATATATATTCATGAAACACTGCTGTGAAGCCTTTAACGGTGCAGTTGTGCATTGAAGAATCCTATTCTTATTCATCTCCTGATCCCCACTGAAACAAAAAAATAATAAAACATACAATTACTAATTACATATTTTAAAGGATGTCAAAAAAACAGTTACTTAAAAAATAGACTGATAACGGTGCTTATCTCAACAGAGGCTTTTCGCACTTTTAAGGTGTTAACTGTCAATTCTTGGTGAAAAGGCATTATATTCTAAAAATAAAACACAGATTTTTGTACTGCTTCTACTTCGCTCATCACAAGCATTATCAACCGACGAAGTTGTTCTACGAGAGCTGCTTCTTATTCAGTTCTTTGAAATCTCTTTTTCGGAAAAACTAAGGATAGACGAATGAGGCTAAGACGTGACTAGTAGTAATCTAATCACTCTCGTTACATTCTGTGTTCTAGGATGGGATGGGAGTCATTTTGATATCACATACATCCACGCCCTCGGACACAATATACAATAGATACAATTGATAAGTCAATATACGCAATTGTCTATATTGGTATTCGAACATGTGGACACTGCATCCGAATATGACGAACGCCCGAGAGCGTTGACCACTCGGCTAAAGAAATGGCATTTAAAATTCACCTAATGAATATGACAGATAGCCTTTTATTAATTCCAACAATACACTGGGATCTTTTACTTGGTCAAAAATAAATAAAATCCTATTCTATTGTTTCTTTATGCCGATTTTCTGAAGCTATCATTTATTTGTTAAGGCCATTTTATACTCCCATTATCGACAGACAAATGCGTTTGCAATTTTTCATGTCTCAACAAATAAGGAAAATCATTTGTGTAAAACAATATTATCTCATAATTGGTTTACCATTTGCAAATATCAGACGTACTATGTTTATTTGTATTTTGCAACATTCTGTGATAGCTTATTTGTACTTTGATGCTATGTGAATAAATAAATACTACCGCAAATAGAGTCAAAGATTTTGATACTACCCTGTTTCAATGGCGATAAAGTGTATTTCTGGCAAAAATCGTTATCATAATAAATGTCGTTACGCTGCGAAATATGCCCTGTACGAAGAGTGGGAAAGTGTACTGAAGGTGAGGGATATAACGTAGTACCCCCGGGACGATAGTATTGCTGTAAGAATTTATGTAAATATATCGAAACATTCGTTTCATACATAATATAAATAAAAATGTATTTTACTAATACTGAACAATATTTTGTAGATTTGGATTATGGAGATTTTGTACACTTCCATGTATTTTGTCACTAACGGCCCGGGTTTCGCCTTTCGGCATCTTCAGGCATTCGAGCACACGAATGGACTCGAACTTTTCGAATATTTTGTAGGTTTTTTTCTTACAGGGAGACTGTTCAGAACACTAATTATCACAATGTGGTGCAACAAGACAAAGGAAAATCTGGCATTTAGCCGAATAATAATTGCCGAAGGGCAATTTTTAAATCACTCGAGATCAACTCAAGGAAAAATCACAAACATCCAAGATATCAAATTTGAAATTGACCTTGCCGGTACTTAAACCTAGACCAATCTGATCGCTGGGGTAAAGCTCTTACCACTGGACCACTGAGGCCAATTTTGGACTGTGCAGTCACGTCATGTTAAATTGATTGGTTCAGAAGACACTTTGTGAACAAGAAAAAGCTACAAAAATTGCCTTTGTGACATAAAAATCTGTAACTTGTTTTTGATTTCAATGACCATCTTCGAAATTCGCATAAATAAAATACTTACAAATTGTTTCTGCCAAAGTGACTAACTCTAGATGTTGTCAAAAATCTCATATTGTTTCTTAATCTTTCAAGTCAATTATTGATTTATTATTTCTATGCTGTATGAGTGCGAAACGAATTTTCGGATAAAAATCTCATTAATATGTGCTTGTGAATCCGGAGTGTAGTTTTATATTTGTAGCATTTGGGGAGCTGCTGAAATCCGATTGAGGGATTGCATCATTCCATATTGCGATAATGCAGTCTGTTAATGCTTATAAGGCGAGTGCATTCATTTCTTTGTATCCGATTTCATCTCCATTAAAATCAAGTTTGATATAAATTAGTCTTCATTTGAAGAAATTCATATTTAAATTTCGTTACAACTTGGATTATTATTGAATAATTTTACTGAGGTAAATGAGGTTAAGAAATACCGGATGAAATCAGATGGGAGTTGAACCCAAACATTCTAATGACTGAGAAATTATATATATAGTATAAACAGTTGATGTTATTTAATGAAAGGATTTATATCTGTAATAGATGATTTAAAACTATTCAATAATAGTTGATTCAAATCAAAAAGATTATAGTGACTTGCATTAAAATCACAATTACAATAAAAGTGATGTAATGGTTTGTATTGTCCAGCTTTATGCGCTAGATAAAAGAAAAATATCACACTAAAAAGATCTCATAAAGTAACATAAGTAAAGAATTAAAATCAATGTCTATCAGGGCTGTCCAAAATAAGCCCACCACAGGCCTAATAAGTTTTGACACACAAAATATTTAAAAAAATTAAATTAGATATTTTGATTTTAATGATCTCGATATACATAACTTTATTGTTGTTACACCCAAAGTATAATTAATTTAACCTAGGTTTTACTGTTTTACCATTTACCAAAAAAGCTGTGAGTTAATTGCAAATAGTACTTTTCTTTTTTTTTTTTAAATAAAACAATTCATTTGTACTACTTTCACAAATGTAGCACAAATGAATTGTGTTTTATTTTTTAAAATATAATGTCTTTCCACCAAGAATTGACAGTTAACACCTTAAAAGTGATTTTGAAGACTTTTCATCGTCTTGAAAGCACTGATCAAACGAACATATTTATGTCAATTTTTAATTTTTGTTTGAACTATTCAGGAAGACTTTACTATTAATGAAGAAATGCTCAGTCTTATATCTTTACATGGGGTTACTAAGAGTACTGATAATTTCAAAACAGTTCTAAGCTCCATTTTGATCTATGGAGAGTTTGTTATATATTTCTGCATTGTAACAGATGGGGTCAAAGCTATGACGGGGACCAGAATCGGCTTTTGTGGACTACTGAAACAAAATAATACTATCTGTTACATAATAAATTGTAAAATTCACCATTTATTTTTTTAAACTATATGTCTTCTTTGTTATGAAATATTAATTGACTCACAGCAAGACTCCCCAAGTAATTTAATTAATTTATTGTATTTATTATTCTGACTGGCACTCGGACTACCTCAGGATGGTCAGCCCCCGTCTACATTACAATTAAAAATCTCATGATAGAAGATTCTTATGAAAGAGGACACATGTTTCAACTGTTCACAAAAGGAATGGAATAACATAGATATCAATTTTAATTATATATTAAAAATGAATTTCCACAAATTTATCGCCGAATTCATTGAAAATATAAAGTTAAGCTGATTGTAATGGTTCTCGAAATTTTCTTGGGTGTGAAATATTTATTTTAAGAATATAGGATAAATTCTGTGGTTCTGTTAGTAACTACACAAATAAAGGGTGGTAATAAAACAATCATTAATGTAAATATCCATTTAATAACCACACTACGTAAAATACTACAGATTATAACTTATCCTTCCATATATGTAAGTAAAGTGTGATAATTATTGAAGGGTGACATTCCAAAATTCCTTATTTTCGTGAAAAAGTGTGTTGAGAAACTCTTAAGTCTCACTAAAACTTGATTTGTATAAATCAGTGGTCGGTAACCAAGGGCTTAGCAACGGGGCAAGTCCACAAGCTTGGGTAAGGTGACTAATTAGTAATTATGTGGCAAAAAGCAGCAATGGTTAGGGGCTACAAATAATCACTTTTAAGGTGTTAACTGTCAATTCTAGGTGGAAAGACATTATACTTTAAAAATAAAATAAAATTCGTTTGTACTCTGATATCTGAATCTGAACCACTTGATGATACTCGTGATGAGCGAAACCGGTCCTGATCATTATAAACATGTGGAAGTAATACAAACGAATTGTGTTATGTTGTTTAAAAGCTACACATAATCTTGAACCAACATACACACCCAGCTGTCGCGCTATAATTCTCGATTGATATATTTATTGTTTAAAAAAATCGTGTCTATGTTAATAACAATGTGTTGAATAATTCGGACAGACTAACCGCTTTAAAAATACTTTTATAAATTATTAAATCCGTAATGGATGGAAATTTTATACGACAGTAATATTTTCTATTTTGTGTTAAATGCATCCACTATTATTTTAATCACAAAATAATCACAATTGGCAATATTCACATAAATTTCAAATTTTTGCTGCTTAAATTTACTTTTTAATGTTATACCTTTCAGGAATAGCATTTCTTGAGAAATTCCAAAAATTTATACTACCAAATACTCAATCGTCATTTTTTATATATAATGCCTTCCCACCAATAATTCACGGTTGACAACTTAAAAGTAATATATCGGTAAATCGGAGGTCTCGAAAACTGTGATCATCTAAATATCGCAATTATTTAACTAAGTAAATTCTGCAGTGTCACTACAATTTTATACAATCAAATCTAAATATAAATCAAATATCCCAATTTGATACAGTAAAATGTATAAGTGAGGGACAATGATTTCTCTTCCTATGAGAATAAATGATAAAAGCAGGGAAACAATGAATTCGGGAATTTCGTCACATACAAAATAGTTTTCATTATAATTTGTAACAATAATATAGTCTGTGTCGAGTAATTAAGCATTAGCTCTTTACACCCATGCTAGACAATGAGAATTCCATATTACAAAAAGTTTATTTTCAAGTAAATATGTTCTTGCAGCTATAATAATATATTGAATGGTTCAACCTTCTGGTTGTAATTTACCTAAGACTTGAAATGGTTCTGCCTTATTAGATTATGCTTTTGACTTTGTGTGCCATTTCAAGTGCTTTATCTTTCATATAATGCTTTTCACTATTAAGGTGTCAACTGTCAATTCTTGGTGAAAAAGCATTTTTTTTAAATAAAACACAATTCATTTGTACTACTTCCATACATTTATAATGATCATGAGCGGTTTCGCTCATCACGAGAATTATCAACTGATGTAATGTTGATAATGCTCGTGATAAGCGAAACCGGTCCTGATCATTATAAACATGTGGACGTAGTACAAGTGAATTGTGTTTTATTTAAAAAAAAAAAAATGCTTTTCCACCAAGAAGTGACAGTTAACACCTTAAAAGAGAAATATATTAATACTGTTTGCGGCTTAAATAGGATTTTTTGAATATAGCAATTTGGTTGCTAGAACTAGATTCTTTCGTATTTTATGACGTGATCAAAATAAATATTCAAAGTGATATATTGCTAAGTAATATTACAATGTGAATGGTATGATTTATGACCGACTGTCAAAGTAAGCGAGATGACAGTTTCCGATGGATTGTTGTACAATAAATAAACCTATTGTCAAGACCGGGGTTGGGAAATTTTTACATTGAAAGGCCCCATCTGAGAATTTTCGAGGCACTTTCTTTTGTAAAAATCTATTCAAACTAGCTTCGAAATAAAAAAATTGTGACTTTTTATACTGCAATTAAAGAAATTGTAAAAAAGGAAAAGCATTTTAAAAATAATAAATAGTTCCACCGAAAAAGCCCGGATTTTTATTTCCCAAATCTGGCGACACTGATAGTTTTATTGAATCTTCTTTTACTCTATGAACATATTTAAAATATTATTTTTTAAATATATGCATCTGTTCTACGATTAGGATTTCATGAACCTTGAACTAGAATCCAGTTCTAGATGGTGAAACTACTAATTATGAGACAATTAATTTGCGCCGTACACAGGATCAGAATTTATTTTTATAACAATTCTGAACTGTTGTGCTGTTGTGTTCAAACGATGCGCAAGTACAGAGAAACGAAAAATCTAAGTTGGTATGTAAATTCTTTGCATTGTATTTGCTAGTAAAATTATTTAAAAAATATATTTGACATTTAAAAAGACGATAGATCAAGGTCACTGTGATTAAGTTAAAATATTGGAAATACATTGTAAAATTGGCAATCATTTAGGCATATTGTTATCACATTATGTATATGTATCAGTGGCGTGCAGTTCATACATGCAGTAGATGCCTTACAATTCGGAAATGAAAAGGTTTTTTTTTCTCATCTTTGTAAAACTATTAAATTATAATTTTACGTAATTATCAAACAAAACTGCTTCAAAGTTCCACGTTTATACACTAAATTCAGAAAGTCTGCGCGTCCTGATTGGAATTTATCTGAGTTCTTTTCAGCCGTGGCCGTTCGATAAACGTACGGCCTTTGACGAAATTTCGCATGCATGCGCTAAGAGGTTTGCTTTACACATGCATGCCTAGTAATAAAAAATCCAATTTGCGCTATTTATCGCGCGTGACAGTTAGTATGCGGATGCATGCGCTTGGACTTTAGCATCTCACTGTTAGTATTGTGATTCGGATTGTCAGATAAATCATGTTTAATTTGTCGCTACCCTCAACATGGATTAACAGCAAAGAAAAGAAAAGGGATAAAACATTAGCGGAGATTGTAGAGGATTTGAAATTAAGGTGTAAAACTCATGAGAAGAATAAAATTGAATTTCAAAAACAAGATAAATTTTGCATATTTTTCTCCCTCACAGCATGCCTTGCATCATAAGTCACCGCACGCCACTGATATGTATATATATATAATTATTATAATTAATGTTTGAAATAATATTCGCACATTAGATATATTTTTTTATATTTGATTCAATGGGGAAATCTTTAAATTGACCTATCACTACTAGATATGGCAAATATAATCTCACTAAAGAATACTTAATTTATAATAACAAAAAGATATTATTTCACAAAACACAGCGCTGAGCATAAATTTGTTCTGAAACTATATTCAAAACTTCCTAAAATGAATGGTACTTTGCTGTTATATTGGTTTTTAAAAGAATCACCAAGATAACCTGAGCCAAATTACTAAAATACTGTTTGAAATAAATTTGTATTTATTTTTCACATAAAAATGAGTTTTTAATTAATTTAGATTAGAACATTCTTGTAAAAAAGGTGTAAATAAACAATCAGGATTAATTAATTTGTCATGTCCTTTCGGTTTACTTCTTCATCCGTTTTTATCAAGAAACAAGCATTTCTGTAATTTTTTTCTTCAGTCAATAGAATGATGAATGTTCTCTTCATTGATTTCAATTTTCGAGTGCTCATAATTTAATCTGACATTGATTAAATATTTTTATTTATGATCTTTTTCAATTAAAATTATTTTAATCATTAATAATTTAGTGAGTTTAAAATGGGAATGAAAAGGAAAACTTATTCATTAAAAAAGTTCTGATATATTTGTATTCTCCACCCACCCCACTGCAATTCCTGCTTATTAAAATAGTTATTCTACAATTTACGATGTTACCAGCAAGCAAAATTATCTAAACAGTGGGTAGTCATTGCAAAACATAGACGAAATTAAATTATTTCACTATTTAATTATTGCCAGACATGAAAATAATACAAAGTACATTTGCCATTATTTTCCGGATATTTTCAAAGCTGAATGTCAATATTATTTATATCTGGCAAGCAATATGCTATAACCAAACACTAAACTACATAATGTAACATACAGATTTCCCTTACTATTTATTAGCTGGGGATTTAACCCGAGAAATGCCTCGGAACATTGCAAATATTAATGTTCACGTTCCCTATAAAACAGTCTAAGGTATGAAGAAATAAATGCATACTTATGGTAAACCAGAAAATGTGATTTACACATACATATTGCAAATTATGATTTTTTCATAGAACGAATAGATCGGCCTCTTATTATTTTTGACTATTTTCATATTTGATGGTTGAGTAAGTATAAAAAATATATATTTTAAAATACACATTATAAGCATAATACTGTGCAATATGGCCTTAAAAAGAGTATTATTACAGAAACAAAAGAACATATTGAAAACATTGTTTAGTTAAAAAGCGGTGATTTTGCTTCGTTGGATATTTTGTATCGGTGACAGAGATTGACACATTGGTTTACCTAATAAAGTTCATAGCTTTGGACGGGATGTTTCGTACCTTTGGTAACGTGAAAGCGACAGCGATGGCTGCCCCCAAAGCGAACATGGCAATGTGGGGGAGGTATTTGAAAGACACAGAGTGTTTTTTAGCCAAGAACCCGATGATTTTCGCTTTCTTGTCGGTGTACGGAGGATAACGAGATCTGGAACAGAAACATTCATTTGAGATAATTTTATTTTATTGTTTTACTCATTGAAAGGTTTCGGTGGAGAAAAACATTTTTATTTTAATGCTACATTATAATGTATAATTATGGAAACATGTACCAGAGTAATATAGGATTCCAGCTGCCAGTTGTCTTAGGAACAAATTTCAGAATTATGGAGGTGCTGCGTGGTGTCCATATACTCCACATAGGGAGTGAATACGGTCAAAGAAGAATGAAAATGTGTCACGCATAGTTATGCAGCAAGCAAATAACCATATTATCAATTAAATGTTTATTTTTTGAGTTTTATTGTTTACTTACGAAGAAAGACTTTCCAAAATCGGGTTGAAGCTCTTAGCTAGGCAACCCTTCTTGTGGGTGAATGTGTCGAAACTCGCTTTACCGTGGTATGAACCCATTCCACTGGATCCCACACCTCCAAACGGCAATGTATCAACTAAGTAAGTACAAAATAACAATTAATTAAATTTATACTATTTTTCATTTGAGGAAGGGTGTTATATTCAAAATTTATTTATGGAAGTATTGTAATTTTATTCTCCAATAGCCTGAATAGTGTGAAGCCTGCAAAGGTTTTCAGTTTCCTGACTAATTTATTGTTAGGATAGGCTGGCTCTTCTTATGTCTAGTTATAGATCTGGCAAGAAATGTTGGATAAAGTTTACAATGTTTTTAAATAGAATTTCATAAAACGAATTTGTGTATTTTTGCTGAGAGCTTAAAAAATGGATTACCATAAATACTTGCAAGGTCCTAAAGTTTTCGGTATTGAAGAGGTAATAGAATCAAACACTCAGTTTTATTTTTCGATACAACCTAATTAAATTTTCTATACCACTAAGGGAAGTCTGATTTTTGCCTTTTAAATTGACTTGTTCAAACATTCTTGGACCTTACTGTGTTACACTTAACTAAACTTTTTTTGACATTACATTTTTCAAGTATCAAGATTTATCATAGTTTTATAATACAATATAATGTGACTATTCAAAACGTCATCACTATGTAGATATTAATAATATTACCTTTTTATAGTATGATCAGTGATTGTTGATTTATAGAAAGTGTGCAGGACAAAAGACATCATAATGCGAGGGTGAGATATAGAAACATGAATGGCTATGCAATCTTTTGTGCCGTTCTTTATCCTTAACTCAACTAACACTAATCCTACTCTAGCTGCATGATTTTCATTCTTTATTTCGCTTCCTTTGTGGTGAACTGACCAGTTTTATGGTGAAGGAAAGAAATAAGTAATATGTAGAATAGTTTCTTGAAAACATTTGACAAAAGGATCAAACGCATTTAATACATTTGTAAACAGATCCGTGCAGCTTTTAGCTGTTTACCTCTATTCAATTATTAGTAAGTGTTGTGCATTTTATTTTCAGACGGGTAAAGATTATGGAATATCGTGAAAAAATTATCACTTAAAATACCCGTGTGAAGTGAGACTAAAAATCTTCGAATACCCATATCTAAGTAATTTTCAATTGTGGAATAGGTTAGTTCACCACGAAGGCGACGATTTATTCTATTCCCTTAGCTTGTCATGTAAACTGACAGTTTAAGTAAAACAGTTAGGTCAGCAGATGATTTATGATTGGCTTGATGATTTGATTCATAGAATAAGTAGGTGTCAAACCTGCCATGTGCATCATGGTATCATTGACAACGATACTTCCACTTGACGTGTTTTCAGAGAACGTCTTCGCGCTGTCCTCGTTCTTGCTGAATATGTACAGACATAGCGGTTTTTCCCTATATTAAAAAGCCACAATGGTTGCAAATTATTAGATACACCGTCACCTCATAAATAGTAGATATATGTACATAAAAAGGTAGAAATAATCAATTAAAGTGTAAAACTCTCACCCGAAGAGATTAGAGAAAAATATAAATTGAACATTGCTTCATGACACTGAAAGCATGCATAATAAAAACAAATATTTGGGAAATACATTAATTAATTATTTACGGTAATCTATTTCCTTAAAATACAATCAAAATATTTCAATTGTGTTCATACATTGTTGTAATCGATTCAATGAAATTAATCACATGTAATTTATTTATTATTAAAAGATTGATTTTAACTTATTGCAAAAGTATTTATGGTGGAAATCATTTAACGATCGAAGATATAATTTAAGACATCGACTGAGGGTGCTTGATGGAATTTCAATATCAAATTTGGATTATTGAGATTTTGTACACTTCCATGTATTTTGTCACTAACGACCCGGGTTTCGCCCTTCGGCATCTTCAGGCATTCGAGCACACGAATGGACTCGAACTGAACTGAACGTCAGTTCGAGTCCATTCACCCGGGTCGTTAGTGACAAAATACATGGAAGTGTACAAAATCTCAATAATCCAAATTTGATCGAAGATATGTTAATAATAACAAAATGCTGTTATTTCATATGTTTATTTTCTTTTATCTCATTCCAGAAGAATAAAAGATATGTTGTGGACATTTATTTGTCATAATAAATAGTCAGTGCTTGCAGTATAATCATATTGTGACCTCAATACTTAATTAATTTTTATTCTTAAAACTTGTTCTTCGCGTCGGTCATTCGAGTCACCAGTTGCCAGAGCCGTTCGGATGATTAATGCACTGCCTAGAGAGCTGGATATTTTCAACACTAAACTATGGGTATTGTTCACAAAATATTTTTTCCTTTTAAATTAATAATGTCTTTTTTTTTATTATTTAGTAATTTAAAAAAAAAATGTTTTTATTTTCATTATTGTTTTTATTAGTAGTACTGTTTTCAATAATTATTATTATTGTTGTTACTGTTATTATGTTTGTGGAATGCATGGCGCATTGGCGTCGTCAGCCATGCATTTCAATTTTTTAAATTTACAATAAATAAATAAATAAATAAATACTAACAATAGAACAATTCTTTTTTTTATTTTTTACAACATAACTATTCTGTTTATTGTATAAATTTGATGCAATTTCCAAAACAAAATAAAAAGACAATAATACATTAAGCGACGTCAAAAACAAAATAAAAATAAAATAAAGTTTTGAAGTGACAATATGTCAATAAAATTTTAAACGTACAAATTGGTCAAAATATGGCTCTTTTATTACTATATTTAGTCAAATTTTCAGTTCATTATGAAAGTATTCAATTCAGAATCACATATTGAAAAGTAAATGTGTTTCAATTGATTGCAAAAATCTTTTCAGTTGTTGAAAAAACATAGATCATATTTTAAAAACATTATTATGTTTTTTTGTTTCATTTTCTTATAGTCATCTTGTCTGATTGACCATTTTAAGACTGTAAATAAGGAGGTTATCCATGAAGCTTCCCTAAAATAATATTATATAATATATATATGTTAAATAGATTTAAAAAAAAAGTTGATCATATAAGCAGTAGTGATGAGTTCTGAACAACTAACTCCCAGAGGATATCATCGCTTATGTAAGATCAGATGACGTAAATGTACTAATAACTAAAATGAACAATAAATATTAAATGTTTATGCAGTATGCTGTAATGGTCGACAATAATGGGCTGAATGTATATTAAATGAATTATGACGGGAACTTGAATGAGTGCTGAGTAATGAATGTTTTTTTTATACTATTATGACACTTTAAGAGCCATATAATTTGTTATGACTCGAAAAGTTATTATTGACAGATTGAATGACATTCAGAAGGAATGAGAAAAAAACTATCATATTAACTACAATACATTGATTGTACATTATGGTCTGAATTAGTAATGTATATTCTAATGACCCTCCACCTTAATATGTATTTGCACCTATTTAAAACCAATTATACTAACCATGCCTTAAGGAATAAGATGATTAACAATAGTGTTATAACATACGTCTAATGAGACAAATTATTGAGAGTAATATACTAAGCCCAAAAATATCATTCACTTAATATGCAGGTCAACATTGTAACATCTCATTAGAAATATGTTATGCATAATTAATGGTCTTACATGTGCTAGTGATTTATTTAAATAATGCATTAATAACCTTCACTAAAATAATACTTAAATCTTGTTAGTTAATTTGCATTACTGATTACTCAATACTGTTAACTTATTTACATAAAAGAATTAAGCTTTCAAACCGTATACCTAACCTTACCACACTGTTTAATTTTAGTCAGCTTAATTGTTATAATTATTATCATATAAGAAATCTTTTTTAAAATGTAGTTTTAGATATCATATTGATGGCTATGTAAGAACAGAAGTAAAGAAAGTACTGAAATCTAACATTACATAGGTCAGATTCCTGGCTATAAAACAAAATTTTGTTGTTTTTAAAAGTTTTCAGGCTTTAGCAGTTTGAATTTGTAGTTTTCATTTTTAAAAGATAAGACGAGAGATATTTAACATTTTGAAATCATTGCAGACTTTATTATCAAGGGTTGTAAATGATTGCCAAATTATTTCTTCATAGTTTATAGCCCTCAAGCATTCAATCTGCAATGACTTCGAAATCATTGCACGGTGACGATATTAACACAATTTTGTAAAATAAAATTACTGGGCTCAAAATCAAACTTGAGGTCTCATAATATACTTGCTGCTATCTTTATTAAATATGGGTAGAGTATTCTTATAGCATACTTTCTGACTTATATAGTTTTCCTTTTTCTTATTCTTGTTGTCACTGCTAATTAAACTGAGAGTACATTGATGTCGCACTAAAATACACTAGGAAACCAATCAACACAATGAATAGTTTTGTGCTGATGACTGAAGGATCACGCGGCATGATTCTCAGCTGTTTTGTGAAGCAGATATTGCAACAGGGGAGATAACCCATCACAATACATGCATGCATCGTATTAAGTAGATAACACGTTTTTTCTTTAAAATAAAAGTTCAGTTGTGTGAGACGGCTACTTGCCGTTCTTTTAAATAAAAAGTGTAACCATTTCACTGTTACAAAGTTTATTGCCGTCAATATAGAATAGAAACGAAAAATTGTCCTTTCGATTTGACCAAAAAATGTCATAGCTTCCCCTCTTCCTGTCTTCACGGTAGATTGGTTCCTCAAAAACACCGCATTATTAAAACTCGCGTAATCTGAGACTATCAAGTGTCTTTAAAGTAGAATATGGATAGTATCACTTGATAATAATGAAACATTTGTTTATCTTTTTTTACCAGTTGAAAAGCATTCAGCACTGAATGTATTAAATGTATTATGAGGCATCATGATAAAGGGCTAAAGTAGGGCTGGAGAAGATCATGCAGAGGAAGATTGTTTTTCATCCACCACCAATATTAATATCCGTTATCATAGACCGCTCCTCGAGAACAAATCACCATAGATGGATATTGTCAGTTCTCCGCGCAGTCGCAATGCCGTGTAGATGTGCGCACGACTCGCGACACGGAGAACCTTCACTCGTCTACACTGTTCGGCTTACCGTTGTATTGCATAATGGTATCATTGATGCAGACGATTCCGGAGCGTGTCTGATGCACGAATAGGTCCGCGATGGCCGTTTGGTCAGTGAAAACATACAATGACAATGGTGATCCCCTGTGCGTTGTTTTGTTGATGATGGGAAATAATGAAAATGCACACATTATTGACAAGTCAGGGTCCGAAACCGTTCAATACACAAATGTTAGACCGTCATCGCTGTTACGATGAATGATTTCAAAAACGACAACGATTTCATTTGACATACTGAATCTCTCTCTAAAAGAGACTACAATACAATATATTATATTAACCCACTTGCATCAGATAGAATCATTTGAAATTTTATCATACATCTTTCAGTTACTGCCAAAAATTTGTAGCTGTGATTTGAAGTTTACGATGAATTTCGCACATGAATACCTCTTTGGCAAAAACACACAGGATTGTCAAAATAATCCCCATCCCGATAAATATTAATATAAAAATAAAATCTGATACCTTAAGTCATTATTGCTGGTTGTGTAACTTGTTATTGTCAGTTGAATAACAAAATTTTAATTTTATATTAAATATGAAGTTGCTGACGAATTAAACCACAATGTTGACATAAAAAGTGTCTGATATTAAATTAAATATCTGCTTTTGATTGCGAAAATCTTGGATGCCTCTCTATGATGCAACTGTTAAAAACTGCAACTTTGATGTGGAATCGCAGAATCATGATGCAAATGGATTCATTAATAACTTAACATGTTCGAAATTTGATTAGTAATATGCCGTAACAACCTGATTATAACACAATGTTTTTTTGCATAATTTTTTCATTTATAAAGAGCATTCGTTTTGCATTATAGGGGTCTAGAGAAAAAAATAATACATAGCATAGAAATCTATGTATGTATTGTATTTCTTTCCCACAAAACGTATTCAAGACATAGCAAGTCTATCTGGCAAGTTTGGGTAAAGTGACAGCACAAAGTTGCCATTTTATCATCATTTGGGTAGTCCTAATCATCTTTATAGAAAAATGAGTGACATAATAAACAAAATGTTGATCACGTGGGAAAGAAAGAAGGTATTCGAAGAAGATACACTATGTACTTCAAAGTGATGTATTTGAATTGTTCCTTTCAATTCTGCTCTGCTCGTAAACAGGTTGTGTTATATTCGGGCTAATACAGTAATAGTTGTTAAAAGTAAGTACTTAGTCTTTGATATTTGAGAATTAAAAAATAAAAATCAAATTGTTATAATATTACACTTCTTATTGTGAATAAACAATAAGTAATCCTTCTTGTGCCTAGTCATCTATTTAAGAATAAGTCTTTTTTTCAAATTAAGTCAGTCCTATAATAAGCAATTTGAAAGAAAACCTGGAAATTTCTAGCGCCATAAATTTCATAAGAGAGTTAATACATGCTTTGAAGTATCACAAAGGTTTTGAAAATCTTTCAAGTGAATAAATTATTCTGTGCTTTGGTGCAAAAGCATTGCCCTAAAGAAGCAATGTGAGGAAGTCTTCATGGCTTTGAGGACTAACATAAAAAAGTGAAAAAATATATTTTCATGGTTAGAAAACATATCCAGGATGCTTTTATTGGCCATTTTACAATATTGGTTTGATTAGTTTTGAGCTACATATTTCATAATTACTTTTTATATTAAAAACAATCATTCTTCTGTAGAAATGACAACAATTTATCGATGGGTGTTATGGAGAGACATTAATCACATAAATAAATTAAAAATACATGTTTAAACAATTTTATCGATTGAATTGTAAAATTTCTGCATAATTAGATAATATAATAGCAAGTCTACAATGATTATAGTAAATTAACAAATATTTCATTGTAATTGAATCGTTGATAATCTTTACCTCATCATATTTAACTATATCGATACATTATAGATTCTAAGTATGGAGTCTCAGAAATTTTATGAGATCATATGCAACAATTCCTGTGACGTTGTTCTCCTCAGATGCTTCAATTTTTCTTAAGTTTAAGATATAATTGCGTTTCATTTTGAAAATTTCCCAAACCGCTCTTGTCCCAAACATCTGCCACTGTTACCGAAATTCAAAACATGGGGTGATACACGTCACTTGTCAAAATCGAACACGCCTCAAACATTGACTGAGTTAATCAATATTTTAGTAGAAAAGTGACTACTTTACTAATGATAATATGACGGTGCAAAATGGTAGTCGATCATTGTGATCAGTCATTATAATCTATACCACACTCTACATGAAACATTGAATAAAAAATAATGATTTCTTAACCCTTTGGATGCTACACACGGTATATCGATTATTTTTTTATGTTGGCCAGGAACGCCGTAGCAGCCAAATGGTTAAACATAACTACGCACATGAACCGAAAAATATTAAAAAATGAATAAAACTACACAAATCAACCCCATCATTCTTTTTTGTACAGGATGACATTCAGCCGACAACATTTTGTGACATTATTTAGGTTTCAGTTTTATTGCTATTATTCTGTGGGTGAAAGGAAGACGGATTTTTGTCTTTAATCCAAGACATTGATAATGTATTAAAGTTATTCTTAAAAATCTAAACTCATTCACTTGTATGGATATCTTTAAAATTCGACAAAGAGGTATCATTTCAGGATTGATAAGTGTAATGCAATGGTTTTCTTTATCTATAATTTATTAGATTCTAAAATTGTTTGATGAACTTTTTAAAAAAAGTGATTGTCAATATAACTCCATTTTTCTATCACACACAGATTGATACACTCTACGCTAATTGCTCTGGCTGCTTTTTCGATGAATGTTATAAAGAAAACAATTAAACATAAACAACGGTACATATTTATAGTAAAATTTCTAAATTAAAAACATAGTAATGTTATGCAAATCGAGTTTCTATACGTAGAGAATATCCAGGTATGATATAGTTGAAATATAGGTGGACGAAGAAATCTTTTAAATTATTTGAATTTTACTATTTTTGTGACATTTGCAAATTATATTTTTAATACTACATATTTCATGAAACACAGATAATGAAAAATTTTCATTACCAGTAAACGAAAGGTGATAATTAAAAAATATATTTGACAGGTATCAAACCTGACACTCACTGAATGTGTAACCTAAACCAAAAACCCAACTTTATAAAGCTACATTATAGAAATTTCAACTAACCAAATGATACTTATAAGAATATTTTAGTGGAGTTGGTAATTTGCTGGTTAAATGTAGTGTTTGCTTTGCATTGTCACTTTTTATTTGGGCTCATAAATGAATAAAAGTTGATTGGATTAAAACGTACACATGAAAATGTATACATAGAAAAATACTCACTATCAAGATTTATTATTTCATTAAATTCTATTTAACTTTTACGATCAGGCATTGAAATTCAAAAAAAGTATTATAAACTCTTTTATTTAAAACAGGAAACCCGGTCAAGATTCAGTACATTAATTGCGAATATTTTTGTATGTGTTCAACCTTCTGTGAGAAGTTTTTATGTGCACTTTAATCACCAAACTAAATATAAAAAGATATACCTGAAAAAAATATTACTTGTTCATTATTGTTAAGAATACAATAGTTGCAGTAAAAGTTAGAAACACACAGAAGCAACAATAGATGCTTTGTGATAACAGTCAATATTAGTTGAGGATGTCTCACTGCAAATGCAGTTTCGTCATACTATTATACGATGTTGAATACCAAACTGAGACACATACTATTTTAGCCTGAATAAAACCTGATGTTTGTAGTTGTTCCAAATATATAGGTTGCATTATTTTTGGTCTATTGTGGTAATTTGATTGACAAAGATTACAACTAAGCGGACAGTAATAGAAATGTGTAGGTACTGTGTGTTTTGAACTTTCACTGCATCTATCATAGTAGTCATAATATTTTAGTTTCATTTCAGAAATTAATCACAACTATCGAATAGAATCTGTTTCGTAAACCTGCAGCCGATTGGTCTGCGACAATCATACCTGCTATTGATGAAGTTGATGGCTTCGTATGCGTTATCCACATTGACTATTGGCAGAAGTGGGCCAAAGATTTCTTCCTGCATGACTGGGTCGGTTCCTTTTACATTGATCAATACTGTGGGTTGGATATATTTTTCTTTCGAGTCAACATTTCCTCCGTAAGCCACTTGATCTTTGTTGATTAACGAAGCGACACGGCTGAAAAGGAAATTTTATTGTTTTATTATCTGTATTTATATTTATGTGAGTGATTTATAACTACACAGTTGCAGGAAGTAAGTGTTTTGCATTTTTGAAGAAGCGTCGTCAGACTAAATAGATTGTTACATTGTTCTATATCGATTCCATTGACGTTGAAAGGTGAAGGATGCGCAATTAAAATTAATAAAAATTAAAAAAAAGGGGGAGACCATAACAAGGGAAATAAATTTGAATAATCTTATTTAAAACTTTATTTATCAAGACTTTTAAATAGTACTTACGTAAAGTTCCTACCGTTGATGATACGGGCGAGATCGGGAGAGTCTTGAGGGTTTTCTCCAAACCAAGATTCTAGAACTTCCTTTGATTTGTCCACAAAAGCTTTTTGCACTTCCTTTGTGCATAAAACGTAATCCGGGGCTATGCATGTCTGGCCGGCATTGATGCACTTGCCCCAGAGAACGCGTTTCACTGTTATGTCCATGTCAACTGTGTTGTCAATGTAAACAGGGCTGAAAACATTCGAAAAATTTAGGAATTTGCATATATTACAAAAATCAATGATCTGAAAATACTAGTGCTTTACAATAACAGGTCTGTGGTTGAGTGGTCAGTGTCGTTCGCTTTGATTGCGGTACTCACAGGTTCAAATCACAGAACTGTTTTATAAATAGATTTTTCAATCAATTTATGGATTTCTGTTTGCCTCCCACCCATCCGGATCATAAAAAAGGGGCGTAGCAAGAGCGATTAACTAACCTTTGATCTTGTCCTAGCCCCATCCCTATCTCCTGTGCAACTGAGTAACAAGCTGTTCTCTTACACAAAGTCTGTAGAGATAGATTCCGTTAGGAATCCAAACGCTCCACATTGGGAGCGGAAAAGGTTAAAAAATATGAAGAAGTATTATGTATAAATCATTATATATAAATACTTTTGGGTTGTAGATGAAACATCTGAGTTTCCATTATTTCTTAAGAAAATAGTAAAAAAAAATTGTTAATCGCTCTCTCGATAATCTTTGAATAACATTATCTGAGCACTTACTGTATATAATGGATATTTCAATAAAAACAAATACCTTTTTCCTCCCAGTTCCAAAGTTGTAGGTGTGAGATGCTTATTTGCGGCAGCATGCACAATACGGCCGACAGTCGTTGAACCAGTAAAGAAAATATA
This sequence comes from Himalopsyche phryganea, assembly GCA_022494535.1. Lineage (NCBI taxonomy): Eukaryota > Metazoa > Arthropoda > Insecta > Trichoptera > Rhyacophilidae > Himalopsyche > Himalopsyche phryganea. The sequence goes on along the minus strand of JAGVSL010000059.1, from coordinate 148,220 downwards.
ATCAAATCTTTGTTTTAATAATTCCGTTGATTCTTCAACACCACCCAGTACCACTTGAACTGCTTCCTGGAATTGAAAATTATATATTTTCACTGTAGAATTTATTACAAGCTGAGTATACGTTTTATTTAGAGTTCATCAAAATCAAGAAGGTTGATGGATTAATTTTGATTAGAAAAAGTTAGTATGTTTGTAGTTATTAGTGTTCGTTGGTTTGATGTATGCCTATTTGATGGACTCATATTGACTTTATTTTGAATTCGATTGATTAACATTTTTATATGTAGGGAGTAGAATTTAGAATTAGTGTGTGCCTGTTTGGTTAATAGATTATTTCATTATTATTTTTCCAAGAAGTTTTTTCAACAAAAACACTACTAAATATATATTTATCATTGTGTTACCTTCAATTTTTTTTGCTTTCATTAGTGAGTTCTTACTTAAAAATTTACAACGGAAAAACTGTCAAAGCTAACATTGTCGGATGCAAAAAGGCGGCATCATATTGATATAATAACTGTACAGTTAGAGTAGTCAGCGATGAACAAAATTTTTTGCCAGGAATTTTTTTTCATATCATATCCACTCCCAGTGTACTAATTTTACTAATTCCACAATTTCATCGAGTGATGTTTTCGGTTATCGCAGGAATTTTCAACTGACACAATGAACGAAACCGGTTCTGATAATTTGATAAATGTGTGCAATTAGTACAAAAAAATGTTTTATTTTTATAAATATAATGTCTGCATCAAAAGAATTGACAGTCAAAAACAAAAAAGTGATCAAAGAAAACCGCTTGATATTGAGTTGCCCATCTTTTTCTGGAGAGAAAGGATAGAAGGATGGAGAGGACTAGGACAGATTTACTTGCTATATCCTATTTTAAGGATTCAGTACGTGGGAGGGATTTTAGAGATTGCTGACATCCATGCCTTTGAATACAAATCGATGAATAAATTTATAAATGTGTTCAAAATGGGATTCAAGCCCGTGGGCCTCACAACCTAAGAAGACGACATTGACCATTATCGCATTAAGATACAAACACGTAAATCAGTTCGACTGAAGGATGGAGTACCACTTGACCACGACGATCGGATAGCCCAAATTCGGAAGTACACATAAGAAGACTTACATTATCCAAATATTTGGGCAAAAGTTCAGCCATGATCAAAGCAGATTCCTCTGCGAGTTCGGAGGGTTTGAGGATGACTGTGTTTCCAGCGGCCAGGGCGCTCGCCATTGGGATGAGAGACAGCTGAATAGGGTAGTTCCAAGCACCCATCACCAAGACAACTCCGTAGGGGTCATTGTAGATTATTACGTCGTCCATTACATTCATGAGGCCTTTCGGTGGCTAAAAAAATATATTTTCACCAGAAATGAGGATATTTGCATACTAAAATATTCCAAGTAAATATATTTTTTAAAAATACACGTGAATTTATGCAGAAATCTAGTTTTCTATTAGTAAAGTCAAGGAAAAACAAATAACATATTATATAAATAATATATATGGATGGTGTTTTGACCAATTGATGTAACTCTCAAAATTTAATTGTTCAGGAGAGCGTAAAAATTGCTTTTATCGAAAACATTATATTTTGAGTTACGTTATGAATCTTTGAAATGCATTCCTGTAAATTCTCATGTCTCAAAAAATCTCATTGCAGATACGGGACTATACGTAGGGAGTCTCGATATAATAGTGGTCGATTTATTTTTCTAATTTACATCATTTGACCGAGACCTGCTCTGTCGTCTTTAAAATGAGATTCATTCATTAACTACATTGAAGGTTACATCAATTTGCCAAAATGTCGTTGTATGTTTTAACAATATTCTGCAAGATTGTATGTATTTTTATCAATGAAAAAATTCAAAACTCTGGTAAAACAGATATGTTTCGTTAAATGAATAGTCTTTCAATAAACTCTTTCAATCATTATTATACCAACAATACTTCAAGAACATAAAGAAGTACAGGAGGTCTTCGTTATCTGAGGGTTATTAGTAGCGAAAAAATATCTCTTGAATCCGTTTAAAACAGGGACAGAAATATTTTAGTAAATAAGGAAAAAATAATGGATGGGCGAGCGAGATGGGAATATAAAATACAATAAGCGTGGGTGTTTGCGATTGTTGATGACTGTGCTATTGCACAAGTTTTGATATATTTTTTGCAACTTCTTACATGACATGTGGTGAGTTAGAAATTGAAGACCCCTGTATAAATAATATCAATAGCTAATTTTTTAAACTGAAATGAAACGATTTTTTAAACCATGTTCACTCTCTATGTGAAGTATCTCAACAGTCGCTAGTGACAGTTGAGTCTCTCAACCTCTCTTTTGTGAGGGTGAAGGAGGTTGAGATTTAGCAAGGACAAGTAGAGAGCAAATCGCATGGGAAGGGATAAAAATATCGCAGACCTTTATGCCTTTGGATGATACAGATCAATGAATACATTGAAGAATCAATGCGTGAATTTTTCCATTGGGGGATTTGATAAAGGGACTAAGTGGACATGAAATATAGTCATTGGGCATCCATATTGTTCACATTGAGAGTGGTAATGGTTGATAAAATATTTAATTTTTAGTGTAGTTAAAAAAAAAATGATTAAATATACCTTTTCTGGTTTGGCCCATTCTTTCAAATTATTAATGGTGTTTACGAGATCGTTCATGGAAAATTCAATCTCCAACAGTCCGGATTCCATCTTGTGCCTGCGGAGGTCCTTGGTGAGCGCCGCCACGAGCTGCTCCGTATTTTCCTCGTACATCCGCAGCAGCGCTTTGAGCTGCTTCTCTCTGAACTCGATGGGCTTTGTGATGCCTCGGTTGAAAGCATCTCTGGACTTTTGCACGATCTATAAACAACAGACATCCATCTCATTAATAATCGTGGAAGTAAATTTACTGGGAAACTTATTGTCAAGAATTCTGGATGAAAAGCTGGTGTCAGGTATCGATATGTAACTACTAATCAACATCAAGCCGTTTCTACTCAATTTAAACTGGAATTGGCTAATGAAATTGAAAAAAATTTCTATCAGAATATATTTGACTTTATTAAATATTAAACCATTATTGCAATACATACGCCAACAATACGGGCTCTATTGTGAACAATAGAAACAAAAGTGAGTATACATTTTTGTGGTTTTGGTGTTGGCCAGGTTTGTTATTCATCAACAAAGATTTTCATTTACACTTTGCAAAATTATCCAAAATTTCGTAACCGAATGACATCATGTCTGTCAAAATTATACAAATACTACAGCATTATGACAAATCTCCAGCGATCAGATATATATGTCGATGGCTTAGTTCCATAGTGATATGGCCGATAAAAGTTTTGAATCATCTAAACTGACTCGTAAAAAATGATGGCTTATTAATTGTATTACTTTTTTATTCAAATAGGTTGTCAATATTTTATAGTTTAAGGAATATATGTTGTTTCTTTATGGAGCGTCACGATTCACAAAAAAAAAAATTGCACAATACGATATTTCGATATGTATATGGAACTGAGAAATTAATTTAATTTTACTGATTTTCATATACAAATATCTGCCTTTTGAGAGAAACCTGTACATTCGACAAGCTGTACTTTTGTGGAACTGTAGAAGAGCGGTGTTCGAATATAATGTCTAACTTAACTCAAAACATCAAATTTTTTACTTATCGTCCTATGGAACTGGGTCATCGATATATAGACCGAAATGAACGGTGATTGGTTCTCGCTAGTGCTGTTCTGCTCGAGTAGAGCGATCAATCAGTGCACTGGTCACACATGACTCATTGCAGACCATAGGTACACTCCGCACGAGAGTGATTATGACACATTTTCTAATAATCAGCAATCCCAAGGTAGAAGTTTTTTTTATAAGGTAAACAATGATTCTAATTCTCAACTTAATTATGAAGGGTGGGGAGAGGTAAGACACAAACGATAATAGTACTAATTAAAAAATTAATTACTAAATAATCTTGCGATATAGTCAGTCTAAAAATGATTCTTAAAGATGCGAAACAAAATTTTTAACACAGCCAGTGGAATAACTAATAATGCTCGCGATGAGCCAAACCAGTCTTGAGCATTTAAAAAAAATGTGTACCAACACTAACGATAAGAAAATAAAATCCCGACATTTACAATTTTCAAAACAGCGATGATAATAATAATATATTTGACAACACCTTTTGTCTATTATTACTCAACTACAATGGATGCCCTTGGCCTTGTATCACGCAAGTCACGATCTAGAAAAATGAGAACACAGAATTACCATAGAGTGAAATTGAAAAAGAAATTTTATTTTTGTTTACACGCCGACATCTGTGGCTATGTATTTATCGACGAAAGACGTTATGCAATTATAATTTTAATACCTTGTATTGATTTCGGCACACAACGATTTAAAAAAAAACCGGTTCTTTTCGGATTGAGTACACGTAAAAAACATTATTATTGATTAATTAAGACCATTAGCATAGCCAACAACATGCGCCGACATTTTTTTTCAGTGCTGTGGAGTCTGAGTCGCGAATTTATATTATTGTGGGTGTTGGCGGAGTTGTAGTCTTCGATAATCTTCAGTATCAATTATTATTAATCGATAAACCACTTATAAGGTGCTAACTGTCAATTATTGGTGGAAGCGGTTTATATTTATAAAAGTAAAATGAATCAATTCAACTTTGCAATGATCAGGACCAGTTTCGCTCATCGCAAGCATTGTCAGTTGATGAAAAATAGATTAAAACAGGCTAATTCATATACAAATATAAGTTTGAGTAATGACAAGGTATAAAAAACAATTGGTACAAGAGATAGATAATAATAATTTAAACAAATTAAATTACCTACAATTAAAATGTTAAGAACCTCTTACCAGTAAATATTGTTTGTCCATTGTGATGAAAAATAGACTAAAACCATGTCCGCTCCCAATGTGAAGCACATGGCCTTCTCATGGAGTTATCTTAACAGAACTTTTTCTACGAGAACTGTTTTTTACTCAACTTCTCTTTTTCGAAGAGTAGGGATAGAAGTTAGGTCTAGGACAGGACTTGTGGTTCGCTACTCGCTCTCGCTACGACCCGGTGGGAGAAAATTTTAGCGCATTGCAAAAATCCATGCCTTCAAAAAGAAATCCATAAATAGAGTGAAAAATCAATTTACAAAACTGTTCGTGTTGGGATTTGAAGCCGTGAGAACCACAACTGAAGCCAACTACGTTGAGCACTTCACCACGGACCCGGCGTATACTACGAATTCGTAATCAAAAATGAAGCCAAATTGAAAGTAAATTAAGTAAACAAATAAATATTACGAGTTGACAAAAAATAAGCCGGTACTGAACAAAAAAAAAATGTGGAATCAGTGAAATAAAAATGTGTTTCTTTTTACAATCGATAAACGTTGTCAAACATACAGAAATGAGTCAACGACAACATCGAAATAGCCGATTCGTTGTAGTGGTTGGTGAAATTACAACTGGTTATGTATTTCGTGAAGTTTCCAATTCCGAACTGTCATTATTTCAGCACACTTTAGTGCAGTGTCTGGCAAACCTTTTTACTTCACGGCACATCGGTGTGTGGGTTTTGTTCCGCGAAAAACCAAATAAAAATTCCTTAAAAAAGGAAATGCACTTTATTAATATGAATAAAGGAAGTCATAGCGTAGGTAACAATTTTTAAATATCTTATTAATATATATGTATATAGGCGGTAATAATTTTATTAGTGAGAAGGATGGAATTGATTTTGATGAACAGTTTTGAAGCTTCTTCCTTCTCGGCACACCCTGAGACTTCTTACGGCACACAGTTTGGTAGACACGGCTTTAGTGCAATCGGTAGAGGTTTAGGGAAATTTCTTCTAAGATACTCCTGGGGGGAGGCGCTTAGCTCCGCTGCGACGGGATACAACTAGTAAATGGAAATGCAGAATTTTTCAAATTGTAAAAAACTATTCGTTATCTTACATTTGCGTTAAACGATTTGATAGTCATGTTTTTCTTGGTATTAAAGATTTTTTCTCAGAATATTAATAATAAATCAAAGTTAAATATAACGTAAAATTAGTTCCTAATCAATATGCATTGGTTCAAATCAGCTATATATGACGAAAGTTACTTAAACTTCATCGAAAGAATAGGTATCGAAATTAATCCATCTCTAGGCAATCTTCGGGTATTTATATCCAAGCTGTGTTGAAAAATAAATTTTAGAATCATCGCTAGATCAGAATAGATTGTATTCAGATCTATAAATATTGCGTTTGAATGCGGGGGTCGCAGGTTACTTGGCAGTAGGGCTTCCAGCCCCGGGATCCCGGTCAATAAATCAATCTAGTGATCCTGGGATTGTCTTAATATCGATCCAGGGATTTTGGGATTCACTAAGGACATGCCCTAGTTTTCGATGATGACCCATCTTTAATAGTTGTGATAAATAAAATAAAACATAAAACTATTTTGATTATTATAAGGATATTTGTATTTTTTCCTGCTTCTTCGTTTCTCAATAAACAAAGAATCCTCCCAATGCCCGAAAGTAAATATAAAATCATATATTCATACAAATTGAAGCAAAATTGGACATAAAGTGAATTTTGAATATGAAATTTTGAACATGAAATTACGCTTAATGACCAATCTCGGAATCTCGAATTGGATGTTCTACTTGGCAGTTATAAAAGGTGGACGGGCTCAAAAATGTTAGGAGCCGGTGGTTTGGCTCTTTAAAACACAGATGGACACGGCTTCTAAGCAATATTTTGTCTCTTATTTCCCGTGTTTTTAATAAAGTTATGGCAATCAAATTCGATGTAGTTTTATATTCGATTTGATAAATAAAAATCTATTTGCGCACACTCTATAAGTGATCATATTCACAAGACTTTTAATTTTAAGTATTTTTTAAAATTATAAATTTCCATCATTTTTCTGTATAGCAAGGCTAAGTTTTAAATCATTTTAAATATGTATAAAAAAAAGATTTTCCGGTATTTTTAAAATTAGAAATTTACATTATTCAACTGTTTTTAGGCTTTTGACATTTATAAAAATAAAAACGCCGTTATCCTCGAAATTAAGTAAATATTATTTAACGCATAACTCCGGCATTGAAAATTGATTCGTGTGCAATTAAAGCCAAGTTAGAATTACAAATTTTCAAATAATGCGTTCAGTCGCTGGAAACGGATATTTATATTATCCAAAAAATCTACGAAGCGGATGAGTAGGTAGGTGTATATTAAAAGTGCACAATTTCACTGTGAATCACAATGGAAAATAGCTGATATTCTAGTCCCGATTAAATTAATGCTGTACGTTATTTCATAAATTACTTGCAATTATTCAATGTCAAGTAAAAACGGCTATCAATTAAAAGATATTTCATCTGAGTGGAACAAAAAATCTATACGAGGTGCTGCAACGTTATCAAATTACTTTCTTATATTAAATTCACTACTTTCATAAACAGTGACGATTTAAGCAGCAAATCGCACGTAGTCAACAAAGTGTAGCTATATCCTTGGAGTGTTTTTTAAACTATTAATATATATTATACATTAACAGTTTAAAAAATATAACATTGTTCATTTATATTTCATGGAACGGATTTCTTGAAATAAAAATAAAGCACATATTTATCGTAACGACTTGAAATTTTCTTAAACATATTAATGACAGTACATATTACGATTCTCAAATGTTTTCTTAGGTTCATGAAAATATGACTTCCTTAATCTTGTAGGGATGTTTCTATAAAAGATACATTGATAGAAAGTATGCGTTGACAGAGTAAACAAATTGGTAATCATTGACTTGTAGAGATAAGTAACAAAACAATATTGTCAAGATTTCTTCGTTTTTTCTGACATTGAAATAAGCATTTTTCATTTAGAATAATTAAGCGATACACTGACGCAAAGAAATGAAAGCGCCTTCACAAGTACGGCATTCAATCCCGGACCCTTTTTATGATCCCAGGGAGTTCAGAATTTCTCAAATCCGGGATCCCGGGATTGGTCATAGAGAGGAGAGCTGGATTGGTCGTCAAGTGGTCATAAAGTGTAATTTCATGTGTTAAACTGTACATTAAAATTTTTAGTTGTGTTCATTATTGCTTCAATCGGAATTTATTTAATATTTTTTTGGGTATTGGAATGGTTTCTTTTATTGATTTTGAATCAGGCAGTCATTAACAAAAAAGAGAAAATAAAAACAACGATCAAAATAGTTTTATATTTTATTTTATTCATTGTATTATTAAGGTGAATTTTACCAGATTGGTATCCAAAAAGAAGAGATGTCCTTCAATTTGACTTCTAAATATTGTCCTTCATCTATTTAAAAAAGCGATCTTATGAAAATAGCATAGTTGGCCTAGAAATGAGGACCAGAATGACATGTGAAAATTTTACATTGCTACTGTACACCGTTTGCGAGTTCTTGTGACCGACAGACACACGGACATACAGAATAACGATTTCTACGTGTATTTTTTGATACAAAGTCAGAAAGTTTTAATTTGATATATGAATTATTTTAAGCATTTACAGTGAATCCCGAAATCTTAGGATTCATATTTAGACAATCGCGGGTTTACGGGATTAAATAATTAACCGGGATCCCTGGATTGGAAGCCCTACTCACAAGCTTTACAGAGATGACTGATTGGATCATCGCACTGTGCAATGATACGATCAGTCACTCGGATTTCAGCAGCGTCCCACAATAGCAGGAAATATTTTTAAAGAAAGCGCCTCCTTTAAGAAACACTGGCATAGACTGTATAGAGAACTGAGACAGTAGATAAAAATGTGAACCTTGAATAAAACTACAGTTAGTCAGTCCGTGTTATCTTTGAGACATTAAAATAATTACCTCTCATCTGAGACAAAGATGAGAATATTATTAAAAAACAATCTGACAACGACTTGATAAAAAAATTCAAGTATAAAAACACGTGGGTTGAAATCTACAATTTGTATGGCAAATTAATGTCATTGAATGTTTTCCTCAAAGTGACTACAGGTTTCCGCAATTTCTACACCGATCTGCATAAAATGGATATAAAATGGCGATTTGATTTCCGCAGTCGCGAACGACTAACAACCAAAGTCCGTCGGTTGACCTACAGAAATCAAAGCATTCTTCGTGGCGAAGCAAGAAACATAATTGTGGTAATGATGGATATTAAAGTAAAGTATTTAATTGAAATAATGGTGTAATAATAGAAATAAACATAAACAGAGACTATGACCAAATAACATTGTATTCACATTAATCGTGAAAAATAGATTTCTTTTATTTTAATAGAGACCCGCGAAGATTTTTGTGCATCTTCTGATTTTAAAAAAGTTGATTCATTGAAAGTATAATCGCTTTCTTGATGTTGTCTGTCGATACGAAAAGCGCAAATCCTGGCGAGCAATTTCATTTGACGCCACAAGTGAATTCTTTTCCAGCTCTCAAATTCGACCAGAGCGCAGGGAATAGTTTCCGTTCCGTTTCTTGAAATCTTATAACTAGTAAAGCCGTAAAGGGATCATAGATGAAATACTCAATGTCTAAAGTAGCTAGTACGTCGGAACTGTGTGTCCATTGCATATTATATTATACATAAGATAGGACAGACCGTTCTGTATACGTTTTATTTTTATCACATATCACATGTAGGTATGAAATTTTCTCATGACCTAACCATCCACGGTGTATGTAAAATAAAATGTTATATAATGCACACACAGTTCCGACGTACGAGCTAATTTAGACATTCAATATTTCAATTTTAATACCGTAATCTATGACGGGTACGGTTATACTAGTATAAAATAAAGTTCAATAATAATGTGCGAAAAAATTCTGATTTATTTAATTTAGTTCAAGAAACGTGTCGATATCTTTTTTAAGAGCGTTCCAGTTGGTGAAATAATCCATTTCGAAACCTGCCATTCTCTCAAAACCGCATAGACCTATTATAATAATATGGAGAAAAATTGAAGAACAAGTCTTATTATGCAGGTATACAGGAGACGTTCTTTGATGTTAAGCTCTTGCAATATGGAGACATTGGTGCGCATATCTGTTGTCCAAGGAATGCGAAGACCCTCTTCTTCCAAACTTCCCATGATTCTCTGAGTGATAGACCGTTAAGCTGTCTAGAAATTAAAAGTAAATAGTTCCTTAAGTGTTCTTTTTTAGTTCGGCATGTGGTACAGCTCATCAATCTCGATTTAGCGAAAATTACTTGACGATTGAAATTATAGATTCCTGTTGTAAGAAAGCGTCAGAATACATAACATTGGTTTTTAGTTTTACGATATATATGAAATATTGTTTCTAGTTTTTCAACATTACACCATCATGCACAAAGATGTAACAAATTAACAATTCTTATATTTGTGGGGGACGAGCCAATATGGATGGCAGCCCGACGAGATGGCAATACTTGAATAGAAGCATAGACACGGGCAGAACGCGTAATACCGTCAGCAAGAACAAACTACAATACTTTCTTACTGGCTGTCACATGCGGGAGGTCGACGGCCGCTCTATTCTTACATCAAATCTCTGTAATAATACAAGTCAGGTACACGATTCCTAAATATGTGCTTTTTACTGCAACAACTTGAAATTAAGTTATTACGTAATTTGATTTAAATATGTTCAATTACATTAACATTTGTTTGAACATAGTTTTGACGATGGTTCTCTAATTAAATATTTAGGAATATATGCTTCCAATGTTTATGTTGCTTGACGTGATTAAAACTGATGGTGATGGCGATGTCGGTACTGCAGTCCGGGGAAGATATGTACGGTCGGAGAATGGTGATAGATTGACAATCGCTTTTCTATATTCTTCACTCGTTGTATTGCGCTTTCTAAATATGGCATTCGATGAATCTCACACTTGCAGACGGTTTCCTTTTACAATCACGTATTTACTTATCTTTGCACTCAGTAAAATCACATTTCATAACTGCTATTGTGTGAAGTGATGACTCGACCTATACGCTGGCCAAACACTTAAAATATCAAATTTCACCGATCCGCAGCGACATATTTCCTACAAACATCTTAAAAGTAGGCTGTAAAAGAATTACTCAAACTTTTTATTTCGGAGAAGTACATCGGAGTGACGAGGAAAAGACTCTTATTTAGTAAATTTCTTTCTCAACGTCCTATTTAGGGATCTGATAGACAGTGGATGGAAAGGAATTTAAACATCATGTACATCCATGGCTCGATTGCAAAATTAACGTATGAACGTGTTTGTTCGGGGATTCGAGGTCGTGGACACCAACGTCGAATAATTGTGCGAACGTCCACGAGATAATGAATGGAGTTTTACAAATTAAATGCCATTTTAACTAATAAAATCGTTTATTTTATACGTCAATGTATTGAGCAATCGTGTTTTGATAATAATAATTGAAGGCGATGTAAGAATTTTAATTTCAAATATTTGCTGTGGATTACAATTTTTTATGAAGGCTAAGAGAGAAAGGAAAAAAGCAATTTGGTCTTCCATGCATTTTAGCATTACACGCTACGATTGGATTAACTATTTTATACTAATTAAAAGCTAAAATAGTTACGTCAGGTATCTAAGTAGAAAAAGTAAAATAAAACGAAAAATAAAATGCCACGCTTGCATAGACACCATTTCTCCATTTCATCGTAATTAATTTATCATACTAATGTAATTAAACTACAGGAAAAATTACAGCATTACTATGGACCAGTGCTCCGAAACCTTTTTTATCCCACGGCATACCGTAATATATCCCAAACATCCACAGCACACCATGAGTTATATTATATTAAAAAAAAAACAGAAATAACATTAAGTAATTAATGGTTTTCAGTTAATAAAAACAAAGGAAAGGAAAAAAGACGCAACCCACACACAAAAAATATTGTGTATATCCTACATAAAACGTGTATTAAATTATATACATTGTGATTATCGAAAACAATATATTTTGACAAGACGGAAGAATACGACCTTATGCCTTTCTAAAGTCGATATGTATTATATATAAGTGTATAATTATAGTGTATTAACACGATTTGTGTGAGTTATAACACAATATTTTGTGATGTGGGTTACGTCCTTTTTCCTTTCCACAGTCGATATATATGCACGGGTAGAATATTGTATATAGGCACAAATTATTTGACTTGAAATGAAATAATATGCCACGGCACACCTGTAATAATCGTCTTACGGCACAGCGGTTTCGGAGCACTACCATAGACAATACACGCACACTTATTAGTCGGCCGGAGAAGTGCTGATAAATGACAACAGCTCCGATTAGAAATCAGAAGGTTTCGGGTTTAATTCCTGGTAAGGTGAGTATTAGTGTTGTTTTAAAAAAAATACTCGCGAGTTCTCCAGCATGTTTCTTTATGATAAGTGATATGCTAAAGACTTCTGTACGAATGCCGTTTCGCAACAAATATTCGATCCACGAATGATAATAATGCATATTTTCAATCGATGTCTGAAGTTGTATCCGAAAGCATGTACGTCTATTGTTATTTAATCCTTTTCCAAACGTCATATGCAATGATGAAAACGAGACGTGAGGAGAGATTTGGCAACAATTAGTACTATCCCGACATGATCCGTCCATTCTTATGCGGCTTATGCCTCTATAAAAGAGGAGGGTTCTTAAAAATTAAAACCGGTTCTCGTTAAAAACTTTTATTCAAATATAATACTACCATTTGATGTTAATTGGAAGCGGATATGAATTAACATAAAAAACTATATAAATGTTCATTCAACCTTCAAAAGTTTTCTGTTATTGATTATCGGTTTTGTCTCGTCACTATAACTCTTTTATTTTGTAGTTACTTCTTCTCTTTCCTCCTCTTTTGTTTCGAAGAAACGAAAATAAAACCGTAAAACCAGGATTTCAAGCTTCGGTTTTACGATTCGAATTTTTTGATTTCATAAACCGTGCATAGCACATATTTCATAAGCAACGGTTGTGTTTACATACCGTTTGTGTTGTCTACATATTTATAAATAAATCTAAAAACTACAAGGTCCCCTCACTGCAGAGCAAAAAAAAATGAACGTACACTAATACAATCAATGTAAATAGTACAGACGCAACTTTTAAATATGATTATATACTCTTCTCATACACACACACATTTATATTTTGTTTATAATGGAAAAATTACGACAGATAAGCGCTACAAAATGATGACACTGTACTTTTAATTTGGTTAGATATTTTTTTAAATCGATTGATATGCGACCCTGGCCATTTTTGGTGGCTCTAAGCTTTTAACCAATATAAAATATGCATTGTTTTTCCTCAAAATAATTTGCTAAAAGGGGTTGTTGTCACACGGTTTTTTTGACATCCTCTCCATTGACACATTGTCCCAAAATTAAATAAGGCGCTACTTAAGTAGTAACACTATTCTCAGAAAAAAAGATTTATATTTTTGGTTTAGCAATGTCACAATTTCTACAACCCCCTCCTTTAATATTATTTATTCTCCTCCCCTATGAAATCAACAAAGACCATTCCGTGCTTCGATGACAATAAAGTAAGTACATTTTTTTATAAATATAATTATAATATATAATCTGGAGTCCATATGAAAATTCCTACAAGCAACTACATTAGAAATTTCTGCGTTATTTTTATTTCAAAAAATTTTAATATTTACAATTTAATAACTCTTTAAAAGAGTACTAACCAACCAAGTTTCTTTTAGGGGTGCTATCGTTTCACTCTTGGAATCTTTTGACTCTAAAGCATTTTTCTCTTCGTCTTTGAGGACGAGTTTATAATCCTGAAATTCTCAAGAAGTACATGCTCCCAATTTTTATCTACGTGGTCGAAACCATAATCAAGCATTTTTTTTTTCTAAATGAGTCACCAGTTGCAAGGGCCGTTCAGCCGATTAATATCTTACCCATAATTCACAAATAAAATAAATAATATGCATTATTATTTTATTATACAAGGGTTATTGTTTTTTTTTTACCAAGCGACAATATTCAAGATTGGAAAAGACAAAATGTAGTTTGTATTGACTAGTCATTGTTGTTTTGCCTTAGCTGCAGTCAATGATTTGACTAATTGATCGTCTACAGCGGCAATTGACACGTTTGTCATTTGCGACCTCTAGATTGACGGCGAATAATGAGAATTTTGATTGAAGTGTATTGACGCAGCCGATTGATCGTTTACTGTGCGATTGGCAATCGTTCGTTCAATAGCATTTCTCATACTGCGTTGTATATTAGCTTTTAGTATAACTGTTTTTAATAAATATAACCTGAATTTTGTATACTTTCAATAATTACATGATAAAAAATCAAAAGGTAAAGTTTTAAAGACCCGTTTTGAGATGAACTTTCTATTAGATCGTGCGGTTAATTGTCTGCGATTATTTTTTTGCGCACACGGTTTTAGGCAAAAACACTATGCGCTCGATTTCGGCGCTCGTATGGAATGGGCCCAAAACAGCCACCGAATTTATAATACAATGCAAAATTGTTTGTGGTAAATTATTTAGTATTCATTTATTATATTTTAATATGTTAATATAAAAATTAAATTCAGCTAACGGCGATCACGCGCATAAAAATGATTATAGTGAACGAATTGAGTAACCATTTTGTGACGTAACAATCAACGTGGTGTTAGTTTAAACTAAAAAAAGTGACCCACTGTATCATCTAACCGGTCCATAAGTAGGACATTTATTTTCAATAAATCAAGAATGGTATTGAAAAGTAATATGGATAATTAATCACGAATAACTAGTTTTGAATAAGGCGTGTTTGCAGCAGAATAACTTAAACTTAAGAATGGAACAGAGGGGTGGCTGAGGGGTTTAATATTCAATGCTTTCGACCAATACCATCATTATTAGAACCACAACCCCTGCATTACTATTCTCAAATTAATTAGAGACTAGACACTAATAGAGCCTAGCCAATAATGCTTTATCCTATAGGTGGCCAATGCGTGGCCAGCGGGGCGTAATTTATGGCTCTATTAAAGATCAACTTACTAACTCAAAGCAGTCAAATTTTTACTGAACGTTTTTTGCCATTATACGAATGATATATTTTTGTTTACTTTGCATAATAATAAAAATTGATTGTGAAGATTGTGGCCCGGCAAGAAATCTCAATTCCAAAATCTGGCCCGGCTGCTGAAAAGGTTGGCCACATATGCCTTATACCTTTACGCCGAATGTTACAATTTTTTTATTTCCTCTATACATCTTTATTATTTTAGATCAATCTCGATATCAGTGATTGAATTGGTACATATTAATATTTATTAATACAATATAAAAAATAAATACTTAATAATGCGATTTAGTCAGAGTAAACGTTTCATAATAATTTAATTTAGTATTAACACTTCACCACTGCTATCTAATATGGAATTCACACTGTAAAACAAACAAATCAATACACAATCGTGTATTAGTGCGACAAATCTGGTTATTAGCTTTATGGAAAAAAGTTTATGCTTGACTATGTGTTCTAAGTCAGTGCTCCGCAACCGGTGTGCCGCGACACATTCTTCCGCCGCGAGACGAACCCAACCAAGTGTGCAGCGGCGCAATGCGTCCAAAATGTGAAAAAAATAGTCTTATTATATTAGAAAAAAATTTAAAGCCATTGGGTGCTAAGATCTCCGATAACTTTTTTTTGATGAAACAAATATTATACTATTTTGATATTTAATGGAATAATTCTATTATTCCTTGCGCAGATAGTGCAACTGTAATGATGGGGAATAAAATGAGGGTTGTATCGTGTGTAAAACGAAAAAATCTCACAGTACAAATTACACACTGCTGCATGTATTGGGAAACATTACTAACGAAAAATTTTCCAGTGGAATAATTACAAACAATGACCGAATGGATCTAAATAACACTCATTATCAAATCTAGAGCCATAAATACGCACTTCTGGTGAAAAAATATTAAATCCCAATTGTTTTGCCCAGAAATATGTTGACTGCCCCGACGCAAAGTTTTGACAAGTTGTATAATAAGTTGTCATACAATACAATAAAGTGTAAATTTTGTTTATTTGGTTTACATATTTTGGCTTGTGGTGTGCCGCGAAAAACTAATGAGTGCTTAGGTGTGCCGTGGGTGAGAAAAGGTTGCGGATCACTGGTCTAAGCATAGAGATAATGATAGGCTTGCATGGTCACCAGCAATAATGAGAGTTGAAATAATGCTGACTACTAATGACGAGACACTTTCTTACACTATCAAGTAATTGGTAAGAATTGAGATATATAAGAACAGATTAATATCTCTCCTTACATTTTGAGTATATATAAATTAATGTGTATGTGCATACATATTAATCAGCAAACGAATACAATTGTAACAATAATTAGACATGCGTCATTTTCGAATTTGAATTATTAAAATCTAATCTTTTTAGTGAATAAGATATAATCGTTCGTCTCTATGAAAATATTAGAATCGTCACGAATCACTTGTTCTTCGACTCTTACACTGCTTTGTAAATAGCAGACAACAAATGACTATCGGAGAGTCCAACTAAGATATTTGTTTTCTCACTTTAACACTATTATGTCAACAGTAGACAGTGCGAGAAAATAAGGGACACAAAGATAATCTAATAAAAATTAAACCGAGTAGTTTTTGCCAGCCTTGCGTTTGTTAGTATTAGTCATTCATTTGTTCTTTCAGGAAGTATATCAACAGCAGAGAAAAATAAAACGAACGATCCAGCATTCCAAATTCGAAATCGTAAATTTATGGCGTTTGATATTCATCAACTGAATGCGATGTCAAATTATGTAATGTTGAGCGATTTTTGACGAGCTGGAGTGAATGCGCTCGGACTGACGACTTTATCGCTACAAAATGAATTTCTCCATAACTAGATGACGGTACCTTAACAAGTTTATTGACCTTTTGTTATCCGTGCTGTAAATAGTTATCTGGGTATTAGGACATAAGAAAACTATAAAGCGCGATTCTTAAGACCAGGCATGTCAAACTCGTTTTGCAATACACTCTGCACAGTACAGTATGTAATGTGCCGTGTAAATGAGGTTTTTCGAGAAGTTATTGAAGCAAGGTGAGCAAGTCCCCTCCACAACAATTTCTATAGTAATAGATTTCCTCCTTCACAACACGCTTGATTGACTATCTTCAATACTATGCTGTCATAAGTAAAAAGAAAGAAAAACGTTTTTTCTATTAACAATGAAAGAAATATAGTGATTTCAACTACCGTGCATATATTTAATTTTAGGAAATTGTATTGATCGATTTGGTTACACCGTATTATCACTAATTAAAGTAACGATGAAATTTGTAAAACATTGATCAACCATTATAACTTGGCCACCGGCATAAGTAGGAACTAAAATAATCAATCTAGGACCTGTAACTGTAGGTCATGAGTGTCATGAAAGTTGTTTTATTAGTAGTAAATACTTTGGCAATAAAAACGATAGGCAATGTCAAGGGTGCGGGATTTTATTATAAAATTCAGACTGTAAAGAAGTTTGACAGGATTACTCCTACGATACTAGCGCCCTCTTTAAGCGGACAACTTATTATAGTCGACATATAGCATAATATAGATGCTTCATAACATTCAATAATTATGTTTTTTGCCGTAAGCTGTCTTTTAACTTATGTCAGACTTTATAAGCCTCGTGTGTACGTGTCATTACGTTACACTGACAAAACTTAGGCATCTATTATATTTTTTTTATCGCGATTCATAAAATAATCAAATACGCAAATCTTTTTTTAACTACGTTAATTAATCAATCTTAAATGAATGGAGGGTAATATCTCAAATTGAAGGACATGTCCTCCTTTTGGATAAATTTGGTAAAACCTACCATAATAATGCAATAAATAAAATAAAATTATTTTAATCATTTTTGTAAATGACTGTCTGATTTTAAATCAACAAAAAAATCATTCAATGCCCAAAAAAAAATTTAATCATATGTAAATTCCAATTGAAGTAATAATGGACACAAATAAAATTTTTAATGCACAATTTAACACATGAAATTAAACTTAATGACCAATCCCAGGATCCCGGAATTGAGAAATTCTGAATCCCGAAATCCCGGGATCGTACAAAGGGTCCGGGATTGCATGCCCTAATTGCTACTATACTAAACTACTATATTGCTAAAATTGGTAACATTAAAAAATAAATCCACTCCATAATTATGGATTATTTTCAGCTGACTAGTAATATGGATTATATAATTTATAAAATAGTAGATGAGGCGTGTTACCTAAGCAATAATATTGTAATTTTCTTCTCGCACATGCCAAAATAAAGATACGATAGATGTGACAAGATTGGTCCAATCACAGAACAAACAGTTAATTATTATAATAACGACGGGTTCGCTGAGTTTCATTATTATAATATAATAAACATAAAAACAAGGTCTAGTCATAATGTTATTGCAACATCATTCTTAAACTAGTTTCTATAATATTTATATCGTTTTATCTATTATTAAAATATCGAGAACATCAGCTTAATGTTGGCTTAACTCAACTATAAATACTTTAAAATGCCTGAGGTAAATATTTATTCTGTTATTATATATTGGTAAATCATTATATTAAATGTTTTATATTGAAAATATGCATCAAGTGGTCGGTATGCACATACAAAAAAAGCCTCGAGTTGTAAAGGTTGCCCACAATACCAAGAGTATGAAGAGAAAAACTTTCTTTGAAAAGAGAATTTTTCGATTCTGCAGTCGAGCGTTCAACGCCTATGGGCGTTAGTCCTATTAGCTTGTGTTAAACCCTCCCGTACGGACCATATTATAAATTGATGTTTCAATTGATCTGTGTTAAAGACATGGGTGTTTGTAATATTGATTTTAAAAACGGGGCGTATAACGATAAACTTACTACAAGTCCTCGCCTATCACAAATTTTATATGCCCTATCTGTAATAGAGGGGTTGAGCGACTTAATAACAACCGGTTTTCGTGAGACAACTTCTGTTGAGAGACAACTCCAATATGCTCCACATTTCGAGTGGACATGGTTGGAAAAAACATTCATAGGCCTCTTAGCCCCCTGAGGTTAACCGCGATACGTGTATGCACCTTAGTTACGCCATTTGTAATTCTCGTCATTTTTTTAGTATAATAGTTAGATTTGACACCGAGCTTGATTCACGATTCTTAAATAGCAATATACACATATTATTTATTACCACATAGACAGGTAATTTTGTTAAATTTATTGAAAATTAATAATATATCATATTGATTATTAGTGTCCGTAAAGTAGCTTAGTATATTATAGTCTGTCTGCCACGTATAACATATACTATTGTATTTATGTTCTTTTAAAACATCGATGTAATTATTTAGTCATCTATTAACCACCGTGATATTGACACCACAAAAGTGGTTAAGTCATTTGACAAAAAGAAGGACCGTATTCAAAATATATACGTAGAGCGGGAATGGTTACATTTTGTACTAGCGCCACTGCATCTATACCTCAAATGACATTCCATATCGTCGTCATAAAATGCAAGGCTCGTAACTCCACTAACTACAAATTAATAGGACAGCGATAACGCGTGATTACTTTGCTTACATCGTGAAATTTTATAAGAAAAACCAAATTATTATTGCTTTTGAATTTGTGTGATAATGAGAATATTATAATAATTTCGTAATTTGTACAAACAGCACATGAATAATGTTGATAGCTTTAAGTTATTTTTAATGTATTATTATACTCAAGCATGTATAAAAAAATAAGCTTCATGGAGGTATTAACATCTATTTTTTGTTTATTGGATCGAGTGATTGACAGATGCAAATTTATTTTTATGTTTTTTTGTTTGTTTATGAAAAACTTCTAACGAAATTTAAATCTGGGATAAATCAGAAATTAAATTGTAAAAAAAATAACAATGCTTATTCAAACTACTGAAAATATAATATGAGACTGGGAATGTATGTATGCAGTTTGTTTATGAGTATTATGACATACATAGCAAGTAATACGTTTGCAAAACAGTCAAGAGCAAAAAATGACGGTCGTTTAAGACTGGTTCCATATTTGAATATTATCTATGACCAAAAAGTAGAGTGACGCAACGAGTCCGTATCTATGAAAAAAGTATTTTGCCAGGTTGTAGATGATTATTTTAACATCAACAGTGAATATTTCGACTTAGTGATCATTATAAAATATATTTTAGGACCTAACCTAATCTATCCAACAATTCAAAATCGTTTATTAGATGGCAGAAGACTCACATAGAGTATTTATTTAGAAAGCGCGTTTGTCATCAGAAATATCAAAATTCTTGCATGTCACTTTGATTTTCGATAACAAGAATTGTTGGAAGAAGAAGGTTTCGTTGATGTAATATAATATTATTGCATACTTGACGGTTTATTACAATACAATTTTCATATTTTTGTTCTTTCGTATTTAAACATTTTTTTTTATGATATCAAACTGTTAAGGTCTTGTCTTGTATAGCGAATTTTATTTATTTTCACATTATTTTCATTGACTTTTACTTTGTCTAGCGGTGTTTAACTCTATTACATACTTACAAACCAAAAGTTTTACAAGACATTATGGTTTTGTAAAAAAACTTGAGAATGAGGAAGCCCTTTAGCAAAATAATGACACAACAGCAGGCAAGGTCATAAAATTGTCATCAGTTTGACGTAAAAAACAAATATGGCCAAACATATAAAAAAATGAAAACACAATATGTATGTCTAGTAAATATATACATATTCTACATCCATTATACATTAGGACAGGATTTGATCAGCTGGTAAACATTCAATTCGACGAGTTGAAAATATCATAAATAACTCTGTTGAATAAGCTCATTAATATATTTTACGTAGCTAGTAAAAATGTTATCTCGATAACTGGAACGACGAACGGAATTTTATAATCGTAAAATTATTTTGCGGTATTTTATTTCGGCCACCTTTTTAGTGGTTTACATTCTTTCGACATCGTTAATGCATACTTTGTTGCCTATGACAAAAGAAAATCATGTGAAAAAACATCACACAAGCAACGTTAATTATATAGTATGACCACCCAGTGATCGAAAACATCTTCCTAATCAGCGTAGAATCCAGCTGTAACATTTGTGTTAAAAGTTACAATCATACACGGAGCCTAATCTTTGAAATAGAAAGTTTAAATCGAAGGCGAGAGTGCTATTTTCTGTGACAAATATCCAGTAAATAATTTCTCCAACTGGTATTTATTGAATATATACAAGCTTAAAAGGATTATTAGCTATATTACTACGTTTAGCGCTATAAAGAAAATTGTGCCTTGCAATAATGTAGAAGTTGAATAAAATATAACTTATTCAAGAACACGTAGTCACCGGAAGTCTGACAAAATGTTCACATGCTTCTTGATATAAACTCAAATTCTCACGTGCATCTAAACTCAACTATAATATAAGTAATATTTTCTATGGATTCGGCGGCAACTTTGTGGAAGTTCATTTTTAATATAACATTAAATTAAGAATTGATAACTTAGTTATTCCACTTGGTTAATAATATAAGTATGCCACTGTGATCCTATTTTTCATCATAATTTAACACAATAAAAAGGAAAATTATATTTTACAATATATATTGATATTCGCATGTCGCTCTATTCCTTTATGTTCTACACCGCTGTCTGAATGTAACAAAGTTAAAAAGCAACATCGACGGTCTGAAACAACTCGAGTTGTCTTTTTGTTAAAGTTTAATAAAATAAGTTTGCGTTTACTTTTTAACGAAAACAATCAACAAGTGGGCCGGAAAATTTCACATTGTAAAAAACAAAATGAAACTTTCTCGGAAGAATGAATATGAATATTACGAGGAAAGCAAACGAAATCAACAAAACATTGCACACTTCAATTTTTGTACATGAATTAACAAAATATTGTCTACAACTTAAAAATATACAATCATGGACAATTTTTTAAAAGGAATATGAAAGAATTTATTACCACACGTGTTTCTCAGTCATGCAATAATAAAGTTAGACACATTTTACATTGTATATTTTTTTAAATTAACGTTACAATATATTTTCGTAGTAAAATACAAGAAAGTATAATGCAAAACACGCGATGACTACACAACCGTTGCAATTATGCTTGGGTTGAATGTAATATATTTATAATATTATTATGTAGTAGGGTCAGTAAAATTTACCATCACAGACAGCCAGAGGAAGTGCTTGCGCAGTTGCAATCTGTCTCATTTATGTTTTAAAGAAAAGTTATGGTTTTTCAAAATGATTGAAGGTTGCTTTCTTTAGTCGCGACTAGGGATTTCTACACAAATATTCAATATCTGAATATATTCGGCCCTTTTTTAACTAATAGATATTCGAATATTTAAAGACCGCATCAGAATTTCTCCAAATTTCAAGAACAATAACAAATCAAATGGAATTTTTAATAGTATTTTCATATTTCAGAAACTAATCGAATATACGAATATATTCGAATAGTTGCAGTTTTACTATTCTATATTCGAATAGTTAATGACGAATAGTTGGAAAACCTAGTTGCGTCTAACTGTTGGATGTTTGCCTCGATACGTTAGACTCTAACGTATCGAGTCAAAATATAGCACTATTGAAACATTGCAAGAATCAAAACGAAATTTGTACTTAGTGCATATACATTATATACAACTGCAGAACAAATTAATAGCTTATTCATTTCAATGAATTAATATAATTGTATTACTCTATTCTGAAATACAATTTCATAATACATAATTGCTTGGTTTGCGGACGGACTAAACAACTTTTAGGCAATACTTAGCACAGTTAATTCAATGTCTGAAACAGCACGTTTTTTTCTTTTATTTAATGTCAATTTCAAAAATATAATATATTGCTCGTAGATTAAAAATACAATACCATAATATTGTCTATGATATCTCATGCTTCAATCTATTTTATGACAAAGACTGACAATAGAGTAAAGATGTCACTTATGCGGTGATAGGTGATACTCAACCCATTATTCGTGAAGCAGTGTTGTTAAGCGACTTGGTGTTTTAGAAGTTGTTAAATGAAAAATAAAAAAGATCTTTATCTCATTTAGTGGCGGTGAAAAATTATAAAAGTGCCATGTAAATGATTATTTAGGTAGTGCTTGTTTAGTATAGTGTGCAAATTGTATTTTTTTCCCTAAATGCAAGTATATTTTATTATTCTTCGACAATATTCGCTCCTTATCTGGAGCATATAGCCACCACGCGGCGCCTCCATGATTTCCTGTTACCCGCCAATCGCTTTGTTTCCTCCCATATCCTCCAATGCCTTTCTCGAAATGGTATATTATTTACAAATCAAAAGATATTCTATTTGGTTATTTGCTACGTAATAAAGAGTAAAGCGCCTGCGAATCACACTAAGACATCTCCATCGGATTTGAATTCAATTGCGATGAAACTGGACCATTGACGAATTATTGGCAAGAACTGTATCGTGTGAATCAGAGGAGGGGAACATCCAACCTCCTAGTCCTCAAATGCAGCCTTTTGACTGTATACCGACTTTTATTTTGATTTAAGATCTAAATGAAGTTTCTTGAAAGCGGCCTTGTTAAATTACAGATAATTGAATCCAATATGAGGAGGTTTCTAATAGTTTCAAAGATGATTGGGCGAGTTTTATAAATAGGAAGCATTAACGATTTTTTACTCGCACGACAACGCAATTTAACGAAAATATTGTTTGTTTTTGGAGATGAATAATTTTGAATCGATTTCAAAACTAGTTGAATATAGCAACGAGCAAGTTTTAAATTAATAATGATTGTTCAGTACATATTGATAAGCGATTTGAGCTAACATGGGATGTTGCGAAACTAATTTGACCTTGCACATTGCGTTCGAAGGTCAAGCACAGCAGGTTGGAACTTGGAACGTGTGGAATAAAAAATAAGCTCGACATGATTTATTTTAATTACCGAAATAAAATTGATATTTGCTTCAAAACCAGTATTATCAAAATCAAAAAATAACTTAACACTAGCCACATCGCATACATCGATATGAAGTATCTTCAATACAAGCAGCGGAACGTTTCATTTATTAGAAAATATTAAAAAACTTCAAACTGATCAATTTTGTATTACATTGGATGAATACCTAAAACAATAATTATATAATACAGTCGTTAATTTAAAATTATGCTTTGCGTTCCAAGAGATATAGACGTTAACTTAGGTATGTATCAATAATACAATACCTACTCGGAATAAGTCGCCATCTGTGGTCTAGTGCTAAGAGCTTTACCTTAGCAGTTCGGTGGGTCTGGATTCAAGTCTTGGTAAGGTCAATTAGCCAATTTATTTTTTTTCAGTTTA
Organism: Himalopsyche phryganea; assembly: GCA_022494535.1. NCBI lineage: Eukaryota > Metazoa > Arthropoda > Insecta > Trichoptera > Rhyacophilidae > Himalopsyche > Himalopsyche phryganea. Next base: position 123,739 of record JAGVSL010000059.1, on the reverse strand, counting down.
GATTCAGATTTGAAATCTTGGTGATGTTTTTCTCCTCGAGTTTATTTTGTGTGATTTAAAAATTTCAAAATATAATTTTTTATTTATTGCCTCAAAACAGACAATACATAACATTTAGCAGTAGTCAGCTTGAAAAGGCATGTCTGATCTACCATTTCTTGAATTCTGCGTGTTCAGTGCTTTTGTTATACATAATATAGTATTTTCCAGGGGTATTGAGATAAAAATATGGAATAACCTCAATATTTAATTAGATATTAGACTGCCGACTACTGGCATAATGAAATCCACTAAGTGTGCTGTATTTAGCCCCTCGGCTGAGCATTATTAAATTATCTGATCGACAGTATGTCTAAGTATATATAAGATGTTCGCTCTTGACATCCGTTCTACCAGGATCGAATTGGTTTTATTTGTTAGTTGGTTAGTGATTTATTTACGAATCTTTAACAGATTCTTTTTAACTGATATATTTTCGTTATATCGTTTGCAAGAAATAGAAAGGTATTGGACCATTTTTATTTTCGAATAAGCAGGGATAAATCGTAAGTTGAATGCAGAACAATGTTAACTAGTTATTTTTAACTATTTTTAAGATTAGGGGATAATTTATGATGTGTCAAAGCGTTTCATTATAATTTTAATGTTTCGATTGATTTTCACTATTGAAACGAAGTATAGAAAAGTTATGTCTTGAAATAGCTCTCCGGCATAATTTACGAATAAATTACATTACTTCGAAATCCATAAGACTTTCTCGCCGAGTTCAAATCGATCCAGAATTTTTGACGTTTCTCAAAGGAAATTACTTTCCATGTAAATTTTCGATTATTTCCGTTGGTAATCATGGTTTTAAATAAATATAATTATTAAATAATGATGACTGATAAAAAAATAAGTGTTTGCACATTGTATCATTATTACGAAAATTTGTCAGTTAAAAAAAACTTTTGAAAATATGTAGATAAATTGATTTTCGATTCGGCCCTGTTTGAAAGTATGCGAAGTGACAACCGTACGTATGTAGTGGAGAGCCGGTGACGTCTTATTTTTTCTCTCTTTTGCTCACATCAAAGCAGAACGAGAGAGAAAGAGAAAAATTCATGATATCCATTACCGCGATATTCCTTTTGAGGGCCGAGCACTGGCGTCATAGGGGGCTGAACACTAGACTTAGAGGGTACTGGGAGAAATGGTCTTTTTTTTTGTAAACTTATATTATTTTATACTTGCTATAATATTAACTATTTTATTTTAAGTTGGTTACATTGCTTGATCCCTGTATAATGGAATAACAGCAAAAAAATATGTATTTATCATTCATTGATTCAAAATCCCTTTTGAAAGTACACCTGTCGCTTAACTGGCCGAGGACCGGCGAAACGACCCTATGTAGGTCAGTTGTACATTTTCATCACTGGAAAATATTTTCCGATACTTTAAGCGACTTGTCTATTTTTAGCGTGTAAGTAAACCTTTATAATATATATCATGAAAAGGGACTAAATACCTTTGTAATTACTTTTTGATTTATTAGTTCTTTTCATTAAATAATGATGCTCGTCAAAAAGAGTTCTGATTAATAAAAAATACAAACCTTCATTTTTTGTTTACAATGTCTTTTCTTACAATGATTTTCCGTGAAGTAAATCTTGACTGATTTACCATTTCGACCAGCTCTCGATCGTTAAGGAAAGTACATTCAATATATCGTCAGTATAATGGCAGAAGGCGTTAAGTCAAAAAAACTATTTTTTAAGATAATCGTAAAATTTAAGTTTTTCTATTTACATACCTTAACTATTATTTATTGAACTAACCGCTTTATGGGATTCGTTAATCATTCACGAATCCTATTTAATTATTAGTAATTATTTTTATAATAATATTAATTATAGGTTTTTTGGCACTAATAATTGTGTCCTACAATCTATCGTACTGCATTCATAACTCAAAATAGTTGATTTTCGACTTAACGTCTTTTATCACTATGCCGACAATACATTCGATATCTTGAAAATCAGTCCATTATAGTCCAAGGGGACTTGATCTAAATATATCAAATCACACATTAAATATTTGTACACACATTCACAAAACAGTGTCTGTAGGAGTGCTGTGTTATACGTACGTGAACCAAGTGTACTGAGAGGACACCAGAGTGAATAAACTCCCCACTCTGCTTAGAACTGTATGTCAATTAACTTTGGTAGCTAACTTCATCCATGTTTTCTGACGTGTTTTTTTATGAATCAATTATTGTAATGCGGGTATTCCACTATGGCAGCAGATTAATATCATTTGCTTTATTTTTTCATTAGTTGAGTATGTTATATAAAATAATAAAAAACAAGGATAATTATCTAATACCATACAAGGTAATATATATAAAAATACGTAAACTATAGTATGTTATAGTGACTCGTTAAAAGCTTACCTCAACATAGTCGACATTCTTTGACATTCCATTCGTCAGGGGACCTGAAAAGAGTATGCAATTAGTCATTTGTTATTTATTAAATAAGATAAACAATACAATAAACTGTTCAATTAAACTATGTCTATCTTAAAATGAAGCATATACTAAAACATTTAATGTAACCATATAGCGATATTTAAAATAAAAAGTTTTTCAAAAATTACTCCGTTTCTTAAAAGAAACAAATGAATGACAGCTGTCATTTGCGAAATAAATTCGAAATTTAAACATCTAGGTATATTTGAATATACAAAAAAATGTTATACACCGTAGAGGAGTTCTAATATATTTATTATTATTAGGAAGGTCACAGTTTGTTAAGCTTAAAGCGAACCCTACACGAACATTCGGAATTGCGGCCGTGATTCCATCCCATGCTCAGGATTGTCAATTTGAAAGATTCATTCGTACTGTCAATTCGATTGGTCGTGTAACGTTCGCTTTGTAATATGTATTACGATTTATATGCATACCAAAGAAATTAAACGGAGTATTTGCATACCAAAAATTGTGATTGTATATAGATTTGCGCGTTCATGTTAGAGTTGCATACTTTCTATGAGTGTCACGTGAACATTAACCTGAGATAAATGTGCGTTTTTTAAAAGGAAATTCTTCCGCCGTATTTATGGATCTATGCATGATGGTAACACAATATGGTGATTAAATAGCTCAGCCTCACAGTAAATAATATATTTTAAGTTGCTCACCTTTGATGTGGCTCATTTAAATTTACATCGAGGTGAATATTAAATGTATTATATCAATAAAATTGAAAACTCAATTATGATTATAATTGTTTTATAATAACTGTAATCTTGTTGAAAAAATTACAATAATACGCAGATAAAAACGATAATTAATATGTTTTTTTTTTTAAATAATCACGGTTCAAAAACTACGGATTATAATATATTTATGATTGATTGATTGTTATTATAAAAACGAATTTAATAGATAAAATTATTCCGACTCACGATGGAAAAAATAATGTCTATGGTATTACACGTGATGATCTAATAGTAACTAGCAGTATTATTCTACAATGGCAACACATTTTTTTATATGATTATACAAATGCGCCAAATAATCAATCAATATAAGTTCAACAGTAAAGGAATGATATTATTAGTTAAAGAGTATCCGTTATTTTGGACAATTCTTGCGAAGTGTACGCGATTAACGAAAGGAGACGTTTTAATTTATTGTCATAAACTAAATAGTATAGATATTAATTATTATTATGGTGGTGACATGCAATCAGGTGTCATGGATGCATTGAATGATTAATTTAACCTCGACCTGAGAACAAAAATGTCCAACCGGATCAATTAATCCCATTCAAATTACGAAATCCATGCTGTTTGTGCATCCATAGATAATTGGGAGGAAAGAAAATACCTTACATAATTTTCGTTTCTTTTAAGTTGTCATTCCTACTAAAATAATCCATTCAAACTAAAAATTAGAAGTCATCGGGATTTAAACTGATTATCTCCGAATATCGAGCAATGGTTATTTTGTCATCATTAAGCTTCAAAAAATAATCACTCCATTCAAACTTTAAAGAAATAAGAAGTCATCGGGATTTAGAGCTGGAATGCCTGAATAAAATGATCACGCCATTTTAAATAATTAGATGTCATTAAACTTCGATAAAATTCCGTGAATCACTCGCGTAAGAATATTTAAAGAAATAATTTTATATTTAAAAAGAGGCATTAAAAAATGTATATATGTACATAAACTTCTATATTGTTTCCTAATTATAATATTTTTTTATTTCCTCGTTAATTTAACTATGTTTTGTGTCTTTTGCCTCCGAATTTCAATACCAACTATGTATTAAAATGTTTATCTAAAAAATTTACTTGGGTAAACATAATTCGTGATTTACATTCTGTAAATGAATCGACGATATTGTTAATCTTCAGCATTAACATGTTATTTTTAGAGTTTTGATGAGATTATAATTATGTGTCTAATTATGTGCAAGGTGCCTGAATTATAATTATGTTTTTATGTGTAAACGTGTGGATTTGTGTCGGCGTCCGTGGCGCAGTTGCTAGCGTCGCTGGCTACGGTTACGAACGTCTCGGGTTCAATTCCCGGTGCGGATGGTTTTCATATATTGATCTGTCAATCGATTTATGGATTTATGTTCGTAGTCTGAGCCCCCTCCCACCCATTCCATCCTCACGGGGCGTAGCGAGAGCGATTAGCTAACCACTAGTCCTGTCCTAGCCCTATCCTTCTATCCCTACTTTCTTCGAAAAAAAGAGAGGTTGAGCAACTGAGTAACAAGTAGTTCTCGTAGAAAAATTCTGTTAAGATACCTCCATTAGGAGACCATATGCTCCACATTGGGAGCGGACATGGAAAAAAACTGTCATGGATAAACAATGCAAGGGCGAGGGTAGAAGTGGCAGTTGCCATGTGTCTAATCTGTTAGGCACCTTGCACCCAACTTGCAATGAGATTATCTATTCCTCTAGGTATTTAATTATACTAATAATATAATATATGATATTTGGTAATCACCTTGCTAATGATAAGTTCTTATTGAATTGTGTGAACGTTTTTTAAAAATTTGACAATAGACTCCTTAAAGATACTGTACATTCGAATACACAACATTATTATTAATTGTTTTCCCAAATATGTCGATAATTTCGTAAATCAATACAGGTTGTTTCCTGAATGGTTTTCGCGGTACACCTGCTATTAATGAACCATTACAGTTAAGTATAAATTGACATTTTTAAAACGTAAAACGCTTCGTATTTCTATACGCCATGTTTTGACTATGATAATTTAGTAGCGCCCTTTTATCAAAAAAGTACCAATTCGATTCTAAAGTAGTGAAATAAAATTGTTTACTCAATCGATATGGTATTTGCTCATCTTACTAAAATTGTTAACTTTGAAATACGCAACTTATTACACTTTTGACTACTGAATATCATTATCGTATCCCGTATCAGCTATGATACGCTGTATCAATGATAAGCAGTTATGTATCCACCGTATTTTATCTTCATTCCTTCCACACTTAGAAGATTAATTATTATCGAAAGAACTAAAAATAGTCGTATGCGAAATAAAATATCATTTTGATTCAACAATCAATGAATACAAAACCATTTACCGATCAGAGGTCAACAATGATAATAATATAATCTGAAAGAATACGGACCTAATGAAGCTAATTCCTTCACAACAATATTCTTTCTTACTTATTTCTAGCAAACAATATGAATTGAACACTATTGAAAACACAAAATAACAGTTGTGTATGTTTTAATAAGTCAGAACTATACTCAATATATTAAAACAATGATTCCTCACCAATTTTAAAACAATTTTTAAGTAGGTCGCTAAAATAATTAGAACATTTGTATGTAGAAGTATTATGTATTAACTGAGATTGAATAGCGTTCTCGGAATAATTTTCCGTAGATATTAAACTGCATCTTACTGACGTTTTGTCTGGTATAAGGTATAACTATGGATGCTATTATCACGATGTAAGAGTAGTGCTTAGTCGGATAGATAGGTGCGTTTTTGCGCCGAGTTACTCAAACGAAATAGCTTCAATAGTTATCCTGTAATAATATAATTATATTGGATAATTTACTATATGATTAAAAAAATCGCTGATCATAAATCTAAATAAATATGTTAATACAAACAAGTTAGTAAGTTATAAAATTGATTTGATTCCATCGTTGGTTCATCACATGTCATAAAGTTATATTTATTTTTTTGATAATGTTACTGAAAACACAGGGCCACGAAAATTTTGTAGATTATTTAAGTGATAGCGACTGCAAAAATATAAAGAAGTACTGGATTAGAATACGTTGTTTTTGAGATTCAAAGGTCACTTCATTGTTTATTCAAACAGTATTTGGTTGACTTTTGACTTTCGATATTATGCATATAAAAGAAGGTTCATGACTTAAAGCTATATTTACGATATGGAAATGTCTGTATTCTTTTTGAACCTAATCTAGTTATATTAATCTTCTTCGCACTTCTGACGGTTTGTCGACGCGAATTTTCACATTTAAATATTCTATACTTAATAATATAAGGTGTTATGATAATTTCACTCTAATGATAGTTTTATGAAACTTTGTTATTAAACAACAACATGCGGAATATAGCAAAAATGTTTAAGACACATAATATTTTTATTTTTTACAAGGAACAGATTTAGTGTTTGGATAAGTTTTGTTGTTTTTTCAAAATTATAATTCGAGTGGATATTTTCGAAGATGTTTGAAGCCAACTTTTGAATGCAGGCGTCGGACAGTAAAACCAATTTGGATTTGACGTTTGCAGTAGAATAAAGACCTATTATGCGTCGTAATTGTTTGTAAAATCCAGATAAAGACACACTAACACGATTGCCGACAACTCGTTTTTCATTATAATTTGCGACTTCTTCTTGATTACCTTCTCTGATTTTGCATGATTATGGTAGGCGCAGTAGTTCAAAACAATTGAATGCATAATGGTCGTTCAATCTAAACACACGGTCTAATTGCAAAAAATAAAATAAAATAAATAATAGTTTTTATTGTCAACGGATACATACTGTGACATAAATATGACACATTACCCAATTAAATAACCAAGGAAATAACATAGCAAAATACTATAATTTGGTACAGTGCTCCGTAACCGGTGTGCCACGCACAATAGTGCGCCGCGAGACGATCCCAGGTGTGCCATGCACTACGTCCGGAATGAGAAAAACTAGAGAATTTTCATATTAGAAAAAAATAAAGCTTTGTTTAAATTATTCTCGTTGAAACAAATATTGCATTATTTTTATATTTCATGCAATAGTTGTATTAGTTTGAATTATTGAGATTTTGTACACTTCCATGTATTTTGTCACTCGGGTTTTGCCTTTCGGCGAATGGACTCGAACTGACAGACAGTAAACAGTGTCTAATGTTTATATAGAAGATAAAAATACAACAAATATTATTTACGAGATAAAATATTAAATATTTTTTTCATTTCATTTAGCTGCATTTTTTAGCTGCCTTTAGATTAAAAAAAGATACTTCGACATTTGCAAATCACTTGTTATTGGAGAACCATACGTTCAATACGGATGATGGGGTTAAATTATAGCATCAAAACATGGGGGATCATAAATTATTTTATCAAGAAATTTTGGAAATCAATAGATCCCAGTTAAATTCCTTGCCAATTCTGAACGAACAGCTAAATCTCCCAAACTCCCCGTTGCTCTATTCTATACGTTGAATCACCTAACAGATGCCACTAAATGTGGAATGATTGTATATATTTATTCTTTCGTCGAATTGCATTCCGTCGAAACCCACAATGCTATTATAATTATAAAATCACTGGTAATTCTAATATTAGTTGGAAAACGGCAATTCGCCACTCTGTTAATGCGTTGTTTACAAAATAAGGATTAAGACGATTCTCGAAATTCAGGTATCAGTGTGGGTCCTAAGACTTATAATATTTTATCTCGTAAATAATATTTGTCGTATTTGTATCTTCTATATAAACGTTAGACACTGTTTACTGTCTGTCAGTTCAAGTCCATTTGTGCGTTCGAATGCCTGAAGATGCTGAAAGGCGAAACCCGGGTCGTTAGTGACACAATACATGGAACTGTACAAAATCTCAATAATTCAAACTTGATATTGAAATTCCATCAAACACCCTCAGTCGATGTCTTAAGTTGTATTAATGTTTGCACCGATAGTGCAACTGTAATGATACGGAATAAAATGGGGTTTGTATATAGTGTGTAAAACTAAAAAATCCTGACACAGAAATTACACATTGCTGCGTATATTGGGAAGCATTAATGGCGAAAAATTTCCCATTGGAATTATTACAAACAGTGAACGAATATATCAAAATAATATATATTATCAAATCAAGAGGCTTAAATACGCAATTTTTGTTAAGTGTTCCATCACTTTGAAAATGTTTTAGTGGCTCTTGTTAAAAAATGTATAAGCCATCATTTTAAATTCATGTAATAAAAAAGATTAATAAATTGTAAGTTTTGTTTATGAAATTTACATAATTTGACTTGTGGTGTGTCGCGAAGTATTTATGAGCGTTTGGTTGTGCCGTGAGTGAGGAAAGGTTTCGGAGCACTGATATAGTATATCAATGTTAAATAATAGGAAGTTACTTATCATGATAATTAACATATTAACTTGTATATATGTATTTAAATGCTGTTTATGTTTTATATCGATACTTTTAAAGAAATCCAGATATATGAAAACAGAGAAACATAAAATTACTTCTGACTCAATGATTTGTATCGTATTGATTGTTATATATTTTACTAACGATGTATTCCATACCTATACGAATTCCTTTTCAAAATCTGCACAAAGCGTGCATACACCAACAATGAAATATAAGAGGTAGGAAAAGTAAACATTAATATTATGCATGTAAAAGTTGATCAGGAAATGTCGAGAAATGCAAGTTGCTGGTAAACTGCGTGCAAAACCGGTGATTCCACTGCACCTATGCAAGTGAATGCATTCAGAATGATTGAGCAATAAATTGGAAAACGCAGTGGAAATTGAAAATCTGTTCGGTATATTCAATACCTGATGACAGGTCAAGATTTTTCGGCTGAAGATAAAGCTAATTATTTTTTAAACAATACAATAAAAAACGTACGCCGCTATAATTTGGTAAACCGGTTAAAGATGAAATGTGTAATAGCACAATAATTATGGGAAGTTCATTATTATTTAGAAGTATTGGTAGGGTTATTTAGGTATTTTCTTGGTAAAATCGCTGCACAATTAATAACAATTCTCTATAAAATCCATGATAGATTTATGAAAAGACAATGACATGTTTGTAGCTTACCCATAATGATCAATATTAATTATCACTTTCAAATATGAAAACAAAAACTGCACTGTCCTCCAAAACACAGACCGACCACTGAAACGTCAACTTTTAAAATAATAATAATACGGAAAATTGTACATAGTGGTACGGTATGGTTTACCGATTGAGTGGTTTAGTTACATTTTATTCCGTGAGATGCCGATATCATTTTGCAGCACAAGTGGTTTGTGAATGCTATTATAAGCTATCATAGAAAAGCTTAGTGATGTACTGGCTAGAGGCCACTATCTAAATAACACACCAGGAGACCTGAACCGGAAGCGAACCGAAAACCGGAAAAAAACCGTTATTTTTGCCCGAACGAAAACCGAAACCGAACCACTATTTTTTATTTCGGTTGTTTTAGATTTTTAAGAAAAAATTGTAATGATAAAAACTAGATTTAATAAATAAATTGTGTTTTTATCAGTTGATAAAAATTCACCGATATTTACAATTGGTGAGTAAGTAATAAGAGTGAGTAAAATGATTCAGATTTTGATACAGTGACATCTATTCATGATAAAATCGTTAACCGATTTTTTTATAAACATTCATATTGACGGTGTTTTGGCCAATTGGTGTAACCCTCAAAAAATACGAAAATGAGTTAATGATTGGGTTTCATTGCAAAGACGGCAGAGCAGGTCTCGGCCAAATGACGTAAATTAGAAAAATAAATTGACCACTTTTTGGAAGGGAAACCACTATTATATCGACACTCCAGTGACAGTGACCTCTTTCTCAATTATTTTTTTAATCTCATCCAAAATGCCTTATCATTTAATTTTGAAAAATGTATAAAATATTATCTAAAAGAAACAGATAAAATATCACCGAATCCTTTTTCTAAATTTAATAAAGATCTATTTAACAGTTGCTATTTCAACATTTAATTAGCCATAAATTTATATCGAAAGCTTTAGTAAAATTTTAAAGAAGATTCGATGATATTAATATATATCTTTTTGCCAATGTTAAATATATTTTTCAAAATTAAATAGAGATTTTTAAGCATGTCACTGGTTTATCCGCCATACACATTTGTGTTGAAGTTGTTCAACGAGAATCACTTGTTATCAGTCACTCAACCTCCTTTCTTTGAGAGAGTACCCATGTGTGGTTATAAAAGGACCAGTAGTAAGCTAATAATTGCACTCGATACTCGCTGTTTTTTAGGATCGGATGGGTAGAAGAAGATATCAAAATCACCAACATCTATCACTTTGAACATAAATCTAAAAACCGTTTGAAATCAATTTATGACATTTTCCGCACTGGGAATAGATCCCGCGGTCTCAGCAACCGAATAAAACGTACGCCCAAGAGCGTCGACCACTAGGCTAAAGGACCGACAGAATTGAGGATGTTAGCAATAGGTTAATTTTCTTTCTGCAATTATTATTATACCATTTTTCACATTTTTGAGATAGTATTTAAACAATGAATTAACATTGCTGTTTATGTTTACCATTGTGGTGAAGTTTGAATACCACTAGATAATGCAATGACAGTAAGTAAAATAACCTTCAACTGGTATGCCCTGATGCCAGTAAAGGTAAAAATGACCGAACCTGATTCAGAGATTGACCTTCGTAAACACTATTATATCTCCTAAACTTGCATACAATAATATGTATGTATTTGTTTGGATGAACATATAGCTACATAATATATTATGGTATTGTATAGTTTAATGCATAACTACACTGGACTGCTGAGAGTAGGTATATATTTTTAAATAAATTAAAAAAAATATCTGACATCACCTGACAGCCAATGCGTCAAATATTTTGATAATTAGAAAATCATACGAGATGAGAATTTTTAGAAGTCAATCATGTCCAAGATCATAAATTTCATTTGAAAAAATCTCAATTTGATAGTGACCTTGCTGGGACTTGACCCAGGCCCCACCTGATCGCTAGGGAAAAGCTCTTACCACTAAACCGCAGAAGCCGAGAATATATATTGTAAATAAGTAATCTATTATAGTATCAGCTTTTTATTAAGAATAAGTTATTTTCCAAATATTCTTAGATTACACTTTGATTACAGACTAACAAAAGATCGAATTTATAGTGAACGAGTCATTTTACCCACTTTGATATTTATTTGTCTAAAGCAGGCAGAGATAAAACGAATGACTGGCGGAAAACCAAATAAGAATTGAACCGCGAGTCATGAGCAGTGATATGATTCGAATGAACGAATCGGAATAGGGCAATCGACTCAGTGTTTGATTATCGCCTAATTGTCTAGTACCGATCTGTAGAATATATCGCTTTTGATTCAGCACATCTTAGAGGCTTTACAGCAAATCAATGATTTGATTCACGGTATTATCTGCCTTATTAAAAATGTTTAATTGCTACACAAAATGCGATGCATGACACATGCATTCCCTGGGAGACCACTGTCATCTTGCTTACGTTTTTTCACTCTTCTATTGTATCTTAAGTAATATTATATAAACATAACCTACCAACCGACATAGATTATTTGCATATTTAGAATTTTTATCCAACCCACGCATTGTCATAAGTCATAAGTCAACAACAATATGCATCTGAAATGGATACATAACATCCTCTTAATTTTATGAATATGCTTTGACAATCTTTTATCTATTATATATATATATATATCGACACTCCCTACGTATAATCCTGTACCTGCAAACATGAGATTTTATAGGAGAGCATTTCAAAGGTTCATAACACAATTGGAAAGTAACGACTGCATGTGTATTGCCTTCAAAATTGGGACAGTGCTACTATTTTAATTCTATGGAAAGATCTGACGCTGCAGGTTTCGAAATATGAATACTCGCCTGCATCGAAACATTACGCTTATTAGTAAGCATTATTAATTGGCAAATAATATACTGAGAGAAGTAAAATGTCCGCTACTCGAGGGTAGATGGAGCGTCAACACACTTCGATTGCCCCAAGTCCGGCGTGGTGACAAAGGATCATTCACAGGTTCCTTCGTCTTCCATTAAAACCCGGTTGTATTCAGTATACTTTCTCTTTAATTGACGTTAGTTTATACTTATAAATTCCTCGAAGACACACAAACACAAACACAGACAGATTTAAAATAAACAATTTCAATTTAAAAACTCAGTAAGTGGTTTTACGATGGGGCTTTCTCTTTGAGCCACACCGCAGGGCTGTGTCGGCCACTAACCGCCAAGCCCCTAGGCCGTGGGACAAGTGATTTTTCCCTAAGCATTGCCCGCTTTTTGTTTACTTCTAACGCTAAACAAATAACGGTAAACAAACAAATATGACAAATTATTTTTGAATGCCTTGGGAGAAATATTACATTAAATTTGCATGAATAGGAAGAGTCTGTAGATGGGTTTTGAAGACCCCTGTCCACGCCGTAAGTACGGGGTGGTGTCAATACCTATGACAAGACACGAAGTTGCAGATTTCAGAATGCTTGCAATAATATTTAACCAATATCCATTTTTCTGCTGACACAAACTGGATCACAAAACACAGTATAAGTAGAAAAGCAAATGACAACTGAAGAGGATTTTGTACCGACCGCCGTCAGCGACACAACAACCGTCCCATCGTGATACCTGTCGCCATTCCGTCGACTGAACTCTGGACAGCATCAATCGTCATCATCACCAACATCCGTCTCTGCCGCTTAATCACGTCAAGCAACAGCTTTGTTTCCTCTTGTTTGATGCCTACTCATAGAACAGAGTGCGTAAACACCGAAAATGCAAAATACATATCGATGGCCTAGTTCCATAGTGATACAACTAGAAATTGGTAGTTTTGGGAAATGACCGATCAAATTGTGAACTCATCTAAACTCTAAACTGACTCGTAAAAAGTGATGGCTTATTATTTGTATTACTTTTTTATTCAAATAGGTGGTTAACAGTTCATAGTTTTAGGATTAAAGGTTGTTCTGTTATTGAACGCCACGATTCACAAAAATATATTTCAATCGGATTGACAATCAGATTGATAGTGACGGTAGTATTGAAGGAATGACGACCGTGATTCGATCTTTTTCCTGTATGGGTCACGTCCCCCCCCCCCGTGAGGCCGCAAGATATTGTGGTAATGCTACAAGTATTTAATTATGCATTTGTTTTCCTTTAACATATATTATGTATATATTATATTATTTATATAAGAACACGTTATTCGTGATTTTATTAAAATGTTGTCTTTGAGGCCATTGCATAATGCAGGTTTGTGTATAAGTGTATTATATGTCTGTCGGCGTCCGTGGCGCAGTTGTGTAGCGTCGTGGGCTACGGTTACGGATTTCTCGGGTTCAATTCCCGGTGCGGACGGTTTTCATAGATTGATCTTTAAATCGATTTATGGATAGCGAGAGTGATTAACTAACCACTAGTCATGCCCTAGCCTTATCCTTCTATCCCTACCCTCTTCAAAAAAAGAGAGGCTGAGCAACTGAGTAACAAAAAAGCAGTTCTAATAGAAAACTTTTGTTGAGAGACCTCCATAAGGAGACCATATGCTCCACGTTGAGAGCGGACATGGAAATAAATATCATATATAATGTCAAATGCAGCTTTTGATAACTAAATTAATTCAATTTTCGGGGTATTTATTTTTTGCAAATTTGAGTGGCGTAATGAAAAAGTTCGGAATACCACACACTCAGGAATGTCAATCTGAGTGATTCAATCAAATTGTCATTCCGATTGATAGTTCGCTTCATATTTTGTTGGGTCACCTTTTTTGGTCATGTTGTTTTTTGAATATTAAATGAACTTTCGCAAGTAGTTGCAGAATCCATTAAACACAATGCATTATATTTGACGAATGCGAGTAGGGATTGCAATCAGTGGCGGCCGGTGACAGGAATATTAGGGAGTGCAAAAAAAGATTCACATATTTATGCAAGAAATCCATCCTCCACATATTGGATTTTGAAAGTACTATCAGACATATACGAAAATATAAGTCTGATATTGGCGATATCAACTGTTTCTCTTCACCAGGGTTTCCCAAACCTTTCCTGCGGATTAATTTCGACGGACCACCTTTTTTCTTTTATTTGGGTAGGTAATATCAATATGAATTTGAGTATGTCTAAATTTGTTGCAGCCCTAGCAGCATATACAACCATTCCAGGTTGTCGCGGATGATAGTTTGGGAAACCTTGTCTGTCTTTAGTCGTGGTATTTCTCAAAATGAATTGATCGTTTTTAAATTTTAGAAGTAACACTCACTTTCGACGGAAGTCATCGATATTGTATAAATTATTTGTAATGGCTTAACGGTTTAGCTAAATACTACATGTATTTTTTATTCGTGAAGAGTTGAAGTATAGACAGGGCTCCAACGACATCGTAAAAATCTTCTCTGCTGTATAAGACGGTTAGTTCAATTTAAGTTTAAATTCCTCGGTGAAATCATATGTTAAGGTTACCGTATTAATGTCTGCAATTGGAATAATTCTGTATTAAGCCGGAAATTTTTCGCATAAGTATTTTTGGGGAAAGTAATTTGTAGAATTCAATATAGAAGAATATAAAAAATATTAGAGGAAGATGTATTACGAAACTGAACCAGATACACAGTTGAATATTATGGAATAGGTAAGGCCAGCCAGGTAGAAAACTCGAAACTATTCTATTTTAAATATTCAATAATATCTACACGGTATTATACACGATCATAGTTATAATTTTATAAATTGTATTCATCACTCCAAAAGTTATAATGGTAGGTAAATATTATTCTTATTGAAGAGCGTATAGTTAAAGAATCATATTGAAATTAAATGAGCTTACTACGCTTGTTCCACTGCTCTTTTTCATTCATACAAATGACTGTTACAGGCTTGTAAACGCAAACGTCAAATCGCTTCGGGTACGTTCGGGAATTTCCGCCAGGGGGATCAATGCTCAAAAACAGTCCATACAAAATCCCCCTTCGCGTAGTTCATACTGTTGCAACGTCACAAATATGTCAAAATACATGGAACATTTCAGACGTCTAAGGAGTGCAAAAGAATTTATGCTCCTACCGCGTCATCGACCGACTTTCATGCGTATTCTGAATCGACGCAGAATACGTTTGCTAGTCGTGTTTATTGATCATCGTTTCCTCCAATATTTTCCTATGGGAAACACGAGGAAAATTTAAAATTAGTGAATTGGTATAATTATTATATTTGAATATCGTTTATTAATGGAATATTTTGATGGGACTTATTGGAGTGCAGTGCACCCTTTGCTCCTTTACAAGAGCCGTCCCTGATTGCAATGTATTGTTTAAATGACTTGCATTTTTCTTTATAATAGATAATTAAAGAATAAAAACGTACATGTACAAAAACATCTCGTCGTGAAAATACATAAAGAAATTTCAATGCAACTGTTTGAATAGTATCTTTGTTACATCATTCAACCATGACTTTACACAAGCTATAATGGATATTTATTACGTGGGATTATCTTTTAAATTGTGTGAAATGAGGTTTTTAAATAACCATCAATCACTGTATACAATGTTAAAATTATTTTTCTTTTAAATATAAATCGTTTTTCAACTTAAATAAACTACAGGCATCAACTATTGAACGGAAACTAGGCAGAATTGTCTTTTGATAATTGAATTAAATAAACTAGGACTGTTTATTCTGGAATATCTGTAGAATACAAAATTAATAAATATGATAAAATACGAATGGAACATAATATTATAATTTGATACAAATACTACATTATTAGGTATCTACTATTACATACTAAGTCGTAAAAAACATACTATTCAATACTTTTAGAAAGATATATGTCCGGTAAATATGTTTTTCGGAGAGTAAGGTCCGAAAACAAAAAAAAAATCAAAAATAATTTATATTACTGAATAAATGAATTGGATCGCTTGGATGAAATTTAGGTGCATGAAACCTTTACGCTCTAGCTTAATGTTGTGCTAAAAACAAATAATGAAACTTGAATTGCTGAGATTTTGTACATTTACATGTATTTTGTCATTAACGACCAGGCACCTGTGTGCTCGAATGCCTGAAAATGCCGATTGGCGAAACCCGGCTCGTTAGTGACAAAATACATAGAAATGTACAAAATCTTAACAATTCAAATTTGATATTGAAATTCCATCAAGCACCCTCAGTCTTAAATAATGAAACAGTGGCATATATGAATGAGAAATATTGTTTGAAGAAAATATTATAATAAATGCTTCAGTCAACTGAAACGTTGTCAAATTCTAATGACTATATTTTGATCAGTTGCACGATTTTTTCTAATTCAACTATGTCTCAAAGACTACAGCTTTTTACTCGCCTTTGAGGTACATGCGATGAAATACCTCAATATATGACTCAATTGGTGCTTTGAATAGCACGTGTAAGATGCAACAATCTAACTATCGATAAACAAGCACGAAAATGGTTGTTGACTTTGAAAGTAAATTAATGAGAACGCGTCTACACGAAAATGTAGGTACTTGATATGCAACTATAATAAATATTGCAAAAGCAACCAAGCAGTGCTATAAGTAAATGCACAATTTAGGGAGTAGTCACTTGGAGTCCCAGTCTCTACCAACAAATTGTATGTCAGTTATATGAATGTAGATTGACTCTCAACATAGCTTTTCGCCTTATCGTAAATTTTTAATGATATCTTGTGAGTTTTTTCTGTGATTCTTTAGCTCCATCACTATATAATTCACGATTCATCGAAAACCACCATATATGCAAGTTAAATAATAATAAAATCGTCGCAATAAATGATGGCACGTGTGACAGGGTCATCATTAAAATCGTAATTTATCGCAAACAAATGCATTTTGAATATTATTGCAATGCTAGAATGCATGGTAATTAACCAAAACAGAATTATGATAATCTTAAAAATGAATATCTCACATAATAACAGAAATACATTGTCATTTTGATTTCATGAATTAAAGTAAATGCAACGGACAACTCGCCTGCAACGGTTTGTAACTGTAGGTAGCTTAGCAGTTAAGTATGTATTTAATTTATTTATATTTTATATGTCGTTATATTATTATACGAAATGAATAGCTGGAATACATTTAATGTGCAGCAATGTCATAATGGCGAGCCATTATAAGATAATTAAATATTTCAAATTAATAATTGAAACTATATGCAATTAGGAGTTTTTATTTGTAAAATGAAATATGAGGTTTTCATATTAAATTATAACTATGCAAGAATAAGTACCTATAGTCATTAAAACTATTTAAATACAAACCACTATTTTGCGATTCATTGAAATGACGTATTATACATGGAATTTATTATAATCCATAGTTCGCAAGAGTTTGAAAAATTCTAGCGAATTCTAGCAACAGGTTTGATGTTGAGTTTTTTTTCCATAGATTACGTTAAGATAGTTCCTAATCTTCAAGAAGTTAATTTAAATTATAGAATAAATCGTCACCACATATCACATTTTTTTCTCTCTCGGCGTGACTGTCTTATTTTATAAATTTGATCCCAAGATGCACTCGTTGTGAAAGAGCAAGTATGCCTTAATTCTTAATAGCACACATCTTTTGACAAGCTTGATAACCTTCAAAAAACCTGCAAACGAAATGCTAGAGGTCTTTTAAGACCATCAATTATTTAAGTGTACGAAACGTACAGTGCTTGAAATGATGTTTTTCAAGCCGGAATGATTTTATCAAATAATTAGCTGATTGTTCTTCTTCATTTAGAGTACTGGACAGATATATGTGTCCTCCACGAATTTAATTGATATCATTCTAGTTCCATAGCTCATCCACAACATAATGAACTTACGCAACTATAATTTCAAAGCTCAGCAGTTTATATAATATTTCAGGTGGAACCATTGTTCTTGCAAATACAGTAAAACTAGATTCTAAAAAAGGACACTCTTTGTTGTTTTCACTATTTGAATTAATTATTCAAACATCGCACAATTCCTCAATATCACGTCTTCTTCTTTAGTCCTAATCCTCACGTGTAAGGGTAGCCGCGACCTGCGCCTATCTCAACAACTGCACTTTCTTCGCCACTCGCTCGTGCACTACGATGCTTTGAGGGCTATCGGTAAGGAGAGGTCTGTAGCGTCCTTCACTTGGTCGCTTCAGCGAGTTGGGGGTTCTTTCACGTCCCCTTCTGTCTTTGACTTTTCCTGTGACGATCCTCTCAAGATTGTCCGTAGGCTTGCGGGCGAAGTGGCCAAAAAATCCGAGGCTTCTTATATAAACGGCTGAGAGTCTATCCTGAATTGGGTGCTCTTTCATTATATATGAGTTTGTGTGCTTGACTGTCCATGATATACGGACCATCTTTATCCAGCACCACATTTCAAATGAATACATGAAAACTTTAATTGTAGTAGTTATATAATGTGAAGATGGATAATAGCGAAAAAAGTCAAGCCTTCGTGTAGAGCGAAACGTTTGCTTGTGATGAATATGGTAATATATTGTTTATTTCTCTAATAAATGGTACAAATATTATAAGGTCGCCAATATTTGATTGGAATAGTTGACAGAACAAATTCTATTTAGACACTTCACGGCCGTATTGCGTGAACCAAAAACGTATCAATAAAAAAATAGTTTACGCCACTCGTTTTCGGTCCGGTATTTATACAGATATCTTTGAATGATGTTTTTGTGTTTTTGAAGCAGAAGAACTTAAATGTTTGATGCGGCAACGAAAAAAACCGACAAGCATAAATGAATTAGTTTGTGTGCTAGACATGTCCCACAATTTTGGGTTGAATTCATCAACTTATTAAAAATTAACCAACTGCCGTAATTGATTATTTTATTTATGTATTAATGAACGGTTAAAAGTATTGAGTAACCACCTTCGAAATAGTGAATAATAATAATTAATCGAATTCTTTATAATTTATGACATCGACTGAGGGTGCTTGATGGAATTTCAATATCAAATTTGGATTATTGAGATTTTGTACACTTCAATGTATTTTGTCACTAACGACCCGGGTTTTGCCTTTCGGCATCTTCAGGCATTCGAGCACACGAATGGACTCGAACTGACAGACAGTAAACATTGTCTAACGTTTATATAGAAGATACAAATACGACAAATATTATTTACGAGGTAAAATATTATACGTCTGGGAGCCACACTGATACATGAGTTAACATTTAGTATTTTGTAAACAACACATTGGGTGGCGAATTGCCGCTTTCCAACTTCTTTTAGAATTACCAGTGATTTTACAATTATAATAGCATTGTGGGTTTCGACGGGATGCAATTCGACGAAAGGGTAAATATATACAATCATTCCACGTTTAGTGACATCTGTTAGGTGTTTCAACGTATAGGATATAATAACGGAGAATAAGGAAGGTTCAGCTGCTCATTCAGAATTGGCAAGGAATTTTACTGGGCTCTATAACCTAAATAGCTACCTCGTAAATAATATTTGTCGTATTTGTATCTTCTATATAAACGTTAGACACTGTTTACTGATCGAATGCCTGAAGATGCCGAAAGGCGAAACCCGGGTCGTTAGTGACAAAATACACGGAATTGTACAAAATCTCAATAATCCAAATTTAATCGAATTCTGTTAATAACTGTGCCACAATAATTATGAAATGAATAAATCGATTTGTCTGGGCGTATTTTTGTATTGTTTTTTTGAGTATTTAATCAATACATTATGATATTAATGATTTATCCCCCGACCCCGACAAGAAGTGAAATTGAAAAGGCAGTACAGAGATTCAAAGTAGTTAAGATTAAACTTCAAACGTTCTGACGAATTGTCTTCAAAAGGCAGATTCATTTAGGATAATTATATTATTATTATGTTGCAGGCCAGTACTAAATTAATATCTTAACTATAACGTCAATTTAACTTCGCGTTTTCAAAAGTCAAAACTAAAGTGTGCATTCTTCTTCAGAGTTAAGGGCTCTTTATTGACATCGGTAAATATGTTTCGTGAATTTGAAGTAAATAGTTTTCGTGAATGTCGCTTTCTCCGATCTCAAGTTCTCCAAATATATTATTTTTTTACCAGCCAGCATCTGTGGTAAGAATTTGACTCTTTATTTTTATATTCTGACCAGACCTAAGCTCATCGACACACAAAAGTGAAATTCCAAATTTATTATTTTATTGAAGTCGGAAATGAAGTCGGGAATTTATTAGTTATTATTATGAATAGAAAGATATTTTTATTTAGCATCTGTGTTGACTCATTATTATGCTAATATAGATACAAAGAAATATTATTTATTCTATATAAAAATCAATGTTTTTATCTTATGCACTGCCATACCGTTCATCCGATTCCGATAAAACTTTGTCAAGTTATTGCTTGCACTTGCGCACAGGTTATAGACATAGTACAATTAGCTTACAGTAGGTCTTATCTATATATATAAATGAATCTTTGTTTGTTTTGTCCTCTACGCGTTCCTTTACCATTCATCCGATTTCGATCAAACTTTGGTAAGTTGTTGTGCGCATACCCATGAAGGTTTATGAAGAAAAAAAAATTAAAATCTAAAAACAAAATCTACAAAAAAAAAACAAACAATACTCGGAAAAAGCTTCTGATTTATTCGTGTACGCACCAGACTATGTTGGGGTTTTGAGTCAGTCATAAGGTAATAGTATTCATAACTTAAATAATTTATTTCACATGTGCTATGAATATCGTTGGAAATATGGAAACAATAACTATGTTTAAAAAATCGAGCTTTTTACGGGCTGAGAAAAATAAATCTGGGCTTCGGGTCGGGTTCGGGTAACAAATGTGATATTGAGACTCAGGCTCGGGCTGGGCCGGCCCTGAAGATGACGGGCTCGGACCGGGTGATTTTATGAAATTTCAGTCCGGCAGACCTCTAATACAAAAGCACTTCAATAAACAGAATTAAAACACAAACCTTTTCATTCTGTGAGTGGCATTGCAACGCATGCCGGGTAAATCACTAGTATTTAATATATTATACTAAAATAACCACTTGTTGTGTTGGCGTCGATCATTAAAGAACCCTAATTCTAACGAAGTACCCAAGCAAAGTAATCAAACGTTTTTCAACATCTATCTATTAGTTTTATTTATCGATACATCAATCGATTGGTTTAAAATAGTTAATTTGGTTTTGAGTATAAGACGTCATCGCAAATAGTGCAAGTTCAATGTTACATATATCAAGAATTGTGCTCCAAGCATAATTCATTATTTCCGCATCAATCAAACTATATTTGACAGATTTGATGTTAAAACAATAATCAAATAGGTTTCTTCTACATACCGTTTCCATCGACAACAGGAGGATGTCCATTTACAATTCCATTTTCAAATCCTCCCATCTTGTCAGTTTTCGCCGTTCCGTTAGATGGCGACACTTTAATTTCCACTATATCTGGTGTGTCGATCTTGTTTGTCGCACTAACCAAACTCTTAGTGTCGCCGTTGTGCTTAATTTCACTATTGATCAAATCGCCACTGTCAAATTCCACAATAAAATCACTAGCGGCCGATAAAACGCCGCCCAAATAATCACTATTGCCGTCGCCTTTTCTCTGCGAATCGTGAGGTGTGCTCATTTTACCTGTTGAAGAAAAATATGATTTGGTATTATATGTAATATGTAGGTAATTTGAGAATGATCTATGGATTCATGAGAGGATACATTTCAGTGATGGCATATAAGTACATACTAACACATTTTTAAAGCACTCACACTAAAACCTGTATTCAAATCGGGGACACTGGTATAAAATCAATAAAACGGACGTTCTCAATACGTACTTCTGTCGTAACTACAATTTAGTTAAGAATTTTTATTTATGATGACACTGCGCATTTCGACATTTGAATGTTTTATTATACTGAGGGTATTATAAAGTTCATAAAGTATCGTAAAGTTTTGCCTAATTTGTTTACGTTTCAGAGCTGTTATACATAAATTAAATTTATTGATTGAATTGACATTAAATAAATTTTATTTGGTAAAGGTTCATTTGTAGTTAGGCACAAAATAGAAATGTATTTAGTTCCATAAAATCTATCTCATTTCTATATTTCGGCATCAAGCCATTGGCAGTTCTGACATTAGGAAATTCGAAAGTTTTTGATATAAATTTATTATTAAAAATAAAATTTACATTATTTAGTAGAACTCCTTCATAATAAGATAAATTCATAAAAAATCTAGACAGGTATTTTATACGAGTTTGCTAAGCATTGTTGATAGCCATTTCGGCATCGCGCCATCGCCAAAATGACTTTAAAACAACAATTTTATTTATTCTACGCGGAAAATATGCCATCGCTTTTTGTAAATGATATTCACGGAGCATACCAATGGGTATACATTTTATACATACTAAATAAATTCATGGTAGGATAGGGCAGGTTTAAAATTTAAATAAAATCGATATTTATACGGTTGATATATTTATGGATTCAAATCCATAAATCAAACTTCAAGGCATGGGTATTTGTGATGTTTACATTCCCTCCCACCCATCCAATCCTAAAACAGGGGCGCAGTAAGAGCGATTTGCTATCTACTATTTATTTTCTATGTCCACCTTTCTATTGGATTGAGCGACTGAATCATTTCCCGTAAAAAAACAACTTCTGTTCAGATGCACCACCAAGAGTCCACGTGCTACAAACTACACATTAAGAAAAACCCCAAGCCAAATTTGTGTAGTATTTTTTATCGCTGTGTAAACTCGATTGTAATGTATAATTTTTGAATTATGCCCGTTGCAGAACAATGCCGTGCCAATGGCCACAAACGCACGTGGAAAAAGCTGTTTGCATTGAAAAAATCAACATCACAAAAATACGCAGACGTAAATAATCAGATTTAATTTACTTTGGGGTTCGGCCTAGGTCACACATTGATGCTATTATTATTCAATCTCCGTAGTTATTTGAATTGTGTGCACATTTATCCAGTAATTGATTTCGCGAATGCAGTATTCGAAATTGATTTGAAATTGATCGCGCACAATAATAATTATATCAACTCAGAGAATATAAGGAATGACTGAACAGTTTCTGGTTTCTCAACTACAAACAGTGTTGGCTGCGTTGTAGATTTTAAACTATAACTTTTATATATTCTATTGGCAACACTAAAAATGAATCGATTGACAAACTTCAAATTTGGAACATCGTTTCGTCGCTGCTGTAATGGCTACTGGAATTTTGCTTTTATATACATAAATCAATCTGATTTTTTTATTCGGTACAGATAAATAAACAAATTTTGATGAAACCTCAGCTGGAATTAAACATCAGCATTACTTTTGTAAAACTGAGATTTGGCGCTTGTGTCAAGCCAATCAGAAAATGATATGTATACCGGGAGTTGCAACAGATCCACGGGTTAAAATTTCTGAACGGACACTAAATACTAACTCTTTAAATAGGTGTTTCAATTGATTTCTGTTCAAAAGCATGGGTGTCTGTGATATTTATGGTCCTTCTCGCCTCTCATCCATCCGAATTTAAACGAGGCGTAGCGAGAGTGATCTTTACTCTCTCCTAGAAAAAGATTAGTCGTGAAATATTTTTTTCAAGTGCTCCATTACAAGTCTATGAGCTAGACATTAGAAACGCACATGGTTGAAGAATAAAAAAGTTTCAAGGTGCATTATGGTTATAATTGTTTTTAAATGAGCATATAAATAAATAAATTGTATATTATAAGGTGTTCGATAATAACACAATGGTATAATATAAAAACACCTGGTATTTTATTCATCGCTTTGACATGCGTGTCGAATGAATATATTATTAATTTGTCACATGTTGACGTTTCCATAATATTATTTCAAACCAAAATTGTATTCAAAGTTAGTGAATCAATGTTTTATATCGGTGGCCGATGTTGGACACGTTTTCATTGTATGGTATGATTGAATCAGCCGTGCGATCGGGCACCATAATTTTGGGGGCACCATGTCGACCCAAATAATAGTTTCGTCACACCGAACTGCACTAACTGCCACGTGCATGTTAATCTAATACCTATATCACGTGTAGGACAATAACCCGGAAAAGTCAATTTCCGTCAAAAAAATTTACGTTAGTTCAATGGTTCATGTGTTGATATAATTTAATTTCACAGTAATTGAAGAAGAATTTAACGTTCAAAGAATAACAAAATTAAATGAGCTATTTTAATCCACAAAAAACGAATCAATAAGTAACGAGTAAGTATTGCCATAAATGTCATCACTTATTTTTAAGCTATTCCGTTTTTGAATTCAAAGTTTATCGGTAGAAGTTTTGTAACATTGTAAATCATAAAAAAATCTAGTACAAACTATGGATTTCTCAATCTTGTTACGAGTCTGTACCTCAGAGGTTAAAAGTCCTATGTCCACAAATAGCGAAATTGAGTTATAAATGTCACATTATTTGTATTTTTAAGGTTTTGGTAAATAAAACTTTCCCGTATGTTACTGAAAAACTGTATCCAAAATCAGACCAATGTCACACTGCATTTACGGTGTAAACAATCCTCTGTCCATTAAATCTATATATATATATAAATGAAGATTTGTTTGTTTGTTTTCCTCTATGCATTCCTTTATCATTCATCCGATTTCGATCAAACTTTGGTGAGTTGTTGTGCGCACACCCGTGAAGGGTTCTGATGAAAAAATTATTGTCTGAAATCTAAATAAAAAATAATACGTACAACTAGCGACATCTCTGAATCAGATGGAAAACAAAAAAATATGGAAACAATAACATATATATAGTTTGAAAAGTATAAATGAATTACTATATTAAAAAAATTGAGCTTTTTTGCACTCAGAAAAATAAATCTTGGCTTTGGGTCGAGTTCGGGTAGTAATTTTATGAAATCTCAGCCCATGGATTCCTATAATCCAAAAGCACTTCAATAAACAGAATTAAAACACGAACCCTTTCTTTCTTTGAGTGGTATTACAACGCATGCCGGGTACTCACTAGTCCTAAATAAAACTCATGATTTCACCTGTAAATGAAAACAAAGCCCCTTATCTATCAACTGCAAAAGAACGAAAACAAAAACATATCAACTATGCTAATTGATATAAAACAAAAACTGTTTTAGAAACACATTTTTCCTCCTCCTGTTATGTTGATATACTGGATATAGGACTATTAGCCTCTCAGGTACAGATATTAACTCTTTGAAAAGTAAGTAAGTAATAATGTTAGTAAAAAAGCTTTAAAAAAATCGAGCTATTTATGATTGGATAAATCAAGATTTAAATCAAATATTAACAAAAGGAAATCATTTCTCCTTGGCATCCTGGACTCGTAATGGAGCTTATCTCAAAAGAAGTTTTTTCACAAGAACGGCTTCTTACTCAGTTCCTCAACCTCTCTTTTTTTGAATAGAGTAAGGATAGTAGTTTACGGCAGTTAGCTTATCACTCCCGTCACGAATAGTTTTTAGGATCGAATTGGTGGGAGGGAATTTTAAACATCACATATCGTCGTTGTTCTGGAAGAAGACACTAAATGGAAAATACTAGTTTTGAGTAATTGGACTTTGAAGTTTACCAAATACTTGAAATGCCATATGTTTTTCATTTTGTTTGTTTGTTTGTAAAGTAAAAGTATAATTTATAAAAATAAGTGTGTTCTGTCGTACGGTAGAGTCTGAAGTAAGGAACATTTTGGTATAACTAACTCAATATGTCGCTTTTTCGATTTGGTGTTTTCTTCCAGAACAGCGACGATATATCCGTGCGTTTTAACACAAATCCATAAATCGATGGCCATAGTTGGATTCAATCCCGTGAGCAAAGAAACCGAAGTCAACGAGATTGACCACTCGGCTAAATACCCAGCTATTGTGCGTAATTTATAATATGTGCAGCATACAGAGCATGAAATGTACTGATTTGAAAAGAAAGTAATAATTTTTTAATAAATCTTGCACTATCCGAGAAAAGATAATCTGTCAGCATTAAGATTTTGATTGAAGTATACAATTTGATGAATTAGAAAGCTATACGTCATTAAATTTACCATCTGGTATTTATAAAGGTAGTGACCATTATTTCAATGTCTTGAATAGGTAACGTCAATTTTATTAATTATATGATGACAGTTTCTGTTCGATAAATAATTATCGCGTCTTGCAAAAATTGCTGTATTTTTTGCAATATTTACGTATGCTACTCAAAGAGTTCATTCACAATGATTCTAAAGAAATAAGATGGCATTTTATGAAGCATTCATATGTTTAATTAAATATTTCAGTATATTTAATTGAATTGTAAAAATGCTATTTTAATGTAATAAAGAAAACGTATAACTGACGGTAAACAATATGAACAGTATAAGCAAAATAAACACGTGGAATATGTGTCTATGAACATAACAATTATGTTGATTTATTCGATTTATATTAATGTAAAAACCAAATAACTGAACCAACTTAATAAAATTTATAAAAAAAGACTTAAATTTAACTGTACTAATATCTAAATATGATTTAAAGATAATAACAGCTTTTTTTTATAAATATTATTTTGATTACAACCATAATCGGTTGTAATCAACTGATGTCCCGGGAAGAATTTTAGAGATTAGACATAATTTCTTTCCAATCACAAAAAACGATTCCTAATTGAATTTTCAAGCAATTTTTAGTTTTGTGTTTAAATACATCCTTAAAACAATGAGTGATTAGTTAAAGTTATAGTCCTTTCCGAGTTCATCTATCTGAAAAAAAGAATTTGGGGGACTGAGTAGCATTGCAAAAAAACATTTTTTTATTATTATTCACGATCTTTTTGATTCTTCGTATATTGACCTAAAATATTTCTAAGAGAGGTCAAATACATTTGAGTTAAAGGACAAAAGTATGCTGGCGTAATTATTAGTCAAACAGAAATTATTTACAGTATTAATAAACAATAACACAGGGTCTCAAAATAGAAAATATCATGAACCGGAACGCTCGATGATTGCAACAAATAAATTTAATTTTAAAAATCTATATTGACTTTGCCGGGACTCTGAAATCAGAACCGTCAGATCGCTTGGATAAAGCTCTTACTACTGGATCATGGAAGCCTTTTCGGTACAAGGGTGGTAGTAAAATGGTATATTTTGTCAAATCGAATGCCGAAGAACGGTTTTTGTCGATTCCTATTCAAATTTCAATGTCATGCAATTAGCTGTCTAGCATAGGAAATTAGGTAAAAAAATATGGTTAAAGACACGTTGCCGAACTGTGCTTTTGAATCATGTTTGACTTATCCTTCTTGCTCATAATATAAGCTCCTGATCCTCCTCTATCCGTCTTGCTCATAATATAAGCTCCACAGTTCTCCAATATCTTAAAACCCAACTGTTTTTCGATCATCTTTTGTTTCGTTGGTTTTTAGTACCTTTGTATATGGATCTTGTATTTGGAGTATATATAAAAGAAATCTCTTAGATGATTATTTATAAAAAAATAACAGCTTCCTTTCGATAGTTAATCAAAAGTTAACAACTTTCACAAAAATAGTTTCACTCTCTCGATATTAGAAGATCGATTTCAATTTGAAAGCATGTTTTATACTTCTCCGGGTCAAGTTTTTTATGAATGTGAAACTACATGCTCCCAATATTTATCTGGGTGGCCAATGCCATGACCTTGATTTATCAAAACTTGTCCGATGTGTTGATTATAATATGAGTCACTAGTTGTAAGGGATGCCCGACCGAATGGTAGATATTTATGACAGGTTTAGTTCGTTGTATTGACATTTATGGATTACCATTTATTTTGGTTTTCCTTATTGTTTTAATACATTAATATATTATGTATGGTATCAAATGGATGACGAATATTTATATTATATTGTTTTTACGGTAAACAATTACATTAATTTACTCGCGGTATACCGGTGCGCATATAAAGAAACCATAAACCACAACTGTGATTTATTCTTTTCGGAATGTCAATAAACAAAATTTACACTCTTTGTCTCTTAATTTATAAAGTATTTATATTCGTTGAATTCATTTAACATGCAAATACTTTGGGTATGCCATTTGTTATCCTCATATTCCTAAAGATTCAAGTTATTGAACGTTCAGGAATTCATAAAATTATCTTATAAAAAGTCTCCGGGTTTTTATGAGTTAATGCATAAGTGATATAATACATTTTTGCCCAGTGTTCCAACATTAGAAAATTTAGCTTTTAGTGTTACCGTTCCAATAAACAATTTCTTATATAAATTGAGATTGGGTCAATCAACGTCTGGCAAGCGTTGGGAGTGTCTGATGTGCATTATTCTTTCAAGTTTTAACCTTTCGGAGTGTTGAGTGTTTTTTATTAGCATTTTTTACAAGCAAAAATGATAAATTATTTGACAAAATTCGAGCAAAAGTGGGATAAATACTTAGTCTGTACCCACCCTAGCAAAAACTTGAGCCAGGAAAATGGAAATTTCAGTGGGAAAGATAAGATAGGAAAAAAATGATTCACTGATTTTCTTCCGTGTTCTTTTTAACAGACGTTTCGAATATAATTGAAAATGATATTTAGAGTATCAAAACATGACATGTTTTTGGTATTTTTGAAAGATCTATTACATATTTTATAATCGGTTATCATTCGAAATGGAATCTGTAATTAATTGAACTGGCATTTACTTGGTAGAACTCGATTATAATACGATAAAATATCAAAGTATTTAGTTCTACAAAATTTTAGATAGTTTATAGCTATATAGGCTTGACGTTATCGTCAGAACTATACTTAAACTTATTTTAGCTAAGCTATATATACTGTTTAGAAGAGATAGACAATATTATGTCATCTCACGTATTCAGATATCATAATATTTATTTAAAATTAAATTATTCAAGGTACTAATTGTGTTTTTGGAAACGGAGCTTAAGTGGTGTTATTAATCAATCATTAAAATAAATGCATTGATATTTTAATTATGCCTAATTACATGAGCTTCTTGTAATGGTTTCAGTAATCTGGAATGTTTAATTTTAGTGTTTCCGCAGTGGCTTCGTAAAAAGATGCCTCATACTAAATAAACTGCACGTTTAATTACGTGTTTAAAGTCAGGGTCGAATAGATCCGATTGTTTCAGTTTAGTATTTTTGTTGTTGTGGAAAATAGTAAAAAATGCACTTCAAATATTTATCATATACAATATATAGAAAACAGTACAATGAAATCCTATGCAAACATAGTTCCTAGAGGCGTGACGTTTGTTTTCATAAAATTACTATTGCCCTATGAGACTTTCAATATACAACAATATGATTATGTTGGTAGTGCATTAGCACAAAGCTTTTGAAAAAAACGTTTTAATGCTTACTTAACTATACCACACTTTTATTATTTTTCCTCCGTTTCAATTCTATACGGAAAATATATTTATGTTTTTTATTTCATTTATGTAACTAACTTCAGTTTAGACTGTTTTGGACAATTGATGTAACCCTCAAGAAATTTGAAAATATGTTAATGATTGGATCTCATTTTAAAGACGACAGAGCAGGTCTCGGCCAAATGATGTAAATCAGAAAAATAAATCGACCAATTTTTGGAAAGGAAACATCATTTTACATTGGTTTTAGGTTTAAAAGTTCCAACCAGACCACTTGATGTAAGCTACAATTTTATCGACGCTCTCTACATAAAATCCCGTATCTGCAAACATGAGAATTAACAGGAGTGCATTTTAAAGATTCATAGCGCAACTCACCATTTAATGTTTTCGATAAAAACAGTTTTTACTCACTCCTGAACAATTTAAATTTTGACAATTACATCAATTGGCTAAAACACCGTCATTTTAATATTTTTAAGTCAATCAATTTATAATGTTGATTATTATATCAAAGCTTTCAATTTTTAACTTTTTGCGTTCGAGAAAGCCATTTTCCAATTTTAAATTTACATTTATTTGACGTTGTCGAATGTAAAAAGGTTATAAAATTCAGGAAATCTGATCTATAAAAACCTAATTGTATAAATCACAGTCAATTAAAATGAAAAATAAAATGAAGTGGCGGTAAAAAAGTACGAATACATACTGTAAAATTGGTTTCTTGTAGAAGTAAACGCCGTATAAATTTGCACTTTTACTACACGCTTTCTGTATACTACACTAGTGTATTAATATGTATGGATCCCGTGATTCTAGAACAGTGTTAGGATGTGTATGTATCAGTATGGATCTTAGAGCCGTGTACGGATCGCGTGATTAGCCGAACCTTAGAGCCGGAATGCAGAGTTATATTGCGTGTTGTACTCTACCTGGATCTTTTTTGGTCCAATCAATATTTTGATTTACTTTTAATTGTGAAAGAGAATAATTTACTACAAATGAATGCACACATCGCTTTAAAAACTTCCAAGAGAAGATTTTTCTTTAATAATACATCAAAATTAATTTTAAAAAGATGAGATTTTACGTATTCGACAAACTGGAAGTGAAAACAATTGTATTGAATTATGATTTTTTTTTGGGCCGGTTTCAATCCACCAATCCGTCACGCTTTATAAATATGGATTAAACGTATAATATCATGTTTAATGTAGTGCAACTTGCATAGATCTATGTAGGAACTTTTAATTGCTCAAAGGAACATGTGATCCATGATAACCAATATAATAATAATGTGAGATTAAACAATATAACAATATTGGCAATTGTGAGAGCAATTTTTTTGTCGTATACCTATTCCACTTATGAACAATTGATTCATATTACCCGCTATTTTTTATTCACATTAAAAACGCACTTTTCGGTATGCAGCAAAAATTCTAATACTCTTTGAATCTACAATACGTTTACGACAACAATAATTAGAAGCATTCAGTAATTTGGCGGGCCTTTAGCCGAGTGTTCGACGTCATTGCCTTCGGTTACAGTTCTCACGGTGTCGAATCTCAGTACGGACAGTTTCATATGTTGTTTTATCAATAGCTTTAGAGATGTGGTTCAGAGGTATGGTCTGTGATGTTTAAAATTCCCTCCCAATTATACGATCCTAAAAAACAGGGCGTAACGGGGACGATAAGCTAACCACTAATCAAGCCCTAGCCCTATCTTCTATCCTTACCATTTTCAAAAAAAGAGAGGTTGAGCACCTGAGTAACAAGTATTTCTCGAAGAAAATAAAATGTTCCATATACTTCATTTAATATAATTTATCAAAATACAGTTCTTACACGTCAATCACGCGATACCAGTTTTGGTATAAATATTTTTCATACTGTCAAAAAAAAATTACAAACTTAAAACATAACGTCGTTTTGGTTGCAAAATTGTGTATCTGCATATTATGCTCTTTCGGATTTTAGCATTATTAATACTTCAAAAATCACCCTTAAGTGTATGCAAAATAACACAACTGTCAAAAACTATGCTTAAGTACATCGTCGGTGTTCTGGAAGAAGACACTAACTAGAAAATACTAGTTTTGAGAAATTGGACTTTGAAGTTTGCCAAATGCTTGAAATGCCATACGTTCTTCATTTTGTTTATTTGTACAAAACTGTTTTTAAGTAATATTATAATTTATAAAAACAATTGTCTTCTGTCATACGGTAGAGTTTGAAATAAGGAACATTTTGGTATAACTGACTCAATATGTATTTTTTTAGATTTAGTGTTTTCTTCCAGAACAACGACGATATATAATATATTTAATATTATTACATACGTGTTTTTATACTTCCCTTAAATATTGAGATTTTGCAGATATGCAATTTTGAATGAAAATATATATTTAAAAAAACACTACTTATAAGCAATTGCCTTAATTAAATTATTCATAAAACGTATATATTTTTTTAAGCTGTGAATTTAAATGAATACACAATAAACAGGGAAAAAATCGCCTCAATATGATAGTATTTTAAGAAATGTAACAAGTTAATATTTAAAAAAAAAAAAATAAGCCCCTGATTTGTACGTAATATTTTTATAAACATTTGGCAAAATCACTAACCTTTTTAAGAATAACAGGTAACAGTAAAACCGCGAACGTATGGCACCCGTGCTCATTGTTTGAGCGTTCGACGTAAACTATCATGGTACACGCGATATCAATACTATGTACCGACATACAAATCCATTCGAGGAGGTCTTTGTTAAGGTGAAAATAACTAGTTCTCACTATTAACTTATTCAGGTTCAAACGGATCAATCAACATTGTGATTTACGTTGTTTTATATGAGGAGTAATAAACTAATTCTCATATTTAGTGAGTTTTTTTTGTATTTATTTTTTGTTGAGTATCTGATTCAATTGTTAAATTAAATGTCAGTATATTATTTCTTGTTACACATTTAATCGACCGATTTGAATACAAAACATCTGTATTTAAATAAAATAGTAAGCAAATAATTCCAAGAAATTCATAATGTTAATCAATCACTCACACTGATTACTGAACATTTTTTTTATTAACCGCTTATATTTATAGGCAGATAATTTATTAAATTAATAGTTTTTTAATAAATATTTAATTTGTATACATTCTCAGAGAAATATAAAGAGACAATGATGGTGGCCAATTGATGTAAACCTCAAAATTGAAATTGTTCAGGAGTGTGTAAAAACTGTTTTTATCGAAAACATTAAATGAGGAGTTGCGCTATGAATCTTTGAAATTCACTACTGTAAATTATCATGTTTGCAGATACGGGATTATGCATAGGGAGTGTCGATACAATAGTCGCTTACATCAAGTGGCAGGGTCAGAATTTTTAAACCTAAAACCAATGTAAAATGATGTTCGCCTTCAAAAAGTTGGTCAATTTATTTTTCTAATTTACATCGTTTGGTCGAAACCTGCTCTGTCGTCTTTAAAATGAGATCCAATCATTAACTCATTTTCATATTTCTTGAGGGTTACATCAATTGGCCAAAACAGTCTAAATGAAGTTAGTTACATACACGAAATAAAAAATTTAAATATGTTTTCCGTATAGAAACATCAATTGGCCAAAACACCGTCGATATTTATTAACATAAGATTGAAAATTCGAAAATATCGATATCTTTTTAATTTTTATTTTTTTTTGAACTTTTGTCCGGCTTTTGAACATTTATATTTTGAGCCTTGCATAATTATTGTTATAATCTAAATGAATCATAACAATTAGGCTATATAATAGGAATTATTATTATGAAATATCGATGTGATGCCTTAAAGTTGTTCGAATAACATAAAACGCCACTCTAGTTCAGAGCATTACAACCTGTTGATTGAAAATGAAAGCTTTTATCGTATAACGAACCTCTTACCACTCCGCCTGGCTTTAAATTAGTTATCAAAATATTGATTCGCCACTTTCAAAGGTAATGCATTTAATACTTATATGATTTATGTCAATAATACTCACAAAAACTATGTTATGTCTAATAATAGCTTTGCGCTTAGCTCAATGCGTGCTTCGCTAGAAAATTTAAGACTTTTAATTACAAATCATGTACAGAGCCGAACTGGCTCTAAAAATATTGCAATAGGGACCCACCTAAAGGGGCCCACCCAAAAATGAGTGGGGGCCCCTACTCTATATACGAATTCCTATGTACCGTACTAATTATTATTGGCTTACAATTAAATGTACTTTTGTTTAGATTATATTCACTTTCATTAAAATAGTTTTCACTTCTAACAAATACACTCCACAAAAAACAAATTCTTTCACTAAAAATAAAGTGATCCCACATAATAAAATATATTTTAACATTACACTTAAGAAAAAATATTTACACATAGATAAAATAGTTTTCACTCAATATAAATACTCACACTTTGAAATCAATAGTTTTACGAAGCTGTAATGAAATGTCACTTATTCTTCTAACCTATATTTTTTTTCCATGTCCGCTCCCAATGTGGAGCATTTGGTCTCTTAATGGAGGTATCTCAACAGATTTTTTCTATGAGAACTGTTTGTTACTCAGTTGCTCAACCTCTCTTTATCAAAGAGAGTAGGGATAGAAGGATAGGGCTAGGACAGGACTAGTGGTTAGATAATCGCTCTCGCTACGCCCCGTGAGGATGGGATGGGTGGGTGGGTGTTGAGGAGGGAGTTTTAGACAACACAAACACTCAGACTACGAACAGAAATCCATAAATCGACTGAAATATCAATTTTTGAAAACTGTCCGCACCGGGAATTGAACCCGAGACATCTGTAGCCGTAGCCCACGACGCTACCAACTGCGCCACGGACGTCGATATTAGGCCAGACCCTATATTAGGCCGTCTATATTGTCTTTGCTCCACGCATTAGAATACATTGCACAAACCAAACCAGACCAACCCTAACATAACCTACTACAATCTGCGACTAAGTGGAAACTATTAAAATCAAAGTTTGAGTGTACCAAGTGAATACCATCTAACAGAAAGTGCAATTATTTATAACCCATTATTATTTAATAATTACAAAAAATCAAATGTTACAAATAGCTAAAACAGACATGCAGTAGGTAATCACGATTAGGTATCGGTTCATTGTGATAAAATATGAAGTCTTTACATACGATAATTCTTACTTTAATTGAAAAAAATTGATATCATATCACACAAAAAGATCAAAATTAAACAGTTTTATATGATAACCAATGTGGAAGGAATTGGTAAACTGTTAAACGGGAGGAAAACATATATTGTGAAACTGCTTCTGGCAAGTACAGGATCATGTTACTTGGTGACATGGTCTTGGTAAGAATGAAGACATTATTGATCAAGAATCAACAGAATCCCTTCGGTGACGATAAGATCCTTTTTTGTTCAGCTCTATCCAAGATTTAGATTATAACATACCTTTTTAGGCAAGACAAACAGCAATCCCTAATAAATTTAAGCGTGCACTACAAATGGATGTTTTGAGAAAACCGTAATATATGTCTAAATAAAAAGAATAAAATATTAATAACAGTTAAAACACTGAAGACCTCCAAAAATTATAATCATGGCTAAAATGTTTAATTCAATGTTTGAATGCCAATTAATTCAATCAGAGCTAATGTGATAATTGTAAAGCAAACAAGATGGTGTCGGAAATTGCGATTTGCTTGCCTGCAAGCTCTTCAATGGCTGGAAAAGTCAACAGGCATCATAGCTCCTCGGAAGTGCTCACAGAATACTAATGGACGAAATAAAGCAAACGCGACAAAAGTACAATGACGAACCACAAAACGATCGCCATTTCCATTATTATTTTATTAAGTCTTTATAATGACGAATACTTTCAACGATTTGAACTTGGTAGGATTGAGCTAACCACAAATTAACATTCTTCCTTTCAAGATTTCGCATATTTCACCACTCACTGAAGGAATGATAGGTTATATTATAAAACATAGTATATTTCCGGTACCGTAGTTGAGTATTCACAAGTCTGAATCCCCGTGCGGACAATTTTATGAACTGATTTATGGATTTGTGTTCGAAGACATGGATGTCTGCGATGTCATAATTCCATGTCACCCATCCGATCTTAAAAATGGAGCGCGGCGACAGTTATTAATTTAATGCTAGTCCTCTCGTAACACCATCCTTTTATCTTTACCCTCTTCGAAACAAGAGAGGATGTGAGACTGAATAACTTCCAGTTTTTGTTTAAAAACAACATCTGTTGATAAAGGTACTCCGTCGGTTCTTATGCTCTTCATCGAGAGTGAACATCGTTGAAGAAGAAGATAATAATAAACTATTGAATCAAGATTATCTAAACGATTTCACTAGATGTTGCTGATTTCACTGCGGAAACAAAGTCTACTGTGAAAAATGTTGTTTTTAACGAATTTTTTTATTGGAATTACGGTAGCCGACTGTTATATAATCAATAATATTCAATAGTAAACTAACGATTAAGAATAAAAAAATACTGTTTATTTTGCATATTTAATACGACCTAATGTAAGATAGTATTTTTAACAATTCATAACTATTATTTTAAATTCGAGTCTAGAAATCCTCTTTACGTATTTCGACAGTTTGATTTTTTGATTTCCAACATATTATACAATCAATATACATAAAAATGAATGATGTTTGTTTGTCCTCTATGCATTCCTTTACCATTCATTCAATTCCGATGAAACTTTTTCGAGTTGCTGTATGCACACCCGTGAAGGTTTCTGAAGAAAAAGATTTAAAATCTGAAATCTAAAAAAAAGAATCAAATACGTACACACAGCGACATCTCGGAAAAACCTTCTGATTTATTCGTGCCGGGCTCGGGCGGGTAAAGACACTTCAGAATCGGACTCGGCTGGGCCGGGTAAGGAATTCAAATTTAAGAAAAATATTTTGTACTATGTTTGGTTCATCAGCCATAGGGGAATAATATTCATAACTTTTTAATTTATTTCACATGTGCAATGAATATCGTTGGAAATATGGAAACAATTACATACATTGTTTGAAAAGTGGAAATGAATTACTGTATTTTAAAAAATCGGAATTTTATCGGGCTGAGAAAAATAAATCTGGACTTCGGGTCGGGTTCAGGTAACAAGTGTGATATTGAGACTCTGGCTTGGACCAGGCCGGGCCTGAAGGTGTCGGGCTCGGACCGGGTAATTTTATGAAATTTCGGCCCGTGCAGACCTGTAATTCAAAAGTATTTCAATAAACAGAATTAAAACACAAACTCTTTCATTCTTTGAGTGGCATTGCAACGTATGCCGGTTACTCACTAATATTTTATATGCATGTCGTTATCTATTATACTATTGAGGCAGGTATTACCTTTATATTAGAGTAGTTTACTGCCAAAATATGGAAGAGAAAACATTTCCCGAAGAAGGTTATCAAAATTAAAACATAATGTTATTATTTTTTCATATGATTTTTGATTTTTAAAAGCTGTGGGCTTCCTGCTACTACGGCTGATTGATCAAACGTCCGTATCCCCAAATCGGGCATTTGCAGTGATTTAAAATTTGTTATCCAAATGCTAGCATGTTTGTGATATTTTCTCTTTATATCATTCACAATCTCGAAGATAGAGGGAGAACTATTACCGTACTACTATATGAATTAGGAGTGGACATTGTTAAAACATTACTACTCCAAATGCAGGATATTGGATGAAGACGTTGTTTAAATAATCGTGTATCTCAATGCATTCCGAAATAAAATTTAGCAAAACGAAAAATTTCATTAATTAAAAAAAAACAGCTAATAGCCCAGACGAAATATAATTTGAATTTTTTAAATATTTTCAATGTCACCCAAGATCAATTTGATAATTCGATATTCAAGATTCAAAAACAGCTCTGCCAAAAATCTCAAATTTAAAATTGAAGAAATCAAATTTGATATTAAGCTTGTCGGGACTTGAACCCAGACCCATCTGATTCCTACCTCACTCTACTTCATATGATATAATAATTATACCCAGATACATTATTTATTATTTTATTTTTACCGTTTGTCATAACTAATGTAAATATCAAATTTGGATTATTGAGATTTTGTACACTTCCATGCATTTTGTCACTAACGACCCGGGTTTCGCCTTTCGGCATCTTCAGGCATTCGAGCGCACGAATGTCAGTTCGAGTCCATTCGTGTGCTCGAATGCCTGAAGATGCCGAAAGGCGAAACCCGGGTCGTTAGTGACAAAATGCATGGAAGTGTACAAAATCTCAATAATCCAAATTTGATATTGAAATTCCATCAAGCACCCTCAGTCGATGTCTTAAATTATAATGTAAATATATATTATTTAAATATGCAAAGCAAAGTTTATGAAGAATTTAAAATTTGAAGGTCATTGACCGGACTGCTAAGAAGTCGATGGTAATCTAATGGAACCAGTTCCCGATCCCAGCGGTTGAAAACATTTTTTTACAGCTCTGAGAATAACATGAATAAATGACAATATAAAATTAATTTAAAACTATTAATATTTTTTTGTTTGAATTATTAGCGTATTATTTTTTTCTCGATTTCATAGAGAAGATTTTTAATATGATGTATTCTCAACATTATATTTGTCAAATGCATGGCGCATTGGTGCCAACTAGAATGCCATGCATTTTCCTTTTTTTTTTACAAAATATACTTTTTGTGTTATCGTGATTTGACTTATTAGAACACTTAGATTCAATAAATAGTTAAATAATAATCTGGGGTTCAAATCTCGAAATATGACATTATCCGGTGATTTTGTATTCCGCTAAAGACATTTCGTTACCTTACTTTGAAACGGTTCTAACTGACATTTTGGCCTAAAATGACCCTTTGATTGGAAAATGTTGTATTAGCCACATTCTAGCATATACGTTGATTTCAGAGTCATATATTGTTCAATGAGGAAGTTAGCAGTATTCCGGAGTTCTATCCACACATTTTTTTTCATAAATTAGTTTTATACTGTTCTTTGAATCGATATAACTGCTTATTATCATCTCACAAAAAAATCATACGAAACACAGTTTTTTTGAAAAGGTTTTAAGGTCGATGGTTGGTTTGTGTTTTAGCATTTATTTCTATTGTTCTATCAATGTGGTCATTGAAGAAAATTAACTGAGTTCGTTCAAAAATTCAAAGTAAATATGTATTATTATTCTGTTGTATTATAATATTATTGTTGGCTTATATCGTTTAGCAAGTCATGATAATATATACTATTAATAAATATCTCAAAAATCAGAGCATTTTGTTTGATAAAATTGAATTTTTTTTTAAATGTGTGTATATTATTCTGCAAACTAATGAAAACAATGAGATGTCTAAAAGAACACAGGATTCTTTACCAGTATACCGAATGTTGAACAAGAGCAGAATATATAGAAAATTTATGATCACCGGAAACGACAAAAATCACAATTTAGTCTCAATTTAACAAAACAAATACATACTATTTGCAATATTATATTATGGTTAAGATATAATATTTAAATATTAATAATATATATATGTATATATGTAGACAAAACTTATGCAGCTAATTTTTACATTTTTAAATGAAAATTAAGTATAGTGGACCCATTGATAGGATTTAAAACATACATTTTTTAAATTTATTTGTATTCTTTTCTAATAAAGTCAAAGATACTTAATGTTTTTCTGACTATTCATCGAATGGCACATGGCCCGAAAAATCACTGGTGGCCAATCACTGGACAATTATTTTTTTAGTGGTAGGCATATAAGATTTTATTCAAGATCAAATATTATTATCAGTCAA
This sequence comes from Himalopsyche phryganea, assembly GCA_022494535.1. Lineage (NCBI taxonomy): Eukaryota > Metazoa > Arthropoda > Insecta > Trichoptera > Rhyacophilidae > Himalopsyche > Himalopsyche phryganea. The sequence goes on along the minus strand of JAGVSL010000059.1, from coordinate 84,120 downwards.
TGAAATATGCAGTAGTCGTGCCCCACTTTGAAGATCATGATTATTAAATTTGGAGACTTTAGTGTAAAAAGGTTTTAATTGCACTTCTCTTCCTTTTATGTTACAGCAATTGATTTTTACGTTTGATGTATTTTAACGTTAGATAAGACATCGATACAATTTTAATGGAATAATTTATCTTAAGACATACCAAATTTTTGTATGTTTTTCCTTAGCTTTTTTGTAACGAATCCGATTATATGCATATGTAACATCGGCATTATTACAAAGCATGGTTTCTACGCCTTATTTTATTTTTGGCCCCTTTTTGAGTTTCAATATTCAGTTTCATATTTCGTTTCCCGAGGGGTGATATGGACAGAAAAAACAGTATCACAAATGCAATCTGTTATAATGTAAACTTGTAAAAAATAGGCATTACATAATACATAAACAATAAAAAAATCATATTATACCGTCGTTTTTTAGTTATTACTATTTTATCGAAGGGGCGAAACTATGTTAGTGTTTAGGTATCATAAAACTTTTCCGGATTACGTTTTGATGAAATTGATAATTTGAAGAAGTTTATTTATTGCTTCCAAACTCGTAGACACAATGACAGGAATTTATTTGAACAATTCTCGCATTCGTGTTTAATGTCCTACATCAAGAATTGACCCGCTGACCGAAACCTATTCGACTGATAATCATGTAATTTGTATTTGATTGGGATTTGAGGATGCGACGCTAGACCATGGGAATGTTTTTTTTAATTAATGGTCATTTATATAAAGTGATAACATTATATACATTTTACTTATAGGTAAGCGGACAATACAATCGATACGCTATTGACACAAAAACGTTCTGGCAAGCTATCAGAAATGAAGGAAAAAATGTGTTTTCCAGATAAAAATACAACAGAGACTAATAATGAGCATTGCGTGTTTCTAGTATGTCGAGTTGCATACCATAAACACAAAAATATATCAGCTGGTAAGTTATTGAGTTTATTTTTTATATTTAAAATACGAGATACAATTTGGATCATTTCATTACCCATAGTTCTTGCTGAGATACGTTTTTTTGTTACGTGTTGAACAGACTTTATTGACTAATTTTGCAAAAAACTAACAAGTGTATTTTTTGTAGATACGTTTTAGTTTTAAAAACCTATCAAAATGTACGTGGCTGTTCTTTAATCTACCAATAATAATAACTATGATAGTAATCATCCATGATAGTAACAACATTTAATTTTCTCTCGTAGAATAGAAAACGAATATCTAATTGTTATCCAAATTAATACTACACGCTATAATAATGCCGGCATTTCGAATATCAAATTATTTCCATAAAATAATCATTGGTAAAAGTGTAAAAGGAACGGACGGCCATTACCGTTTCACACAATATATATATTTCTTTATCATTTTTGACACTCGTAAACAAACTTTTTACGCTATTTGGAAATAGTTATTTTGCAGCAAGTAGTGAATTTATGTTTCGTAATTGTCTGGCGACTGTTGAATGAACGAAATCTTTAAATATAGCCAGAAGTTACAGATTTGGCAATACAAATATGTCGAAAACGTCTGTAAATTATTCGACGTACATGCATGCACTTATTTTTATGTTAGTTCAAAAATGGAAAATGTAATTGTGTTGGAATATTGGTACAGTAGAATTCATCACTATGTCCGTTTCCTTTTTGCATTTTTACGGTGCTTAAACGATCACAATCCATCAACCAATCTTAATAATATAGTGGTATTTTTAATTTAGACATCGACTGAGGGTGCTTGATGGAATTTCAATATCAAATTTCAATTATTGAGATTTTGCAAACTTCCATGTATTTTGTCACTAACGACCCGGGTTTCGCCTTTCGGCATCTTCAGGCATTCGAGCGCACGAATGTCAGTTCGAGTCCATTCGTGCGCTCGAATGCCTGAAGATGCCGAAAGGCAAAACCCGGGTCGTTAGTGACAAAATACATGGAAGTGTGCAAAATCTCAATAATTCAAACTGGTATTTTTATTGAAACATGTCTTTTATTTTTTCTCAGTTTTATAATAGTTTGAAATCGAATGAAGCTTAATCTATAATTTAAACAAAACTTTAGTACAAAATATTCATTGTAAATATCTAAATCAGTAGATGTATTATTTTTTTATGCATACTTCTATTATTAATTATCGTTTGTTTTCACAGATAAAATGTTGGGACATAAAAATATCTACATGGGGAGTAAGATGGGACTTATTGGAAAGATTGATAGTCACACTACTGCATGAGAAAATCTCAAAAACCAACGCAAAATACGAGTTGTGTTTGAAAAATATTACAGTAAGGTATCAATAAAGTTCAGATTATCTTTATTAATTTTACCACAGATGAATTTAGATCACTTCCAATCAATGAACACACTATCAAACATAATAAAACCTAAAAAACATTAATGCATGCATCGTGGCATGCTTTAGTGTTAGTATTGTTTATACAAAAATAAATCGTGGTTGCTTTGGTAACATAGTAAGTTAATTATGAAATAAATGGAAATACCTTACAATAATCATGAGAGTAAATACTCATTCCAAGTTCAAAACTATTTGATGATGTCAATACTGAAACAAAATTTCACTCTTTAACACAACAATATTCAAAATGACAATACGTATGTTCTTAATTTGAATTTGACACTACGATCTACGTATTTTAAGCTCGACAACTAAGCAGACGTCCGTTTGTATACTAAAGGGAAACTATTATACCGACGGGCGAAAATTAAAATTCTAGCAGAGTTTCACGGTTCGACAGCCAGTGAAGAAAATACATAATTAGCCGCAACGTAAGGTACTTTCATAAAAGAACGAGCGCGGACACAATAGGTGAGAAAAAATGTCATGTTGGGCAACATTATAATAATTATTATTGTTTTATTAAACCGATGATGTTTGCGACGCAATGTTGCGTGCATTTTGACAGACAAACATAATCGTGTACTTTTTTATGGCGGTTTTTTGTAACTATTTCTTGCATACGAGTTCATCTCAAAGGATTTTTTCAACGTGAACTGCTTGCTGCTCAGTTATTCAACCTTTCTTTTTTCGAGGAGTGTAATACTGCGTCTTGCCTGGACGAAGTCAGTGCGTGGCGATTTCGGTGCGATTTGAACAGATAATGTGACTAGAAAAGTGGAAAATTGGCAACGCTGTCCTACGTGCAAGCGCGCCACCGCGCTAGCTGTTGCAAAACACACCGCCGATTCATTTTGCGTGAAAATATCAAATGAACTGATCGCTCCCCAGAAGCGGCGTGCCGCATCTGTTCGTCACTTCTCACGTAAGACACTCCCATGGGCGGAGAACAATTGATATTTTCGAGCTAGGTCACGCTGCCTCACGTTCGCAAAGACTTTTCCACGTAAGGATAGAAGGATAGGGCTAGGGTAGGTAAACTAATTGATTTCACTAGGACCCATTTTTAGGATCAGTTTTTTTAGTTAGTTTTGTTTTTGTCAATCAATTATATTGTTGTAAAACAACCCTTGAGAAGACCCCGGATCGAAGAGAGGCGAGCGGATCGTTATCCGGAGTCCTGGAAGGGCTGATCTCAGACAAACACCATTTCAAATCCGGTTCAAAACTTATTTATTTTCCATCAAAGATGCAGTGGTTTTCATTACACAAATATATAAATCTTAACACATAAAATTGATTCTACATTTACATTTACTTAGCAACTGAATTTACTTTAAGTTATAATACAAATGACACAACGAATTTAAATAAAGTCCAATGCAAATAAAAAAAAAAAAAAACAAACAATTCACATCGTCACGTCACCTCCACCACGACGAGACCTCGTCGCCCGGCTCGGCAGATCGTAATCGACTGTCTACAAAAATTAAAAAAACTCCCTGCAAAGTTGGAGCTACCGCTTTCCGTAAAAATGGACGTACCCGGCGGCTATTGAACGCCTGGCAACAAGAAAGAGCCTATTCTGCGAAATATTGCTGTTGCCGCTGGCTGATTTCAGTTCTGGACATTAATGACACTTATACTTAGCAAAAACCAGGGTGTGTCACCTTGTTACAACAATATATAGATCAATGATCTCTTGTTCATATTAGAAGAGGAAGTTAACACATTTTTTGCTATATTTACTAAAAAAATCACCGTGCGGTTTTTAGGTTATGTGTCGTCATGTCGTGTCAATCTATTTACCTGAAATTATTATAAATACGCTTATATTTATGATTGAAATCATTTTAATAGACAAATATTATTAGTATTTACTACTTTATATACAGTTCTAATATTATACAATGCATAATATTCGATTATCTTGTAAATTAGTCATAAGAACAGTTCAGATTACACTGCTCGTAAAATGTAATAAATATGACGTACTGATATATTCTCTCGTCTATTTTTTGATGCATAATGTATCATAAACCATGTCTTAACTTAATTTTCAGTAAATAAATAGTAAAATAGTAATAAGTACTATCATGCATTGTTTTTAAAACAATTGTTGCAGCGTGCTATTAGACTTGTATTGATATAATTATAACTAATATTTTTGCTATAACTAACTCAAGGTTGTATATATTTAGTATTTTGATTTTGGCCGAAAATCATTGAAAAACGTTTTTCGTGACTCCTGTAAAATTTGTTATGTGTGGGTTACGTCGTTATTCTTTTCCACAGTCAATATGTATGTACCGGTTATTACGAAAGTGAAATAAGTCATATAATAAATCGTTTGAGATAATTGGACTTGAATATTGGAATATTTTGATACTACATAAAAATATGTCTGTACATTATGATTCTTAGCCTTATAGATATAATCTTTCCTGTACTGGTGGAATTTTACAATTATCTTGTAAAATAATGGTATTTTTGGTACCTTAAATGACTTATTCCATTTTAATAATTACCGGCACAATTATAAAGAAAATTGCACAAAAATAAAGATTTTTTTGTTAAATGTTCTCTTTTTTTGTCCATAACACTTGACAACCCTAGTCAAAGGACATATCTCAGCTTCTTCAACTCGTAATGTGTTTATGAAATTGACTACTTTTTTGGTGCGAGAATGAGCAATTTTAAGTATTTTAGAACTCTTAAAAAAGCTTGATTTATAGTTGTTGTAATTAAGTAATTTATTTTTATGGTTTGGTATAATTAACTTATAATTTAGGTATATTTAAATGATGGGATGCTTAAGTTTTTCAGCAAAATCTAGAAGACTGCTTTGCGTTAAAACGGTATCATAATTATTAAGACCACAGAACCAAACGGCAATTTTGCAAAAATTTAGAGACAGGATATTATAAATATTAAATTATTTTATTTTTTACTTTAATTGAAACTAATTGCATACCTGTTATTGTCAATTTATTTTTCAAAAAATAGCCCGAAACAATTTTCAATATGTTCAAGGTCACACAAATTATATGTTGATTGTTAGAACATACAATGAGTTATCATTATTTGACGATTAATGATGAGTTATAATAAAATATATATTTTTTAAATTAAATGCGAACAAAAAAATGTTTACTCTATGAAATGAGCATCAAGGTAAATCCGAAAAGATTGAAATACATTTATTCATTAGCACTACATATTTGATTCATATTATGAATTTATTTATAATAAATTGCCTCGTGTCTTTGTAGAGGAACAATTATTTAAAATGTATCAGGGTCACAAGAATACACGCAAAGCTATCTTACATATTTTCTGTTTCTTGTGATAAGTACCGATGTACAATGTTTGTGTTTTATAATACAGTAAAACCTTTATTATCCGGACTACCGGATATTTATTTCGGTCCTATTAGTCCGGATAATCGAGGTTCTACTGTATTTTCCTAAAATTAATGTGTGTATATGCATAATAAAAATAGCACCACTATCCATGAAAAAAAAACTGCATGAAGAAATATTAATCCGCTGTTTCCGATCGGGTATCTAAAATCTGTACTGTAATAGTTACTAGGTATTCCAACGATTCGGATATCGAATAAATAGTAAAACTGAAACTGTTAGAATATTCGATTAGATTCTGAAGTATGAAAATACTATTAAGAGTTCGATTTGAATAAAATAACAAAACATTATATACATACACATTCCAAAACCTTTCCACTGCATTACAATATTTAAAATTTGCATCTGCGTCGGATTACTACAACGTTATTTCATCAATTACTGAAATTACGGCTTGTTTAAAGGGTTTTTTAGCCCCATTTGTCAAACTAAAGTCTCATGATAAGATATTGGAAGCGCCCAAGTTGGGTGAAGGCAAAAATCCACTACCTGGGGTGGGGTATTTATATATATTCATTATTGTTCTTGAAATCTGAAGAAATTGTATGTGATCTTTCGTAGATTTTGTGAAATATTTTATTAAGCAATTATTACGAATACAGTTCGAATAGTTGCCCAAATATTCGAATATCGAATAGTTAAAAAAGGCCCGAATTTATTCGGATATTGAATATTCGAATATTCGAGTTGGAGTCCCTAATAGTTACCAACTGACTTCTCTATGCGGCGATGAATGATGAATCAAAGTTAAAGTTATAAGTGACGATTTTATTTTCCCCAATACCAAGTTCAAATGAAAAGTAACCACAGGTAGCAAGCACTCTCTGAATATTCAATCAATCTGAGGAAGGGCGTCATGTAAATTAGTCTCGATAGAGGACTCGTCTTACTGCTCACTTCACTGAGGTCAGAAGCAAGGCTCTCATGGCTACTATAGGTACCTTATCATTAAATCGCAAAGCTACCTTAGTGAGGCATAGAAGATGACGGACGCCTTATAACAAACTCTCATATAAAAAGTTAAGTAATTCAATGTTTTCCATAAATAATCAGCATAATTATAGAACGCCAAATATTAACATAAAGTAATAAAGCGTGTTGGTGTTTTGATAATAAGCATTTGAGTTATATGATAATATATTAACACGCAAAAATCAATTCTTTATCTCAATAAATCATATTTTTATTGATTGGACAATAGTTATTGTTGATATTTTCTTTGATTCTTTTTCATGCATGCCAACATAATTATACAGTCATTTTTTATTTTAATATTTCAAGGCTATATAAACGTGTTTTTGTTTTAAAAAAGGGATCCATGTATTATTAATGAAAACAAAACAATAATAATTGCACTGCATTGACTATTGTATGCAATTCGGAATACGAGCACTTGATTATCTTATATAAAATGGCCCAGACCGCTCTGTAGATACTTTATTATTATCACATATCATATGTAGGTATGAAATTTTCTGAAGACCTAAGGGTTCGCGGTGAAACAGTGCACACACAGTTCCGACGTACTAGCTACTTTAGATATTCAGTATTTTTTTAATTTCAATACCGTCATCAATAATAATCCAATATTTGACAAAACATATATTTTTCAAGAAATCTGGTATTATGTTTTACACAAAAACAACTGTTTTTTAATATAAACTTCTTCTTTGTACGGCGGTTACTTAAATTTCAAAGTTTACTATAATAGTGGTTTTATGATGTGTCTTTTTTGATGACAATTGAAAAGTGTTTGAGATTTTTTGTCAGACAAACATATTTAGACTACCTTTGAGAATAATATGAGGAAATTTTCAAATACGTACGTATCTCATCTTCAGGAAAATGTTAAATATGGCAATGACAGTCAATGAAAAGAAAATTGATGCATTTCATTGAATTTTATTCACCAAAATACTAAATAAATTCATTATTTTATTATTGAAAATTCAATCAAATGTAATAGGAAGGTTAATTAGGTTGGCTATCATATTCCTCACAAACATTTTTGTGACATTCAGATAAATATTTGGTGGGTAAAGCCGACATAACATACATTACGTACAAATACAAATTTAAAAAAATAGTTGAAATAAAATGTGTCTCTGAAAAAATTCACATTGTATGCAATTGACAATAAAAAATATTGATCTGTGGTTATAAAATGTTTGTTATTGTTATTATTTAATCAATAAAATATTATTAATACTGATGTTAAATTTGAAAAATTTAATAGATACATATTTTTCTTGAATTCTTAGATATCATTAAGAAGATTTATAGAAATAAACGCCCATGCAAAGAATGCAAATAACAGCCCGCCCTTATAAGTGTATCTCCATTAACCCGATGAACGTGCTGGACATGTATACATGTCCAAGATTTTATCTCCTATTTCCGGAAAACTATAAGGAAACACTTGTGAGTATATGCTTTAAAAATAGTTAAAACCTTTAGGTACATAAATTAGGCAAAAGATTATAAAAATGTCAAGAAAAACACAAGGAAATATATTTTTGAATAGAGCTCTCGATATTTAGTCCTCCAAATTTCAGTTTTGAACTGCCGAAACGCAGCATTAGTCGTCTGCCATATTTATTACAAATACTTATGCGGTATATATGACGACTGGCCGCAGCAGCCATGCAAAGCCGTAGATTGACTAATTTTTCAGTTACTTAATTTTTTTTAGATTTATTTTGGCGAGAATGCGATGACTTTGGTTTACTTCTTAATGTATTCAAATAATTCTCCATTTCGCGCTGTTAAAATTGATCTATTTTTAATATTAATATCTTAAAAATACGTCATTAACTGTCAAATATGAAGCGATTTAGCAGCTAATTTGTACGATTCAGTCGTCCCTCAGATTCTTATAAATAGCAAAACACGTTTCGCTCGCAAAACTGGTTTAAAATATAATCAATTCAAACTCCGTATTGAAAATGAATTACTAATAAATTGTTAAAACTAAGATTTACAGCTAATTTGTACGATTCAGTCGTCCCTCAGTTTTATGTTTATAAATATTTAAAAAATAAAAACACAATTTGTTTTGTATTACTTTCACATTTTATAAAATGGTTTAAAAAATAATCAATTCGATGATTAACACGATATAAACATGGTAGTACAAAACAAATTGTATCACATGTTATAATTTAAGACATCGACCGAGGGTTGTGATGGAATTTCATAAATATTTAAAAAATATTGTGTACACAATTTGTTTTGTCACTAACGACCCGGGTTTCTTTCGGCATTTTTTCGAAAATGGACTCAGAGGACATTTTTGCGCTCAATGCCTGAAGATATTATCAGCTGATGATTAACACGATATAAACATGGAAGTAGTACAAAACAAATTGTGATAACGATGCTATTTTCATTTATAATTTTAACGTATTGAAAAGATTTATAATTCAGTAAATATGATATATAAATAAATAAACACAGATAGTAATTCATTTACGGCTGATGTTGATGATGAAATTGCTTTGTCTACACAAATAAACTGGTGCTAAATCGTAATCATAATTAGTCTATTAAAGTCGAGTTATTTATATAACTCAATGAAGGAAGTAGAAAAGATTTGTAACCACAAGATTAAATGGGTTTCTTACACGACAACAAAACATCAAGCTACTCGTGTTTACTTGCACAATCAAGATACTAGAAGAAAGGAAATCTCACGAGAAAAAATGAAGTTGTATTCGACGAGAAATGATGTAATAAATAGCTGATATTATAATATATTGTATTCATTCTTTATTTTGTTTTTGTTTTTAGTTTTTCAACGGGTTTTTTAATAAAATGACGCTACGTGCAACCTGATGCCACCTCAAAGTGTAGTTGTGATACTATTATGATAAAATTCTTCTCATCCCTAGCAGATATTTTTTTATAATCTATAATTATTGTGATGGACAGTCTCTATTGACGTTAAAAAAGACCGTATAAAATATGCTTGAGGAGCAAGCAGTCTTAATTTCTTGTCACGCTTAATATAAGTAATGGTGTTACTTATTTACTAGATAAGTGTAACTTTTTTTTCACGAAATCAATGGGCAATATTGGTTGTTTACTATATTTTATGTTTCAAACACGCATAGATATGTACTATATATATTTAATTAACATTAATAATTTGTGTTTAAAAAAAATATTATTTGTTTTGGTTAATTTGGCACGCCTGATATAACATATTGTTATTAAACGAAAGTTTGGATTTGTCACATTAAGATTCGTTAAGAATTTTTATAATTCACGTGAGGAGAAAAGTATTTTAACTATACTTTTTTTCCAAGTCGTAGAAAAGGGTTTCTTCAATAAAAATTTAATCCAACGTATCAAGGAAACATTCTTCATCGGTATGTATCTATTATTTCTTTCTCAGTAGACTGCTATACTTTTATTTGATTACAGGCCAACACAAGTAGCCAATGCAACTTATCGACGAAATTACTTTAAAGGAGAACTATATTAACCACTTATTGCAATTTTACAAATGGACAGAAATTTCTTTTGTACATATCATTACAAGCGAAGTTGCAAGCGAAGTCCTGCATATATTATCAAATAAACACTGTTCGATTGTTTCTTTAATACATGCTTGTCCAACTCGCGACCCGAAATTGAAAGTAATGTGGCCCAAAAAAAGAACAATTTATTTATTAAAGCTCGCTCCGTTTTATCCAAATTTACAAAATTTAATGGATAGATTTTCATTCTGACATTGAACGTACTCTGTAAGACCTATCTTTCCAGAGAAAATATCTTGCCACCCACAAAATTTATGAGCAATTATTTTCTACACACAAAAAGTAAAATTAGAAATAAAATTTCGAACGATCATCTCGAAAATTCAATTACAATTTTAACAGTTTCTATCGAACAAGAAGTACGGTTTAAGTTTCATCAGCTTTGTGTTGCGTTGTTTTAATTTTATAATGAAAAAATGTAATCAAACATACGAAGTTTTATTCTATGTATTTAATGTGTGGCCCAAAACAATAATTATTACTCTTCATTGTGGCCCAAGAGAATCTAAAAGTTGAATACCCGTGCTTTGGGTATGTATTTTTTATCAAGAAGGAATAGTGGAAGGTCAAAGAGGCGTATAACGAAGAAGAATTATTTCTTGAAATATATTTCCCTTCTCTGACAAACGATGTTGCTGTTGTTACATTATTTTTGTAAAATAAATTACCAATACCGATGTGGAGCATATGGATCCCTAACTGAGGATTTCAACAAAAGTTATTTTATAGTACTGCATATTTAATCAGTCGCTCAAGCTCCCTTTTTTGGCGAGGGTAAGAATTGAATGATTTTGTCTTTGAAAGAACTTGTAGTTCACTAATCGTTTTCTATACGTTCCGTTTTTAGTATCGTTTTGAGTTATTTTAAACATTACAGACATTCATGTCTTTAAACAAAAATCCATAAATCGATTGAAACAAACAGTGTATACAAGTGTTTATTCTGAGATTTGAACACGTGGACACCGTGACCCCTCGCCTAAAGAAACGGCAAATTGTAAGTTAGGATCAACTGCGTCGACTTTTATTTCTCTGTTTTTCGTCTTCTTCTTAGTCAATGATACGTTTTCTGCGAGTGAATCCGGTAATATTTTTGTTTTGTAATAGCAGAAATAAATTCTAGAAGTGGGAAATTAAATGGCATGTTAGATTGTAACCGCTTATACTGAAGATGTTTTCTCCAAATGAATTTTCTAGTTTACTGGTTTCCAAAATATGCGCAACGGTGCACTTAAAATTGGTCGCAATAATATTCAGTGGATAGTGCAAACAGATAAAAATACTGATTCAGAATGGGAATATACATTTGTTTAGAGATTTTTTGGAGAATACGCAATCACCAGAATAGAAAGAATAATAATATGATGCAATAATAAAAAATGGACAGACAAATTTAATTTTAGTCCAAAGACAAAAGTTCACAGTCGAAGATCAATTATAAGTGTACTAGTTTTAGCAGTATATTAAAACGATAAAGCAATAGACCAGTGGTCTCCAAACTCAATAAGGATGTGAGCTACTTTCAGAAATTGAAATTCTCTAGTGAGCTACTTCTATATATTCATTCTTTGTATTTTTTTATCATCTGAGAGAGTAAGAGAAACGAAACAAATCACATCTGTCTCGCCGCCGCTCGAGGGATGACGGTGTAGGAGAGCGGGGAGAAGCGGGGTGCGGGCTTCAACACACTTCAAGGCTCGCGTCCTGGACAAGGACAAACAAAGGAGAAAACAACGGCTCCTTCGTCTTCCATTAAAACCCCGGTCGTTTATCCGTATACTCTTCTGGTTTATTGCAATTAGTTAAGTTTCACAAGACATTAGACACAACAGAATTACATACTTTTAATTTAAACTGTGTAAGTGGTTTTATAGTAATCGATGGGATAAGCCGCTCCCGGCGACCTTCTCCGGGAACGGCCGGGACTCCACTAACTCTGGCGGGATCGCAGGCCCTTCCCCCCACTTCAAACTGCAAATCAACAACATCAACCAACAAATACGACCCCACCCTTAACGCCTCAGGAGGGGTATTACATTCTTAAATTTTCATTAATAGGAAGAGTCTGCAGATTGGTTTTGAAGACCCTGTCCGCCCCATAAGTACGGGGCGGTGTCACATCGTCCTTTATTGTACCATACATAATATTATTATAATACTTCAAATAAATTGGGACATCAGACTTCCAATAAAACATGAAATGCGTACATACTTTAACTATTTATTTGTAAACTAAATTATAATTGAAAAATATCTTGAAATAAGTGTGAATAATGGCATTCACTTTCCGCCACAATTTTTTTAATCCTCGGTGCACTCACTGAGTACCTTGTCACTCCCATACGAATGCAATTATCAAGATGTAAATATGTGAGTCTGTTTCTATATTTACTTTTAACCATTTTCATAGTGGAAAACGTTAATTCACATAAGTAGGTAGAACAAAACAATGCCTTCATTTTTAAATTTAGTTAGAGAAATGTTTCATTTTGAAGCCCAATAATAAAATTTGTAAATATGATAAAATATCCTACGTGAGCTACCGGTAGCTCGCGAGCGACTCTTTGGCAATCACTGCAATAGAACATCTGCAACTTAATAGCATAACACGATAGATGAGAGTTTCCCAATTATATTTAGACGTGAAACACTTTTAGGTATATGGTGTACCTACAACAAGACGGGTTTCAATAAAACATCTAAAATAATAATTGTATTCAGTATAATTCGGCGTTGACTATCATCACCGCATGTATCTCAACTTATACTGTGTGTGTTCATAAATCATTGTATATAGTTTATGTTCTCAATACTGGTATAAGTTTGTAAACCTTTATATCGAAACATATCTATTACAATACCTTTGTCAAAACCTTACAAATCTTACTCGCATCTAGATACCTATAGCCAATACAAAAACTTTTAAACTTTTTTTCAAATTCGCGAAACCTTTTTGGGAAACACTGCTATAGGTGATAAGGTAGCAAAAATCTAAGAGGAATTTTTTTGAAGGGTGCAGTACCGGAGAGGTGTGCAGAAACAATAATAACTATTACTGAGCACTTACCGGTGAAGAAGTCTCAAATCGGAAATATAACCAACAAAAAAACACGGAGAAATGCCATTACTATCATTTCATAATAGTAAAATATAGTATGAATCCCTATTCAAATATTTAATTACTAATTAGTATTATAATTCGTTTATCAGATGTGGTTACTCCACAACTGACTAAAGATGTATTATGTTTAGAATAATATCGTAAAAAAACATTGAACAACTTTATCGACCTTGTAGGGACAAATAAATTTTCTGATTTTATGCGATAACGCAATCTAAGAATTATTCTGCAGGAAAAACTTCACAATTTTTGATAACAAATAATATATAATATAATCACTGACGTCTTATGAAGCTATATCAAGAAATTAAACGGGTACTCAAACATTTAAAATAATTAATTTAAATGTATGTTTACGGTATTTTTTCCTCATTTGTTTTAAGTTTGAAGAAAATTTAAATATAACCTTTATTTTTATTTTTTAAATTATAGGATATTTTATTTGGTTTGTTATAAGGAAATATACTATTCCTGTTTGTTATCATGAACTTGAAATACTTAGGAAGCTTTGGAAGATTCCTACAAAATAGCAAACTTTAAACATTACCACTTTTCCGTATTTGTCTAATTTTTGATTGATTGATTGAAAATTATCACTAACTAAAGAAAATCGTAAAAGGGTAAGGTTAGATGGATGAAGCTATGAAATACCTATGTAGTTGTAAGCTAATCGCTCTTTCTCCCGTTTTTAGGATCGTATGAAGGGGGAAATGTAAACATCACAAAAATCCATACCTTCAAACACAAAGCCATAAATCAATTGAAAAATCAATTTATGAAATACCCTGTTGAATGTAACAAACGCCCACCCGGGTATAATAACCTACCTTATAAAGATCATTTTATATATATATTATTATCATATTAGTCTAATTGCATAATATTTTAAGTGTCTACGGATAGATGTAGCAAATTGGTGTTTTTTAGAGGTTTGTTTTTTTAAACTGGTAGCAATTTTTCCAGTAACCGCCAATTTGACAGCTGACAGCTGATTTGTGCTCAGTTTTGTTCGAAATTCCACCATGAACAGACCGCTAGACCATCGTGTCCGTCGCAACTTCGGTGAATGGGGCGAAACAAAAATTGCATCTGCAATTGTAGAAATTACACTAAACAGCATTGTTAGCTTTTTACTATTTTGCTATAAGTTTATTTCACCAAAATATTTTAAAGTAAATTCAGGAAAGTAGCCAGATGTCATTCCGAAATTTAAAGTAACTGAATGTGGAAAATTATTACACAACTAGTGGGAACGCCCATCATAGATGACGGTTTGCCTCGGAATTTGTGTCACGTCGGAACTGTGTGTATTGTTTATATATATATATACCGCGGACGCTTAGTCATGAGAAAATTTCATACCTACATGTGTATGTGATAAGAATAAAACGTCTACATCTAAACAATTTACCGGATAATACTAAATAATTTACCGGTCTTGGCTATTATATATAGGATGAAATTCACTTTGATTGCTCTCATTCCCATAGTAATTACATGGAACTTCCTGCTTTCCATGATATATTCTATGTATCCCTTGAAACCACTAAAAAAAGTAATTTTACTCAAAATACTCTAAAACGCCGTTCCGACATTTTACGGAGAGGTGTCGATTTAGTTTTACATCTAGTCCATTATGTAAGAAGTTGAGCTGAATCGTTGTGTTCGTAAAATATCTGACGTCACTTTGACGAAACAAATTTTTATTGTCACCATAACACTGTTGTAAACATGGTAAATTGTAATGCAATGAACACACAATAACGTCAACAAATACACAAATGGCGACTGTCATTTTTTATCCAGTTCACCATGCCGATAGCCATTATATTATCTTCTTTATACCGCAGTTGATATTATTCTCTGTTAATTGATTTACTGAACGCAGATTTAATGAAATAATAACTACTTAATAATAGTTGACCTGTGATCGACATTAGCTGTATTATAAACTGGTCAAGCGAGTTGTAAGACTGTGTCCATTTTATTAAAAGCCACTTCAAGGTTTGCTTCGACAAACTTGATTTAGTTTGAAGCTGACTGTCATGAACGCAATAAAAGTTATGCTAATCTATTATTCGCCGAACCTGTAGCTGAGTGCCGTTGTGAACTGATTTTACAATCGATTTATGAGTCTGTGTTCAAAGGCAAGTTTTTTAAGGAAGGGCTCAAAAATCTGACATGTTTAAACCAGTGTTTTCCAGTCTTTTTGCAACAACATATTGATGTTTTTGTATACCAGCAGAAAATTTCGGTGGTCCGGCACCAGTCCGCACGATTGGCTTGAGAATCACTGATTTTATGACGAAATGTGACAGTGAGGGTAGCGGGGTCTAAAACTTCGCGGTTGTTAAAAATATTGCATGAAATGATTGTTCTGTAATCCGAGTTAATTCCGACCTGTATGACTGGATAAAGTTCAATGGCTGCTGTACCACTTAGAAGAAGAAGAATTTTCTAAATACTTCTTTACATGAATATATCTATTAGAAAACATTGATTTATCAAATAAAGTAAAAAAACTTGAAATAATAAAAACTCAATTCCATTTTTTATTATCTTTTAAAAATATTTAGGTATACAAAAAAATTATACTCTTTATTTTACAACTTAACAATAATTAAATATAATGAATACAAAAATTATTTACCATAATTGGTAACATATATTTAATAAAAAACAAGGATTTCAAGCAAACAAGGATTTGTCTTTTTATCACATTAATTTTCAATTTGGCATAGTGGTAACACTGTTGACATTTTAGCTTTGAAGTATGCAAAGGAGTCTTCTAGATATATACTTAGCTCTAATGCGGCATACATTCTCTTATGTTTAAGTATAAAAAGTCATCAAAAGGAATATTTAATATTTCTTTCAGTCGTTTCAGATTATATATAACCTATGTAACTAAATATATCGACCGTGGAAATGTAAATCGGTGCATCCAGTGGTGTGCTGCTAAAATTCTATCAGCCGGCTCGCACCTTGGTAAACATCAAGCCCCAATTTTTATGCAATTTAAAAAAAATTATCATACATTACAAAATTATTTATTTACATTACACATTATTCATTCCAAATAGGTTACTGATATTTATTCGAAACTTTAGCTTTTATTATTCTATTTTAAAAAATAAAACACAATTCATTTGTACTACTTCCACATATTTATAATGATCGGTTTCGCTCATCACGAGCATTATCAACATATAAAAATACAAACATAACAGGCTTATTTATATAAAATTGAGTGTAAAAATGAAGGTATATAAAACTGATGATTCATGAACTAAGACAAGAAAATGGATACTCATAGCTGCTCTGCTTTCTCCACTTAAGATGGCTGTTTATTGTTAATATTAATTACATACTTAATATTTGATTGTTTTTAAATGGTTCCTAATTTTTTCTTATAATTTTCCTGATTCATTATTGCTTATTGCATTAGTAATGTCATTAAAAAATTTGTTCAGCTAAATGGACTTTTAATGTAGCTATATTTGTGATTTCAGATTAGTATTTAATGATTGGCAAGAGGTCCATAACATTTTGATTGTAGACTCTTTCATTTGATTTATGTATAATTTGTTTGCTAATCAGTATTTTCTTGTCTTAGTTCATGAACCATCAGTTTTGTATACCTTCATTTTTACACACAATTTTATATAAATAAACCTGTTATGTTTGTATTTTTATCAGTTGATAATGCTCGTGATGAGCGAAACCGGTCCTGATCATTATAAATATGTGGAAGTAGTACAAATGAATTGTGTTTTATTTTTTAAACTATAATGTCTTTCCACCAAGAATTGACAGTTAACACCTTAAAAGTGATTTTATTATTCTATCATCTGCCGTGTGACGGTGACGTATAAGCCATTGTTTAACGAATGGTGTAAATATATAAGCAATATAATATTTATAAGGTACTTTAAGTTTGCTTCAAGATTCTTTGTCGAAACACTCATTATTGTAGTATTTTTATGAGTAAATTAGTGACAATATTTTAATAGAAAATATTAAATATTAAAAATGCTGAATGAAAATCTGAAATGTTTTAGCTTTAGACTTCTGTTCAGAGATGGTAACAATATTGACTTCATAGATATTTGTACAGTTAACATATTTGTATAACTCTTAATTTCAATTTTATGTGGAATTCAAATCGGGAATATTTACAACAAAAATTATAGTATTGAGAACGAAAAACCATTATTCTAATTTATAAATCTGAATTTTTTATGTAAAATCAAGAAATGAAGCCTATTTTCTTTTAATTGTTTATAAAATTGAGGTGAATGGAGCGAGGCAAATCATTTAGTAGTAGTAAAAATAGCTAGGGTTATTCTATTTTACATTTCCAAAGTCTATATGATTCAAAACGAACTTTATATATTTGTGGAACAATATTATAATGACAACTATAATTATGACATAAAATTAAAATACATACATCACAAAAAATGTCTCATTACTGTACCCCTTTTCCCCAAATAGAAAGCCGTTGTATATTGAACCTTTTTCAGTTCTTAAATAAATTCAAAAAACAATTGACAGTAACTGCAAATGTATCGAACATATTTTAACATTCAAATTGCTTAATGAAGGAGGAATGAAATTATAAACAAAATTGTCTTATATTTCAAATCAAATGTTGAATTTTAAAAATTTGATATAATATTGGGTCTTTTCATAAATTTCACTTGAAACATTCTGGTTGCTATACAGAGATATTACTGCTAGCTTCCATTATGGGAAAATAATTTTAGTCCTATCCGAAACCGATTTATTTATAATAGCAAAAATTAAATGGTTAAGTTGAGTATTATTTATTTAAATAATATAGGTAAAAACACAATTAAAAAACAGGCAAGAAAATCTGCTCTGCTCATGCAATTTTGATAATTTTATATCACTGGTGTCGAAGGAAAGGACGTCTAGACTTAAATCAAAATAAATGCTTTTCGCAAAGATAATGTCACAATAAAAATTTTACGCAATGAAAACGAAAGAAACAAAACCACAAATTGATGGAGGAGATCGAGAGTAATCGCTAAATATTTGTGCTGGTAGCATGTAAACAGTGTTGCTTTAGGGAAGTTCAGCCATCAGCATAAATGTAAACATGAGGAAGCGAAATGCTGATTTTTTATGCAAACCCGGTCTATACAAAAACCATATTCAGTCTTCATCCATTACCGATGACATATAAATCTTCAAGAGCCTATAGTAATAATTCAAATCGACATAGCATATAAGAATTTTTCTATCTACTTTATGGTACAAAGAAAGATGTCAGCGGCATTAGTATAAAACACACATTAATTTGTACACTTTAAAGGCTTTTTTACTCCATAGTTCAACAACATTAATAATTTAACCCTAACCCAATATTTGTAAATATAAGTAATGGGGCAAGAGTATATTGAAATATAGTCAATTCTGGATCATCTATCATTTTTGAAGGGACCAGTGAAAAGAGACATTGAATGTTGAAACAAGTCAGTCAATTTGTTTTCATTTTTGTTACATTTAAGGTTTTTTTCATGTAAACATGCTTCTCAACAGACTTCTTAAAAATAGTTCAAGTTGATTCCGTTACCAAGAAAAGATGATCTAAAAACAATAAATATATTACGAAAGCAATATAAGACTGTGTTAATACACAAATCCTGCTATATATTTATATTTACATTGTGAGAAAATGATAGACTAATGTTCCACTGTTTACATATAAAATTTTAAGTTGAAATTGATATAATTATACACACTTGGTAAGCTAATAAAAGAACCATAGCAAACAAGTCGAGGAAATTATTGGGATTTTTATTTTTACTAGTATGACACTGCCATCTATCCATAGTAGCAAATTTCAATTGTTTCTCTATTTTGCCTAGAGTAACTTAATATTTGGGAAATAGTCCCAAGTCAATTTAAAATGATTTTAAATAATACGGTTCATGATCAATTCGTCAAAACCAGAACAATATTCATTTTTGGCATGTTTACATGTCCATAACAGCGAAAGAAACTAAAACTTGTCATGGAAAATTACATGTCTTTGGAGTTGTATCGTTGATCTATCCTGATGACAAATTAATATGTACTTTTAAGAAAACTGAAGTAAAAACGAGCATTTAGGCACGTTAGCACAGATGGGATGAAATGTTAACAAGATATTTACAAAAAGGCATTATTAATTAAGGTTTGTATCTTTGCTAGAGTTATTTTCTATACTTACACAGCAATAATCCTACTCGGATATCAAAGACTATAATCAAAATATAGTTGAACCTTGACTGAATAGTATGTGTTTCAATATGGTAATAATATGCAAAACATATCTACAGTGCTATTGAAGAGTTTGTTGTTTATAAAAAAAAAGCTTGTTACAACGTTTTCTAATCATTTTTTTTACAGGCTATCCAAAAGACTGCATGACCATAAAGTACTTCTTGTTTAAAAGCTCGAAATGTCTATATTATTGAACAATATTCCCATACCTCAACTGTGCAGAGAATCAATTTTAACATCTCGAAAGCTGGCGACAAATAAGAACAATAGAATAAGCAGGAGCCTGGACGCTGAATGCTTATTTCTGAACAGCATTTTGTTGAGGAAATATAGGTCAGGGAGACGGTGACCGAGTCGACCACCGCACAGCCTGTGCTACGCAATCATTTTGGTTTCTTTGGTTGAGATGGTCGGTGAGACGGAGTTGGTCATTCTCCGGCGGCTGTACCAGCCTCCGAATCTCTTCAGAGCCTCCTCCCACCGCGTCATTACACTTATGTAAGAGTGGCCGATGTGTTCTCTGGGCATAAAGGTTCTCTCCACTTGTCGCAGTTTACAAATCTCTTCTTTCGATTTAAACATACCTGCAAAAATTAAAAACCGGTATGTATTACTGATGTACATGAATATATTTCTATTTAATCAAATAACAATTACATATTAAAATAATGCCATCATTTCACGCACTGTGATAAGAATTCAAATAAATAAAAGATACTATTTCCGCATTGAAAAAAGTTGTTCATATATTATAATAATCAAAATATACATTTTCTAAAGAGATCTTCTAGGACACTTACCGCATTGAATCCCTGACATAAAGGCAGAGCCGAGGACGGATATTTCTGAAGCGCTGGCTCTTTCTAATCTCAGCCCGGTCATGTCGCTAATAAGTTGACTCACAAAATCATTATGCGACACTCCACCGTCCACCCTAAAATAGAAATAAATTATTCATGATCACCCTTAACGAACAAACCTGTAACTTACTTTCAGTTATTTTTCAGAAGAATACCAATATACAGTTAAATATACAGTTAAATTCAGAAAAATAAATAAATTTTGGTATTTATAAAAATCAATTATTAGTAAATAACTTTTTTTGCTGTCTTGCAAAATGACCAAAAATGAGTTACTGCTTTTTTTGTTGGTGGTGTCGGTATGTATATAGGCTAGCTCTATGGTACAATAGCATTTTTGATTATTTTTGACATACAACCTATTGTAATATCAAAAGTGATAAGCTCTGAATTGCGAGCAGAAATGTTGAAAACAAAATAGGATAAATGGTATTATGACAGAATTGTAAGCACTTTTAAGGTGTTGACTGTCAATTCTTGGTGGAAAGACAATATATTTTATAAAATAAAACACAATTCATTTGTATTACTTCCACATATTTATAATGATCAGGACCGGTTTCGCTTATCACAAGCATTATCATTATCAACTGATCGTCAGTTGATAATGCTCGTCAAGCGTCAGGCGTTCTTTTAAAATTGTAGGGTTTGCAAATCGTTCCAATTCAAGAAAAGTTTGGGAAACCCTGCACTAGTCAATAATATATATTGTCGGTATAGTGGCAGAAGGTATCAAAAAAACCGTGTTTTGAGATAATCGACTTTTAAGAAAATCATGAAATTTAAGTCTTTCATTTGTCACTGGCTACGGTTAAGGATGTCTCGGGTTCAATTCTTGGTGCGGAAGGTTTTCATAGATTGATCTTTCAATCGATTAATGGATTTCTGTTCGTAGTCCGAGTCCTTCCTTCCACCCATACCATCCATCCTCACTGGGCGTAGCGAGAGCGATTAGCCAACCACTAGTCCTGTCCTAGCCCTATCCTTCTATCCCTTTTTTTTTTTTTTTTTTTTTTTTTCCATGTCCGCTCCCAATGTGGAGCATATGTTTTCCTAATGGAGGTATCTTGACAGATTTTTTTTCTACGAGAACTGCTTGTCACTCAGTTGCTCAACCTCTCTTTTCTTTTTTTTCGAAGAGAGTAGGGATAGAAGGATAGGGCTATGACAGGACTAGTGGTTAGCTAATCGCTCTCGTTACGCCCCGTGAGGATGGGATTGGTGGGAGGGAGGACTCAGACTACGAACAGAAATCCATAAATCGATTGAAAGATCAATCTATGAAAACCGTCCGCACCGGGAATTGAACCCGAGACATCCGTAACCGTAGCCAGCGACGAAACCAACTGCGCCACGGACGCGCCGCAATCCTTCTATCCTTCAATCCTTCTATCCCTACTCTCTTAAAAAAAAGAGAGGTTGACCAGCTAAGTAACAAGCAGTTCTCCTAGAAAAATTCTGTTAAGATACCTCCATTAGGAGACCATATGCTCCACATTGGGAGCAGACATGGAAAAAAAAAAATTACCCTAAACCATTATTATTAACCTAACCACTTTATGAGAATCGTTAATAGTAAAAATAGTTTTTTGCCATTAATAACTGTGCGAGAAATTGACTTAATTCATATTGATTTCTTCAAATTACGTACAAAATACATGGAATATACTGAGCATGTTTTTTCGGACTATATATACCATCCTAAAATCTATTATACCTACTGCATTCATAACTAAAAACAGCCAATTTTTGACTTATCATAAAATACCTTTATTACTGTTGACTAAATTAACTCACCTTATAGTGTGAAATTGATAAGATGTTTCTTCAAGCGTACATCTGTATAGTTGAACTGCCCTAAAAACGATTGCTTCAAGAAGGGACCGTACTAAATGCTCTTTTTTTGTCGTCAACTTCATACCGATGAAGCCAGCTGCGGCAGTATGGTCATTTATTGGCGCCTGAAAGATTTACAAAATACACTGGGTTGATTACTTATAATACACACTTTAATGCATGTTGTTTTCCTTAAGTTAATTTTTATTTACAGGTTGGTAGCGATTCAATTGTTTAATTACCAGTGGCCAATGAATTATTTCAAATGAAATAAATTGATAATAAAGTCTGTTAGTTAGGTATCTTTGGTTAGGTAGTTTTATTATTGATACTCAAGACTCAAGTGCACTCAACATTATTCTGACAACCACCCGCGTGCATTAAATAGTGTAACAATGTTAAGCTTATTTCAAATTTTCATTCCCCGATAATATCCTTAAGAATTGGTTGCGTACCGAAGAAAGTAGACAATCTACCATGAATACTGGAAGAGCTTTTCAAAGAACAGATCTGCTCACCTTCCATAGGATGCTGTGAATTTGTTCAAATGTCTTGAACAATTATTAGCCCTCATTGTTCACACCTATGAGCAGATCACGTTTGTGATCAGTATTCTTTTAATGCTTGGTTCAATACTAACTGGTAGCGAAACAACCGTGGCCAATAAAGTCAGTCCAAAAATTAGAAGTCAATTTTTTGATTTCTTATTATCCCCATTTGCATTTCGGATAGAGTTTATGAAGCTGGAAGATGAGTTTTTAACGAAGGATGGGTATTTTGAATTTTCTCAACTTACCCCTAGTCCACTGAAGGCGGGAATAAAGAAGACGCCATCTGAGTTCTCTACCGTGTTCGCCATGGCAGATGACTCTTTTGGATTATCAATTAATCCTGAAATATGAAAAAGAACCTATTTAGAAATTTTGTTTAAACATTCTATCACTGACTTCTATCACAAAGATATCACAAATTATGCAATTTTTTATTCCTATAATTTATATAACAGACTGGTAGACTATGAATTATGTCAAAAAAGATGTTATTTTTTAAATTTATATTCCATACGTAGAGCAAATGAACTCTTAATAGAGCATATCAAAAGATATCGTTTTCAGGGAACTGATTGTTATACAGTCGTTAAACTACTCTTTTTTGGAGAGGGTAACAAGGATAGAGCTATAAAAGGATTATTAACAAGCTAATAGCTCATTTAAATTCATTTTAACACCTTACAAAACGACTCAACGAAAATCATAAAGATGATATAGAGTTGTCAAACATATTGATGAGACGTAAGTAATTTTGTATGTCAGAGTTCATCTAGGAGTCATTGTACTGACAATTGCGATATTAAAGTTTAATTTTCAATCGGGAGTAGACTGGATGTGACTAGTGGAAGATAATTAATCAAAATTCTTAAACTATGCTATAGATAATCATTTATGACAACCCGAATCAAAGATTCATAAAAATATGCTGCTTGAAAGTAATTTTACATTTGAATGTTTTCGTTTAGAACTGTTAACATTGAAATCCATTAATCTAGTAAGTCAACTATGGATTTTGTCCTTTTCTGTATTTATAAATAATTTACTGCTGTATAGGACAGAATTAAAGATATTGATCATATCTGGTAAACGGTTAAATGAAAGCCAGTTTAATTTACCTATTGACAGCGCCCATTGCACTAACGATCCCGTGTCACTGTTTCCCCCTTCGACCATATACACAATTTCAGTGCCGATCTTCCAAGCGATCAAGGGATACAACCCGAGAATACTTGCATGCGCTTTATTGCCGGTGTTTATGTTGATGAAGCTGCCAGTGCCCAAGGTGAGTTTCACGTCCCCCGGATCGAAACAGCACGAGCCCCACATCGAAGCTGATTGGTCGGCAATCTGTGATGATAATAGAGAAATAAGATTTCAACACTTAAACAGTGAATATGACAAGCAGTAGAAAAATCTTTACTGCTTAATCTGTGCGCAGTTTGGACTGTACTTAAGAGTTATTCTGTTAAATGTTTTTATATTTTGTGGTTACCATAAAAGTGGATAAAGAAACAAAAGCTAAAAAAGAAGATACAGAAAAAAAGGTATTAACGAACACCTCATTATTATTAATCAGTTACAATAAGGTTTTAAACACTAAGCTTTACTATACATTTGTACCTTTTAAGGTGTTAACTGTCAATTCTTGGTGGAAAGACATTATATTTTAAAAAATAAAACACAATTCATTTGTACTACTTCCATTTATTTATAATGATCAGGACCGGTTTCGCTCATCACGAGCATTATCAACTGAAGTTGATAGTGCTTGAAGTTAAAGTTGATCAGTTGATAATGCTCGTGATGAGCGAAACCGTTCCTGATCATTATAAATATGTGGAAGTAGTACAAATGAATTGTGTTTTTTTTTTTTTAAATACATTTGTAGTCGGCCACTGTAGCTAAGCAGTAAGTGATCTGCTGTGTAGTCAGAAGGTTCTAGATTCACGTCACGCCTTGGTCAATAACAGATCTGATGTTGATTTCAATTTAACATTTCAAATCATTGGCAGTAAATGAGTGACTTTGTTAAAATTCTCATTAGGTTTATCTCAAGCGATCTGGGTCAATACCTTCAAATGTATATTATTATTTGATACATAAGAGCTATTGTGGCTTCAATAATGTTTACATATAGTATGAATATACTTACGCAACAGTTGATTGGTATTCGGGCGCCAAATAGATTTTCTTCCACATATCCAAAATCTCCGGCCGAGTCTACAAGCTGCGGAAACATTTTCACATCGATTCCAACGATCTTCAAAATACTGCCCGCCCAGGTCAATGTGAAGGGATCGTACATTCCAGTAGCCGCAGCACTAGAGTAGTCCGTGACGAAGCTACGTCCACCAGTGAACCTGTAATGACAATCACGTCGTTGAGTACACTTCTTCGAATACACTTTTTCGAAATTCTAGTACCTAGGCTATATTTTATATCATGGAATTGGTACAACAAATTGTGTTTAACTTTTCTAAATACAATGCCTTTCCATCATGAAATGATAGTCAACACTTTAAATGTAATTAAGTGAATGTTTGTGAAAAATTATATTTATATCATTTAAGACATCGACTGACGGTGCTTGATGGAATTTCAATATCAAATTTGGATTATTGAGATTTTGTACACTTCTATGTATTTTGTCACTAACAAGCCGGGTTTCGCCTTTCGGCATCTTCAGGCATTCGAGCGAACGAATGGACTCGAACTGACAGACAGTAAACAGTGTCTAGCGTTTATATAGAAGATACAAATACGACAAATATTATTTACGAAATAAAATATTATACGTCTAGGATCCACACTGATACCTGAGTTAACATTTCGAGAATCGCCTTAATCCTTATTTTGTAAACAACACATTAACAGAGTGGCGAATTGCCGCTTTCCAACTACTATTAGAATTAATTACCAGTGATTTTACAATTATAATAGCATTGTGGGTTTCGACGGGATGCAATTCGACGAAAGGATAAATATATACAATCATTCCACTCTAATCCCTGAAGATGCCGAAAGGCGAAACCCGGGTCGTTAGTGACAAAATACATGGAAGTGTACAAAATCTCAATAATCCAAATTTTATATTTATATCATTTTTTCTCACTGATAGATGTCACTGTTTGCGTCTCAGTATATGGGAAACTGACATGACTAAAAAAAATACTTTTTTTGAAATCCCAATATTTCAATATTATTTTTAAAGATATCATTTCCTTATAAAAGGCTGATGATATTTATATGTACAAGAAATTTACTCATTTTGGTGAAACAAAATATATTACTTACTTGTGAAGCAGCCAAGTGTCTAGAGTTCCAAACATAGCATTTCCTGCCTCACAGGAGCTTCGCAGCCCACGAACGTTTTCTAGCGCCCATAATAATCGCATGGTGATCTGAAAAAAGTTATTATCCAATACAATTATTATGGCAATTGGAGCTAGATGATGAATTCTTGGAATAAATGAACCTAAGCGACATATTGCGTATTTTTATTTGTATAATGTTTATCTTCAAGAAAGATACATTATATATTATTGTGTATTGGGATAAATATGATCAAAGTTGTCTTAAAGGTGATATAGTTGATTGCTTAATTTATTCGAAATGGCCAAACACAATTTTTCTTAGGTGACTTTCATTAAAAATATAATCTGATTTATGAATTTGTATATGAAGTAATGAACATCTGTAATATTTTCGTTCCTTTCTAGACTACTTGAAAACAGACAGAGTGAGAATAATTTAGCTTCCAATTATTAGTACTCTCCTAATCTCAGACAGAGGTTGACCTTGAAAAGACTTGAAACCAGAACATCTTCTGTTGTGACTTCTAGTTCTTTATTGAGTGTATATAATATGCTCATTGGGCATATAAAAAAGCTTACTTGTATATTGGCTAATTTCATCACACTAGCTGCTAGATATCTGTTGTTTCTCGTCAACAAATACAACATATACGATCCATATTTGATTCCCTGAAATCAAAAGAAAATAAAAATTACGTTTTTCTTTCCGATTAAAACTTCCTTGATTATAAGACGCAATCTTATTGCATCAATAATAAAAACTTAATTACAACAAATGAAGTCATAAAAGGACAATAAAAAACATTTAAGGTAGGTGTACTAAGTATGCACGTTCATCTATAGCAGTGCTCCGCAACCAGTGTGCCGATCATAGGTGTGCCGTGGCACAATGCTTTAAAATAAAATATGAGGACAAATAAAGCTACTAACAACAGGTTACTAAGGTCTCCGTTAATATTGCTCTCGTTGATAAAATATCTTGGTGGATTTTCATCAAATTCAAATACCCATCCATCTTCACACGGATACTGAAAAATTTCTTCATAATTTATCATTGTTGTAATTAATTATTTTTACACTCGGAATTTCGATATTAATCTACGTATGTAGATCGAAATATGATCGAAAAAATACGTGATTTAACATATTAGACATAAGATTATTGAAGTCAGCAATGTTTCAGATGACGAATATAATATAAATATTTTTTTCTATGTAGTTTAGCTTAGTTAATTTGTTACAAATTTACTTTTTCTTAATCTGTTATTTTAAAAAATACGTCTTTCAGTGCATATTTTTTTATTAATAACCTTTTTCTTGGCGATTTCGAAAACCAAATCAAAAGTATTCAATCACATCAAAAAGGCTATGAACCACGTTGCAGACTTAGCTATAGTTAAAAGAGTTAATTAGCAATTGATCTTTAAAAAAATGTAAGAAGCTATTCATCAAATACAGAATTTGCATATCTTTGGTTGCGGTGTGTCGTAAAATTTTAATGAGAGCTTAGGTGTGCCGTGGGTGAGAAAAGGTTGCGGAGAACAGATCTATTATTCTTGTGTTCGATTATTCTGAATTATATATCAACTCAAAGTACTTGTCTGCTTGTTTCTATAAAATATCATCTTCTCCGCTATCAAGGACATAAGTGATTTCTTAATATTCCACTATTTTCTATAGAACTTTCTTCCAGGAAGCTGAGGATGGTCACGACTGCTGCATATTTCATTGTAAGTCACCATCGATTATAAAACGCAAGCTGAACTCAGAGAAGTTAAAATAGGAAAAACCATGCGTCATACAATTGAGGAAATACGGTAGTAAATAACCATACTAATAAATTCTTCATTTTTTTCTTATTATAATTTATAACGTATTAATAAAATAAACTGAAAAACGATGATCCGAGCTACGCTTTTTCTCAGAACGTGTCCACTTATCTGGGCAAATACTCTTTTCAAAGTTAATGTTTATTTTTTGAGTAAACACTAAAAATGTGCTTACAGCAAAACTGAAGGATCTGTTCCACTCCTTGACAAGTCTATCAGCGCGCAAGTCCTTCCAGGTGATGAAGTTATGAAAGTGTCTTCCGGTGGTTTTGTCCCACGTTATGAATGTTCCTCGTTGAATGGACAGCCCCATGGCGGTTATCTGGCTCGCTGTAATTTTCGCATCTGAGGACAAAGAAAGGAACGACAGTTTTAAAACCTGAATAAATACAAAATGTTTTGTTTTCCAAGAAATATAAAGAATACGATAAGGAATGTACAATTGATAGAAATTATCAGCTAGGATTTAAACATGTCGCATTTCAACTTTTGAATTGACACTATAAAATACGCTAAAAGTTTGAAAATTGTTTGTTTACAGTTCATTGTATTTTCATTGGCTTACATTTTTATGGTCGTAAATGTTAGTTAACTAACTAAAATTAATTACAATACTTCAATAAAAAAGATATTAATATTTCACGGTTTTACGCTAAAGATTAAAATGTTTTACAGGTAGATAAATCAAGACAAATATATCGTCGTCTTAACTAGCAAACTGCGTATTTACATTTCAGCAAAATGATCAGGAGAGTTACAAAAACTGAACAAATTCAGTTTTAACCAATGTTACTCTATGAATTATGTTCAGTATTATTTTACTATGTATTTATTCGCGAAAATCCTTCAACCCACCTCTTATAATTGATTTAAGCATTGTTTTGTAGTAAATGCACTTTTGTAACTATATTTCAAAAAAACACGTACATAAGAAAGCCTGATTGAATTATAATTCAACCTGAAAGTAAAAATAAATAACACAATTGATGTTTTTCTTAAACCATCTGATTCATATTAAACGACAGAAAATGCTTTGTAACAAAATAAAAAATAACCTTAAGTAATGCCGGAGGCATTTATTATTTAATTTTTATTTTCCACATTTTTTATAAAAGTAGGAATTGAACGTGAAACTGTACTTTGAGGCAGTGGCGGACTGGCTCTAAAAATATTGATTGCCAGGAGTCAATTGGGGCCTATCCAAAAATAAAATTGTTCCCCCCTTCTCTATATAACAAAATGTTCTTTTCTCCGACACGCTAAAAATCAAATGTGCTTATTTTAGACTAGAATCTACTATTTATTTTTAATTTTGATAATTTTTATAGTGTATTATAATGAGGGTCCATAACATACAGCGGGCCCTACTTGCCATCGGGCAGCCTGGCTTGTATAGAAAATCCGCCACTGCTTCGAGGTCTTTTTCATACTTAATACAAATTTGTTGATATTTTATTACCGTAAATGTATCTCGACAAAAAAGAACGATGCATTGGTTCACAGCATCCTTCCTGGACCACGCTTTAAGAGCCAGTGTATTGAATTGCAATTTCTGGCATTGATTCTGAATACCAGCGATTCGATGCTGCAGTATATACGGATTATTTTAATAACTGTTCTGAGGGGGCTTTTTCTGCAACCGGACTTGTATGCATGAAGATCCGATCTAGATTGATAGATGTCTGCAATGATTACCTAGACTTTAAAAGATCATATTTTAACCCAAGGGATCAATTGATTTAAGGTATTTATGATAATCTTTCGGTAATACGATATTTTGTCGGCTCCGTGGCAACGTTTGTAACGTCGTTGGCTACGGTTACAGATGTCTCGGGTTCAAGTCACGGTACGAACAGTTTCATAAATTGATCTTTCGATCGATTTATGGATTTCTGTTCGTAGTCATGAATGTTTGAGATTTCTAAAACTTACTAAAGATTAGCTAACCATTAGTCCTGTCCTAGCCCTATCTTTTGACACCGCCCTGTACTTACGGGGCGAACAGGGGTCTTCAAAACCCATCTGCAGACTCTTCCTATTCATGCAAATTTAATATGTAATATCTCTCGTAAGGCATTCAAAAATAATTTGTCATATTTATTTGTTTACCGTTATTTTTTACTAAGCACTTGTCCTTCGGGCTTGGCGGTTAATGGCAGACACAGCCCCGCGGCGTGGGTCAAAGAGATGACCCTATCATAAAACCAATTGCTGTGTTTTAAATTGAAATTGTGTATTTTAAATCTGTTTGTGTTTGTGTAACTGTCTTAGAGGAATTTATAATTATAAACTAACTGCAATTAAAGAGAAAGTATACTGAATACGACCGGGTTTTAATGGAAGACAAAGGAATCTGTGACTTGACCCTTTGTCACCACGCCGGACTCGAAGCTTTCGAAGTGTGTTGAAAGGTCTACCTTCCCCTCGAGTAGCGGACATTCTACTTCTCTCACCTTATATCCCTACTCTCTTCGAAAAAAAGAGAGGTTGAGTAACTGAGTGACAAGCAGTTCAGATACTTCTCTTCTGTTGAGATACCTAAATTATGTGGCCATATGCTCCACGATGGGACCGGAAATGGTAGAAAAAATATATGATAACCAGCGTTTTATAGTTATGAAAGACATTTTTTAAATACCTGTATTACGATTGCAATTACCCGTTGATCATTTTTGTTTTTGCTTACTTTTATGTATTTTCGTAATATCGATATTTAAAATGAAATAAAGTGGTATTGATATTATATTTGTACAGTGTTGAAATTCCTAAATTTAAATAGATGAAAATTGTTTATGAGCCAAACGCACGTAATTCATAGCTTGCCGGAGAGACAACGCCTAGCTTTAGATCTTAGAGTTGATTGCTTCAGAAGTGTTACGTGCAAACGACTCTAATATACACTCGCAATGCATTCATTATCAATTTACGTAGATCATGTATCGTGACCTCGACCGAGTGACCTTTGGACACGTGAAACTTTATTAGAAATCGGCAATCTTCAGAGTTGGACGAGGATAGGGTTACCAGATGTCTGGATTCTCCAGAAAATCTCCAGATTTTATATCATCTGGGAACTACGCCATTCAATCCCGGACTCATTTTCTGATTCCAGGATTACGGGATACACTTTTTTGCCAAAAGCTTCATTAGACGCATCTGCATCTAACAACAGAATTGAAGTCAACTGTTTTTTGTAGATAATGATGCAAAAAACAATAAATTGTCAATCAAAATTGTCAGTTCCTGTCTACTAGCGAAATATTAGTGAAAGAGCGAGGACAATACATACATTAATTATGTTTATAGTATATTAAAATATATAAATCGAAAATAATTACAAGGTCGGAAATGTTTTATATTCGTCCGATAAGAATTTGCATTTTAATATAAATTATTTTTTACTATTTTATATCGAATCCCGGTGTTGGTACTAAGTGAATACCAGGATTACGGGATTGACTAATTGCTCGGGATCCCGAAATCTCGAGATTGGATGCCCTACCCGGAAAGTTTGGAAGGAATTTAAGTTTCTATCGGGTATTCCTGCAAAAATTGAAAATAATTTATATAAAACTCTTAGTAAGAAAAAATATAAAGTATAGTCTCTTTTGATGATTAGGGAAAACAACTGTTAACTATTTCTTTTCATATTAGAAGAATACAAAATCTTTTCAGAAGAAACACAATCCAAATAGATCGTATCTACAAAATGTGTTTAACAAAACGCTTACTAGTCAATCGTTAAACCTCTCTCTTTAGCGAATGGTGAAGTAGTGAGCTAAAGGACCTTTTTATACTACATTTTCAGGATCAGATAGAATGGGTAAAGGGTAAGAAAATATTACTGAGACGCTTTCATGAATCGGTTCAAAATTGAATATAAGAAAGAGTAGAGTTTACGCGGTATTACGTTCTGTATACTAAACAAAGCGTGTCATTGTATTAGTATGTATAGATCCCGTGATCCTATATCCTAAAGCCGGACCTTAGAGCCGGAGTGCTAAGTTATACGGCGTGAACTTTACATTGGGGTATTTGAATCCTTAACCGCGCACCGGGTAGGACAAACCCCCACTCAGTTCCGACGATATAAAATTGTATATAACTTACACACACGCAGTATGTATCCAAAATTTTTTTGATAGTAATGATGTTACGGCAGCGGTTTCCAACGTTTATGCTACAACGCCTCCCCTAAAAATATTCTTTTTCCGCGCCTCCCCCACCTTTCATATTTTTGATCGATATTATGATATAGACACGTTTTAAATAATAAAAACTTAATAAAAAAAACTGATAAATATAATTAACAGAATAATAAGAAGATTTTGTGGCGGAGCTAGGGGGCGGGTTTTGCCGTCCCCCCACCATTTTTCCTCCAAAAATGATTTAATATTTACAATTGTGTTGGATAAAGGTATCTTTAAAATTACTTACTATTTATTTTAAATATTAAACTCAAAATTTTTATGTATGAATATAATTTCTTGAAAAATGTATATGAGTCCCGCAGGCTTGTTCTTGTCAAAAAACCTAGTCTGTAAAATATTTTTTATATTTATTATTTATATAAAAATACAAAATTATTGATGTACAATCCATTAATATATTTTACATTAAAATATATTATTAATTAATTTAGGACAAGATATTAAGAAACTTTTACTCACACAACATTACTATTCGCAAAAAAAAATATAACAAAATTATTTTTCCTTGCTTTGCTCTCAGCAACATTATCAAAATCTATTTTATCTGCCAGTTGGTGTTATATTGAAAAAAATACAAGATTTTTTAATCGCAAGTTGCTAGCTGTCGATGCTAAATAGTTTTTTTATTAATTTTAACTACAAAATTATAATTCAGCATCTTGAGACTGTTCACAGCATTTTTTTCTTTCTGCCTCGACATTGAGGCTTCATGATTATCCGGAGATTATGTATCAAATATATCAATTATACAAGAGTGTATTTTGTCGAGTAAAATAAACATTCATTCACTGAATTTTTACTGTTAAGTTACGATAAGTTTTATTTATCTGTAGATATTATGGTATGAAAATTATTGTTTAATTACAAAATTTTGGCGCCTGCCCTGGCGATGCTTCGCGCCTCCCCGGTTGGAAAACACTGTGTTAAGGGACAAAGGTACAAAATTACAATCAATTAATGAACTAGATTCGATGCGTTCTTTCTTAACCGTGGATAGTAAAAAAAAATAATAAAGTGCATAGCTTATTTAAATATTCGAAACTACTGGATTACATAATGGGTTTTTGAGGTGAAGGTCATTTCATGATTAAAATTTAATTAAACCGTTGAAAACGATGTTTTTTATTAATGATTATAATTAATTACAGTAGGTAATATCTGCGCCATTAATTTGTTCTGCTATCCAATTCAGTGTTTGGTACGATTTCGTAAATATGTTTTACTAAGCAAGTCTTTATCTCGTTTCCCGTCAATCAATTGTCAGATTGAAGGCCATTATACATTTTTTACTATGCCTACTCTGTGAGAAGGGCATAATATTATAATTATGAGGTGGTATTCAACGTAAGTGTATCACGTCCAACAATTCACTACCTGGACATTAGATCGCGTTATAAATTATTTTTACTCAAAAATTAATCGTCGAAATAGAATAATTATTTGAAATGTCACAGCGAAAAAGAAAACGATAAAAGACGATTTAATATACATTTGTTATTTTCTTCATACTAATTTAAAATAACAATGATAAAAAAATATTTTTTAACATGGATCTTAAAGAAACGGAACACGTGTCAAGGATAATGATGATGCATTTACATTTTATATCAATTTAATGATCTTGAAGATCTGCAAATGTCTTAAATCCACTAACCTTCCCTCCACACCACCCAATACAGTTTTGAACATGTTAATTGCGATGCGATTATGGATTAAAAAACAAATTAAAATAGAAAAATGATTCCACTCTTTTTCTTTTGGTTAATAAAGAAATAATTTCGACTACTTTTGTTTAACAAACTACTGCTTTACAACCCAGTGCACTGGGCACCCAACTGCACAGTAAATAAAGTTGTGAAATAAGAGCGTTACTTACATTTCTGCAATTTTATAAATATAAATCGAATTGTTGATCTAATTTACACACATTTCATATGTATAGTTAAAAATAAAATAGTATGTACGTGTATGGTTATTATGTTATATAACAGTGCTCTGCAACCAGTGTGTCGAGAGATTATGCTAGATGTGCCTCAAGGTAATACGTTCAAAAAGAAGAAAACGATCAACATTAACTTACATAAAATCTATAAAATATTAACGAAAATATTAGCAATATCACATAATATTATATTTTACATTACTGAAATTGGCCAAAACCGATAAGCTCGGGTGAATCAAATTGAAAGTGTTCCATCAACTCGTAAAGGTTAAGTTAGAACCACTTAGATTTAAAGGAAATTGGTTGTAATTTCAAAAAAGGCGAGCTATTCCAAATGTAAATTTTGTTTATGAAAATTTCATTTGTGTTTTTGTGGTGTGTCGAGAAATTTTACACATTACTTAGGTGTGCCGAGGTTGAAAAAAGGTTGCGGAGCACTGCTATATAATATGATACCTTCACGTTGCGCCAAGGTGCCCAAAATCTCCTTCAAAGCACCTTTCACTGCATAATTAGTGGAAAAATCAAGGATTAATTCAATCAGTAAATACATTGTTATGCATTTAATTCATTGTTATTTTTAATTATAAATAATTCCCATCAAATAGTCATGTTAACCGTTTACAAAATAACTTTGGAATTATTATCTCCCGGCTTTTATTTTACGTCAACGGCCGTCGCTGATTTTTCATTCTTTTGCTATAACGGCAGGCCCTCGGAAAACAAAAAGGACGCGTTTCTAGCGAAACCTGACCATTATTAATTGGTTCGGTCGAAATTCCGAACTCAACATAAGCCGGTCGTAAAAATCACGTGTCGAGTTTTTAAATTAAAACTCTGTACTTTAAAGACGTTGTTTTGTAACAACTGTTACTGACATCGATGAAGTATTAAACAGTGTATTGTACAACCAAATGCAATAAAAGATATTGATTTGGATCGAGCTGGCGTGTTTGTTTGATCGAATCACATTGGAAGGTAAAATTGGGCTTACCTTTCCTCCGTTTCATCACCTAACCCAAGAGAGGATATCAAATATTATAAATAAATTTTATTCAACATATAACTTCTATCATTTAAACCAAAACAGCACATAAGAAAAGCAATATTTAGGTACGTGATTTGCTGTACCTTGAAGCATAATGTCAAGATTGTCAAGTAATGAATATTTAAAAGTCAAAATGCAAATAAGAAACGTGATATGAATTATATTATATCTTCTTTCTTCATTATATTATTCGATCTTCCTTTTCCAATTTACCGACAACAAACAGTCGTTAATATTCATACGTCGTTTGCTAAAATCGAAGACAAATAAAAGTTTGTTTAAAAGAGTGTCCGATAAAACGACAAAACATATATTTTTTTTTACTTTGAGAACCTTTAATTAATTTATCCATGCATTGTGAAATGCCCGCTTTGATTTAAGTATCGGACGTTAGACTTGATTACGTCAATATAAACATACGAGAGTGTAAAAAAATAATGTGGTATGCAATAAAATAATAAAAAAATATATTAATTATATAACCTTTGTGATACCTAATTATACTGATGCAATACTGACGAAATTCAAGGTATTCTAAGTTTTTTCGAAAGGATAATATTTTTTTAAAATGAAATAAATACCTTTTATAATTTAAGACATCGACTGAGGGTGCTTGATGGAATTTCAATATCAAAATTTGAATTTTTGAGATTTTGTACATTTCCAATAAATACCATTGAAGTAAATTTCCAATGAGCAAAATAAGTTTGGTTAGTCACCAAAAAAAGCACCGCAAGCACCCAAAATTTCAAATTTTCAAAAAAAATAAGATGAAGATACTTCAAAATACATAGACGTATATGATCGTTGGAAATGTGAGCCATTTTCAATGCTATATGCGTTGGATTGGAAATCAGGTAGATATTTTAAGAAGGTAGAAAGTAAAATATTTTATGTCCATTTTAAATCTCCTCCTCTCAGCTCTACAAGGTCGGGTAGTAATTCGATTCGATGCCCTATTTTCATGGGCGCATTTGAAAAGTTGATTACAAAAAAAACATTTTTCAAACAACTTTCAGGAGAGAAAAAAAACTTTCGACTTAAATGACGTTTTTGTAGAAACAACGGTTTTTCAAACTTCCAAAGATATCTTCCAACCTATAAATATATCTATATATCAAATTTGGATTATTGAGATTTTGTACACTTCCATGTATTTTGTCACTAACGAGCCGGGTTTCGCCTTTCGGCATCTTCAGGCATTCGAGTGAACGAATGGACTCGAACTGACAGACAGTAAACAGTGTCTAACGTTTATATAGAAGATACAAATACGACAAATATTATTTACGAGATAAAATATTATACGTCTAGGATCCACACTGATGCACGAGTTAACATTTCGAGAATCGCCTTAATCCTTATTTTGTAAACAACACATTAACAGAGTGGCGAATTGTCGCTTTCCAGCTACTATTAGAATTGCCAGTGATTTTACAATTATAATAGCATTGTGGGTTTCGTCGGGATGCAATTCGACGAAAGGATAAATATATACAATCATTCCACATTTAGTGACATCTGTTAGGTGTTTCAACGTATAGGATACAGCAACGGGGAGTTTGGAAGGGTCGGCTGTTCGTTCAGAATTGCAATGCTTAGTATTACTTAAATTATATCTACATATATAAAAATTAATGTATGTTTGTTTATTTGTTTGTCCCGTACACGTTCCTTTACCATTCATCCGATGTTGATGAATCTTTGGTGAGTCGTTGCACCCACAACTGTGAGAGTTTCTGAAATAAAATCTAAAAAAATAATCAAATACGTACACACAGCGACGTCTCGAAAAATTTTCTGATTTATTCGTGTACGCACCAGACGGAAACAAAAAATATTGTGTATCCAAAAGCAGAATAAACACAATTAAAAGACAAACACTTTCTTTATTTGAGTGGCATTGCAACGCATGCCGGGTACACACTAGAAGATATATAAATAAAATATTGAAAACGCCCGTAAGATGGCATTCAAATGTCGATTTCTATGAAGCCTTTTTTGTAATCAACTTGTCAGTTGTCATTTAGCCAAATCGATTTTTTAATGTTCAAGAAAAATCAATCTCTGAATAACAAAGTGACAATCGTATTTTCGTTACACTTTTTATGCGTACAAATGAATGTCAGCTATATACGTTAATCTCCATCATACTGAGATATTATAAGTAGAATAACAATTAGGGCCCCTGGCTGCTATGACAGTTACAAAACATATTTAACATACTTTTTCAAGTTTACTTGCATCATAATATGTAAACAAAATTAGTTTACTGGTTTATTATACATTATTTATTGTATAAATACAGAATTGCGGCGGCCAGTGAATAGTATAATTATCTTACAATTTAAATATCATTATCATATTTGTTATTGGGTAATGGTGGAAACCAGGTAGCCCTAGATTATCTTTCCACATTCCAGTTTTAAAATCATTGACGAGATTGTTTTACAAGTTTTATTTTAAACATAGTCGGAGTCGTCAAAAATCTATCGGCTACTCTTTTAATAAGTCTTTGTTTAAATTTGTACAAAAACGAATGTACACCCGATTCTCTTTTTGCACGAGCGATACGTTCGAGAGACTACAGTGTAAAAAAAGATAAGGTGCACAGCTAAAAATGGGAGATAGGTTCCATTACTTAAAATACCCCCTAAATAGCAAATTCTCGAATTCAAAAATAATTATTCTAATTTATTTTTTATTCATGCATATAAATAGTTTTAAAGATACATATCTACTAGAGGTCTGCACGAGCCGAAATTTCATTAAATTACCCGTTCCGAACCGTAGTCTCAATATCAAACTTGTTATCCGAGCCCGACCCAAAGCCGGTATTTATTTTTCTCAGCCCGAATTATACTTTTCAAACAATATATGTTTTTGTTTCCATATTTTCAACGATATTCATAGCACATATCAAATAAATTATTTAAGTTATGAATACTATTGCCTTATGGCTGACTCATGACCCGAACATAGTACGAAATATTTTTCTTAAATTTGAATTCCTTACCTTGGCCCGGTCCGAGCCGAATCTAATAGCTACATAATAAGTAATAAATTGACATGATTTGCGATTTATATTACAAATTAGAAATTTCAAAATAAAATCCAGAGAGGCATAAAATCGAAACATAAACGTGTCAAAACAACAACAAGTCAAGCATGAATCATTAATACCTGGATATTAAAATTCCTAAAAATGTCGATTCCAATATTCACAAATGGTCGAAGTGTTTTTAAATATATACATATACTGTAATTAATAATATTTTTCGTTTTTTGTAAACGTGTAAAAGGAAAAATTAATTGGTCCGTTTTATTAGACCTTACAAAAAGAGAATTGAGTGAACTAAATCTATCTACTTACCTATATGGGATACAAGTGGGGAACTTGGAACCTTTCTAGGTTCTCAAGTACGGTAAGTTTGAAATTTTATTTATTTATTCATTAATCTAACCTTATTGCAAATGCCTAATAAAAGTAGCCCACATGCGACCTTCCAGCATGAAAAGATTCTCCACCCCAGCCATCAACATAATATATCGTTACCTTACTTTGAAAAGGTTCTAACTGACATTTTGGCCTAAAATGACCTTTTGATTGGAAAATGTTGTATCAGCCACATATACGTTGATTTCAGAGTCATATATTTTTTACTGAGGGAGTCAGCCGTATTTCGGAGTTCTATCCACACATTTTTTTCATTTTCAATTTCTTTTATACGGTTCTATGAATCGATATAACTGCTTATTATCATGTCACAGAAAAAAACATACAAATGACAGTTTTTTTGAAAAGATTTTCACGTCATGTCGAACATTCTTCGCTCGATGGTTAGTGTGTTTTACCCTTTACTTATATCGTTCTATCGATGTGGTCATTGACGAAAATTAATTGAGTTCGTTCAAATATTCAAAGTATGTATGTACTACTATTCTGTTGTATTATAATATGATTGTTAGCTTATATAGTTCAACAAGTCATGATAATATATACTATTAATAAATATTTCAAAAATCAGAACATTTTGTTTGATAAAATTGAAATATTCGATAAAACCTTTTCAAATAACTATTGTTGTCGGTTCTAATAAAAGTTTGAGATACTTATTATTTTCTAATATAAAGGGTTAAGTTAAAATAAATTATATAAAAAACAAGTAAAATTTATATACACATAAATATATAATAACTCACTAATTAAAAATACATTTTTTCCTTTAAAATACAAAATATGATCACTCAAAACTTCAAACGCTCGTATCTCAAAACATGGTAATAAAGTGCAGTTAGAACCTTTTCAAAGTAAGGTAACGATATGTTGATGTATCCATGAAGGCAGAAATATTTAAAAAAACCTATTTTTGTAGTAGCCGTTCGTGAAATTACGACTACGCTATGGAAATACGTGTAGTAACAAAACTCGGTTGGACTCTTTTAAATAATTGTTAAAATTGGAGTCGAAATGTAAGATGTTAGGTTTTATCAACACAGTCCATACTGGAATACCATATTTCAAACATCGAATCATTTTCATCGCACCATGTCGTTTTATCTTTTAGTAGGGCAACATTCTAACGAACATTTTGAAAACAGTGAAAGTATTGAAATTTAGATTTGACGTTTGCTGTAGAAAAGAGACCTATAATAGATATAATTAATAGCGCAGATGATACAAAAGAGACAAATTATAATATTTAAAATAGTTTCTAGCGTCTTCTTCGTGTATTTATAAATACGATTATTAGATCTCAAGATAAATAAGTCGTGAGAAAATCAATGTTATAAAACAGATTAAAAAATATCCTTAAACAGATGTGCCTATTTGAAATTCAGTATATTATAATTACTACAGATTATTTAATGATTCTTGCACGAAAACAACATTCAAAAAAATGTGTTATTAATATTTTTATATTTAACTACGTACTTACATGTATTTAAAATTTGTGTACCGTAAAATGATTACAGACTATTTATCATTTATCGCACGACCGATTA
Source organism: Himalopsyche phryganea (assembly GCA_022494535.1). Lineage (NCBI taxonomy): Eukaryota > Metazoa > Arthropoda > Insecta > Trichoptera > Rhyacophilidae > Himalopsyche > Himalopsyche phryganea. The sequence continues at coordinate 43,739 of JAGVSL010000059.1, read as the reverse complement.
TTGAAGGCTTAAAAAGAATACAAGTATTTTTTCGTAAATTTACTTTAATATTATCATAATAATAATACGCGGAATCGTCTTTTTGTACAGATTATTTTTTCACGGTGCAATGTAATGGAACCTATCTTTCATTCAAATAAACATGTTAACTGCATATTTTTTACACGTTTTTTTGCATGGAACGTATCCCCCGTTTAAAGAGAGGATTAAGTGTATATATACAATCAATTATTATCAACCAATCAATCACAGTATTTTTTTTATAATTTTTTATAGTGTAAACCAGTGTTCCCCAACCTTTTTACACCTCCGGATCGGTAAAAAAAGGAAAACATTTTCGCGGACCACTAATACTGAAATAAAAATGGTTTTTTGTGTAATATTTTTTTAATCGTACATTTTGAAAGATGAACTATAACTAACAAATATACATACGAAATTTTTGGAAATATATTTACGATTTTACATCTGGGTTCACTATCCAAGAGCAAATATTTCTGTTCTCCCTGAGTGTACCTGAGAAGATTTATGAAGATTCTGAGAAAACCAACGACCACCCTGTTGTATAATCTTAACAATTATTATTATTTATCAATAACTAAAAATACAAGCAAACGTGCAGCTGAAAAAATCCTATGTTTAGTATTTTTGTATTTCTTGAAATTTCTTGCAATTTGGCGTATTGTTCGCGGCCCGGCACTCGATCACCGGTTGGAGAACACTGGTGTAAACAATTCCGCCGTAAACATTTTAATACAAGTCAGCTGTTTGCAACAAATTAATGAAATGTGGTTTGGACGTTTGACGTAGAAGAACATACCTAAGAACAAACTTTCCACGAGTCATTTTCCTTCAACCAGTTAAATTTGATAAATTATTATCAGTGCAACGACAATCTTTAGTATCAAAAACGTTCAGTCGATGTGTCATAAAATATATTTTTAAACGGAATAGATAAAAATATTTATTTAGCCAATCAAAACGTCATTCTCCACGAGTAATGTTTTTTTTTTCTAAATGACGAGTTGCTCTAGAATCAATAAAAACATTCAAAAAAACTCATCTTCAAGGAATTCCAGTAGATTGGCACACGCACTTAAATTATTTTATTACTGTAGTCGTTACCAGAGGAATTTTATAATAATCTTAATATGAGTCACTGAGTCGCGTTTTTAATTTACTGTTAGTGTCGAACCATTGTATTGGATTCATTCTCACTAAACGTTTATCACCTAAATGAGTTCAGTTTATCCTTTTAACTGTTAATCAGATATTTCCATTTTACAAAAATACATCTTATCGAAGAAAACGAGCCGTTGATGGCATAGCAACTAATTACCTAAATGCAACTGTTGCGTCAGGTCATATAGATCAAAATCATAGGGTAACAAACCCATTATTTTCCTCTATCACTTATTTTGTATCATCCTACCGAATAACATACAGAATATTGTCTGTGTGATAAAAATTATTCTCAATTGAATAAACAGTTAATAAACCACGAGTACTATAATTTCACACATCACCTGCTCTGCTGAATGAAGTCCTTGTAATTGACCTGACATAATTACCAATATTAATTAAGAAGTCAAAATCTGTCGACTTTAATTCTTAATAAATAGCAAAACATCCAACAATCATTCAATCCTGTTTTAAAGACCTCCAACCTACCACCATACGTAGATGTAAATAACAGTATGTATGTGCTCTATCGATACATCTATCATTTTTTCCAGTTGTTAAATCTAAAATTTCTCCCTGTTTCGTCCCCTGTTCGAAATACAAAAAATTTCCCAAACTTAAAAATGTCGCTTTTTTATATCACCTCGATCCTCGTCTTACACGGTCAACGAGCTCCGATAAAACGACAGTGTAAAAGAATATTTCACTTTTCATTATACACCGGAAAACACAAAATAACTTAAATTAAACTATCGTACTGCCCATAACAGTTTTTCGTGATTTACTCCAATCTCTAAAAATATCGGAAGCGTGTTTAGCGACTCAGCGACTCATGTAATGAATGCATATTATTCATTCAATGTACATGTTTTTCTGTAAACGTTTGGTAATAAAAATAAATATTTTATACATATTACTGCCATAATTTTTAACAGCGCCAAATAACTTTTTTTTAAAATGATCCAATACCAAAGTTAGTATGGTACTGAAGGATTTTTTTTTGAATATCAGATTACTTATAAACATTAACATATTTGCAACCACTCAACTGAATACTGAGTTAGATATGTTCCTGCTTAATATTCTAAAACGCGAACTCCCAACATATGATAGCTCACTGATGACTTCTTTACGTTGACAAAATAAACCCTGTACCGTCATGTCATGACATATTACATTCTCAGGTCAGAAGTATCAGGGTGTCAAAAATTTTGTCGTTTAATAATGTTTATTCATAAATAATATATTTTGTACAACAATGAATTTTGTAATGTGTGTGCGAGATTTAATAATCATAGTTATTTATAAATAACCAATGGTAACGCCGGTCATATATGGCGGTATTGAAATTGAAATAGCGAATGTATAAATAGCTGTTCTTTAGTTTCCATACTGACGGACTGATTGTTGTTTGTTTGCCTCGGATTTGCGGCACGTCGAAACTGTGTGTATTGTTAATACACACTGGTCATGAGAAAAGTTCATACCTACATGTGTATGTGATAATAATAAAACGTCTACATCTACACCTACAGACCGGTATGTATAAGGTAATATATAAGATAATAACAATTACTTATTTAAGTTACGCCACAGATATGATATTGATACTCCACAACAAGACCATGGACAGCTGGCATAATGTCTGAATCAAAGATGAAAATTTCACACACCATTTTTTTTTAATAGGAAATGTAAACATAAAATGTTTACGGAAATCAATATTTGTTGCGTATGCAATATATGAACTAGTTTCGTTTTGACGTATAAGGGCTGTTTTTACAATTGGAAACGACTTATTCAGTAAATCGTTAATAATATCCAGGTAATATTTCAAAAATTCGAGGCGATTATGTTTATTATCTTGGAAATGATCAATCAAAAAAAAATGTAGACTGAACGTAGTATGAAATATGGATAGATCACGATCATATTATGTGATTATATAATATATTTTTAAGTGTAGTGAACATAATTAATATTGGTAATAATGATTTTATCGCTACATTTCAATCACTACCAAAAGTTAATAATCTCGAATAAGATACAGAGACGGAATCGGATATAAAATATGTTTTATTTAACCTTTACATAGAAGATGAAAATCAAGCATTGATAGAATATTTACAAATGATTTAGTAATGACATAACTATGAGTTTAAAAAATATAAATCAAAAAAATATAGTCATAATTTAAAGATATCTTTTAACCCCTTACATTCGAGTGTGTTAAAAACTATGGCATTGAAGATTTCTGTATTTCCCGAGTGCCGCTTCTATAGAAGCATGTATGTTATGTGTTTTCTAAATATACAATTTTCATTATTTGGTCTTTGAAATTGAATATTTTATAAATGTGATCATAATAACAGAATTCATAATTATAATTTATTAATAAATAATATAATAATGTAAGATTGAGATTCATCAGGTTGGTATAATTTATTATTTTATTCTTATTTTGTAAGCGACAAAATGCGATAGGAAACAGCATTGAAATTTGGCACGATTATTAACACTAACAAAACAAATAATTAATTATTAATCTGTCGTTTGTGAAGAGTTAAAATAAGCTACGAATGCGGGAAACACTGCATTTAGAAACATGATTTAAGTTCAGTTACTCATGAAACATGAAACATTCTAGACAGACGAATATAAAACTGAATTACCATATTATTTATATACCAATCAACTCCCAAAATCTTTTGATAAAAATATAGGTATTTTCTTTCCCCAATATACTTGTATTTTTGTACGTAACAAAATACTACATAACTCTGGTGTGGCTTCTTATATATATGAAAATCCAGAATGTGGCTCTCATTGACCTCATGTATCTATGCCCGTATCTGTTATATACTAATAAAATATCAATTGGTCGAATAAAGAATCCTGAAATCAGTGAACGATCAATATTATGACATTTCTCTATTAATATTAACATTATTCGGACTCTAGTAAAGTACACAATACGTGCGGAAAAACGAATTATCGACGACCAATTTGATCAAGGTTATCAAAATGAAAATCATACATAAGAGCTTCAAGTGCACTAAAATTATCAAAATGATTTGTTGGGTAAGACAGTTAATCGTTTTCAAATAAAATGAGTTATTATTGTAATATTTCTCAACGTTTATTGCGATCATATTTGAATAAGACATCAGATTGAAACCATTGTCTTTTGTATTTTATGAAGAATTTAATATTTTACACACCGCTGAATTTAAGTAATAAAGCCGTCAGTCAATGAAATTAAAATCGAAAAAACATATGAAGCAATCAAAAAATCTTGTTGGATTGTTTGTGCTAATTAACTACCCAATCGAAAATTAGCATGCTACTATCATAATATGACGTCAATGCGGAAAAAAGATAACTTTCCGCACATGTTTATTGTGCCAATAAAAAAACGGGTTTACCGGTATGTTTGCGTACTAAAGTCGTTGACATTGAACGCTGCTTTAAAGTCCCAGTACGGTCCTGTGAGCATTACAAAACAACACATCATTGTTAACAACCGAAAACGATAAAAAATCAATCATTTATATCAGTGCTCCGCAACCGGTGTGCCGAGGCACACCGGTGCGCTGCGAGACGATCCCAGGTGTCCCACGGCGCAATGCGTCCAAAATGAGAAATAATCGAGTAATTTTATATGCGTCAGAAAAAAATTAAAGCCACTCGGTTGCCAAAATCAACGGTTAAAATATTCTCGTTGAAACAAATATTACATTATTTTCATATTTAATGGAAAATTGTATTAGTGTTTGTACGGATAGTGTAACTCCAATGATTCGAAATAAATTGGCGGTTGTCTCGTGTGTAAAACGATAAAGTCCTGTGGTACAAATTACACATTGCTGCATAAATTGGGAAGCATAGATGGCCAAAAATTTCTTGGTGGAATTATTACAAGCAATGAACGAATGTATCAAAATAATACACATTGTCAAGCCATGAGCCTTAAGTACGCATTTTTTTGTTGTTTCTCACAGAATGTTAACATGAGACGATTGAGGTAACAAAGGGGGAGGGCGGTTCGGGCGGCACGCTTTGAGAGGTGGCATTTTCGAAAATCAAATGAAAATTTCGAAGATAATAAACAAATATTTTTTTTTATGATTTGTGATTCGCTGACAAAATATAATATTTCCTTTCTGAAAGATCTAAGGATAATCATGAAGCCTTAATGCCGAGGGAGATAGAAGGAATTTTCGTCTGGTGAACAATCACAAGATGCTGAATTATCATTCGAAGCAGAATTGGGGAGAGAAATGTTTTCTTCACTGGACAGTGACTCATAAAATAACTCTTGAGACTTCAATAGCTTTATAATCTTACTGAAAAATATGGTTTTCTTACTTCATCAAATCTTTTAAGTAAAAATTACGAGTGTTGGTTAAATTAAGATCATGATGATGATCGGAGAAATATAATTTCATCCTGGCAAATGTGTTGCTAGCTCTAAAAGGAGCTTATATATAAAAAAATTCTGCTTGCGGCTCAATCTTTTGCGTGATGGTGGCTACATAAAATTTTACAGGAAAAATGAGGGGCGGGACAGCAAATTCAAGGACCGTCCTGGGCGGCACAACCCCTAGCTAGGCCACTGTACGAGACTATTATTGAAAACAAAAAGATTATATTGGATTTGGCCACACAAAAAATGGGCAATACTTTTATCTACTCAACTTAGGTTAAATATTTTTTAGTAATGAAGCTAGTAGTGATTTTTTTAGTTATATTATTACAAATACTTTTTGTCTCATTTGTAAGTGACCACTTTGAAAGGGTTAAATAGTTTAATTGGCTTTTATTAAGAAGCATATAAGCCACTATTTCAAATTCATCAAATGAAAACAAATTAATAAATTGTAAGTTTTTTTTATGAAATTTACATACTTTAGCTTGTAGTGTGCCGCGTAATATTTATAAGTACTTAGGTGTGCTGACGGTAAGAAAAGGTTGCGGAGCACTGATTTATATTGTAACAGAATGAATGGATACAATATGCTAAATGACGAGTCTGACCGATTAATTATGCCACATGTCCATGGAAAAAAATTGATGGTGCAAAAACACACACGCAGTGCAATAATTATAATAATTTTAGTAATTTAAATTACGTTTGAACTAATGCGCGTTTTAGCATTGAATCAAATTTATAATAATTGGCCTTAATATTCATTATACTAGAATTAGATAATAATAATACTCAAATGTAGATTGATTTTGGAATTACGTAATTTTATTGCATACCAGCGTAGCCAAATTTTCAGATTTGGTAACTGTTAAGATTATAAAAACGGCATTTCAATTCTACATGGTCACATTCATTTAAAACCGACATTGAAGTCGCAAGTGAAAATTTCGCTTCTCTATGTCAATGCTAATTTGTATTACATTAAATTCTCACAATTTTCTTTTGTGTTTTACATGAACGCAACTGACAGAGCAGCTAAAATGTGATCTACTTCAAAAGAAATATATTAAGGATTTGATTTTTTTTATGAATATACAATTTATTATTGTTGTTCATTTTTATCGATAATTTTTCAAACTTGCATTTCGATCTCCTGCAATAGTAAGTATTTACTTTAAATGAGTGATTTTGTGGAGTCGACGTATTGCACATGCATAAATTTCAGTGTTACGGTGTCTCCCTAAAACATTTTTGCGGTTTTAGGTTGACGTAATTTGTCGACGTTAGTGTAATACATGATAACTGTTTGTAAGTAAGTCAAAGAGCTTTTCTTTTCAATAGAGTAAGATAGCATGACCCAGTTATGAAAGGACTAGTTGGTATAGTATTACTAATATTACTTGGCCGCCGCCGAATTTGGTAAACTAGAATTGTCAGCCTAGAATAAATTTATCTAATTGCCATTTTATGCAAAATAAGTATCTTGTCTAATTTTAGTAACCGTCGCTAAAATATCAGTTTTAAAATTTACTGAAATTTCAGTTCTGGTTGGGTATGGAATCATTCCTAACGTGACGGTGGCACCTTCACTAGCGGCCAAGTTAAATTGGTACATCTATAGTTAGTGTATAGCTCTATTGACGTGTTATTTTCAAATTCAGATAGGTTTTAAAGTTTAGGGATAAAAATATCCCATTCATACATGTCATGTGTAAAAATCAAATTATGTGAGTGTCCGTTCCGGGAATCGACCCATTGACCATGCAAAGGTATATGACGAAATTCTTACAGCTAGGGATCGCAGTACAGGACTATTATATAAATGCCGGTATTTCAAAAGTATATAAAAATTATCAATGCCATAAAATAACATTTATATTAATTAAGAATATAAGAAGATAAATCCAAATTATTCAAAATAACTAAGATGAATGTAGCAAGCAAAATGTATTAAATAAACAATGATATTATAACTGTAATTATTATTCTAAAGCGATAATAGATGAAACTTTTGCAAGGATCAATGCATAAATATGAAAAATATGGGCTTGCCTTTGACACAATATAATTACGAAATATGTTGGAGAATACTTACTTCACAAGTGTTCAGTTAGTTTAAGGGTTAAAAAATAATTTAAATATTTAGTGTGAAACTTACTATCTTTTTGCCAGAAATAACATAGCATTATGTTCATGCGTCGGTATTGTTTTCAATGACAGCCACTGATGTAAAAATCCGTTCGATTATCTTGCAGTCGACTGTGACTCATTAAAAGCGACGTCGTTTCTTGTGATCGATTTTTTAGAGCATAGAAAAGATCAGTCACGTTTGTCCTATTTATCCCGATACATACATTTGACCGTGCAAAATGCCCCTTTGGTGGCCGACCGTCTCAAATCGGAAATAACAATACTACATTTTTTCATCTCCGCCACGCCTGTCCAAAATAAATCCTACTTTTTTAGAAATTATTCTGTCTCCCACTATTACTTTTATAAAAGTCACATAAAGGTAACATTGATCAACGATGGGTTGAATCAATTAAACATTCAGTAAAACAAATAAAATGGATAGATACATCGTCACGTTGGGTTAACAAGGGTATATCTGCAAAAACTAAAACTGTTGAGGAAAGCAATTTAAGATTTCAGAAAATGTAACTCTCTAAATAAAATACACTTATGCATATGTGGATATGATATCCGGGGTGCTATGGTTGATTAAAAATAAAAATAAATGTTTATTTGGATTATATTTTACTACTAACCTCAAAATTATTAAAATTTAACATTAGATGAATTTTTATTTCATTATAAAATTGATTTTTTTGTATTTTTTCCTTGAAAAATATCGCTTTTATTTAGGCGAATGTCACGCCCAAAGTCAGATCGCTGCACCCGCACCCGCACGCAAAATACGAAAAACGTCAAATTGGCGGTTCAGATCAAGCTTATAGGTGGGTGTCTCACTTTCTGATTAAGTACCGCGGTGTAAGATAATTATTGGATTTATCGGTGCACGGGAGAGCTTAATACACGCTTAAATAAAAGTGATACTTTCATATAATTACATAAATGTATGTATATTAAAATATTACATTTTTCTCATCTTGCTTGGGGGTGCTGCAGTTCCGCAGTGAGTATAGACGAGCCGCGCCTGCACTTATGCATCCACATATGTGAATGAAAGAGACAACAGCTGAAGACATTGTGATTTCCTTCAAGCGGTATTTGAAATACCGTATTTCTAGTATTTTTAGTAAAATATTTCGGACTATTTTCGGGTCATAAGTCAGCCTTAAAGCAATACTATTCATAACATAAATAATTTACTTGCTATTCCTGTTTCATTTAGTTTGTTTGTAAAAAACAGTTTTTAAGTTAAAAGTGTAATTTATAAAAATAAGTGTGCTCGTTGAAACGGTAATGTTGGAAATAAGAAACATTCTTGTATCACTAACTCAATATGTAATTTTTTCGATGTAGTATTTTTTTCCAGAACAGCGACGATAAATTGTTTGAAAATTATAAATGAATTTCTTGAATTAGGCTTCGGGTAGGGCTCGGATAACAAGTGTGATATTGAGACTTGGATTCGGGCAGGGCCGGGCCTGAAAATGTCGGGCACGGACCTGGTAATTTTTCAGAATTTCTCCCCGTGCATACCTCTAGTTCATATATATCAAGTTTATCAATTTAAATAGCGCACTAAATCAAGACTTGGCAGCGAGATACTTTATCTTTGCCCCACTAAATCTCACTATTATTGTTCGGGTTGTTACTAACAAACTGTAGTGGCTATTTTGTTTTATGGCAGTAATTTAATTGCCAATAAGATATCACATTTTTTGTGCTGGAAAGTAATATCGGTTCTGTGTTTTTAAATTAATTACAGCAATAAACTTATCATTCTGTGACTGTATTCTCTGACATACCTCATAATGACATCGTTGATCTCAAGACCTATGGCCTGTATTTTTTCATTTATTTATTAAGATACATTTCGACTTATCATTTTAAAATGTATCACAACATACATCTGAAATGATGATATTTTTTTCATTCATTTTCAAGCAACTGTCAACAAGTAATTAATATTAGTGAGATTGTTTACGATATAATATGAGAGAAGTTTCACTCGACGGGTAGGTGGAGTGTCAACACACTTTGACTGCCCCAGGTCCGGCGTGGTGATAAGGATGATTCACAAGTTCCTTCTTCCTCTATTAAAACCCGCCCGTCAGTTTACTTTCTTTTTAATTGCAGTTAGTTTATACTAATAAATTCCTCGAAGGCAGTAACAGATACAAAAACAGAGTTTAAAATACACGATTTCAATTTAAAAACGCAGCAAGTGGTTTTACGGTAGGGTCGCATTTTCGAACTAAGCTGCAGTGGGATTGTCGGTGACGAACAGCCCCTCGGATCCACCGAGTGCCAAGTGACCGTTTCTCTAGGCGTCGCACGCTTTTTGTTTACTGCTAACGGTAAACAAACAAATATGACAAATTATTTTTTAACGCCTTAGCAGAGATATTACATATAAAATTTGCATTAATAGGAAGAGTCTGTAAACGGGTTTTGAATCTCTGGAAGTCCCCTGTCCGCCCCGTAAGTACGGGGCGGTGTCAAATGATATGTATATTATATTGACGTAATTTAATATGGTGCTGTAAGAACTTTGACATAATGATATCATATTTATATAATTGCATCACATCAAAGTAATCTTGTAATACAATATATCGACGGTGTTTTGGCCAATTGAAGTAACCCTCAAAATTTAAATTGTTCAGGAGTAAAAACTGTCTTTATCGAAAGCATTATACTCCTGTACATTTTTATGTTTGAAGATACGGAATTATACTATAAATTACTACAAAAGAGTTTCTATTAGGGGATTAAAAAACTTGAACGAGTAACGGAGTAACAGAACCCTTAAGGGCGTTGACCACTCGGCTATGGGGTCAGTGAAATAATTAGGTGAAATTCTACACAGTTTGAGAAGAGATAATCTGTCTATGGATAATTATGTCTCGTGTCTCGCTCTTTTTCGCCGAGTCGACTATCGCTGGTTGGATTGTCTAAAAGTTTAATTTCATGATCTGCGCATGTGATGTGTTATTTAGTTTCATTATAATTCGACATACAAGCTCGAAAAAAGTTTTCGCACTATATACCGGTTATTATTTTAAAAACACTGTACCATGTCAAATATAACATGCATTCTACCATTTAATATATTATACTATTAAACACTTCATAATCAATATGCTATAAAACCTTGAAAGCAGGATTTTTTTAAACGAGTTGGTATAATATATATCAAACTAAATTTAAAACATATCATATTTCTGTTTTCCGCTGTTCAATGTTTCCTGTATCGCAAAAGGTTGAACCACTAAGCTTAGTCTAAAGAGGTAATTTTGAAGTTAATTAAATACAAACAAACTAATCTAAAATTCATAGGAAAATGCGCGGACGATCCTTCGATAATAAGCAAACTTAATGATAAAATTTAATATTTTATAAAAAATTAATTTCAATTTTGGAAGGAGAACTAAATTAAAACATGGAAAACTGAATTTATGACGTAACAACAAATAATGATGTGGCCAGTAAGTACATAATAAGTACGTATGGCGTATGAATTCGTACGAGTCACTGAGTCGGTAAACACGCTCCCGTTAGAGTTTTGGGTAAATCACGAAAAACTATTATGGGCAGTATGGTAGTATTAAGTAAAATTCAACTTATGTTGTGTCTTTCGGTGTATAATAAAAATTAAAATATTCTTTTACACTATCGTTTTTTCGGAACGCGTCGACATGCAAAACAGGGATTGAGATCGTGTAAAAAATTACATTTTTAAGATTGGAAAAATTTTAAATTTTGAAATTGATAGATCTATCGATAGAGCACATACGTACATTAAAGACTTATTTTATTAAAAATCGACAGGAGCGTGTTTAGTGACTCAGCTACTCATACAATCTAAACATAATCGATGTCTCATAAAATTATAATCACAAATGATACTGCAGTTACTTTTCATTTGATCAAGTCTGCTCTCAATGTCGAGCATATGTGTAAAATCAAATCACCGTACGCTTGACATCAAACAAATTGAATGCAGATTCAAAATAATTTAAATTTTTAACCATGTCATTTGTGACATTCAAATCATACTATGTTGTTACGCCCTTTGCACTCTAGGTCGTTGATTTCAAGACTTAACTATATTATAATTATGTACCCAATATTTTTGATACAGTGGTGCTAAAAAATATGCTGTTTATATTCTTAGTTCTTGCGAAATAATTAATTTAATATTAGTGATTTAACTATTTTTTTAAGTCCCTAGACGTCAAACTGTATTCATAAAATTAATATGATATGTGACCTTTAATCGAATAAGTGTACCACGCTTACCAAAATTATCTTTTTGTACGAAACCGGCTATAAAAAATATTATAGAAGTTTTGTTCATACTGACTTTAAAAGGAAAGAAAAAATCTAACTATAATGCAAAAAGCTTCAAGGCTATTTTAACGTTACCAAGTATTGTGATTCGAACATGAATAAGCAGGCCTATACAGAATGGGCAGCCACCATGGGCTATTTTTAATGATAAATGAAAAAAATATGTGTTTACTTTAGAATGATACTTTATTCCTCATATTTCAAAAAGATTGAATAAATCGTTACGATTCTCAGGCCTCAGCAACGTTAAAAGTTTCGTGCCTTAAAAATTAATGACAATATGTTTGTATCAAATAATAATCAGTGAAGCGTTAACAAAAACTTTTTGAAGTGAGATATAGCAGCAAGTGATATCATCTCCCGGTCGGGGTGCAGAAACTAACGAAAGATTAATTCCATTTTTTTTACTTCCAGGGTGATACAATCAATCAAACACGCCAGCTCGATTCAAGTCAAAATCTTTTATTACATTCGGTTGTACAATACACAGTCTAATACAGTTATTACAGTAAGTAAGTGTTAAAACATGTTTAAAATACACAGTTTCGAATTTAAAAACACAACAAGTGATTTTGACGACCGGCTTACGTTGGGTTCGGCATTCCTACCTTACAACCGCTAAGCCTACATGCGGTTTCGCAGCCATAGACTGATAGCTCCTTTAGGTAAAGACGCGACCCTGTCTGTTTGCAAAATTACCACCCCAACCGCGTAACGTGAACTGAGAACAAAATAGAGACCCAAACGGACCCGGCCAATTTTTTTATGAACGGTAAACATGACTATTTGATTTGAATTATTTACAATTATTAATGCACAATCATGAATTTACTGAGTGAATGAATCCTTGTTTTTCCACTGCTCGATTTTTGCAGTAAAAGGTGGTCGGAGAAGATTCTGGGCACGTTGGCGCAACGTGGAGGTGTCACAAGTTATACTATGGTGAAATCCCGTTTGCTTTTTAATAAAATGAATCAAACTAGACCGGCTCATATAAATTGATTACTATATAACTATGGCGAGTTCTGACGAAACAGTTATCAACAAATTCATAATTCAACTGTGTTTTGGCCAATTGATGTAACCCTCAAAAATACGAAAATGAGTTAATGATTGGATCTCATTTTAAAGATGACAGAGAAAATAAATCTCGGCCAAATGATGTAAATTAGAAAAATAAATTGACCTCTTTTTTGAAGGGAAACATCATTTTACATTGGTTTCAGGCTTAAAAATTCTGACTTGGCCACTTGATGTAAACCACTATTATATCGACATTTTCTATGTATAATCCCGTATCTGCAAACATGAGAATTTACAGAGGTGCATTTCAAAGATTCATAACGCAACTCACTATATAATTTTTTCGATAAAAACCATTTCAATTGGCCAAAATGCAGTCGATACAGAAGCAAATATTTTGATATTTTTACGTTGATAATAAAAAAATGCCTTTTCCTTAATTTTTGAATTAAGTAGTACTTAAATGAAATTACCGGACCTGTAGTCAGTGCTCTTGTGTGTTCTTCCAATTCGTTCGCGGTGTATATGTAGTCACATTCCTTCATTACTTAATTGATTTGACTTCAAAAGCATGGATGTCTGTGATGTCTCATCAGAGAAAGTCTTGTTGTTAAATTTTATAATTTATTATTATTGTTTTATCAATTACAGGTGACATTCATCGGTTAATAAAACCTGAAATATTTGCACGGCGGAACCTGTTTTCCATGAAAATGGATTTAAAAAGAATAACATTTAATGGTCGACGAGTGATAAACTAAATAACCCTGACACGGAGAACTGTGCGGTTCCCACAATGACATCGGCAAAATTTTAGCACTACAGTAAAATATAATACGCAGGTTTAAAATCCAATAAAATATGTGATATGATAAAATAAATATACATACCTATTCATTGAATAGAATTCATTGCAAAGGTGTTTATTTGTATGTTGTTTTTTCGTCAGTTGTGTTTAATTCGTAAATTTGCGTTCATTCGTGCTCTCAAAGGTACAGCGAGTTCAATTAATTGCGATATGCAATGAGAACGGATTGTTGTTGAGGACAAGACCTGTCGGAGAAAACTTGAGACCCAGGGCATTCTTAATTATGAAGAAGAATATCACACTTCAATAAATAAATCAAAAACAATTTGTTGATATTAGAAACAGGGGTTCACAGAGAAAATGTAAGGTGCACCTGCTTTAAAGGACTTTCGCACGGATCTTTTTCACGTTATAATATGTCATTAATGTTGCAATATAAATCCAAACTATTGATGTAAAGATCCAACCGATTTTTTTTGAATATCGCTATATTTCTCTTTTATAGAATACATCGGAGATAACCAACACATTATAATTATGTTTCTATTGCATAGACATTCTTTTCTCAACATTCTTTTCTCAAATATTGAATTATCTCAGAATGGTGCATGTGTGGGTTGGATCTTGTTTACAAAAATACGTACGTATGAATTACTACTTGCACTAGTTTTCTTGTAAAGAAATAAGGCATGTGACCTATTTACATAGGGCTGCCAGATTTATTGACATCCAAACAGAGACACTTAAATCGACTCCCCCCAATATACCAACTGAAATCGTATTAGATGATTTGTTGACGGATTATTTTTTAACTTTTTATTTTACACAGATTATTTACTTTTTACAAATAATTTAGTTGCTGATTTTGTTATCAAATAAATAATAATAAATTAAGGGATATGAAGAAAACAAGAATTAATTATGATAAATAATACACTTATGAATTAAATTTAAAGTCCTTCCTTATATAAATTAGTATTCCCGTCGCTTACTCCGTCTTATAGTCGTTTGTAGGAAGTGAAATAAGATTGTTCCAACGTTTTAAAGTGACCGTTGATGACTACGCTATTGCACAAGTTTTGTTTTGTTTTTGCAACTTCATAACTGCGGGGACTCGGTATTTCTGATCAATGCAAGTTTATTTTAAACCTGGATTTTTGGTTGTCCTGAAAACTTCCTTCGGGATGCCGAAACAAACTCTAAATACCGGGACACCTGGCAGCCCTACACCTACACGATGGTAATTTTTCAGTGTCGCAGATTATAACATAAATAGCTACTCTCGTGTCGATATGCGAAGATATTCAATTTGTCGGCCAAGGAATATAATAAATCTAATATTCGGATATATGTTTAACCAATGTATATTATACTTAATATTACTTTAACAAAAAATGTCATTGGGCAACGCACTATATTTTTAAATAATCTGTTTTGTTTATTGAG
This sequence comes from Himalopsyche phryganea, assembly GCA_022494535.1. Classification (NCBI taxonomy): domain Eukaryota; kingdom Metazoa; phylum Arthropoda; class Insecta; order Trichoptera; family Rhyacophilidae; genus Himalopsyche; species Himalopsyche phryganea. The sequence goes on along the minus strand of JAGVSL010000059.1, from coordinate 28,368 downwards.
AACAAAAAATACGCTTTACAATCTTTACATGCTTTGTCACTACAGATGTACCAATTTAACTTGGCAGCTAGTGATGATGCCACCGTCTTTCTAGGAATGTTGCCATACTCAACCAGAACTGAAATTTCAATAAACTCCAAGACTAATATTTTAGCGACGGTTATTAAAAGTAGGCACGATATTTATTTTGCATAAAATGGTAATTGGAGAAATTTATTCTAGACTGACAATTCTAGTTCCAAATTCGGCAGCGGCCAAGTAATGTTGGTAATACTATAACATCCCGGATTTCAACTCGACATGATGCTAAGACGTCGAAAACCACGGAATATTCGGTATGGAGCCGTTGCTAGGCGATCTTCCCCGGCGTTTGATGATTTTTTTTTATCCCGAATTGTAAACGTTAAAAATACATCGTTTTCAGTTTTAGGTTAAATGTTAAAAGTTGAGAGTTGAAAATTGAAAATAGCGCAGTTGATCTAACAATTTCAGCCTAAATGACGTGTGAAAATTTCGCTTCGCTTATGTGCGCCGTTTGAGAGGAGTTTTTATGACCGACAGACATACAAATATACAGATTTCTACATGTATTTTGTGCTATATAATAGAGATTAGCCTCAAAAATCATTAAATTATTCAAATCACTTTTAAGGTGTTAACTGTCAATTCTTGGTGGAAAGACATTATATTTTAAAAAATAAAACACAATTCATTTGTACTACTTCCACATATTTATAATGATCATGACTGGTTTCGCTCATCACGAGCATTATCAACTGATGATAATGCTCGTGATGAGCGAAACCGGTCCTGATCATTATAAATATGTGGAAGTAGTACAAATGAATTGTGTTTTATTTAGAAAAAAAAAAAAATATTCGAATACTGAATAAGGTTTTTATATTCGATATTTGAATATTTGGAATCTCTAGTCGACCGTAACATACGTTCAATGAATAACTTTAAGAATTCTACCGCCGATGCTCACTGCAACAAAATCGATGTCTCGAAATTCGTCTATTATAAACATATATATGCAAAGAAATAGAATGGAATTTTAATATATAAATTAACTAGCATCATAATATAAACAAGAATAATTATTTGCAGATGGTTCTGCAAACTATGTTTTGGGTCTGTTTGACCATCGACCGAAATAGATTAATAGCCGAACAAGATTCGCTTTTTATGAGTGGACAATCATGAATAATAATATTATAAATTGGGTAGCTATTTCACATACATTCCATAAGTATTTTAATACAAATGTTTCGTGTATATACTTAATTAAAATTGCCACTTAAAAGTCATGTTTAGACTTCAAGCATCTAAGTTCTATCAGCTCCAGCGAAAATCAGGCAAAACAACCACTGTGCCAAGCACATTTTTTAAGAAATATCATTTTTATTAAGCATTTACTAAATGTGTTATAGCTATGGAAATAGTGGATGAAATCAAATAAAACTTTTTGGAATTGTTTAAAACATAATAATATATTGTTTTTGTATGGTAAAATTGCCAAAATGTCCCTTTGTGAAGAGCCATAGGACAATGTTTACACATGTACCGAGTCTCACTCCTTTTCTTGTGCTTTGCACATACCTTGCATTTCTGTTGACGGTATCGGTATCAATATGAGCTTAGACATATCCCCCGACAACATGTCTTGTAGATCTTGCAAAACACTAGCTCGGAGTGGACTCGGTGTCTGATTCGATTGATATTTTAAGTCGATAAAATCAAAACCTATTTTGCGATAACACAAATAAGATGACTGTTTTTGAAAGTTTTAAGTCTTGACTATAATTAAAACCAGAATTCCGTTGTAATATGTATCGCTTGATGACTCAAATATTACTTTTTGTGATAGACTCAAGCGATGGTTGTTGTATCACCTGAAAACACGACTCCGGGACTCAACGTGTTGAACCTAATACGTGGCTTTGCCCCCACCCCTCTTGAATTAGTTTAATTTGTCCATTTTCACTGAACCTTCCACGTCTTCGCAGATAAATTGCAATTATCAATTAAAATTGTACTTCCTTTATAATGAGTAGCATATTTTTTTTTTGCACTTTACAAAGGGATACTCCACAAAATCGCGACCCCCTCCCGCAATGGGGCATTTGGACATAGTGCGAACTCTATTTAAAACAATATATCGAATTGCGATGAAGGACCCTCAATCATTTTTCTAAAAAACATTATTTATTAGTAATAAAAAAAGTTTACTGGCTGAAATTATTTTCATAATCCATTTACCAAATGTTTTTTATACCTTCTCATTAATCATACATAGCGTTATATAAATAACTGTCATTTATTTTTCATCAGTTAACAATTCTCGCGTTAGTCTGAATATGTTTATAATTATATGAAATTGTGGAATTTTCCAAATACATATTTTTGAACATTCAATACTAAAAAGAACACAGGTAATGGCCAATGCGACGATATTCTATATCATTTGAGAAAAACGTAAGGAGAAAATAAAAGAAACGTCCACTAAGAACTCGAAGAGAAGATAAATCACAAACTTAACAATGTTTTCCTTGTACTCAAATGTTGAATTGAACAATTCCGTGTTTAATAATGTATAATGTATATTACCAGGGCTTAACCCGAAATTTCCTTATTGTCTTTTAATGCGTCGTGTAGCCATATTTTAAATAATATCTATAATGACTGTCGCTGCAGCTTTTACGACATAATGCACATGAAAATTTATAGACGATAAATAATCTATATTTACTACATGATAAATTGCGTATACATTATCTACAAATTCTTATCTGAGAGTATTTAATACAAACGTCAGAAACTGTCAATTGATTAGCAAAATCAATTATTTATGGAAGAGCAATATTCCATGCTAATTAAAAAAAAATAAAAGCAGGTTATTCTGGTGTTATGAGGTCATGTCATATTTAATCATGCATGAAGTTAATTACGTGATGTTTCAACCAGACCTACATATAATATCATTATTATGTACGTTTAAATGAGTATGTACTGATATCATAGTAAACCAGCTTTCTGGTCATAAAAACAATTTGATACGACGTCACTTTCATTACATTCTTAACTATAATCTTCAAAAGCTTCCTTCACATAATCTCGTCATAAGAAGAAAATATGGCACCCCGATTTTTGCGCGTGGGACTTTTGCGCGTAGTACAACCCCGACATTTGCGCTTGCGACTTTAGCGCGCCGACGTTTGCGAGCAATATAAGATTATTTTGTATTATTGAGTGCTCATTTAAAGAAATTTACTTACATATGATAACTTTTCTGTTCAAATTACATCTTATTTAAAATCACTTAGTACTTTTACAGACATATCGAAGAAAATTTTATCGATTGGATAAAGATAGTAAGATAAGGACCATAACGAAATAATTCCACCACGTGAAATTTTCAAATTTTATTTAAAATACATATATGAACGTTTATCTACTTTCATATTATTTTATTACTATTTTAAATGCTTTTTTTATTTTCTTATTTTTTTTTTCAATGTAAACTTAATGCCGTTGTGTTTTTACTATTTGTTTTTAATGATTCTATTTATGTGTAATGTTTAAAGTGCTTAAAATAAATGCATTTTATCTTCAAATATTTTTTTTATTAAAGTGTAAAAAATATTGGTACTGCGTGCAAAGGTCCCGCGCTCAAACATCGCTGCACTAGAAAATACATATCAATGACCGAGTGCACAAGGTGTTTGAGAGGATTGTTGACCTTGCCAGAAACGCAATTCTTAAGTTTGATAAGGGTAACACAATAGCAAAATTAATTAAGTAAACAATTACCGAGTGGTAACACACTAAAACTCATCCGTAGCAATGCATATATTTCTTTTATACGAACCAATTTTATCAGCCTCTGTGGTCTAGTGGTAAGAGCTTACTAGCGATCGGGTGCGTCCTAATTCAAGTCCCAGCAAGGTCAATGTCAAATTTAGATTTTTTCAATTAAAATCTATGGTGTTGGACATAAGCGACTTCCAAAAATTCTCATACGATTTTCCAATTTTCAAAATATGTGGTGCATTGGCTGTAGTGCCAGCCTTTTTTTAAGTTAAAAAAAAAATGAGAATTCTGCCACTCTTGAATGTCAAACTGTATAGTTCTAATGATTATCAAAGGAATCGTGAAAATGAATTCATTCTTGAAAAGTGTAAAGCCTGCCAATGGTGATGTCACTGAGATGAGCTTTATGAACATTATTCAATTGTATTGCTTGTTTTCTATGTAGATTTTGTGAGAACCTCAGTAGACATCCTTGCCAATTAATGTATTCTATGTCACATTAAATTTATTACATTTCGAGATGTTTTACATGGAAATGTGCAAAATCTCAACAATTCAAATTTGATATTGAAATTCCATCAAGCACCTTCAGTCGATGTCTTAAATTATATCATCCTTTTCTTTCTTGCTAGTGTGGACTATGGAAATATAACAGTTATTAATAAAAAATACATGTGTCTTGATTATTTTGCCTGTCCATCCTTATAATGCACAGCACAACACAGTACACAACTACAAACTCTCTTTCTGCGTATCGAGCTTTCATGAAACGTATCGAGCAAATTAATGTTGACATGTTACACTGCCACTTGGTAATTTAATACTTTAGTAAAGTTACTAATACTCTCCTACTTATATTATTCTATAAGACTTCATAAATAATAATGTATTGTTTTACCTTTGAGAGCCGTTCTAATTACAGCAACTATGGTGACCCATAGTGCATCAGGATTTATTTCTACATAACCGGGTTGGGGAATGATTAAGTTCACCTGAAAAGAATGAACAAAAATGAATTATTTCAATTGTGTTACACAGATGTCGTGTTCCATAAACTAATAAAACTAATTTGAAAAATAAAAAATTGAGAATACTTGATAGATTACTAGGTATAGAAAGTTGTAGATTATAAATGAGTTTTCAAATAAATGTAATGTTATATAAGTGTTTGAGAATCTTGCGCTGTCCATTTTACTAAATAATTATTTTAAAAAATAAAACACAATTTGTTTGTACTACTGCCACATGTTTATAATGATCAGGACCAGTTTCGCTCATCGCGAGCATTATCAACTGATAAAAATACACACATAACAGGCATATTTTTATAAAATTGAGTGTTAAAAATTAAGGTATATAATACAATTAGTTCATGAACTAAGACAATAAATTATTGATTATCAAACAAATTATACATAGATCAAATAAAAAAGTCTACAATTAAAATGTTAAGGACCTCTTACAAATCAATAAATACTAATCTAAGTAAATACTAGTTTTAATAGCTAAAATACATATTTATCTATTCATATGAAATGCTACTATTTGTCTTTTTAATATCAGTAACTAAATGAATACAGGCCAGTAAATACTAAAGAAATATTTTTTTTGGAATTTTTGGCAAGTCAATTTTTTTTAAATTGTTGACTAGGTTATTTCAATACTGAAAGTTTTGTATAAACCTTGTAATTTAGTAATTAACCAAATACACACTAGTTAATACTATTTTTAACAATTCCTGATCATTTACTGACCATTTATGTAATATACTTAGGTAATTTAAATATTTACTGACCAAATAAATGAACACAGGTCGTTTATATAGCAACCGCATGTAGGGAAAATTCAATTTATGAGTGGCTGGAGGGATTTTTATATAGTTGTATGTTTTATGTATGTATATTTTATTCAATATATAATTTTTTTAATTATATTTCCATCAAAGCTAAAGCAATATTAAAAATCGAGGCTAGAAATGACACAATTTTATGTGCTGTACAAATAAATGAAATTAAAAAGATTTTTCTGTCTTTAAATTTATCCAAATATTATTTTACTAAGTACTTACTTAATATTGTAGGTTTTATTTGTTTGTTAAGAAAATAATTGTTTATTTGAGTATATTTAAATACATTTTCACCATTTTAATAGAGCTGTTTATAAATTTATTAAAGTTTATGTTAATAAATTGTTCACTTAACAATATTTCCGTTTGTTTATATTAAAATATTCAAAATACCCATGAATGACATTCGAATATTGAATGAAAAGATACTAGTGTCAGGCGTAACATATAATATTTCTGATAACATAAAATAAACACTCACAACATCGGTGGCTTTTCCCACAACTTGCGCGTGGGAATCGAAAATAACACAGACGATAGTCGACGTCCCGACGTCCAAGGATACAACATATTTGACATCCATGCCGTATTCACAGCAGGACACGATCCGCACAAAGTTCACGTTGAAGGGAACGGCGAGAATGTGGCGCCAGAATCGATCCCGGATTAGTTCGTAAAACACTCACTAGGGTACGGTAACAAAGGAAAATAAAATTTGAAAATGGAAAGCATTCACTGAAACTCACAATGATGACATTTATAAACATAATCTTTTGCTGGAAATAAACACACACGTTTGAGGTAGGTACGGATATTTAAACGATATTTTCCTCAGATTTAAAAAGATTTATTAATACTGTCATATGTTTATGTATTAATTTTAGAAAGTAATTTACAAGAAAACTTTGGTTTGTTGATTAAACTTTACCGAAACTCTGTTAAAAATAATCTCCGCATTTGCATGATTATTTTTCGCAGATTCAGTAATACCAACCAAATACCTAAATAATATTGTTACCATGAACGTTTTAATTTAAATTAACGGACACATTTGAGTTAGTTGATCTTTATTGTAAATTAACTTTTATTTTTCTCATATTATAACAACTTTGATATAGAGCGACGTAGTGAGTTAAAAAAAATCAAGTTATCAGGATTTTTCCAGCACAATAAACCACACAAAGTTCTGTAGATGTCCAATTAAGAGTTTTTATGTGACGGATAAATACAAGTATTTTGTATATTATAAAGTTTTTACGAGTTAAAATAAAATTATAAGAAAATACGATTTTAAACATAAAAATCTTTTTATAGTAACGGATTTATGTATTGAAAAAAATCCACGAGTAGATATTTGAATAATCAGTAATTATAATTATATTATCTCGTAAAAATATGATAACAGTAATTATGCAAGATTACATATTTACTATCAATAGTAAGTATTTCAGTGTCAGATAGAACAAAAACTATTTTTTATTCATTTACTTAAATTTCTAAACACTCTTTGCGTAGAATGTGGAATATTTAGATATAATAATAATTTTTCCATTAGAATCGTAATAATTATGTAATTAGGTTGACAACAAGTTAAGGGACGTTTGTGTAAACAAAGCACGTTTAATACACGTCTCGTGGAATAATTCATTAAACCATTTCGACATTGTTTTACTAACTTAAGTTTCTAACTGAATAGACTCGCGTGTCAACAATTTAAACTGAATAGAATACTGGCAGACAACTGCGAACAACCAACCGCCGCAACGGTTCGCGCGCGACTATCTTTTGTTTTTATCTCGATGGACAATAATATCGCCTCTTGTCACATTTATTACTTATAACAAGTCATTTACATATCTCAACTGCGATACAATAGAATCATAACTTAAAAGATTAGATTTTTCAGTCGAGTCTAAAAATGGAAAAATAATGTTTTTACTTTCCCTCGCTTTTCTTTAGAGCAATGCTCAAGATTAATATAAATAGTTTGGATCCGTCGTGAAATATGCTACTTTACATCTATAATATAATTATATACAGTAGACGTCTGCGCGGGTCGATATTTTCTAAAATTACCCGGTCCAAGACCGACATCCTCAGACCCGGCCAGGCCCGAGCTCGAGTCTCAATATCACATTGTTACCCGAACCCGACTCGAAGCCTAGCTTTATTTTCTTCAGTATTCTTAAGCCCGATTTTTTTCAATCAGAAATAATTCATTTATACGTTTCGAACAATATAATATGCTATTATTTCCATATTTTCAACGATATTCACATGGTAAAAAAATATTTAAGTTACGAATAGTATTACTTTTAACTGTGTTAACTGTCAATTCTTGGTGGAAAGACATTATATGAGAAGACCCCGGATCGAAGAGAGGCGAGCGGCTGGTTATCCGGAGTCTTGGAAGGGCTGATCTCAGACAAACACCATTTCAAATCCGGTTCAAAACTTATTTATTTTCCATTCAAGATGCAGTGGTTTAACATTACACAAATATATAAATCCTAACACATAAAATTGATTCTACATTTACATTTACTTAGCAACTGAATTTACTTTAAGTTATAATACAAATGACACAACGAATTTAAATTAAATCTAATGCAAATCAAAAAAAAAAACTAAACAAACACTTCACATCTTCACGTCACCTCCGCTGCCACGAGACCGCAGCTAGTCCCGCTCGGCGGATCGTAATCGACTCCTACAAAAATTTAAAAAACTCCGTGCAAAGTTGGAGCTACCCTTTTCCGTAAAAATGGACTCGTCCAGCGGCAGAAGCCGGGGGCTTTTTGAACGCCTGACAACAAGAAAGAGCGTATTCTGCGAAATATTGCTGTGCCGCTGGCTGATTTCAGTTCAGGACACTAATGACACTTATGCTTAAGAAAAACCAGGGTGTGTCATATATTTAAAAAAAATGAAATACAATTCATTTGTACTTCTTCCACATGTTTATAATTATTAGCTCCGGTTTCGCTCATCACGAGCATTATCAACTGAAAAAAATCGAAAACAAAAAAAATGAATGGTAGCTTTATTGTTGACTCATGACCCGAACATCGTCTGAAATATTGTTCTGGAATTGAATTTCTTTGCCGAGCCCAAGTCTGAATCTGAATAGTCTTTACTCATCCGAGCCCGGCCCAGAGATCGGGTCGGGTAAAATCCTGCGGGCCACGGGCCCGTGCAGACCTCTGGTATATAGGCATACCGTGAATTCTTTTAGTTTTGACTGTCTTAACGAAAATTATTCTAAATTGTCTCATTATAAAAATTTCACAATTAAATTTAGGGAATAAATAATAAAGTTAGGTATGTTTTTTTATCGAATGGACATGTTTTGTGATAATTTCTGTTTACTTAACTCAAAATTTTAATTCTGAACGAATGGCTATATTTTATCGGTGATGCAATATAAATATTATCTGCGGCTTATCTTATAAAATATTTTGTGGGTGAAAAATTACAATAATATTGTTATACTGAAAAATATCAACCCATATAAAAATGTTTACTCTTTACGGATTGTTCAATTATAATCTAGTACAGCGTTTCCCAAATGGGATTCCGCAGAACCCTATGATTTTGACAAAATGAATGAAGATTTTCTCATATGCAAAAGTTTACGAACTCATATTACGGCTGATAAGAGCATCTCAAACTTTACCAACGGTTTTATGAACGCGCATAAGTTTGGACAGATGTGTTCAATGATTATGCCAAAGCAATAATCAGAAAAATGACATTAGTACGAATAAAAAATGAAACAAAAACGGAGCATCAATAATTATTATCGTTTAATTAAGAGCTAAGCACAACTATTTTTTCATTTGACAGACGCTTTTCTTTTCCTATGGAACGTTTACATTTGAAGTAAGAAATAGCACAGAACCTGTTCAGAACATTCTTATAGAAAAGTAACATTAAATTTTATGTTATTCGACAATTTGGTGAGATTTTTTCAAGTGAAATGCGTTTTTTTATTTGAAACCTACACAAAAATATTTCAGGGGTTCCGTAACGAAATACAATTGGGAAACACTGATCTAGTAACACCTTGATATAAAAAAAATGTATACACCTCTCTCTCTCTTGATGTATGCGGTAGGTATATACTCGATAACAGTTTCGGATTTACTCGATCAAAAAATTGCGTTAATATAATGCAATAAATTGTCACCATTTTCAGGGTAAGGGAAAAGCTTCAGTTTCTATGACAGATTAGTTTTACATTTGGTCAATCGTGTTATGGACCAATTTTATCTATCTCGTAGTTCATCAAACCATCACTTTTAAGGCGTTAACTTTCAATTATTGGTGGAAAGACATTATATTTAAAAAAAAAAACACACACAATTCATTTGTACTAGTTCCACATATTTATAATGATCAGGCCCGGTTTCGCTCATCACGAGCATTATCAACTGATAATGCTCGTGATGAGCGAAACAAATGAATTGTGTTTTATTTTTTTTAAAACATCAAAGCATCCATTATAATACTATTTGACTAAGGGCTATAAATAATTGCACTTTGTGTTAGATAGTATTCACTTGGTACATTTGAATTTTTATTTCCATAGTTTGCACTTTGGATTCGATAGAATTAACTTAGTATACTCAAACTTTGATTTTAACAGCTTCCACTTAGTCACGGATTCTTTTAGCAAAGTGAGTTAAGTTAGGGTTGGTCTGGTTTGGTTTGTGTAATGTATTCTAATTGCTTGGAGCAAAGACAATATAGGCGGCCTAACATAGGGTAGAAGAATAAGTGACATTTCATTACAGCTTCGTGCAACTATCTATTTCAAAGTGTGAGTATTTATATTGAGTGAAAACTATTTTAGTTATGTGAAAATATTTTCTCGTAAGTTTAATATATTTCTTATATATTTTTAATATATTTCTTCAATATTAAAATATATTTTATTATGTGGGATCACTTTATTTTTAGTGAAAGAATTTGTTTTTTGTGGAACGTATTTGTTATATGTGAAAACTATTTTTATGAAAGTGAATATGATCTAAACAAAACTGCATTTAATTGTAAACCTTTAACTAGCTGTCTACTGCATAGGGCGCCAGTGGCGTCCTAAAACAGTGATATATTTGTGTTTTTTCAATAAACTTGTCTCATCTAAGACTCCGTTTTTTATTCTGAAAATTATATAAAACTTTTCACAAAAAAAGCTTGTAGTAATCATCTCTTTTTTCTCAAATTTCAACGTTCGATTTAACAATTGCAATTTTGCCACTAATGTTAGGTAAGTATAACGAAAGTGTAAAAAAAGGTATTGTAATTTTACGACATTTTTTCATTTACGTTTCATATATTGTGTTTTAGTTGAGATGGGCTAATTTTAGTAAAAAATAATGTCACTACTTTCAAAATTCTAACTAGCTGAATTTTATCAATTACATGAATATTTGTAAATAAAATCAATTTTTCTTATTGACTGATGGCTCTGTCATTCAAAAACATTGGCTATTATTGTCGTATCAAGTTATAGATGGAATTTCCATTTGAATAATTCATGTTTATAAGAAACAACAAAAAATGAGTGTATTTTTCTTATAATTGCAAACATTGCTGTTCGTAAATTAAATGTTCCATGAAAAAAAGCAAAGTTATTCTGACCTGAAAGACCAGTGTTTCTCAAGCGGTGGCCCGCAGAAATGTTCTAGTGGTCCGCAAATAGTTAGCTCCCAATTGATAACGCCTATAAAAGTTCCCAGCAATTATTATCATTCAAAACCCGCGTAGTTACGAGTGTTCACATTTTATTTTTGTTCTTAAGATAGATCAAAGGTTTCGCATGGCAAAATCAACCTCGTTGGTAGTCCCCAAAATATTTTTTCTATTTTTAGTGGTCCGCATGTGTGAAAAGGTCGGGCAGTCCTTGACTTTCGTACTTTCTATTTTAACAAAATTAGCTACTTCGTACATTTACTCAAATTTAGGTTTTTGTCGATAATGTGTATTGTAATCTTGTTTGTTCATGGACGTGTAGTGCTCTGTGTATATATTTCATCCTAATAAATTTATAATCATGTTGGAGAAACCGATAAACTGTACTGTTACAGAAAAAAAGAATTAACTTCTCAAAGATGGAAATTAGGTATTTTTTTGGCTTTAATAGTTTTTCGTGCCACTTAAGACGGTCTACAATATGTTCAATATCGAAAACAAGATTAAGGAATATGCACAAAATTATTAAAATATACCGTCATAGATTGTTTCAAAACGACATGGTATATTGTTGAATGAAATGGAGAGATCTTTGCCATCGTGGATTGAAGATCAACATCAAAAGGATATCCCCCTGAGTCTTTCAATTATCTCACGTGACAAGTATATTAAGAACACGCCAAATTCGCCTCTTTTACTATATCCATGGTTATATTGATAAATAAATAATAAACACACATTGTAATGCTTTTTCATATTGTTGTACTTTTGCACATTCGACATTCGTATATACATTTTCAGGAACCCAATTATGTGCAAAAGTCAAAGATCGCTTGTATTTTGTTATTTTTTTTTTGTCTAGAAACAACGTAATTGATTGCGAAAAAATGTATTAACTCTTTTTGATTGATTGATATTAATTGCATGTCTATCAATCTTTAAAAATCACTTTTATGAATAATGACGGAGATACTTTTCGTGACGTAGTTTGATCTACCCATTCTGCACTCTGAACTAATTAATATATTCTTGATCTACCTTCGAAAAATACTCACTTATATATTTGAAAAACTTAAGGTAGTGCAGGCACCTAATAATTATTTTTTTTCCCGCATTTATATCAATAATTACCAGGCGAGAATCATATTAAATAATAATTTTAAGCAACGTTATGCTCTGATAAATCGGTGTAACGAGTATTAACTTTTTTTGCTGTCAATTTTCTAAACCATAATTGATTCGGTTTTGAAACTAACCATTATGTAGAATGAAATGTTTCGAAATCAATCATAAAAGCAATAATTATTATCCTATAACAATAAATCAAGGACGAAATATTGAAACCAAATAAAATTGATTATATGTATTACTAAATTACCACATAAGCTGTTAATAATATTGAAGATTTGATTGATTGATGTTCGATTTAGCAGAAACTTAAATATTAAATTATGGTATGCAATACCTATATTTAATGAAGCTTTAAAGCTTTTTTATCAAAATAGATATGTATAGTATTATAAGTTATTCTTGATTCGGAGGCCCGAAGCACGCGCCTCTTGCACTTACGGGTTAATCCACCGACATCCACCATATATGCGTATTATGCTTCTAACGATTTTTCCTTTCGCATATAGATTTAACAGTAGAGAGACTCAAAGGATTTTCCTTTTTTGTTAACTTTTCTCGTATGTTTTAATCTCTATTCTTCATTTCAATAATGAAAAATCAACTGCTGAAATGGATGACGAAAAACAAGGAACGATAAAAATTTTTTTAGACACTAAAAAATCTTTTGACGCGAAAAGAGTTGAAATTCTAGTTTTTTAAATAAACAGGTTTTCTCTAATAGCACCTACTGTTGAATGCTTTTGTAACCAGCTATTTTTCCCAGTGCCTGCAATTTAAGTACGACATTATATTATACTAAACCCTAACAACAAATAACACAATTCAAATAACAATTTTTATACTTATTACACTAAACTTGGAAAGAATACTTCACCAATGTATAACTGATGTTAGTTGATTGGGCCATAATGTATTCATGGATTTCACTTTTGAATATAAAGTCATTAAAAATTCTTTTATACTTTTTCCGGTCGGCGGTAGCTAAACACTCACATACATATTATGCTTTAATCAATCATCCGCTTTTTCCAATTGTGCATTTCCGGAATCGTTTGTTCGAATGGGTACAATAGAACGAAAGTGTAGAGCAGCGTTTTCCAAATGGGGTTTCACGAACAAGTTGAAAATCAATAAAAACAGATAAACAAAAAAGCCTCAGTCGTCACGGAGAGAACTAAAGGTACTGTTGCGATTTTCCGGCACGCATGGATAATCGCAATACTCTGGAAACAAAACTATTCATCGTAATCGACTTGATTCTATTCCAGACATACGAATACAATATACGTAAACGATTGATTACACCAAAGATAAAGCTTTGCAAAAATATGCAAATATTATGCTGTACTCCTCACGTATCTAACCCGTGGCCCGTGGGCTGCATGCGGCCCCAGCATAGAAAGTAATGCTGCCCAAAAAATCATCAAACGTTTGTTGTATCTTCGACTCTTTTTTTCACTCGATATAACAAATTTAATATATAGATCGGCAATCAGACATTAAACGTACTATTTTCCCAGATAAAAATATCGTCATACCCACTTTATTTGTGAGCAATTATTTTCTACAAAGCATACAAAAAATACAATTAGAAGCTAAATGTAGGATGATGAACTCGAGAACCTCCCTAACAGATACAACCACTCCCATCGAAAAAGATTTTCAGGGATGAATAATATCCTATTATTATTAGCCTGCTTTTGATTGAATAATAAAAAATGCATACAATCAAACGAAACTTTGTTCAAATTTGGATTATTGAGATTTTGTACACTTCCATGTATTTTGTCACTAACGACCCGGGTTTCGCCTTTCGGCATCTTCAGGCATTCGAGCACACGAATGGACTCGAACTGACTGAAACTTTGTTATTTATAATCATTCTTTGTATCAAATGTTTTAATTGTAGCCCAAAACAATTACTTTTCAATCAATGTGGCCCAAGAGAATCAAAACGTTGGATACCCATGCTCATGGTGTAATACTTACTTACAACATGACCCATGCTCCTGTCACTTAAATGTTATATTAAACTCTTTGTATGAACTATGACGAAAATTGCACCTTACTTCGTATGAAAAATGTACCATACAACAAAAATGTATTGGACATTGCATTTTTGTATGTAATGTGCCACATAAAAATGCATACGAAAACTATTTAAGGAGTTCCGTATTTTATTGAAAGAGGTTGCGCAGGTAAATATAATTATGCAATACTGATATAGAGTAACTTTCTAGTTATTTATCTGTATCAGATAAGGACAGTCAGGTGTATCTATTTTTCCGGATATCAAGTGGCGAACGGAGATAAGTTCCGACTCCTAATTTTCATATTCGTGATACACCACAGGATGCTAATCATACCTGATAGGAATGTTCGAATATGGACATAAGTTCGAGACTGAAAGTTGGTTGCAACAAAGGCAAAGTGCATAGAAAAGACATAATCTGAGGATCATTATATCAGTGCATTTATTTTGTAACTGTTTGACACCAAATTTTAGTTTTATGATGTTTTTTTTTCGATTTATCTCTACTTAGCAGTTCCATTCTGTTTCTCTTTGACATCACATACAAAGTACATTTGACTTATTTTACAGTTAATTCGTAAATAGTCGTAAAAGCGGATTCCATGCCAAACATATTTTTAAATGTTGTTTGGCAAAAAATGCCATACATACACTATACAGCTACCAATGTTGTATAATACTGGTTTGAGGTTTGATTATGCCCAGAACTGTGCTGGGTCGTTAGAGGATATCGACTGGGTAAAAGCAACAGGGCGTAACACACAAAGAATATTGTGTATAACTCACTCAAAAAGTATCAATACACTATATTTATATAAATTTTATAATATATCAACTATAAAAAGGCAAAAGGGTTTTCCCTTCGCTTTTTCAAGATATCTTTTTTCAATCATTACAGTGTATACAATTTAATACACGTTTTTTGTGTGGGTTACATCCTTATGCCTTTCCAAAATCGATATGTTACTTGCTATATTTCATTGTCATGTCTTTAGATGTAGTTAGTTTTTCCTACAATATGAATTTTTAAACATATTATCTAGTGTTTGTTTTGAAACCTCGAAAGCAATGTTAAACGAAAGCACTATGTACCTGTCCACATGATGTGCGAAAAAAAATTAGAAGGAAAAATTATTGTTAATATGAAATAATAAATTATAATTGTTTCGACAAATTGTGATGAATGTATCATCGCGAAAGATTGTCTACTAACCTTGCCATTAATGGGAATAGTTAACACTCTTGCGGTTGTAATCTCAAATAAAATGTGGCAGAAGGAACCAAAACATATTTTTACGATTCCTCGAATTCTCCTTGTGCTTGATAAATAATATATAAATTAAATCAAAACTTTGCTTCGGAAGAGCATTTTTTTTTATTTCTCTTGATTTACCTGGTATGCACAGCACACACACAATGCATCTAGACACTCAAGTGAATGATGATGGTTAATTATATAAAAATACGACTTTTTTCCACCAGAATTTTTTTCTACTCAGAGTAATTATCTTGTAATAAAAGATATAGAAAACAATGATCAAATAATAATTAAATCATATACACAATGTATATTTATTCATAACAGTTTGACAAACGCTTGATTTTTAACCGACTAAAAAAATCGACACACTCGCCAATTTATCTATATAATTATGGTAATTTTTTTTCAACCATGTTCATTCCCAATGTGAAGCACATGGGCACCTAATTAAGGTATTCAGAGAAGGTAAGGATGGAAGGATTAATGATAAAAGCTGAAAATGGGTTGGAGGAAATTCAACCATCATAAACATCCTTAGCTTTCAACCCAAATCTGTAAATTGATTGAATACTCAACTGACAAGATTGTCCGAATGGGGATTCAAACCTGACAATACCGCAAGCGAATAGAATGAATGCCCAAGATTGTTATCAAAAAAAGTAAATAAGAAACATTTGATAATTATGTCAAATAAACATACGTTTTATTTTAAAATGTTGTAAATAACAGAATATGTACAATGTAAAATTATTATAATGCATCTCTATTTTTATTTTTATCAAATAAGGCTGTAAAATTTGAATTGATGAATCTTCGTAAACTAAGTTATATTTTAAAATTTTTTAAACTTCATAAAATTTCTGTACTTTTTAGGATTGAGTCCGTATGCCTGAAGCCTCTCATTAGTTAGATTATTCATAGGATCGCTGTTAGATGCATTTATACCATGTGAATACGTTTTGTTTTTGTTGAATTCTTTATGTTTTTTCTTGCTGTGTTGCTTTTCATTTGCAATAACACCGGAATCAACACCACCATTTTTATTTTTCTTCTTCTTTGGCAGTTGGGAATCATTTTCTGGCATTTCTTGTTCCACGTCTAGTTTTCGTTTCCTTTTTTTGTGACTGGTTTCAGTTTCAATATTATTTTCAACAGACTCTTGCGTTTGCTTATCATTTTCAAGTGACCTTTTCTTTTTTTTATTTTTCTTGGATTCTGTTTTATTCGAAACATCGTTAATATCCAATTCAACTTGACCTGGATCACCTCCATTTGTGAGGGTTGTCTCAATGGATGTGTTGCCTATTCTTTTAGTCTCTACTTTATTCTTTTTTTTCTTTTCCTTTTTATCTGCCTTATCCACATCCACAGTTTTACTGACTTCAATGGGTATAGCAGGTTCATTATTTTTGTTCTTCTTCCTTTTCCGTTTCTTCTTTGAAGTTGTCACTACTTCCCCATTTGTTAACGGGACAGGAGTTGACTCGTCATCGCTGTAAAAAAACATAACATCAACTGAAAATACAAATCAGACACACATACACTTCAAGTGTAATTTTTTATTATTATTTTTAACTTATAATAAACACTGCATAACCCTTTTATCCCCAGAGCATCAATCTATCAATACACTTGAGACTGTACTAAAATGTTTCGTGTCGATCTATTATCGCAAACTTTTATGTATCAAATAAAAGTCAATGACAGCAGATATTCCTTTCCTAGCTCCTTCCTTGTACTCTTCACCTATACGAAAAAGAGAGGTTGAGCAACTGTTAAACACAAACCCAAGTAAAAATAACTTCAGTTGATTGCGTCATTAGTAATCTATATTCCTCAACACATTTTTTAAAAAATATGTCACGGTTTTTCATATGGTACAAAGTTTGTACAGACTGCGCTCCGAGGTTAAAAGGGTTAAATTCTTAAATAGGCTAAATCTGGTCGACAAATTATGCAATTCAGTTTATCTGAATTTGTTACTAACGCATATTGGCTTTAAAAGATAACAGCAATTGTCTGTGCGTGTTATACTTACTCTTCTTGTTTCCTAAACAAGCTGGGCAAAATTTTCATTTTCAGTTGAAGATTTCTGGCTTTAGCTTCCAAAACTTTTTGATCATTCATCTGTTTATGGTTGGGTAGATACTGCAGAGTTTTCTTCAATGGATACCATCTGTTCAATTCATCGTCGTCGGCCATCAAAATCTGATCAAAGGAAAGGTTGTATGAGTCGCCAAATAACAGTTTTTTTGTCAAATTACCTTTCGTCGACATGAAAAAATATAATTATAAAATGTGTACCTCAGCAGTCGTTAAGCCATAGTTGAGCGCCGGGACTTCTCTGTATTTAAACCTGCACGGCATATCGCCGATCACATCCTCGCAATCTAGTTTGTAGTACTCGTCCAAATACTGCGAAAAAGACTTGTCAGTTTTCGCCGGGTCGAAGATCGGTTTTTTATGAGCCAACACCTCGGCCAGTTTGTTCTTTTTCTTCTTGCGCTTCCGACGCCCATCCAAAGGCTCTTCTTTCGCTTCTTCTATTATGGACTTAATTTGAGAACTCGTAGGGTTATAATCACAATCCATCTAAAATTGAAAATTACAAATATTATAAAAATGTTTGCATGGATTAAATTATTACTTTCACACTATCTTCCTTTTTCGTTTATGGTGCTAGTAATACAATAGAACCCCGATCTACTATTCTCACATACACTATATTCCAGCAATTATCATTATTTTATCGTTTGGCGGCTTTCCCCTATTGTTTTATTTGATTTCCCTTAAAAAACGATGAATCTGGGCTCACTGTATAAAATTAATATTGATAACTTCGTTATTTCACTAGTGTAAGTAAGTGTTACATAAGTTTCGCTTTTTTGAGAAGCATCTTCCGATTAAAATTATCGTGAAAATTATATATTTATTTTATCAACCGATTTATAAAAAGAAAGAACTGATATTATTGATCTGCTTTGGAAATTTACCAATAGAGGGAAACGGATGATTATATTTCTTGTAAAAATACTAAAATAATAATCTGTATAATTTAACTTACGTTGAAAGCTTCATCTTCACAATGCAGGTCTCCATCTTGTGGGGCCTCGTCACCCCACATATCCCAATCATCTAAAGAACATTAACATTGTTTTCAGATAACAATTCACATTGACCTCTCAGCTATAGTATATTATGTTTTAAAACAAATCCAGAGCTCTGGTTTTTGCACTACTTAAAAAATCATCATCCTCACCAATTTCTAATTCGTCATCGAGATTCGAGAATTCCGGTTTCTCACTGTCAGCTGCATCACCGTAATACTCTTCATCAAACAATTCTTTCATTCTGCGATCATGAGCATCTGGATCAAAGTCGCCTTCAATATCCTCATCCTTAAAAATACAATACATTCTGTTAATACTTGCAAAGAAGAAATGGCTTCAAGAATTTAACAGCGGTATATTATGAAAGTTATATATTTTTAAAATAATATATATTGAAGTTTGATAGCACGGGTGTGATAATATATGTCCAAAAAGAAAGTAAAACATCAATTGAAAGTTTATGTAAGTGACAAAATGGTTTTTGATTTGTTTATTATATAAAGGCTTACAATTAAATGTACTTTTGTTTAGATCATATTCACTTTCATAAAAATAGTTTTCACTTCCAACAGATACATTCCACAAAAAACAAATTCTTCCACGAAAAATAAAGTGATCCCACATAATAACATTTTTACACAGATAAAATAGTTCTCACTCAATATAAATACTCACACTTTGAAATCGATAGTTGCACGAAGCTGTAATGAAATGTCACTTATTTTTCTACCCTATATTAAGCCGCCTATATTGTCTTTGCTCCTCGCATTAGAACACATTACACAAACCAAACCAACCTTAACATAACCTACTACAACTTAACTCACTTTGTTAAAAGAATCCGTGACTCAGTGGAAACTATTAAAATCAAAGTTCGAGTGTACTAAATTAATAATATCTAATCCAAAGTGCAAACTATCGAAATAAAAGTGCAAGTGTACCAAGTGAATACTATCTAACACAAAGTGCAATTATTTATAACCTATATAAATTGGTTATACCAAAGTGTTCAAGATGTCTGTGCATAGCAAAGACATAGACAAAACTCTGTTATTAATCAATATGGACATCTGGACATCACATCTGTGCATTGATACACTGTATTTTCTCGATTGTAAGATACCATCGATTGTAAGACGCACCCTGAATTCAGAGACACCAAAATTGTGGAAAACATGTGTTTTATAATAGAGGAAATAGTTATTGTTACATAGATAAAATATAATTGTGCTTACATTAAATGCAAGTTGTTCATTGCCAGTAATTTCTTTGAGTTTGACAATCTTTTCCTGGATTTCTTTTAGCTTCAAAGATTTAAGTTGACTGATTTCTTCTTTTTTCTTTCGTTTTTCATCGGTCTTTCTCTCCTTCACTTCCGCCCTCTTCTTGGATCGTTTATCATCCTTCCTTCGCAAAGAATGTTCCAGAGTACGAGGGTAGCGTTTTATCTAAAAATTATGACATTTTATGAAACTGACTTTAATACAGAAGGACTCGAACACACTGACAAAAAAGAAACCTACGCGTTCGTGTCACAAGGATTGACAGAGCATTCAAGCACCTGTTAACAGCTTAATGGCCACGGACTCGTATCCGAGTCCTTGAAGAATTTTGATTGCTGTCCGTGGACTAATATACGAGTCCTACGTCATACATTCCATTCTATTGAAAAAGTACTGGGTTATAATTGAGTTTGATTTCAAATGCCAACGAGAGATGGTGGTATACACATCAACGCATTATTAAACTATTATTTTTACTAAATAGTTTTGTAAAGCTACCCGTAGATGGTACACGTTCACTTTTTTCTCACTCTCGTAGTATTGGTTATTATTATTTACACATTGCGTAGTCATATATTGAATGGACCATATGGCATTTTTTATGGTGCTTGAGTCATTGTGATAACTGTGACTTGTGAACTGTGAACCTGGGAACATCTGCAAGATTTTACATATTAAAAAAAAAACCTATTTGGAATTTAAGTTTTTTTCACTACACCACATAAGTATACAACCCACAGATATAGAACCACAAATGGCATTGATTTATGTGGAAAAGTATCTGGAAGCCATCAAATAAAATTTGGTTAAGATTAAAGTTAAGCTTTTACAAATTAAAGTTAATTTAGTGAAATGACAGTTTTTTGCGAATTTTTTGCAAAATTGCCCAGCCGCCAGATGATATTCAATAAAAAAAAAAATGCGGCCATTAAGCTGTTAAGAAACACTGATTTTGAAGCACAGTTTATTACAAAAATTAAAAACATTTTCTTACAAAATCTTGATCAGGTTCTTCGAATCTGAAATTAAATTTGTGTTCGAATTCAGTCTGCTCTCCAACGAGCCTTTCATCTTCAGAAAGGTCTTGATCTTCGGGATCATTGACTATTTCATCATAGCTAGGGATTCTTTCATCTGTATTTTCTCGAAATCTGAAAATAATAAAATATCACAAGTCAGTACTCGCATGAACACAAACATTGTATCTGAGAATTTAATCGCAATTTCTCACACTTGCTTAAAAAACACATGATAATTGTATTCAAATCAGCAGTTCAAGTCTCACTCACATTATAGTAACAAGCTGGGTATTGTAAACTTTACTCCACAATATAATAAACAAGAGTCAATTTACTCAACACAAGTAAGACAATAATTCTAATATGGTCATTCGTGAAGCTAGCCAGCTAACCATTTGGTAAGCAGTTCAATGATTGATTCTGAGAAACCACTGCATACGTGAATTGACTTCACAATACACAGGTAAAATATTATGCACCTCACAGCAAAAATTCACTATTTCTGTAACGGTACAATATAAAATACTTTTTTTAATTCTGAATCTAAAGTTTCGGTAGGAAGGTTCACGATTTTCAGCTTTGCGAATTAATGCCAATGAATGTTTTGCGTCCATTCGGATTTTTTGGGAAATAATTAGTTCTGAATCTCTCGAGAAATGAAAAGTTTCTAGTCATGAAATGAAATGTTAAAACATCCTGGTTCACCTTTGATTCAGAAAATAGTCCCGTAGAAATGCTTCATCTTCTCCTAGTTTTGGATCCGACCAGTATTCTTTCAAAGATTTCAAGTCCTTTTCTTCAGAATCATTTCCTAAATGATTTGATTCTCCTGATAACCATTCACGGTATCCTTTCTCTTCATCTTCCTAGAAGGAATGAAATATTAACCAAAAGGTAAATTTTTGTTTTTAGCCCCTCGAAAATGGAAGAGCTTTATCATTTTTCTACAAGTGATGAGGATTTTTTTTCAAATAATTTTATCAAAGAATATTGTTAGTATAAATGTATACACATACACTAAATCTTCTTTTTAAACGGCCGATACGTTCCACACAAAACATGTTAAAAGAGTTAATTGAAGAAAGCAGTAAACATAGATAATTGAAAGACTGGTTCTTTTCCATTGGACTGTGCACTTTCGAAACTATGTCAAAATAATCTGTGCAAAAACAGGATTAGGTGTATTTGTAACAGTTCGAGAGAAAATTTATTGTTTACAACTAGAAATAAAATTTGACATTACGCTGCTATCTGAATACCAAAAAAACAAACAAAGTTTTGCACTTTCAGGTGACATTCTCACGATGTAACTGTTTGACATTAGCATAAATTGTTTAGATAATCGAACACACCTCTTGTGCTTTAGTTTTCTTCTTTTTACTGAACAATCCTCCAAGTCGATCATCTTCGACGTTGCCTTCATCATCATCTACAAGAGCTTTTGATATAGATTTCTTGATATTAGATTGCTCCTGAACATACGATGGTGAAATTGGTCTATCTTGTTCTGCTCCTTCATCATTTTCTACAAAGAAACAAAAAAAAATGCAACATAAGGGTAGGGACACATGACACTGTGGATTCACAAAATGTGAGATTTGAGAAAATGTTTCATTTTGGTCAGCGAAAATTATAATTAAAGAGAAAAAGTTTCCATAAAATTACACTTTTATCAAGTCATCATTTCACACAACACCAGTTACGAAATGTGATATTATTGCGTATAAAGACAGGTAAATACGTGATTGTGAAAGGAGACTGACAGCAAGCATGGAAATCATCAAATCCAATATTTGGAAAATGCCATACAAGATAAGAATATAGAAAAAGGATTGTCAGTCCCTCGCCATTTTCCGACCATGTAACATCTACTCTGGACTGCATTACCGATATCACCATCATCATCCGTCCTCCAGTTTAATCATGTCAACATTCAACATTCGAAGCACATATTCCTAAATAGGTATATTATTGTAGTCTTGCCGGACATGTAGACAAATGCCCAACTACAGTGACCAGTTTCCACATAGCAAGATGAATAACTTAAAAATATGAAATAATCTACCTTCATCACTGACAATGCCATTGTTTTCAAGAATCAACTTCCGGTTATAGTCGCGAATGCTCATAGATTTTTCTTTAGGTTGCTTGTTTGAGTCCTGGGCAATTTTGTCTCCAAAGAATTTGACATTTTTATCGTAAATACGGGGATCTTTGTTTTTCAAGCAAGATAGTGTCTTGAAGAAGTCTTTTTCAAACTCTTCCGTGAGTGTAACATCAACAGGCTCATCATCGGAACTGCTCGAATCCTCATCAGGTAGAGCTTGCTCTCCATATTTATTTTTTACTGAAAAAAGAATGATAACTTATACATCATGGGTACCCATTAAATTAGATTTCATGCAGATAACATTTATGTAACCAGAGTTATCCATTTATTCTCCTAGTTAAATTCATATTTAATAGCATAATAGCCTCTAGAGACAACATGTATTCAAAGTGTTAGTATCCAAATTTTAGATATTTTTTTATATGAATAATGATTAAATTAATTATAGATTTGTTAGTTATTATTCACCTCAATTTTTATTACGAAACCAGATTTTCTATTTTATTTTCTTACAGATGAAACATTTTTTTCATATAGTAAAATAAAATTTTACTGTTTTGTTAAAAGCTAAAATATTAAACTTAACAAATCTTGTTTTTTATTTTAATTTACGATATTTTTCTCGTTACGTTTTTGCATTTTTTCAAATGTTTTTGAAATGCCAGTTCATAGGCGACAGGTCATTGCTTTCTGGCCTTTCTTTATACTTGGTTACGCGGTCAACGGTTCGAGTCCCCTAATAGATTTCAAACACTGATTTAAGTACTTTTATCCTAAGGCATGAATGTCTGTAGCTATTTCTCATTAAACAACTTCTGTTGATGGTGATCAGGATTAGAGGTGCATGTGCTTCAAATTGAGAGAAGAAATAGTGTTTCCTTCAAATACCGAAAAAACGAATATTTATCAAGTATTCCCACGGAAACCTATTCAAAATACGAAGAATACTAAAGGTGTTAAGCTATTTTGTCACAGCTCAAGAACATCACCTAAGCACAAGGAGTCCATTCAACTTTAGGTTGGACACGAATGAATACAATATTCGTCTCTTCCTTCGATAACACATTGTAGTTTAGATTGAATAAGTCACTCAATTCAACTTCATACTGTGGCATGAAGCGGATAACAAAATTATTGTATGTTTTAACCTTACATTTTAGTAATTCTTCTTTTCTTCGCAGCACATTGTATTTCTTGGCATATTCAGAATTGGATTTAAATGTGACTTCGTTTTCCGATTCCTCATCTTCAAATAATGGTTCATTCATGATGGCTTATATATTTTTAATAATTTTAACTTTTTACCCACATGTCAAAATAAACGTCATATTATGTCGACAGTGACCTATAGACAATCTAGAGACTATATTTATTACATTAGTCTATGTCATAATATAAAAGTATAGTTCTCTATTGTCTATGCTATATGACAAAAACCATAGAGCTAACGGGCATATATATCGACTTTGGAAAAGGAAAACGACGTAACCCACACATCAAAAATATAGCGTATAGCCAAAGCCGCCTATACTTATCTTATGTAGAGGTTGTTATGGTAAAGCTCAAACAAAACGTGTAAATTGTATACATTGTGATTATCGAAAAAAATATTTTGAAAAAAACGAAGGGATACAACCTTTTGCCTTTCTACAGTCAATATATTATATATATATATTGTATTAACACGTTTTGTGTGAGTTATACACAATATTTTTGGTGTGTTACGCCCTCTTGCCTTTACACAGTCGATATTATTATGTTGGATATGTACGGTAGAAGCTGCTATGCTATGCCACTGTAGAAATTATACAAATACACCATCACACGTCAATCCATCATAAAAGCATGTGATTTTTTAATCACTTTACAGTGGTCACAAATGTAGCACACAATATATCTTAAAGCTTTGGCTTTGCTTTATTTTTAGTTGTTTAGACATTTAAAAAAATAGCTTTTTCTTTTTTGAGTTGATTAAAGTAGGAAAGGTTATTGTTTTTTTATTAATATTAAAACATATATTTTTAGGGCCAACGTCGCTTTGCTTTTCAATAAAAAGTCTAAGTAGGTAATCTACATTATTTTATTATTTACCTGTAGCATACATATTGTGATTTATATACTCGTTACATTTATCAAATCGTTTTATACTCGTAACGAGTACGTACGTGACGTAACGTAACTATTCGCGCCCAATAATTTTAAGCGGTCGAAATGTCAGTTCATAGACAACTATACTGTCAGTTTCAATCATAAATTCGAACCTCAACGATTGAAACAATATTATATTACTTTATGATTGAAACTGTATCCATACTGTCATCAAAACAAAACAGATAAAATGGAAGACAAACAAAATAATCAATCTGATTTTATTGACCCGAATTCTGTTACTGCTAATATAAATGCGAAAATACGTAATGTATATACTACAACCATATTTACATTAATAATTTAGTCTCCAGTGTCTAAATGTTATTTTTTAATCCAGCCATTATTATTCTAGGATACGATACGTGAAATCTTGAAAGCGTCTTTCAAAGATCCTAAGACTAGAATTCTTGATGATTCTTTGAATCTAGTGAATGAGGTTATTCGATGCTTAATTATTGAAGCAACGATGAGGGGGGCTAAACAAACCATGCGTGATCATAAAACTATCGTAGAACTTGAACAGATAGAAAAAATATTACCTCAGTTGGTGGGTACTAATGTTTTATCTATATACTTTATATTATATTATTTATTTATACTACCAATCTATAATATTTTGACCATGGAGTATTTCAACGGAAATTTTGTAATTATTACCCCCTCCAGGGTCGACGCCAGACGTTTGCTGCACAGGCAAGATTGTATCTTTTCGCCTTAGTTATTAATTTTAAAAACTGATTTGTTGTACATACAGAGGGTCCTCGCAATCCGAGTCCACACTGTTACGAAGTTGCAAAAAATGTATAATGTGCGCAATAGTATTGCCATCAACTGTCAATAGATGTAAATCTTTACAATCCCGTAGCTGACCGGACAATGCTTTTAGGTTTTTTCTACTTGGTTGTGCGGTTAACGGGTTGAATCCACAAATGGAAACATTCATTCATAGAGATTTATGGAATTGTATCCGAAAACCTGGAAATCTGTTGTTTTCAACCCTTCCGACTAAACTAGGGTTGCCAGGCATCCCTGTATTGGGATATCTACTTATTTTTCCTACAGAATTAACAAATACTATTTTGGGTGGTATAGAACGGTGTAATTTAAGTGTCCTGGTTGGATGTCAATAAATCTGGCAACCATACACTCACCCCATATCCAATCCCTGGAAACAGTGGGTATAATGAACAATTATTTATCTGGATGTCCATTTCTTACCTCATCATTCTTTTCTTACCTACTCTGAAGAGTAAGATTGAATGACTCTCACAAACAACTTTTCGTAATCATAAAAAATAAAAATATTCAATTACCATGTGAAAAACCTGCAGACAAATTATATAATTACTCTTCTTAGGTTTCTTAAATTATCTGACACTTTAAAATATTTTACTGTCCTTTATTTTCAGATGCTGGATTTTCCCTAAACTCAATGGTCAAGTCTAAGGGTCAAGAAAATGAATTTATAATTTCTCTGGCTATTGGCAATTTAAACTACTACAATACAATTTAGGACATCGACTGACGGTGCTTGATGGAATTTCAATGTCACATTAGAATTGTTGAGATTTTGTACATTTCCACGTATTAAAACTGTCCTAGTTCATTTGTGTACTCGAATGTCTGAAGATGCCGAAAGGCGAAACCCGGGTCGTTAGTGTCGAAATACATGGAAATGTACAAAATCTCAACAATTCAAATTAACCACTACAATACGTTTATTTATAATTTGTATTTAAGAGGTTAATAGTCCTATGTCCATTTTATCAACTAAACAGGAGCAAAACTTGTTTCTAAAGCACTTTTTCTTTAATATCAATTAGCATATGTAATTGTTCTGTTTTTATTTTCATTCTTTTGCAGTTGATAGATAAGGTGTTGGAGAGTTTCATTTACAGGTGAAATCATGAGTTTTATTAGGATTGTATGGTCATAGGATTGTTTACCCCGTAAACGCAATGGCATAGGACTGATTTTGGATAGGGTTTTTCGGTAACCAGCCCACATACGCTAAAGTTTTATTTACCCATTTCTAGATCTTAAAATTTCAAATAATGTGACATTTATAACTCAACTAGTATTTACTACCCGGCTTCGAGCGAAATAGATACCGCTTATATTTTCTAATTTAGACTTTGGCGCTAACTAATGTTGAAATTTATTAGTTGATAATATCACTGTGGACCACACATTGTGTGGACTCACAAAATATATTCCATGAGTTGATAATAATTTAAAAAAATGAAAATACCATAGTTCACCTAGAAATGGCATTTGCAAATTTTACGTCGCTATTATTAACCGTTTGTGACAGAATAGCAATCAGATTGATACATGTATTTTCTGCTATAAAATATATAAATAGTATTTATTACCGGCTTCTCCCGGGATAGATTCAAACTCATTCTTCATAATTAGTTGTATGTATCCGGTTATTGCAATACTTGGGTATATACAATATTTTTAGTGTTTTGTTGATCATCGGCGATAATGAACAATGTTGAGGGATCCATCACCCTTGACATTCCCACATACAGCTGTCCATGCGAGAAACACGTCTGTCAAATCCAAGCCTGTGACTTTGAGTGATTGTCCTTGCGTCTTATTGACTGTGATTGCAAATGCAAGTCGAACAGGAAATTGCAACCATTTGAATGAAAACGGAAAGTTAGTCGGAATGAGTGGAAATCTTGGAATCAGGACGTCTTCGCCCTCAAATGGGCCAGTTAAGATGCTTGCTTCGATGATATAAGCGTGTAAAGCCTTCACTATTAGTCTGGAACCATTGCACAGCTTCGGTGGGTAGCAACATAATTGGACACCCAACTTTCAGCACTAATCTAGGTGGGTGAATGCCACTTGGATTAAGTGAATTCAAAAAAATTCTACCGGATAACTTTTAGCTTCATTGTCCA